>JARCFY010000005.1:72304092-73021592 GCA_029233225.1 Lepidodactylus listeri
TATGATCTAAAGGAGTGAACCATGCTAGTACTGGGAGAAAACTTGGTCCTAAATGAGGGAAGTAGGGTCACTACTTTGAGATGGATGGTGCCACTGTGTATGACCTGCTGTACCTTACACTGGCCATGCTTATAGATCTTAGGATCATGACACACACAAATCCTTGTGCAAAATTTCACTTAGAATGTAATTCAAGTTGGATTTTACTGTAGTCAGAGGCCTGGCCTTCACTCAGCTTTGTTTCCAGCAGTAAGATTTATTCTTCAGAAACTATTCTTTCATCATTTATAACCAACTCTCCCCTCCCCAAATTCCCCATTGCATAAAGAAAAATCATGCATTATCTTTTTCTACTATATTATTGTTAAAACAAAAATAGTAAATGAAATACTTGTAACAGACTTGTTATCCTTATCACAAACAAGTAAAAACATTTATACTTCATTTCTTATATTTCTCAACATCTGCATGTATGAAAAAGTGTACAGAAAATTATATTTATGTTTAGTTAAACTCGCATAGCATAGGGGTTAGAGGATGATCTGTGAGCCAGAAAGTTCCAGGTTCAAAGTGCATCTCACCTATTAGTTTATTATTTAATTCATTTATACCACACCTTTCTTCCCAGTGGGAATCCGAGGTGGCTTACATCATTCTCTCCATCTTCATTTTCTCTTCACAGCAATCCTCTTAAGAAGGTTAGGCTGAGAGTGTGTGACTGACTCAAGGCTATCCTTGTGTGCTGTGTGTGAGAGACAGAGATTGAGTGATTCAGATTTGATTGGAGCCCAGGGTTTCATTCTCGCTACAGTTGTTAAATTAGCAGAGCACAATTTGCAATATAGTATTTCACACTGACTGCTTTGATAAATGAGTTAGTGTGTTCTAGTTGTGTATATATTTGGGTTATGCAGAGAAATGTCATAAACTCATTTCTGTTCCCTGCATTACATAGCCCTGTGATCCCAGTGTTCACACATGTGTATATGTGTGTCTATCATTATTACAATTTCAGGTGTGAGACAATGTAGATCAATTGTACTAGATCAATTGTAAATACTTTTACAAGGCCACATCATTTTGCATGATTAATTGAATTATCCCTTTCCTTCCTGAATTCCTTCCTGAATTATTTCTAGCAAGCCAAATCAATGTGTTTTATTTTTGTTCTCATTCCTTCTTCTCTTCCCATTTATATATTTTATTGTCTAGCTGGAACAAATGGAACTTGAAGTTCGAGAAATACCTCCACAGAGCCGAGGCATGTATAGCAGCAGAATGAGGAGCTACAAACAAGAAATGGAAAAACTTGAAGCTGATTTTGTAAGTAAATTCATATGTGGTATTTAATGCAGAAAAGCTTATGGTGTTGCTACATCTGTGCTTCAGTGTGATGCCTTTTATTTAAAAATGTATATCTTGCCTTTCTTTAAAGTTTAATTCTGCTTGTAGTCAGTCACAAATAAGAGCATAAAACACAATAAAAATCTAAGTACCCAATTAAACTGGCAATTAGAGAGGAGTTACACACACATGTTTGTGGAAAAGAACAATTTTGTAAAGTCTTGCAAAATGTTAGCATTAAAGGACCTGCTGCATGTCCTCTGACCTCCTATTCTGAAAACTGAAGCCGGGAACTGAAAAGGCAAATGCTGTTGCTATAGATGGCTCCACCCAGTGGAAAGAAGGCATACCCTAAGTGGGCATGTGGGCTCCTGTTAGGGCAGTGATACTCACTTTGTAGTTCATTCTTCTGAGCAGCCTTTCCAAATAGGGTGTCTATTAATCCGTTTCCTTGCTCCTTTCCTGTGTGGGGCCAATGTAGGTGAGGCCATTGCTCAGCAGTGCTTTAGTCTTAGAGGTTGTTTCTGCACTGAACAAGCCATCACTGGAGAACAGAAGATGAGTAAAACTGTTAGCCTGTTACTTGGGTATGGGCAGTTTGGGTGGCCAAATGGCCCTTGCCCCTTTTCTTGATCGAGGGCAACTCGTGCAAGGTTGTGGCTGTCTGCTTCTCTTGGCTTGTCATTGCCAAAATAGTCGTGTTGGTGATCTGCCGTCTGCCAGTGAGTGGCCTTTGGGGCCACTTTGGGGCGAGGATGAGCTGGCAGTCTGAGACCCAGGACCTAAGCTGGACATTGCACTGATGGCTTCTGCCTGGTGGCAGCGTGCTCCCTGACCTACTTCCACCCTGCTGGGGCAGCCTCATCAGCCTGTTTGCTCTCCTGCCTGACCCAGCAATGACAGACCTAGGCAGGGGGAGAGGCAAGATCGAGCCTGGTGGCATCCTTTCCAGCCTGCTTGCCTCCAGCCTAGTGGTGGTAGATCCAGAAAGTGGGTGGTGAGGCTGGGCACTGTGCCACTAGCTTGCTCACATCCTGCCCAGCTGTTATGCCATGGTGGGTCTGCTCATTTTTGTACCAATAATTGTGGGCCCAGGAATGGACAGGCAAGGCTGGGAGCTGCCTGCATGTGCCTGATGGTGGTGGTCTTACCTGCCTGTTTAGTTCCTGACCAACGCAGTGGTAGTGCTGGCCTGCTTGCCTCTTGGGCTTGGCCGGTGGGCTTAAGAGGGGTGGCCTTTCAGGCCGCTGGCTCACCAGGATTTTTTCTGCTGGCAGTAATGGGCAGTGTGCTTTTGGTGATGGAATAAAAGCACCCATCCTTTTCCATACTTCTGCCCTTTAATCCAAGCACCCAGGTAGCTGCCAAGAGGTAAGCAGGTTGGCTGTAGAGAAATGAAAGTAAACTGTACATCTGTCATTGCAGCCCTCACTGGGACAGGAATAAGCAGTCTTCAGTGTGTATGTAGGGTGCTCTTTTCTCCTTCCACTGCCAGTTTACTCTTCTCCAGGCACCTGGACCATCTCACTCTCTGCCTTGTGCTGAGACAGAGTGACAAAACAGAGAGGGAAGGACAGGACATGCAGATTTTCTTGCTGTCAGTGCCTGCTCAGATTCCACTGGCCAGAGCAGGCTTTTGCAGTTAAGGCTGCCAAAGCGTCCTCTCTCTACCAAAGGCTTAATTTTAATTGTTGTTTTTATGTTTCTGTATGCGTTTTAGCTCTCATTTTAATTGATTCAATAGTATGGTTTTGTTTGTTTTAATAGTTTTTAAGATGTGATTTAATTATGTATATATTTTTAGCTGCCTTTGTGGCTCTTAAAGGGCAAAAAGGCAGGGTTTAAATTCTGTAAAATAAAAATAAATAAATGTCAGTTTATCTGCGGCAAATACCAGGTGATATATTTACCACCACTTACCATAAAAACTTTTACCTGCCTATTTTCACATATTAACCCTCTAGTAAAAGGACAGGACATTTTCGTCCAAGCCAGCTGGCAGCCCAAGTGTCCTTCATTTCCTTCGCAATGCTCTTGCAGTGGTAAGCCTCAGCGCATTTTACATTCATCTTTGCCTCCTTAGTCTCAGAACAGGCTCTTGTCATGCAGCTGCTATCCAGTGAAACTCCTACAGAAGCTCCTTTCAAAACACCATACTTGTTTCTGATGTATGTCAAGGCTGTGGAGATGTAGAGATTCTGTGTATGAGGCTGAGTCAACATATGCAGCTGCATGAGGTGGTAAGACAGGGAATAGCACTATTGAATGCTAACCTATAAAACAAAATTCCTTGCAAACAGAAAATTTAGGACATAGGAAGGTTCAACATTAGTCCCCAATGTTCACAGGTGTTCACCACGTTCACAGGTGTTTCCCATTCTTAACTTACATGTCGGTTTTAAGATGGTGCAAGAATGGTGCTTTCAAAGAACATATGCCACAGTCCCAGCAAAATCATGGGATTTGGGCATGATTATGAATTTATGTTCTATTGCAATGAGATTTAGTCTCAGCTAATTTCTGCTGGATTGCACCCTTACAGCTTATTTAAATTTGTTTCGTAGGTGTATTTAGGATATAGTGGAAGAGGTTAAGAGTGAGGACATCTGGGAAAAAGGGGGAAGCTAGAAGAGCTTGTCTTTACCAAGAGGGGAAAACTAAACATGGCAAAAAATGCACATATGAAGAAGAGTAAAGATCCTGTACAGGAAAGTGGGTGCCTTTTTTTTCTTTGTGCCCAGTAGTGCATCTACTCAATTTGTGATAGTTCCATTGTCCAATTTTTAAAAAAATCTAATTTAGAGACACGCTATACTACAACTCATCCAAACTCTATCACTGATTTACCCTATGAAGCAAATTTAAACTTAAAAAACTCAAGAAGTACAGAGGAAAAAAACAAAGCAGATTTAATATTAACACGTCAGAGAGCCACAGTAGCATCATACAAAATCACATATGAAATGGATGAAACCCTATGCTAATGGTGAGATGGTAAAAGAGTGTGTGGAAATAATGTGCTCACTGTTGTTCCCTAACAAAAAGGAGTTTGAGAATGACACGGAAAAGTTTCAGTTACCTGTGTCAATTATGTTGAAATGGGCAGTGGATATCTTGTAAAATACTGCAAGTACCCTAAAGGAAAAGTTTTTGTCTTGTGAGTCTGTTAGCTTACCTATGGATGAGGTTATTGACATCAGTGACGTCCCACAGGTACTCATATTTGTCAGAACTACAACTGCTGATATTGATGTGGCAGAAAAATTATTAAATGTAGTTCTTCTACAAAATGGAACAATCAGAGAGGAAATAAAACTTGCCTTGTTGGATAACTTGAATAAGTTCAACATACAACCAGGGGAGGAAATCAGCAGTAACAACGGATAATGCTCCTGCTATGCTTGTTAGGGAAAATGGAGCTGTAACGTTGTAGAAAGAAGTGCTGAAAGAAGATGAGAGTGAGATTCCCCCCCACCCCAGTATCAATGCACTGTCCATCAGCAAGCGTTATTTGCAAAGTTCTGTCCTCTAAATGACAGATACCATTAGATTGATCAATTACATCAGAGCTCAAGTTAGGGACCACCTTCAACTTTACCTTCTGTGTGAGAAATTTGATGCCCAGTGTGAGAATTTGTTTTGTACGCTGAGGTAAGATGGCTTTTGAAGGATGCGTCCTAGTACATTTTCTGGATGTTTTTGAACCACTTAAACTGTTCATTGTTGGTTGTGGAGAAACTGATCAATATTCGTTCTTGAGCAACTCAGACTGGTTGCTCTCAGTTGCATTTTTGTGTGATAATGCTCAGCACTTAAATGAATTAAACGTAAAGATGTGACACAAGAATGAAACACATTGCACATGGCTGTCAAAACATTCTCTGTCATACTCCAGTTACTCTGCAGCAGTGTCAGCGAAGGAGATTATCATCCTTTGTTCAAACCTGCAGAAAGTGATAAGACAGAATCCTGGTGCTGTGGATGCTGCAATGCACTGGTTGAACTGAATGAGAATTATGAGGCCAGATAAAGTGATTTTAAGAATTATGACAAACATTTACTTCCGGTGAATAATCTGTTCCTCATTGAAATGTCTGAAATGAAAGAAATCTGCTCACAGTTTGGAGATCCAGATCTGTTGGTGTATGTGGAAGAGCTCTGTTGAATTGGCTAGACAATTCTGTCAAAATACACATATGAACTTGTGGAAACTAGTAAGCCAACTTCCAGAAGTTCAGTGTTCCCCTCAACATACTGAAGTGAAGTATCCTTTTGAGCACTTTCAGTGATTAAAAGTAACCTCCAGGGTCTTACTCTCAAACACGTGTAAGAGTGTCTTCAAATTGCATTATTGAGTATAGAACCCAGTGACACTGAACTTGTGTCTCAGAGGGATAGTCATGTATTAAACTGACAGCTGGGCAATTAAATGCACAGAGCAGTTAAGAATTGTATATTTGATATTAGTATCTATATCTTTAACATTATTATATGTGTGTGGTGGGTGGGGTGCAGGGCATACAGTAGTCATGTGGGTATTTTGGCTGCTGGGAATTGTGAATATGGCTTTGTGTGAGCCACAGAGTGAGAACCATTGTGTTGAGAATATGACCTTTCTAGTATGTCTGTTGTGAAGGGTGTGTGCCTTGAACTGAACCTGGAAGCAGAATGGAACCCAGTGGTTGTTTTAATATAATATATGTAAACTGGTCAGTACCAGGTGTGAGGTATGTAGCTGTATTTTGGTATTGATTGACTTCAAAGTTGTCCTACTGTGTAGTCTTCCATAGAGAGTATTCCTGTAATCCATCCTGGAAGGGACAGAAGCATGGAACAGCATGGTTAAACTGGCTAAGTCTAGAAGGGAAGACGGTTTATGAATTAAACACAAGTTAAAGAAAGCATTCTCGGCAACACTGCTAATAGGAAAGCCCAGGGCACTCCTCAACTTTTCATTGGCTAAACAGGGTATGGTGTTTTGATATATAAATGTTTTGCGTGTGTTTTATTTCTGTGGTTTATTGTGGAGTTTTATATGTACGTTGCTGTGATTTAAAATGCAGGCCTTTAGAGTAAGAAAGAGGGGGGCTGGATTGGTGATTGCATTGCGTTGTGATTGGATGGTAGCTGAACCCTAGGGTGCAGGTTGACTTGTTGGTTCTAAGAGGCTTTGTATGAGATACAGTTAATAGAGTTTGTATGGAGAGGAGAGACTGAGTGAGGTGTTGTAGAGTGAGAGAAATCTATGTTCTGTGTAGAGGTTATGATTTTGGACCAGTCACATACTTTCAGCGTAACCTACCTCATAGGGTTGTTGTGCTGATAAAAAAGAGGAGAGGAGAATGATGTAAGCTGCTTTGGTTCCCACTGTGGAGAAAGGCAGGGTACAGAGGAAGTAAATAAATAATAAATAAAACTGAAGATGGGAGGCAGATACAAAGTACCGTATTTTTCGCTCCATAAGACGCACCTGACCATAAGACGCACCTAGCCCTGCTCGGTGCCGTGGCTTGGGAAAGGTGAGGGGGGTTTAAGATGCACACACTTTCCCCCCCACTTTTTTTGGGAGAAAAAGTGAGTCTTATGGAGCAAAAAATACGGTAGTTTGTTGAACGGCTGAGAAGGTGAGAATCTGGCAAGGGAGGGAGTGGATATGTGGGCTGCCAGGAGAAGGGTAAGAGAATACAGTATGGAGAGTGGGATATAGGATGTAATGATTTCATGTTTTGGTGTATGTGTTCCTTTAAATGTTTAGTTTGACTGCAGTATTGTAAGGAGGGTGATAGAGGGAGACAAGTGTGATTTTGATAGGCTGATGACTGAGAGTGTGGGAGGAGATGTTCTGAGAGGAATCTCTCTGTGTGTGTGTCTATGAAGGATTCTGTGTGTGAGCATAGTCTATGTGACTATGGGATTTTGAGTCTTTTTCTGAGTGAATAAGATCAATAATTTAGTCTGCGTGACTAAGAGAGTTGATTCTATTCTGTGTGAATAAAACAAAAAGACTAGCCTGTGTAGCTATAAATATGAGGTGTGGGGGAGAGAGAGTATACGGAGTATATGAGCCTTTCTGAGTGGAGTTTGGAGTTTGAGAGACTGTTTGTAGCATCAAGCTTTGCCAATTATATTTGCAAGTTCCTTTCTTCAACAACTGTTCAAAATAACCAGAAACTTATTTTGTTCTTTTATAAATAAACCATTTTTTGTTTAAATTTATCCCAGAAATCAGAATAGTCCTTCTTCAGGGCCACCTAGGGTCCTCTAAAGTGTCCAGATCCTAGGTCATTCTACCAAAAGAGACAGATTTGGAATTTTTAATTCCTGGTGGCAGCAGAAGTCTACCAAGTTTATGTACATAGAGAGTGTTTAAAGGTAAAACTGTTTCCCCAATAGCAAGCACATCACACAGGGGAAAGTGAGGTGCCACCTCATAATTCTGTGAGGGTTTCTACCATGCAAGTGGGCCTGGAGCAGTGGCTGGCACCACAAAACTGGGCCATAGTTTCTCTAGGTAGAGGCTGCTGATGGGAGAGGGAAAGCTGATAAAGTTATGTTGGCTGTTGAATGGGAAGGATAGAAAAAAGCAGGAAAGGGGTAGAGGCTGTGGGGGCTTTCAGGGAAGGAAAAGAGGAAATAGTGGGGGGAAGGGAGATGAGATGCCTCCTGCAAGTCATTGCAGGTTCACACTTCCAATAATCTTTACTTTTTAGTCGTTCTTCCTTCTAATCAGCATTTGGCTGCTCAGGAAAGCGCTCTCACTCCAAGATCATCTTTCCATTTCCGTACCTTTTGTATAGAAAAACTCAAGGTTTCAAGTTACTTCTCTCATCACTGCTTACCCACACTATTCTTTGGAAGAAAATCACTTTTTCAAAAGACAGTTCATGATCAGCAGCAGGGTCTCCAGGGACCCCAACAGCTGTTCAACTATTCTGTCTCTTAACCATTGCCATTTTTGTAGCAACACCTCATCAACGAGAACATCCCTTCTTGGTACCTACTAAAACTTTTTATGCACAAGGTGCTGACATTTTTGTTGCCCCAGCATATGGCAGTGACTAGTGTCAATTAGTGTTTAGTTTCTAAATCTCAGTTTTAATTGTTTTTAATTTTTTAGCTTGTTTATTGTAGCTTGGTTATTTACTAAGGTAGGTGTTTGGGTGTTTTTTCCACTACTTTGCATCTTGCTTAAGAAAAGACCTAGAAATGTTTTAAATCCATTTATGTTGAACATTCAGAATAAGCAGTATTGTTCAGATAAGACAATACCACTTAATAGTTTAAAATATTTACACACAGTAAACTGCTTTAAACACAGTTTGGAGCATTAACAAAATACCATCACCATTAAATGAATTTTAAACATGCGGAACAAGAAAACTAGTGACTGAAGAGCAGTTCAAACTAATTAGCTTAGCTTGAACACCAAGCTGAGGAGTGAGCTGTAAGCAAATGAAATAAGAGTCAAACTAGTTAAGTTGCTGGCAGTTCTGTGTATGTTTTTTTCCCCTTAAGTAGCTGGAACACTGGGCCCTGATTCAAATTGGAACCATGCTATGGGAAGAAAGTGAGTAGAGGCTTAATCCATACTTTTTTCATAACTTTCAAAACACCCCTGTAGGCTACAGTTTGAGGAATTGTTGGAGAAAACATACAGGTCCTGATACAGGACCTACCTCACCTACCTACCCCAGCAAGGTCCCAGTCAGAATTCTGCACAGGACTTGCACAGTCTTGTCTGATGCCTAAATGCTAATGGTGAAGGTGCTAGGTAGACCCCTTAAGGAAGAGAATTCTAGAAGAGTGGCATTACATAAGAGGAACTCCATTTTATCTGAACTACTTGAAAGGGAAGATGCAAGTTTGATACTGAGTTCTTCCTCAGGCTGTATGTTGACAAAATAGAGTACAAATTTAAATGTAGATGTTTTGGTGTCTAACATGACCATATCTTTGGTTTATGCTATGTCTTATACTAAGTTTGCAGCCTTTGTCAGTCTTCAAATATGGAAAAAGGAAACTGGGGAAACTGGTAAGAATCTGAAAAGTCTTTGCACTGAGTGCATTCTAGAAAGCCACATAAGAGTTTGTTAGACAAACAACCTGCAATATTGGAAACTTGGCAAATACTGGACTTCTTTTACATTATAGAGTAGCTTACTGAGTATTGTGCACATAGCTCTATCTTGTGGCCAACAGTGGAGTTGCAGTCAGTTAGCTATTTGCAGAAAACTGTTCCAGAAAAGGATGGATAATATGTCTCACAGTCACACAAGTGGGGTAACAGCGTGGACTTAAAAGGAGCATCTCATTGTCCCCACTTCTGCTATTTCCTGTTTTACTTCCTTGAAAGTCCTAATAGCTTTTCTGCATTTTCTTCTTCTCTCATTCCCATACACTAACCAACCTCACTGGACCTGCCGTTGTCTTCTGCTTTCCCTCCCCCCAGTAATTTCTCATTGGGGATACTTTGGCCAAGTCTGTGGTGAGTAACTAACAAGGACTTGTAGGGGCACTTCAGTTTTCCTTTTATTCCCCCTCCCCACATGATTTTTGCTTTCCCTCCTCTTGGCAACACCTATCCTGTCCTTGCTTTTTTCTCTCCTTCCAACTCACCCACCAATCTACCTTTTATATGCCTCTCATCTTCAGCTATATTATTATTTACTTCATTTATAGCCTGCCTTTCTTCCTAATGGGCACTTTCTCCATTTTATATTCACAATAACCCTGTGAGGTAGGTTAAGCAGAGAGTGTGTGATTGGCCCAAAGTCACACAGTGAGGTTCCATGGCTGAGTGGGGATTCATGCCTGGCTTTCCAAGGTTCTGCTCTGAAACTTGGACCACTGCACCACACTGGCTTTTGTGCAGTGGCTGCTGTTGAATAATAGCAAGTGTCTGGACCTTTGTGAGCCATGCAAGTTGTGTGGTAGCAGGTTCTCCGTGGTTTCTGACAGGCCTGGCCTTGATGAGTCCTCCCTCAAGGCCAAAATAGCTCTGGGAAGGGCCTTGCCCCTCCCCCTTTATTGGCAGAAATCAAGACTTGAAGTGAAGGCAATACTTGTAGTTTCATATCAACCCTGCGCAATGGCCACTGACAGGACATTTATCTGTTAAAGCTATGGGGTCTGCATTTATTATTTTTGGGGAGGGAGTTAACACATACACACACATGGTTTTTTTTTTTAAGATTTCAGATTTTTTCCCCCCTGTAAACTTGGGACTTTTCTCAAGTTTGTAGAAGGATCTGTCTGTATATTCATTGGTCCAATCTCTGGATTTAAGTATCCACAAATGGGCCCGTTTCGAGAATTAGATATATTAAAATATTGACCTATCCAGCTATACTTTAGAAAGTATTTTTCCAGAAATATTCAAACACATAACTCAAATTGCAGTTTGAGTATATGAATGTTCTCCACACTATCAGCCGTGCTCTAAGTAGGATCCCGATAAACTGTGCTTTGTGGGTCTACCTATGTGTTTCCCCTCCTTTCTTTTCTCAAGGTCTTGTTGTCTCTCTTTGTGAAACCATAAATAATGTGGTCTATACTATAGTGTATGGCTTGTTGAAACTAGGATCCTACTGTATAAATATGCATCATTTAATGTGTCATGTTAGTACTTGCGCTTTGCTTCACTTCTGTTTTTTTTATTTGTGGTTGGTTCTACAACCCTAATCCTGTTTCACTGTTTATTAAATGTCCCATCTGTAGATTGTATTGCATCTTGAGTCCAAGTGGACTTGTAAATAATGTGAATAAAGAAATAAAATAAAAATTAATGTAAAGCAGTTTTAGTCTTGCGACAGGGCTGAAATTGTAGCTTTAAAATAGCCGGGGCATGCATGTATGCATACTGTAGGATGAGACAGATCAAGATGGGTAACTGTGTTTGTCTATAGCAGTAGAAAAGAGCAAGAGTCCAGTAGCACCTTAAAGACTAACAAAATTTGTGGCAGGGTGTGAGCTTTCATGAGTTAATGCTCACTTCTTTAAAAGTTCAGGAGAAGTGAGCAGTGACTCATGAAAGCTCATATCCTGCCAAAAAATTTGTTAGTTTTTTAGGTGCTACTGGGCTCTTTCTCTTTTCTACTGTAGGACAAGAGAATTAGAGTCTTAGCCCGAAAATTAGTAACATCTATAAAAGGGACATATCCATAAGGCGGTAAATTATCACTGCTGGGAAAGTGGGAAACAAGTGCTTCTCCTAAAATTCTGAACTGCTGCATGAGTACTCTCATATTTAACTGTTATAGCAAACATAGCCTTTAAAAACACTGTTTAAAATCATTTAAATTTTAAGGATATAAGGGATGTGTCCCATTTTTCACTGGGCCAGCACAGGTATACAGCCATAAGAGTAAGATTGAGCTGCCAGGGGTATACTTCTTCTTGGGTTTTCTACATTCTTTAGTCCTGAGTAATACTTTAGGTGTTCTGTGGGTATATGGGTCTACTTCTGGGATTGTTGAGTCATTATCTCTTCCAGGTTACTGACTAGAGCCTGCTGTTGCATGAAGCCTTCCCCTGGAGATCCTGAAGTGCATTGGGTATTGGAGAGCATGGGGTAAACCTCCTCTTCTGAGGAGCTTTCATTCCATGTTGTGGTTGGTTCAGGGCAGGTCCTGACAGCACAGGCATGGTAAAAGAGAGGTAGACTTGTGTTGTTTGTTAATATCATAGACACTGTCCTCAGTGTGTGTGCCTCACACATTCAATAGAGCAATCTTAGTTAAATGAAACAGAAGCACAAGATAGGTAAGGACAGAATCCATGCAACAAATAGTTAACAGCTACAGAATGCCCAAGTGGTACAATTTTGGATGTTTCACCCCTGAATTTTGAAAGATTTATAGACTCTACAGAATTAGTTGAATCTTATATTCTTGGCATGGCTTCCGTGGATAAATGTTTCTTATCTTCCTGGCATCATTGGTCTGCTGACCTCAGTGGACCTTCACTGATGGACCTCCTGATGACACCTGGTATTTTTGGCCACCGTGTGACAGTGTGTTGGACTGGATGGGCCATTGGGCTGATCCAACATTGGCTTCTCGTACAATCCTATGAAGGGTCAGAAGCTTATACACCAGTTTAGCACCACAATTATAGTCTCCTAAAAGCAATAATAATAAAGATTTTGAAGAGAAAGACCTTGCAGGAAGGATATACTTGATTCCTGTCCAAAACATTGGTGAAAATAGGCACTATGCACAGGAGAAATTTCATGTTCTTTTGATATGTTGGATCAGTTCATACTACCAAATTATTGACAAAGGGAGTTGTGGTCAGTAATTGTATGGTAGTACAGCTGCTGATTCAAATTTTAGTTAGGTGTACCCTACACAAAGGTGCATCTAGTTGCAATTTTAGCCAACGATGACTCCCGTTAGTCATCTACTAAGAACAAATTGTGCCAAAACTGTGCTGATTGTGTTAATTGAACTTCAGGTCAGAAATTGTTTTGAGGTAAATGTGAGTGTTGGCTAGCTGACTAAAATTTAAAGATACTATCAAGTACATGGGAAGTATATCCCTTCCTGAAATAGAAAGGAATTACTTGAAATTTTCTTCTGGTATATGCAAGATAGGAGACAAAGTCATTTCTTTAATGAACTTACCAGTGATGAAGTGATCTCTTAGAAGGAAGTGTGAAAGACAATTTAACAACCTTAATTTATAATTAACCTTCAGGACTATGAATGTCTTAATTGAGATTCCTTAGAGACTAATTCATGTGAAGCTCATTTTATTTATTTGCTCACAAGCCTTTAGGATATTGCTTAGAGAGTCTTGCTCTGTGCACGCCTGGTGAGCAGCATCAGGAAAGATTTTGAGGGAGGGAAGGCATAGCACACTTAAAGGGAATATATGTTGACCAAGGATATTATTACTGCATGATTACTCCAGCCCTGCATACTGCATTTTCTCTGTAGGTGAATTCAGTAGAGAGATTATGCAACCTATGGTTTCAGAATCACAACTCAAAGCTTCTGTACCTTTTAGAACTTCAGAGGCAACAGGAGAGGAGGTAGACTTACATTTCCTCCTCTGCCTTGCTATAGCGGGTAGATGATGAGTATGGGAAGACACAGTGATTGTACCCTTTCCCATTGTTTTGAAAGATTTAAAGGTACAGGTAGGATTTGATATTTGTGACCTTAGCAATTCTAATTACACTTCACCAACAGGGAAGATTTTTGTATGAGTTATCTTAATGACTATGCAGGAATAGGTTCCAGCATGGGACCCTTGTAATGTTAATTTTTCTTGGAGTCCCAACTATCTCTTAATCATAAATGATAGTGCTGTTCCAGCTCATAGCTCTCTATATCGAGTTTTATAGAACACACTCTCTTCTTCAAAGCATTTTCTGCTCTTAAAAAATCTAGAAATCAATTCGGCATTGAGAGCCAAAAATCATTGGAGAAGAGAATATGTTCTATGCAATTTTTTATATGGACCTACAGGCTAAAACAGTGCTATCATTTATGATTCAGAGATAGTAAACACTATTTACTAAGATGAATAGTAGTAGAATTAAATTTAAAAGTATATATGCTGTGACCAACAAGTGTGAACACTTCAATAGCAAGTCAATAGCAAGTGACTGTGTTAGTAAATATATATTTTGCTTATATCTCAGAAGCCTCTGGGGCACCTTAGACTTTAATCCCATGTCTGGGCTCATTACTACACCTTTGTCCACTTTCCTGCCCATGTGGCATTCCAACAAGGTCTGTTATGATTTCTTTACTGCTGTTTTTGTTTGTCATGACTCTCACCAGAAAAAATATTCTTCATAGAATACGTCCAGATGGCTCAGGCCAGTAATGCATGCTTTATGCTGACAGGAAGCTAATCCATTCCCTTTTTGTCTGTCTGTTCAATCCAGGTTCATACACCTTCATATGTATATGGAATTTCTTATTGTCCATCCCCTCTGAAATAAAAATACACCATTGTTAAACTTCTGTTCAGCTCCATTTCTCCATTCCAACCTGATAGAAGGTCTTGTGCCATCTCTGATTTTTGCTGTGTATGTTATTCTCCAAAGAACTTGATCTGCATTCATTACAGCAGGCAAGCCTCTTTAGAAATTATAGAAAGGTTAGCAAGGGTAGAACTGTTGCATAATCTAAAGATTTTTTTACAGTCTTGGTATTCCTATGCAGGTTATCGAATTTAACTGTTGGTGCTTGTGGGGGGGTCTAAGTGAAGAAAACTTCTATTTTTATCATACCACATTGTCTGCCAAAAGGTATGCCTTGTCAGTTGAATTAGTTGGTATCACTTAAAAGAGCACAGGAGCAGTCAGAGCAATTAAACAAATACAGACATTTTACCAAAGCTTTATTTAAATTCCCTAAACTAGTAATTTAATTATCTCTTCTCCCCCAGAGCTTGATTCAAGATTGACTTCATTCAAAGGAAAAGCAAAAAGTGAGAGAAGATCTTGATACTAGAAAGAGTCAGGATAGTGTCTTTTTGAATGTGTTCATATTTCTTTCCTTAAAATTCAACACTAGGTGGCACTATTTATTTGCAAAGAAAGTTTGGGTGATGGGTTTTGTGGATTTTTTTGAGCTTTAGTAGTATCTGAAATTACTGTTTCATGAATAAAATATTTCTGGTGGGATTTGCATTTCTATATTGGCTGAAGACACTGTGTTGAATGTTTTATTAACCAGCCCAGTGCAACTGTCAGCCTATTAAAGAGATCCAATGGACCCTGTTTAGCTAAATAAACTAAATAAATCCAATTCGTCAAATTGTGTTCCTGGCTGTTTATTTTCCATTCTTTTGATGTACAGTTTATTTTAAGTTAGAGTCACATAGGTTTAAAAATTAATGGGGAAGTAGAATTCAGGAACATAAAGAGACTAATTGCCATGGTCAAAAATAGCTTTGGTCTTAAAGGTGTTTACGAAATGGACTTTTATACTGTAGGCCAACAAATTGTCCTAGGACAGGTTGCTTTGGAAAAGAAATAGTTAAGCTCCTTTCACCTGTGTTGTAGGGTTGCCAACTGCCTGGAAAAAATTGCCTTATCCCTTAATTAGATAAACATATGGAGCAGAGGTCCATCAGTGGCTATTAGCCATGAGGTATAGATAGGAACTCTCAGTCTGGGGCAAGTGATGCACTGTACTCTTGGTGCTTGGGGGGAGCAACAATGGGAGGGCTTCTAGTGTCCTGGCCCCACTGCTGAACCTCCTGATGGCACCTGGTATTTTTGGCCACTGTGTGACAGAGTGTTGGACTGGATGAGCCATTGGCCTGATCCAACATTGGCTTCTCTTATGTTATTATGTTAAAAGGGATTTAATGTAAACTTACTGCTAGTCAATGCATAGGAAACCATTATAAGATGCTTTAGGGAAGTTGTTCTCTTTCACTATGTATAATATTGGGATAATATGGATCTACTTTACAGACTTGTTACAAGAAACACAACCAGATAATGCATATGATGTTCTTTGAACACTGAAAATGTTATGTAAATACTAAGCATTTATTGTTTCTCAACTCTGTCATAGGTATTTCAGGAGAAAAAATGTTTTTTTTATTATTATTATTTCATTTACAATGTACTCTCCCCGAAACCGGCTCAACAATGTATTGATATTCAATTTTAAACCTTCTAAAATGCAACAGATAGTGTACACTTTCAGAGGGCGTCAGACTCATACGGAGGTGCAATATACAGATGTCTAAAAGAGGGGGAGAGAGGAAGGTAGGAAGGGGAGGCCAAAACTAACTGTAGCCTATTGGCTAGAGACCTGATACTGCCCTCAACCATAGGTCCAGCAGACAATTCTGTTTTGCAGGCGCTGCAGAATTGTATCAAATCCCACAGGGCCCTGATCTCTCCTGGAAGAGTGTTCCACCAGGTTTGGAGCCAGGACCAAAAAAGCCTTGGCCCTGGTTGAGGACAGTCGGACAGTCTTTGGGCCGGGGACCACTAGCAGATTTTAATTCCTTGAGCATAACACTTTATGGGGGACGTACAAAAAAAGGCGGTCCTGAAGGTATACTGGTCCCTGAACATTAAGGGCCTGAAGGTCAGCACCAGAATCTTGAACTTGTTCCGGTCTTCAATCTGGAGCCAGCACAGCTGATAGAGCACTGGTTGGATATGCGCTCTAAAGGATATTCCTGTCAGAACCCTCACAGCTACATTCTGGACCAGTTGCATTTTCCTTATCAACCTCAAGGGAGGTCTTATGTAGAGTGAGTTACAGTAATCTAACCCAGGGGGACCATTGCATGGATCACCGTAGCTAGGTCAGAGGGTGACAGGTATGGGGCTGACTGTTTAACCTGGCAAAGATGGTAAAACACTATCTTAACCACTTTTGTGACCTGGGCCTCCATTGAAAGGGAGGCATCCAGGATCACTCCCAGACTCTTGATGGATGGCCAAGCTGTTAATGGCACCCCGTTAAGAGAGGGGAGTTGGCAACCTGGCCCAGCCCCCAGCCCAGCCACAGGACCTCTGTCTTCGCTGGATTTAGTTTCAGCCTGCTCTTTTTTAACCAACCAACCACGATCTACAAACCTCTGGCCAGATGCTCTGGGGCGGGAATGTTAAGATAATCAGCATTTTCTAATGAACTTTGCATAGTTAATTACATACTATACTTTAAAAAAGAAACTAGTATTGTATGAGGGAGGTTACTGAATCTCTTCAAACATTTTTTTACTGAATAACATGTTCTAAAGTCTTTATCATGTTTGCAATCAGAACAGCCCTATATAGTAACAGGGCCTTTTATTATACAGATGGGAAACTCATGTTGTGGAAGAATTAGTTGTTAAAAGTCCAGTATAGGAAACTGCAAGACAATATACATTGGGAACAAAAATCCTAGTATATGCTGATGAAATCTGAACCGGTTGAGACTGGTAAGGAATGAGATTGTGAGATTGTAATGGGTGGCTGAATTGAAATGTGATGTGTGGTGGCAGTGAAAAAGAGAAACTCCATGCTAGGGACTGCTGGGAAAGGGATTGAGAAGAAAACAGGCAGTATTGTAATGCGCTTGCATAGATCAGTAATGCAGCTTAATTGGAAATAGTGTGTATAGTTCTGGCCACTATATCTCAGAAAAGATAGTGCTGAGCTGGAGAAAATGCAGAAGATGGTGAAGGGATTAGTGCACCTTTCCTATGAGTAAAGGCTGAAGAGTCTGGGGCACTGTATTAGATATATGTGTTTGTGTGTGTGTATACAAAAAATGTTGGGGGAAAATAAATGCCATAAGTAAATAAAGTAGAGGTTTATAAAATTACGCATGGGTGGAGAAAGTAAATAGAAAACTTTTTCTTCCTGCTGGAAGTTGGTGGCATCCAATGAAATTGCTGGACAACAGATA
Organism: Lepidodactylus listeri; assembly: GCA_029233225.1. Taxonomy (NCBI): domain Eukaryota; kingdom Metazoa; phylum Chordata; class Lepidosauria; order Squamata; family Gekkonidae; genus Lepidodactylus; species Lepidodactylus listeri. Next base: position 72,321,819 of record JARCFY010000005.1, read on the forward strand.
TAGGGCAGACCAAATTTAAGTTGGTTTTAACTCAACAAGTAATTGAATTGTGAGATTCACTGCCAGTGCGCATAGTCATGAACACTAGGGTTGATAGATTTAAAGTGGGTTTAGTCAGATTCATGGAGTATAGACTACTGCAATGTGTTCTATGTGGGGCTTCCCTTGAAGAGTGTTCAGAAAGCTACAACTGGTACAAAATGCTGTGGCCAGAATGCTGAGTCAAGTGGGTTATAGAGACTATATTATTCCAGTCTCTTTACATCTACAGTAGTTCCCATTTTGCTTCTGGGCCCAATGCAACGTGCTGGAATTTACTTTGAAAGCCCTGTATGTCTTGGAGCCAGCGTATCTTAAAGACTGCCCATTTACACATTAATCCACTGAAGAAGAAGAGGAGGAGAAGATTGTATGTATACCCCGCCCTTCACTTGGAGTCTCAGAGCGGTTTACAGTCTCCTTCCCCTTCCCCTCCCCACAACAGACACCCAGTGAGGTAGGTGGGGTTGAGAGACCTCTTTCAAGAATTGCTCTTGAGAGAACAGCTCTGAAAGAACTCATGACTGACGCAAGGTCACACCAGCAGCTGCATGTGGAGAAGTGGGGAATCAAACCCGGTTTTCCCAGATTAGAGTCTGCGCTCCTAACTACTACACCAAACTGACAACAAACTACTACAGGTGTTGCTGGAAGACCTGCTTTGGGTGCCCCCATAATCTGAGGTTAGATGGGTGGCAACCTGAGAATGGGTCTTCTCAGCTGTGGCATTGAAATTATACTCCCCAGGGGGATTCATTTATTCCCCACTGTCACTAACTTCTAGTAGCAGGTGAAGAGTTCTGTTTTTTGCTTTCCTCACTGCCCCTCCTCCTGTTTATATGTATGTGTGTTTGTGTTTTGCTGAACATTTTTTTTTAAAAAAAATGTTAAAGAATAACAAATAACAGAGAAATAAGACAACAAAGAAGAGAAAAAAATATAAAAACTATATAAAATAAAAGGAGGCTTCTGATTTTCTCTGCAATGAATATAAGTATGATTACTAAATATTCTCTGTTTACAAAGAAAAGCTCTTTTTCTGTTGTCTAAATTCATTATGCATCAAATGCACAAATCATGAAATCATTATCGGTTTTATGCAAAAAGTCAATAAGGGGTTTCCAATGAACAATAAACGAATTTATTGCCTTTTCTCTAATCAGTGAAGTGAGCTTATCCACCTCTGCAAGTTCCAGCACTTTTGCCAACCATTCTTCTGTTGAAGGCAATATTTGACTCTTCCACTTTTACACATATAATAATCTCACTGCTATATAATAATCTCACTGCTATTGTCATATATAGAAACAACATTCCATTATTTCTTTCCAGCTGAGTGTCCATTAATCCCACAAGAAAAGACTCTGGTTTCAAGTGAATATTTGTCTTCAAAATCTTCTGAATTAATAATTGTATTAGTATCCAACATTTTCTTGCTTTCTTACATATCTACCGCATATGGTAAAATGATCCTTCATGTTGTTCACATTTCCAACATAAACTCGAAGTACCTCTATACATTTTGGCCAATTTCTCCAGAGACATATACCAACAGTGCATCATCTTATTAATGTTCTCTTTAAGGCTAGAACATAATGTAAACTTCAACCCTTTTAATCACATATTTTCCTATTGTTCCATTTGTATATCATATCCAAAATTTTTGGCCCATTTTATCATGGATTCATTTACTTGCTCTTCTCTGTTTCAAATTTCAACAAGAGCTTGTACATTTTGGCAATAACGTGTCAACCATTTGTACATAGTTCTGTTTCAAATTCAGTCTTAGATTGCTCAAAATCATAACGCCTTTTGTCTATTTTAAACATTTCTAAGATTTGTGAATAATAAAACCATTGGTAAGGATATCCTTCTATTATGAAATCTCTTGATTTTAATTTATATTCATCTTGCAAAAATTCTAACATATCACAATATGTTAACCATTTATACAAACTTGTCATTTCTCTTCTAAAATGAGCTTCTTGTGATGATAACCACAGAGGTATTTTTTGACAGATCCTAGGTTTATATTTATCCCATATTCTCAAAATGGCTCGTCCAACAAAGTGGTTATTAAATTCTACATTAACTTTTGCTTTGTTATACCATAGGTATCCATGCCACCCAATCTTAAATCATGTCTTTCTAACTCCAGTAATCTTTTTTTAAAAATCCATTCTCTCATCCACACTAAACAACAAGCTGCAAAATATAATTTCAAACCAGGTAAATCCTAACCTCCTCTTTGCATCCTGTAATATATTATGTTAATATTTGTCGAAGTGATACCGAAATATCTTACCTTCTTTTCAGTTTTGGAGCCTGTTTTATCAGTTTTGTTTTATCTTGTATTTTCATATTTTTGTTAACATCTTAGACTTCTGTTTATTGACCTTAAAACCTGGTACTACACCAAATTCTTTCAGTTTGGCCATTAAAGTTTCAGTTCCCTTAATGGATCTTCCAAGACCAGTACTAGATTATCTGCAAAGGCTCTTAACTTATAGGACTCTTTTAAAATCTTTACACTTCCAGTTCTTTTGTCTTGTTTTATAACTCATGTTCAATATTTCATAAACAGAAGAGGTGACAGTGAGTAACCTTGTCTTGTTCCTCTTTGGCCGAAGACAGATTGGTTTTCTGCCGCGCCTCCCCGGCGCGGCAGAATGGGGCGGGGGGATTTTCCCCGCCCTGTGGTGTTCCCACGCCGCCGGAAGGAAGCCTCCTGCAGCGTTCAGACTGTGGGCGGCTTCCTGGAGCGGCGGGCGAATGCCACGTGGCCGCCCCTGCCCGCGTGCGTTCACACCCGCTTTGGCTGGTGGAATGCGCGCGCGGGGCGCACCGCACCAGCCGAGCACCACTTTAAAGTGGTGCTCGGCTGGTGCGCAAGGAGCACGGTGCCAGACGCAACACGTCCGGGCCGCCTCCTGGGGGCAGATGCGGCCGTCTGAATGGCTGCTCTGCCTCCGCTTCTGAAGCGGAGGCAGAGCGGCCGAGACAGCCAATCTGTCCTCAGCCTTTGTATCTCACATGGTTTAGTTAGATCTCCATTAATAATTATTTGTGCTACGTGAGAGGTATAAATCAATTTTACCCATTTTATAAAATTGTCTCCAAAGTCCATGTCTTCCAAGACTTTAAAGGTCCAGTTCAAATTATCAAAAACCTCTGCATCTAAGAAAATCAATGCAGCTTGCTTTTCATTAGGTTTTTCAATTGCCTTTTATGTAGAAATCCACATTCATTGTGAACAACTTGAAATCATTCAAAAAATGATATTGATCTATAGTTTCTTGCCAATGTCAGGTCTTGTCCATCTTTGGGTATCAATATTATATTTGTTTCTTTCAATGTTTCCAGCATCTTTCCTCCTAGTAAGATAGAATTCATCATGTTTGTAAAGGTTGTAAAAATTCATCTTCAAAGTTCTTGTAGTAGATACCTGGAAGGCTATCTGGTCCAGGGGGCCTTAACTGGTTTAATCTTTTTTATGGCTTCCACAACTTCTCTTATTGCTATAGGTCCATTCATATTTCATTTTTGGTTTTTTTTGTTATCCTGGGGAAATTTTGTTTTCTAATATATTCATCTATTTTTGCCAATGGAATATCACAACTCTTATAGAAATCAGAATACTGATATATGTATTTTGTATAGCCACAGTATCTGTTAATGCAGTATCTCCCTCTTGTATTTTCAGTATCATTTTCTTTTCTCTTTCTTTTCGTACTTTACAGGCCAACTATTTTCCTGGTAATTTGCAGATTCAAAGTTTTTTTTGTTTTACATAATTCAATTTTATTTCCATTTTTCTTATTGTTAACATAAATAACTGATATTGTAAAGATATTTCTATTTCCTGGGGATTTTTTAAAGTTTTTCTTTTCTTTTTATCTCATTCAAAATATTTTGTGTTTTCTCTTAAGTTGGGCATTATGTTGTATAAAGTAACCTAATTAAACTTTGCTTGTATCCCAAACCATTCTCATGTCAGTACCCTTATTTAAGTTCATTTCAAAAAATTCTTTTAATTTCTTTTTGTAGTCTTCGACAGTTACCTCATTTTGTAATAGTACTTCATTTACTCTCCAACTAAAAGTGCTGGATTTTGTTTTATAAACCATAGCCACAGGGTTATGATCTGAAAGTCTTTGGTAAAATCTCTACTTTAGAGATTTTGGTAGATAAATCTCTTGATGTCAAAATCATGTCTGTTTTTGAAAAATTCTGAAAAATCTGTATATTCTCTTGAAAAAATATGTATATTCTCTTGAATTTTTGGTCCCAGGGTTAAGAGAGGCCAGGCTTACTGGTACCAGGGCAAGGGCCTTCTCAGTGGTGGCTCCAATCTGGTGGAATGAGCTCCTGGAGGAGATCAGGGCCCTGCGGGACCTTATGCAGTTCCGCAGGGCCTTCAAGACTGAGCTCTTCTACCAGGCCTTTGATTAGGAGCCTCCACCATTTATTTACCATCTGCCATCTCCATTACCATTGGAGATGAGGGCCGGCCTGAGGAAATTCACACTAGTCACAAGAGACAGAGCAGGACGTCAGTCTGAACATAAGCTGATTTTCAGCATTTATTGCGAGCATTTTAGTGTTAATTTTAATGTTTTAACTGTTTTAATTGTATTTTTATCTTGGCCTTGAGCCACTATGTAAGCCACCCTGAGCCCAATTGTGGGGAGGGCAGGGTAAAAATGTGAAAAATAAATAAATAAAAATAAAATTAGTGTTTTTCTGTCTCCATAAATCAACCAACCCCAAATTGTCCATCAAATCAAAGGAAATTTTTGGCAGCTTACATTCGGCAGCTTTAATATTTTTCTCAGCGGTTCTGTCTATTCCAATCCCCCATCAGACACCAGCTTTCATGTGGTAAATCTATTGAACTGTCCATGGGTCTTTTATAAAACACCATTTTATCTTCATTTGGGGCATAAAGTCCCACCACCAAAGTTTTAACCCCATGTAAGTTAACATCTTCACCCACAAATCTGCCATGATCATCACCCAACACCAATTCCTGTTTTATATGATATTTCATATTCATATACATATATGTCTGCTGAAATAAATGTTTCACCCAAACCTTTATAAACCAAATATTTTATATCTTTTTTCTGATATGAATCTCTTGTAGACAAATAATATCCTGGTTTTACTTGTTTTTTTCTTTTGAGGGGCATTTGTTCCATTGATATTCTGTCTTAAGCATTTGCAATCCATATTCTGGTCAAAAGTTTTTTTAAAATTAAAATTTAGTACCTGTGGCACCTAATTTAGTGTTATCCTTCCCAGTCCATGTTGCTTGTGTGGATTCTGTTGGACTTTCCATTTGCATCTCCTTTAGATCTCTTTTAAATCTTTCTTTAAAAATCTCTCACCATTTGAACTCATGAGGACCAGCTGTCAGGAGTGCAAGTGGGTTATTTCGCAATCTCCCTTTGGCCAAAGAAGATTTTGCTGATGGGAATCTCCCTCCCTGCCAGTGTTCTTGGTTGTGATGTATCTCCAGTTCTTCAGAGACCTCAGCCTGCCATGACTCCTCACCAGAAGCCTGTTTTGCAGAACTATTTTTATTGTTTGGGGTGGGGAAGCATTTTAAAATCTGGTTTAATGATTTGATAGTCTGTGGCCTTGAGGACCTTGAACTGGGTAGGAAGTTAGCATAAAAACATATTAAATAAATAGATATAGGTCTATCAATGGCTATTAGCCATGAAGACCAAAGGGAATTGTCCCATCCAGATGCAGTAAATCTCTAAATGCTATTGCTAGGAGGCAACTTCAAGGCATAGGATCTTGGCTTCTATGTTCTCCCTGTTTTACAGCTGGTTGGCCACTGTGAAAAAACATGACACTGGACTAAATGGACCATTGGTCTGATCTAGAGGGCTCTTATGTTCTTAAGCCCTTGTGTTTGCAGAGCTCTATGGCACTTGAGAAATGCAGCCAGTATATTCAGCTTTGTGTACAAAGATTACACTTTTAGTATTTGTGAGAATGAAATCTGGCCACTCTTGGAAATGATCAATGAGATATAGAATAGATGTGTTTTAATTCTAAGACAACTTCTGAGGGATGTGGTTAGTGAATGAATTGTTATTCCATATTGGGTTTTGACTACTACTGTGCTGTCTCCCCCACCCTGAGTATTCTTTTCAGTGAGAAATTAGCTGGGAGTGAAGAGTGCAGGGAAAATCCATACCATCGGGATCTCCAACCTTTTATTTAATGAGAGCTGTTTCTGAGTAATGAAAAGTTTCCCAAGCTGCTAGAGAAAGGAAACAGTAAATACGTCACAAAATTGTTAAATGAGTGCTGTAGCTCAAAGATCATTGCAAATATAGTTTTAAAGTAGAGAAACATGTTTCCAGTCACGGTGATCTTACGGAAAAGGTAAAAACAATTCTTACCATCACAAAAAGGCAACCTACCAATTCCTAAGAAGATGACCCAGTAGTCTCCCATTTTTTTACTATCCTTTCTACCCGGCAAGTCACTGCAGTCTACTGTTCCCATGATTTTGCATATTCAAACCACAAGGGCCCCACAGTCGGTGGTGGAACTGGTTGAGCTCCTTCCTCATCCCTTCTTCCCATTTTTTTTCACTGTTATCTTGGCCAGCTTCAACACAGAAAAGCTAACTGCAGCACCAGTTCCAATAGAGACAGACAGGCCTTCACAGGTCTTCACAATAGGCCTTCACTCGCAAGAGCATTGTCTCTCCGATTGTTTTGCTGGGCCTTCTAGGGGCTGCATGAGTTCAGCACTGAGCTGCTGGTAGAGCACGAGATTTCTGATGGAGACCGCTGTGCTCTACCTTCAACTATTTCATGATTTTGTGTTCCCAGCCAGTATTTTCTGATTTGCTGTTTCAGTGCTATTTAATAAAAATTAAAAAGTGAGAAGGCTTCTTAATTTAAGGTTCAGCCAAGTGGTTATCACTTTACTGAAGATGACAGTGTCACTCTGCTATGTAGCCAATCAGATTTGGCTATGTGGTGACATCAGAGACAGTGAACCTTCCTCGTATTGCTATCATTCTAAATGTATATAAAATGTGAGTGAATTCTTGTTGCCCAGGCTAGTGGGTTAGTGTGGTGTGGTGTTAATGGTTTTTTGCTAGCCAGCACTGCATGAAAGTGGGAATGTTCATTTGATTCCTATAAAGATAGTGCAGCATAATAGTGTCCCCTGGAGATGTCTGTTTTGTTGCTATTTCACTGAGGTATGCCTATGTGCACATGTAACCTTACGTTCTGGACTGTATAGTTTGATCACTAGTAGCTGAGGTTTTAAAGGTTCTTTAGTGTCAAGGATTAAAGTAGCTGGTCCAGCAGAACAGACTAGTCAAATCCAGACATTTTAAATCCAGTCATCTTGAAGTCAGCGCTTAAGTGCTTGATTAATGCCCATGGATATGGCTGTGCTTAACTTTCGCCTGACTTCCCACCATATGAAAAATCTTAATTAAATGTTTTTGTGGATGTTGCACAGCTAAACTAGTCATGCAACAAGGAAGGGATTTCTGAGGGTTTGTCCAGGACGGGTCTGCAACTTTTTTTTGAGTCTGCAAGCAGCTTTAGAATTTTGAGAAGGGGTGATAAGTGCCACCCCTAAAATGGCTCCCACAGGAGGTAGAACAAAACCTCAAATGGCTGATCCTGGAGATAGAGTCAAATGTAATACCTTCCTTCTCATTTTGCAAAAAGAATTGCATGGCAGCCATGAAGCATCCTTATTTAGAGTCCAACTATTAGTCTGTCAAGGTTAGTATTCTCTATACTTTGGTTGGAAGCATGGTCCAGCAACTGGGAGAAAAGCAAGTCTTGAGAAGGAGGAGGGGGTGGGCTTCTAGTGCTAAACACCTGTCTCTCCTCATGCAACAACCCAGCTCCCTAGACTAGGATAAAGCTCCCTCTGTGCTTTCTAAAGGAAGCTCAGGGCAACAGTCCAACTGGCCTGAAGGGGGAATGTAACCACATGCTGGCTAAGGAGAACTTGTGTGCTTATCAGTCCTCCTGATCCTCCAGTGCCTGCAGCCTTTTATTTGAACAACGGCAGCCCATAACAAGCCCTGCCTTGCAGTGGCCCCACCCAGTTTCTGAAAAATTCGATGGACGCCAGGGGAAGTAGTGATAGGCACCATGGCACACATGGTTGCCAAGTTGGGGACCCCTTGGATTAATCTAAAGAGAAAGGAATAGCTCTGGAACTGTGGTTGTGGTCAAGGAGCAGTAAAGTGAGTGAGAGGATCTTGGTGGCTTTTGAAGCATTTATAAATAACTTGGCATTTCAGTGGAATAAGGAAGGGGTTACTGTGAGATTAGAACTTAGTGGACATCTATCTCTGTAGCTTTAGTACCTGGAGCCTAATAATGCAGTAGGATAGTGCACAGTCTATTATCTGAACATAAATTAATAGAAAACTGACAAGCTATCTTTTAACAAGTAATATCATATATCTGTTTTGAAATCTGTTTTTTTTTCAACTAAGAAAAATTCAATGCATTTTTATACACCAAAAAAGTAGAGCAAACTAAGCCAGCCAATTTTAGTCATAGCATTCCCCTTCCCACATTCCATTTTTTCCCTTGTTTTCTGACAGATGTTTGGGACATCCTGCATTCTGTCTCAATGTGTAGGACAGCTGTAGGTAAATAGCTGTTTCCTCTTAATGTTGGTATAGTGAGGCAAAATACAAGGTGTAATCAACTGTGTCAAACATCCCAGGAGATTTTCAAGGTAAATGCCTCATTCTTTGTGATGGATTTTGGCCCCTTGCATTACACATGTTCATAGAATGCAGGCACCACTGAAAGCAAACTAAAGTTGCATGAGTTTAAGGGATTGACATGCTTACATGGGCTTGGCAACTGTCAGGTCCAGAAGATGCTGTATGTATTTGCAGGAACAATTTATATAACCAGAGGAGCTCTGACAGCCAGAGAAGCAAGCTGCTTTTTAGATTTATTTTTTGGCTTCACTCTTCAGCAGTAGGTGCTGCTGCACGGATAATGTATGCACAAGCCTACTTCTGGTCAAATAGTTTATGGCTAAAAAATTATTTGTAACCTGAAAGTATTTATTAGTGGGTTAAATAGTGTGTTGGTGTACTATTTTGTGTCTTCCGAGCAATATCACTTTCTTGAAGAGAAAATGCTTGCCTTCAGTTTACAACCTTGAGCCAACAAAACAGTAGTCTCTTTCACAGGCATCTCCGAGATGTTGAGAGTCAGTTGGGAATGTGTCTCTTGGAGTGTAGTCTACGTTTGATTTTATTGTTCCTACCTTAAATTTTGGTATGTTGTCCCATTTCTATATGCATAGTCTTGGTTTTATTGTAGTTCTTGGTATCCATTTCTGAGCATCTGTAGCCTAGACACTCTACTGTTAAGACGATAATGGTAACACCTTTTTGTTACTCTGGAATGGATTTAAAACAAAGGCTTTATTTTTAGTTGTTTCTGTACTTGATATTTCTAAGTATTTTGTTGTATTTTTATGTATACATATTTAGAAGACCAGTGCAATCACAAAACTGTTCTGGTGCTTTTTGGAGGATTATTTTTAGATTTGTAGTGTAGTGGCCACTCCCAAAGTTATCCAGTCATGAGGAGGTTGGGCCAATGCAGTGCTTTACTTATATTATACAGTTATTTGACAGGTTGGCTTGCTTTGAATGAGTCAGATCCCAGTCCATGATCTCATTAGACACAAGAATTAGCAGCCAACATGTTATGAAATGTTGGTGAACTGATCCTTGTTTTGCTACTTTAATACATTTGCGTGTTACTCTTTTTTAAAGAGAGAGAGAGAGAAAGAGAGAGAGATTCCAGGACTGTGTGGATTGGGTTATCCTGTTTTTATCTTTCCATTACCAGGAATCTTTTCAGGAATCAATATGTGTTGATAGATCATGACTTGTCTAAAGCTAAGCATGAGCTTCATGAAAGACTGGAGGTTTGAATTTAGTCTCCCCCAGTTCAGGCATTACAGTCTATACTACAATGGCTCTCTTCCTCCTTTTTGTTTGCCTGTACCTGCAATCAGCATGGCCCCTTCCATGCGTAAAAGCTTCAACAAAGCCATGCAAAAACTTCTACATATGGGGTTCACACTTGTGGACTGCTTACATAAGATACAAATGATGCCCAAACCCTTGGAAAGTGCACTACTGCATACTGTGTAAAAACATCATCAGGATGAACGATCTAGCAGGAAATTCTTACTCATGCTTGATTCTGACTGGAAGGAACCAAAGAGGTGGTATGATATTTGACATTTTTGAAACTGAAATTGTATGTATGTTATGAATAGGTTGAAATGTACAAAGCTGGACTTGCTTCCAAGCAAGCATGGATAGGATTGGGCTGGCATGTCTGGGATTTGTTGCTTGCATTTAGATTAATTGTCCATTTGCATGTTTTACATTTATATTTGGAAAGTCAAGTAGAGATTTCAATAGAGATATGTAAGTTGTGGAGCAAGAGGATGAGGATGTATCACCATTATGGATAACAGTGGAAACAAATCTCTTGATTATGTACATGTGTTCAGGAATGTTGCATGTCTTTCATTTTGTTTTAAAGAATGTTGGCTGCTCTTTGAGCATTACAGTTCACCCTAATGTTTAACTAAAATGTTTGGTTGCTCTTAATAATAGCCATAAAGGAAGACATGCAGTGTATCTATTGACAAACAAGAGCCAATAAATCCAGTTTCATTCCACAAGCTGCAAAACATTTTAATAACTTTTTGACATTTTACTGTAGTCCTTATTTACCTTATCAATAGTTATGGTGACATCTGATTGTCAACTTTTTATATTAAACCAAACTAATAAATTATGCATGTTGTGTTTGTACCTGATGAAAGCTGACGTTTTGGAGAGGTGTTAAAATATACTGACAGGTCTTGTTCATAAGCTCCTTTGGTATAAATATGTAGATGACATCTTTAGATATTGTTTGTACATAGTCTGCTAGGCAGAAAGTGTTGACAATATAACAAATGCAAATGTCAACCCCACAGTTTAACCTTTCCATGTTGAAAAATATGTTAGTTTTAAGTTACATGCTTTTTAAACTTTTCAAAGTTTTAAAAACCTGTTACCACTGCTTTTAAGTGCAGAAAGTGATGCTAAAACAATGGAGATGTGCACTTTTTTCTGGTGCGCTTACTAAATGACTACAGTTAGCTGTGCATATTTCCTCCTACTGCTTCTAATTCTTTTTATTTCTCATGTTTCTTTGGTATCTGAGAAATCTTTTTGTAGCCTCAGCTGTTGTGCTTGACTCAGTAGTTCATGGGAAGGTCGCATAAAACAAGACTCTAAAAGTGCTTGCATTTTCTCTATTCACACCACTGGTAAATACTAGGCTTGACTGTTACTAATGTTAATAGTGCTGTACACATACTGATGGTGTGGACCTGCTGATAGGACAAACCTACTAATGTGATAAGATGTCTGTAAAAGTAACACCTACCGAAAAACTAGCTGCTGTTGTTGTTTTGCAAGTGCTTTGATGCTGCTTGAGACCCAGTTAAGTCTGTGGACATTTATATCAGTTTTATGGATGGTTCTAGGTAGTACTAGACCCTCACCATAAGTATCCATCCTAAGCCAAGTAGGCATGCACAGGAGATGATTTCCAGCCCTTTTTGTAGCTCAGGCTAGTCCGATCTTGTCAGGTCTTGGAAGCTAAGCAGAGTCAGCCCTGGCTTGTATTCAAATGGGAGACCTCCAACGACTACCAGTTGTGATGTGGAGGCAGGTAATGGCAAGCTACCTCTGAACATCTGTTGCCATGAAAACCCCATAGGGTCACCATAAGTCAGCTGTGACTTGATGGCAAAATAAAATAAAGGAAAAGAATCCTATGAATTTCGGAGGCAGATTATTCTGTACTTTGAGAGGTGGCATGAATGCAAGGAACAATGACCAATGTGAACGGTTCTTTATTTGTTATTTTTATTACTTGAAATATTTCTACTGATGCATGTTGCCGATGTGATTAAAAACAAAATGATTATACCATTTTTTTAAAAAAACCCTACTGCCATTGTACAAAGAGGACAACATGAGCAAATGGAGAAAGCCTTTAAATGATGTTTAAAACATAATAATGTAGGCACCTAATGAATGAAGCTGGGGAGAGGGTAACAAAATCAGTGTGCCAACACCTTAAAAGGCTGTTTCTCTGGCCTCTCACCTTTTCCCCAGGCATACTGAGTGAGTCATCATTAGAAATTGTTGGTTTATGACCTGGATCCTGTGAACATAGGCATCCCGATCCCAAACCATTTAAAGCTTGATGAGTCCAAAACCAGCAGCTTCAGAAACACATGTAGAGATGTAAGAACAATCATGCCTGGATCACAGATCTGTTGCTGGATCACAGATCGGAAGCATTTTACAGGAAAAGTTTCACTTACTCATACAGAGGCAAGCCCCCCAAAATAACAAATATCTTTATTTTTGGAATTTTGGTACTTTCTATATATTGATGGTAAATAAATCTGTAAGTTAACAGACTTCATCCAGCAATATATCTTCGTTGTTGAACTTGGCAGTTCTTACACTACTGACTTCCATATTGAACTATGTAGGCAACAGAGATAGTCCTGATCATATTAGGAGACTGTTTCAGTTTTTTCAGTTACTTTCAATACATTCTAGTTTTAGCTATTAATCTTCTTTGTGAGATAATGTATGCATTAAGAATTTTTTATTTACTAATTGTTTTGCATGTTATGTTCATTTGCAGTTACTAGACGTTGCTATCTTGAGTAAAAAGAATACTAGTCCTATTAATACTTATTTTGCTGAGGATAACAACTTCTGGTCATTCCATGTGGAAGCAACAAAAAACATAAGTAAGCCTTTTCATATCAGAAAAGCAGGACAAATAGATCTTTGTAAATGTTTCCTGTTCAGTCAGGTTATCCCATTTGGCTATTCTGTTTAGCAGTGTTATTCAGTTAAGTTGCTGTGTGGTTAGGCACCCTCTGCCTGACTACACAACACCCTCTATACCCCAAACCATCACCTATCTCATACATTTGCTGCATCCAGTATCCTGCAGTCTCATGGTCTTTATGATAAAGAGCATACATTATAGTATACAAGGAAACATGGTAGCTGGGGCTCTTGTTAGTCTGGTTTGATCCAGACTAAATTGGCAATTTCCACTGACTCCTTTCCAGTGCAGACCATCCCCCATGTCATTCCATAGGGTCCCTTATACTCCAGGAGCAGTATTTTGGGTAACTCAGTGGGCTGCAGTAGGTAAGGAAGGGCAAGTAATTCCCATTCTGCCACTGGAAAATTTAATCTAGGTCCAGTCCATTGAGAGAAATTGTAACAAAATATGTAGGCGAAAGCCCTAGGAAGGAAAGGCAAGGGATGTAGAGAGGTAGATCCTTGGTGAATTGTTCAGATAAACCAATTGTGCAACCCTAACCTGGGTTACACCTTTCAAAGCCCATTGACTTTAGTGGAGTTAGGCAATGTTACCTCTGCTTGGGGTGACACTGTCAGGAGCCTGAGATGGCTTATGGTCTGCTAGAGTTAAGCTAAACTGTATGAATTGTGTTCTGAAATCTTCAGTTTTTGCAGCACTTCTTAATTCAAATTAAGTGTTCACTCCTCTTGATCAGTGAGGTTTTCTCTTCTGATTTTGTTGCATATCAGTGTTTAATTATTCCATTGTTACTTTTTAAAGTTGGTTGCTCAGCTTTTTATAGCATATTTATTTCGCTGCAGAATGTTTGTTTAGTTAAATGATAAGAGCTTTGAATTTCTGGCAGTCTACTTACTCATTGGGGAAATTTAAATGAAATTGTAAAAATATAATTAAGAACGCAAACAATAAATTGTTTGACTTGCTGTAGGCATATTTAGGTTGCAATGACGAGGAAAGGTTCTGGTTAATTAGAAGCAATTTGTTAGAAACCTGAGTCCTCTTTTTTATTTCGTAGATTAAAACTCTGTTCCCAGCTGGATATTTATAGGTGCAGGAAATGTAATTGTGAGATGATTAATTGCAAAAAGATAGATAATTAGAGTTCATATAGTATGTCAAATATAGCTAAACCAAAAGCTTGCTTGCCTCTTGAAAGAGACAAGCTGAAATGGCACAATATGAATACAGGGATTCTAGGAAATGTATATGCACAGGTCAACTGTAATGTCACATGAAGGTGAATTATAAATTCTCCAGCTACCTCTCCTGTTATAATTTGATATTATTATAATGGTTTAAGGGAGGAATGAGAGTCTATACTGTGATTGTAGCCCCTCTTTCTGTACCCTTTTTATAGCTATTGGGGTCAGTTTGTTGGTAGCTGCTCCTCCATGTTGTACAGCTCAACAGAGAATCATTTGACTTAATCAAGTGTTCAGGGCTCTTTGTGAAACATATATATGCCCAAGGCTAGTAAAATCACAGGTCTAGTCAATATTTTTTGTGGTGTGATATATCATGTGCTCTTCTTAACTGCTTTGCAATGTCAACTTTTCATTTCCAATGGTTTACTCAGGTCTGCTCAGAAAAGAGTCCCATTTTATTTACTCTTCAGAAAGTGTTAGGATTGCAGTCATAACTTCTCTCTCCCAAAGTTGAGTGTTGTATGTCCACTCTTGTCATTTCCAAATATATTTTCCCTCTTATATGATACATGTCCCCCAAATAAGCATGAGAGATTTGTTTTGTAGCTTTTGTACACTTTTGTAGCTGTCCAAGTAGTAAGCCACTTTTTGCAGAGATCTTTAAAGTGATACCCATTGCAGCTTGAACTATGTTTGCAGTGTTATGTATTAGATCTCCTTCAGAAATATTTAATTGCACAGATCGCAAGGGTTAAATGATTTCTTGCTTCATATAAATTGGTAGATTATGTTTAAATTGCTCGTTAGCTGCTCTGAAGTGTTCAAAAACACATTGCTGGCCTTGTGGATGCTGCATTTTGAGATGATGCACTGTATTTTGAGATGCTGTGAAGTCTTCACTTGCCCTTGCCAACCTGAAAAACTTCCTGTCTTCATAAAGAGTCGCTAACCCTTGGAAACACTGCTTTACAAATTCAACTAATGACCCAAATACAGCTTGTTTTGTTGTGTATGAGTTGTATTAAAATAATACACTATATTTGTATTGTCATTAATGATATGCTCATTTTGATAATGGAGCTGCAGTCTCTTAGCATGGAGTCCTTGGGGAGATGCAGCATTTTTTTTTAACTAAGTATTGTTCTGGCTCCTTTCCTTGATTGGCCCAGAAATAGCAATCAGCTGGGGAGCAGGATGACATGCCTCTTAGCAATCCCTTTTATCTTTGAGATGAGTATCAACATTGTATGCTTCCTAATGGAAGTGTAATTTAATGAAATCTATTGGGTAAACATACTTCAGATGTTCAAAGGAGGTGACAAAATTTTTGCTGGCAGCCAGGACCTGGCTGGCTTCCAGCTTGCCTTTAGCTACTATGCATATAGCATAGAGAGAGGCATTTAAAATAGAAATACAAAGTATTATTTCCATTGTTGTCCTCTCCCCTCACATTTATTACCCTTTATTTTATTTTTGTGATGCTTTCTGTGCCAGTGTCTTTTGACATATAACCTTTTCAAGAAAATTGATTTATTTGGTAAGGATTTCTTTTCTTTTTTCCTTTTTTTTGTGGTAGTGATACTGGTGGTGTTCTTATTGTGATCAAAACCAAAAAAAACACACACAACACTCTGGTTGATAATCTGGAACATAGCGCCGAACTCAGGGGAGGTTGCTGGCACAAAGTATGCTGTACACATCACAGAAGAAAAGGGGGAAAGGAACTACATTGCCTTTAGTCAGTAGTCCTGTGAAAGAGAACTTTCTCTACAGACTGGTGAAATTAAGCATCCAGATGTAAAGATTTTGAGGAGAGTGTGCTTTTGTTCTAACAATAATTGCTGGTGCAGAATATGTACCATCACATTTATAGCAGACAGCTTGATTGTGAAGGAAAGTGCTTTAATAGCTGTATTCTCAATATGCATGATTTTTAAAAAATCTGTTCTGTAGAATCTGGAACCATATTTTGGCGCCTCCCAAGTTCTGTGGCCAGGGGGATTTCAAGTTCAGAGTTACAAAGTTGTCAATTTGAGTGTATGTTGCACCGGACAGCTTATTGCTTTCTTTAGCTGGCAACAAAGTTCCTAAATCCAAGAGGGGAGCATTTGAAGGAGAATGTATTATTTAGTGAATGTATGTATTAAACGTGTGAGTTTTGTTTTCTGATATAAGGAACAGAGTGGACAAAGGCTTCCATACTTAGTCTTTTGGAACAGGGCTCCCCAACACTCACCCCATTTCTAGATGCTCACCAAGTTTTTTAGAAAGTGATTGGAGCCAGGTAGGGCTTTTGCCCAGCAAGGCTTCTGATTGGCCACTGGACACTTGATAAGCTGTGCAGATTTTTAGACGAAAAAGAAGAGATTGGATTTATACCCTGCCCTTCACTACCCAAGGGAGTCTCAGAGTGGCTTACAATCTCCTTTCCCTTCCCCTCCCCACAACAGACACCCTGTGAGGTAGGTTCGGCTGAGAGAGCTCTGACAGAAACTGCTCTTTCATGAACAGCTGTGCCAGAGCTATGGCTTGCCCAAGGTAATCCAGCAGGTGCAAGTGGAGGAATGGGGAACCAAACCTGGTTCTCCCAGATTACAGTCCGTGCACTTAACCACTACACAAAACTGTTGGTTTGGTAGCAGCTGCCACTGCAGCTCAAGGGTCTTCACTGTTCGGCTGAAGGTAAACTGTGGCAGCCGTTGTGTGGCTGGCTGTGTCTTCTGTGGCAGCCTCCACTATGTTATGTCAGAATTCCAAAGGCATCTGCAGGCTCAAAAAGGTCAGGGACCCCTGATCTTCGAAACAAGAATCATCAACGGAGAGAGCAACTTACGTGGCTGATCCTGCTCTTTCAGACCTTACATAAGATCTTACATATTCCCAACTAAAGTTCCTTTTCTCCTTGATATAGGGTTGCCAGCCTCCAGGTGGCAACAGGAGATCACCTACTATTAGATTTGATCTCCAGATTCACCAAGATCAGTCCCCCTGGAGAAAATGGCTGTTTGGGAAGGTGGACTCTATGGCATTATAACCCCCTAAAGTTCCTTCCCTCCCAAAACTCCACCCTCCCCAGGCTCCACACCCAGAATCTCCAACTATCTCCCAACCCAAAGCTGGCAACCCTGCCTTGGCACTGTAACAAAGATGTGATATCTCTTATTGATAATACAAAGATGTGATATCTCTTATTGATAATACTGGATGAATTCATATATCATTATGGTATCAAATACCGGATTGTCTGCATTGAAGAAATAAACAGAATGAATGGATTTACTTCAGCATCATTAAAAATCAAGATCCTTTTGATAACTGAAATAGTACAGCTATATTTTTATCTTACTTACTTCATTTATAACCCGCCTTTCTTGCTCAGAGTCAAAGTGGATTACAAAAAAGAAAAAAACAAAACAAAAACAATCTAATGGAACAGCATAAGGTATAAAGTAAACAATGTAGTATGACTACGATTACAGATTTGGAAAACAAGTCTTCTTACATATAGAAAAAGAGAAAAACTTGCCCTAAGGCATAATAGACCATAATGCAGAAAGTGGGTTACAGAAGTAGAGAACATGGACAGATAACTTGTTCATTTGCTTATATCCTAAGAATGGGATGAAGCACATGCAATTTTTCCTTATTTATCTTAAGAGCAGCTCTATGTGATAGAGTACGAAAGAGTAATTATTCTAGGGTTTCCTTAACCCAGTAAAGTGGGTGGCTGATTTGGGGGGTTCAACTGAAGTCCCACAAGTCCAAACCTAGCATACCATCTGTCTTTAAACATGATATTTAAAGAAATAGTGAGAAATGACATGGCATGGGGAAGGTGGACTTGTGCCTCCTTGCTTGTTGAAGGTGGTGCATGGTGGTGGTAAGTGAGGTATTTACCTTTCCCAAACAGACTGCCTTTTGTGCTGTGCTGCATACGGGCTTTTAACTTTTCCTCAGTTCCAAAGGTATCTTGTGGTCATTGTAGTGGAATGTTTGGGAGGAATGACTAAACATTTTTTGTGTGTGCCCAATCTGCACTGGGATCATTATAGTTAAGATTATTGCTTTAACTGCAATCCTAACAAGAGTTACAATCCTTCCGAGTCCATTGAAGCCAGTGGACTTAGCAGTGTGTAACTGCTTTGGTGGCAGTGTAAATTCCATTGATTGGAGAAAATTTCCATAGGCATGAAATGAAATGTTTTTAATGTCCTGCTGCCTTGAGGACTATATATTAAATGGGAAAGTGACATAGAAATGTTTTAATTAAATTAAAATAATCTTTAGACTGACCTGTGTGGCATTTTCAAAAGCACCTGGTTTGTCAGGGCTAGGCATTCACTCCCTCAAGGTACAGGCCCCATGGTGTTTTCTTAGATTTCTGAAAATGATTTAAATTGATTCATAATTGTCACGGTTGTATGGTTAAATGTTGCATACATAGTTAAAGAATGAAGTTATCCATCTTGGTAGCAAACCAGAACCTATGTGTTCCTAGTCTGCGGTTGTGAAGTGATATTGGAAGGAGAAGGGCTATGTTGAGTTCTTAACATTTATTCATATATAGCCTTCTGCATGAAATTGTGATTGACAGTTTACAATGAAACACTAAGCAGTATTTTGAGAGAAGACATTGTCAATATTTTAAAAAATTTTTAAAATGTTTTTAAAACCTTGACCATATTAACTGACTGTTGGAGATCCCATATCAAGAGGAACACAAGTCTGTGTAAAATAGTTGCAGGGTTCCAAGCATGAAAGGATAATAGGAAGACTAGATGTTATGCAATATATGAAGTTGATAGCTGCCTTGAGCCAGGAGGAAAGGTGGGACATAATTATTTTAACAAAGAAATAAGGACATTCATACAAGTGGATTCAGAACAACCTTTACCATGAGATCTATGTGTATATGTGATGCTTCCTAACAACGCATACAGGCGCCATGGTTTACCAATACTATGCCACTGGGGGGAACGGACGCTACCCTTTTTTGGAAGGGTAGCATGGGATTCTATTGGGAATAACATTTTTCAACTTATACATAAATGCTTCATGGGCAGTGGTACATCTTGAACAACCACAACCTTCTGTAGAGTAGGTACATGTTCATGTTATGCACAGAATTCAGAATCTTTTAGCAGCTTAAGAACACAAAGTCTTTGAAATCTGAAAAATGAATACATCTTGAAAGCCCTTTCTTTGGTCCTTAGCTTAGAGTACTGAGTTTCTCTGTCCCATCAAGAATGCCATTGGACAGTTGGACCCAGCAATGATTCCCAACTTTGTTTTATGTATTACTTTAATAGCATCATTGTAAACATTTGTGCAATTGTAGCTAAAGCAGTCTCTTAGGATCAAGAGGCCTAATACATATAAGAAACAGTGATATTTATTAAAAGTGGAGTTTTTTGGTTTGAACTAGTTATTTTATTTTATGATTCTTATTTTAAAATGTTTTCATTAATCCAGATTGAATGCTATATGTGTCTTAACTGCTGCCTTTCTCACAGCAGAGATTATGCATCCATATATAGGATTGCTTCTTTTCAGGTTGGTAGCAAAGTGGCTTGCTAAAAAGTAACAATGTTGCAATTAATGATCTTTCTGCTAGGTGTCAGCAAAGGTTCTCTTAAAAATAAGTAACATTCATTTATGCATTTGTATAGCAGCTCTGGAGATTCTTTTTCCTGGATAAGTGTTGAATTTGGGAAAGAAATGTTCTAGGATTAATGAAGAGATATCAGTCCAACTATTATAAGAGGCTAAGCTTCGCTAAAGACAATTATTTAAGTTCATTCAAGGGATGAAATATCACATTTGTGCTTAGTTGCAGTGTGCAAAAAAATTTTGCTCCCCAGCAGCACTGGACTAATAACTGCCAAGTAATCTAAAACACTGCTAAATGAAAGGTTTTGCATACTGATTTCATTTTTCACCATAAAAGAAAACATGTACAGTCTTGCATCTTCGATAGAATGTATATAGTAGTGGAGTAGAAGAAATAAAAAGTAGAGAGGAAGAGATCATGCTGAGGTTGGGTGACAAGGATTTCTTAGGTCTGAAATGCTGTTCTTAGGCTTCTTTGTCATGGATGTGTTTACCATTGACTTACTTCAGATGCATGCCTTTAAGTGAGGTAATTAAAAATTAACCTTTTTTGGAGACTGAAAGCTAACTTATTTCTATAGTTTTATTTTCATTTCTAGTAACTATATATGGTTGAGGTGATGGAATTCTATCAGTATTGGCCTCCCTTGGTGCGCTTCCATCCTATAGGGCTTCTACTGATCCACCCATCTCCCGTAGCATTGGTTACCATCTGCTGTGCATATATGTAGAGTGAACTCAGGAGTAGTTGTATTAATTGGCACTATAAATGATATTAAAATTAGGTTTTAATAATTGTTGACATTATGGCTGAGGACAGACTGGCAATGTGGCCCGAGAGAGCTCCACTTCAGAAGCGGGGGAATGGAGGCAGTTTAGACAGCTGCAGCTGTCCTCCACCTCCCTTCCATACTCACCCGTCTCTGAAGCGCTTCCCTGTGACCTCAGAAGGACACTGGCAGAAAGTGGTGTCCAGGGGCCTTCCTCCACTTGGATCCCGCTTCCCGGCTGTGTGGACAGGAAGAGGCGGGATTCAAGCAGAGGTGGCAGAGTGAACGCGCCACCACCGCGAGATACGCATGAGCGCATGTGAGCTCATGCGCACAAGTGGCCCCATAGAGGAGGTGGGGAGATTTTAAATTTTTAGACTGCTGTTGCGCCTATGCGCATAGGTGCCCATGCACCTATTGCTGAAACGGCCCCGCCTCGAGCTGCGGAGGCCAGCCTGCCCAGGGCCGCTCTGCAGCAGTCTGAACGCTCCATTCCGCATCCTCCCCGGCATGCTCCTGCGGGAAACTGGCCAGTGTGAATGGCCAGCCCCGGGCCAGTTTTCCCCTGCGGCTTTTGGCCCCGCTGCTGTTCCGCAGGAGATTACCAGTCTGTCCTCAGCCCTTGTTGATTATTTTATTGTACCTTATTATTCAGTTGTAACCGGATCTGAGCCTTGCTATGCAGAGGATGGCAGGCTAGAAATGTAATTACATCTGTCTGCCTGCCTGCCTGCCTGCCTGCCTGCCTTGTCTGCCTTGTCTGTCTGTCTATCTAATTTGTTGTTGTTCAGTCACACAGTTGAGTCTGACTCTTCGCGTCCATATGGACCACCTCACACCAGGCCGTCCTGTCTTCTGCTGTCCCCTGGAGTCTGCTCAACTTCATGTTTGTTGCATCGATAACACTGTCTAACCATTTCATCCTTTGCTGTCCTCTTCTTCTTTTACCTTCAGTCATTCCCAGCATCAGGGTCTTCTCCAGTGAGCCTCATTTGTTGGCCAAAGTATTTGAGCTTCAGCTTCAGCATATGTCCTTCCAGGGAACATTCAGGGTTGATTTCCTTTAGGATTGACTGATTTGATTTCCTTGCAGTCCAAGGGACTCTCAAGAGTCTTCTCTAGCACCATAATTCAAATACATCTATTATTCGGCGCTCGGCCTTCCTTACCTGTGTTTTATTTTGAAATACATCTCAAAGCCCATCATGGAGCATTCAGAAGACTGCCTCCACAATTTATCTAAGCTGGCAAACAAAAATAGCTACAGATAAAGAAATGGAGATCATGTGACTCAGCCTTACATATAGGTTCATTGTTGCTAGGCTTTGCTTATTGTATGAATACAGGGGGCTCTTCAGTTGTGCTGAGGCCAGTCAGTTTTAGGATACATTTCTTTTTAAATACTGTGGTCAGGTACTGATTGCGCTTGTAGTCTTTTAAAAATACAAGGAGTTATCTTATACTAAGTGTGACTGGGGACAGTTATACTCATTGTCTTAGCAATGTGTTATACCATTCCTCAGTGTTAGAATATCCTCAAAGGGAGCAGTCCTTACCATTTGTACTTGGAAGTAAGTCCAGTTTTGTTCAGAGGAGCTTTTCCTAGGAAAGACAGTTGCTATCTTAATCGCATGTATTATGTCATCTAGAAACCATATTGGCAGTATGCAGGGAAAGTATATGCCAAAAGGAATAGGTCTGTAGCTTGAAGGAGCTTCAAGACCCAGGCCTATTGCAAGTAGCAGCTGTGGCCAAGAGTGCCTTTTACTGGCTTTGACTGGCAAACCAGCTGTGGCCTTTCCTGGAAAGAAAAGATCTGCTGCATGACCTGGTTTCATCTAGATTAGATTAGTGCTATATGCTCTTCATGGGGCTGCCCTTGAAAAGAGTTTGAAAACATCAATGCTGCAGCTAGGGTACTTATTGGAGTGGGTTGTAGGGTCCATATCAGTTCAGTTTTGACCAATCTACACTGGCTCCCAATTTGAGGAGCAATACCAAGTCCTGTATGGCTTGAGACCAGCATGCCCGAAGGACTGCTATGACAGGTAGAGCTAAGAAAGGTGCCCCAAAGACAGCCAATGACAGTAGTGATCTGAATCCACCAGCAGGGGGTCATACTGGTGGTATTAAGAGCTGACAGGGACAAGTATATCTCCCATAGAGCATTATGCTCAAGTGATCCATGGCCCAAAGAGCATCCAGCTGCCCTCAACCAGGGCCAGCTTTTTTGGCCCTGGCTCCAGCCTGGTGGAACACTCTTCCAGGAGAGGTCAGAGCCCTGTGGTGTTAGCTGTCAGATCCTTCCTGCAGAAGCGAAAGGTGGCACCCAGAGAGATAAAGACCATACACACTTCATATTTAATACCATTCTACATATGAATTCACATGAAATCAATGCTGGTCCCAAAGGTTACCCCAATACTGCCTGCCAGGAAAATAGCCTGGGAAACATATTTGGAAGTGAACGAAAAAGGGCTGACATGAAAAAGTCTCTCCCATCCTAAAAGAAAGAACAGTGGGTTCTAAGGAATGCTTTGAAACACTTGTATCAGTCACCAGGAACACACCAAGTCTATAAATGCAAGTTCATATCTTTAGTGGCTCTCGCTTGCTTGTGCCTCCATCTACCCCTGGCATACTGAACACCCCTAATCACGTGTAGGCTCATTGATGTGCAGGTCACTTTTCTTTCCTCCACAGATCTGCATCTTCAAGACAGGCAAATATAGCCTCTTCCCTACTCTATTACACCCCCTTTTCCACACTATTTTTTCCTTAGGCCAAACTTGCAAGAGTGTTGTTTCTTTTAGGAAGTATATTTGCCTTTTTATTGGGCAATTCTATTATTTGAATATCAGTCTGATTTATTTATGGGAGTGCTCTAAGGGAGTTCTTGCTGGTTGTGACCACTCACACTGAATCTAATAAAGCTACTTTCCAACTCAAAAAAGTAACAGCACTTTGGGTAACAGATTAATGGTGGAGCATGCGGGCAGTGCTCTAAGGGAATAATCGCCTTATACACAGGTAGACATTTCACTGGTTACCCCCTCGCACACTGCCTCTAATAAAGCTAATTCCCAACCCAAAAAGGTAACCACACTTTGGGTAACAGTGAGATCTGTTACAATTCCACAGGGTCTGCAAAACAGAGTTGTTCAGCCAGGCCTATAGTTGAGGGCAGTATTGGGCCCCTAGCCAATAGGCTACAGTTTGGCCTCTCCCTCCTTCCCCTCTCTTCCTTGCTTCTTCCCCTCTCCCCCCCTTTTTAGACATCTGTATATTGCCCCACCATATGAGTTTGACACATCTGAAAGTGTGTCTAGTACCTGTCTTATTGATTTTATTGTATTTATTGACTCTGATTAATTGTATGTTGTATTTAGAAGATTTTAGATCGTATATCTATAAATTATTACCTGCTCTGAGCGGGTTTCAGGGAGAGTGGGTTATAAATAAAATAAAATAATAATAATAAGGCTGAGAGAAGATTGGATTTTGAGGGTTAGTTAAACAGAAGTGTTAATACTTATTTCAAGTTGTGAGTTTTCTAAAAATTAGAACAGTTTTCTAAAAATTAGAACATCCAATTATGGTGTCTCTTTGATACTGACATTTTTATATATCTTAAATTCAGTCCTGATTCCTAAATTTCTTCCCGTTTGTTACATCTCTTCACTTATTCATGGAATCTTTATCCTATGATACAATGTTGGCAAGATGAAGAATGCCCTTCTTAGTATCATTGATCTGCATTTATTGATCTGATGGAATAGGCAACATGAGTCTAAATGGACCCATGGTTTATTAGGGAATATATGGTGTCAACAGAAGGTGTCTGTAAGATTAACAACTTCATGCTCATTTCAACAACAGCTCATGTGCCCAATTGTGCTACATAGGCTGGGGAGGGGAACAGCAGTGCCCAAGGGGAACTTATGTCCTAGCCATAAGCACTGAGTTAGAGTTATCCCTCCATTCCAGTCTTAAAACATTTACATCAGATTCTAGAAATTACTGTCTCAGTGAGTGGTTCATAAATTGAGGTCTTAGGGAGGCATCCTAGTGGTGCTGAGTATATAGTATAGAAAGTCTCTGTTGATTTATAACAGTGTGTTGTAGTGGCTAAACTCGTGACTGGGAAAACCCTGATTCAAATCACTATTTTGCCATGAAACTCATTTGATGAGCTTAAGACAGTCACTGTCAGTTTAGGAGTATTGTAACATAAAATGAGAGTTATGAACCATCACTGGTCCTTTCTGCATTTGCCTGCCACTCCAGATTTTCTCAGTGTTCAAGTCAAGACAATTTAAGTTCGTGGCAAAACAGCATCCAAAAACCCTGGGACAACAGCAGCCTGAAACCTGGTCAACCACTGGAGGAATGTAGAACAGATAATGCAGAACAGAAAAGAAAACCTGGAATAAAAAGAAGGTTAAATTCAATTTTAATGCAAAACTGGGGGGGGACCCCAGATTAAAAAGGTTGAATTCAATTTTAGTGCAGAAATGCTTGAAGGACACTGTGATGAACATGGATGTGGAAAGGGCCTAAACCTCCCTGAAATCCTTTGAAGAAGCATGGAATCAAAATCAATCAATGGGTATATAGTGTGCAATCATTTATCCACCTTTCCACGTCTCACTGCTGCTTGAGTACATGAAGTATTTGAAGCATATGTTGCTTCTTACACCCACAGAACAAATTCACCTCCCCACTACCACAGAAATCAACTTTCCTGGGTTCCGATGGGACTGCAGGAGTAAGGGAAAGACACAAAAGGGCCTTGATCCTTGCAATGATGGATCATGGGAGAGAGCCCATACTCTTCTTTTGTTTAAATGGAAATCTCTACATTAAATATGTTTACAATAATTCTGATTCACATAGAATAAAGAGTTTCTCACTGTTCTCTTGTTTGTCCTGTTTCTTGTGTGTTTTTCTTTTTGTATACTCTTTAGTGCAAATGGAATGAATGACAACAATCTATTTTTATGTCAAATCAATCTAGGCAGGTATCTAAGAATACAGTTTGGGGGCCCTGACATAAAAGAGGAGTGAATGGAAAGAATGGAGCAATCTTTGTATATCTGAAAGAGGTATTCTATATTCCTGAAGCCTGCATATCAAACAAACAAGACATATGCATGAGCAACAATGTATCTGAAATGGTGGGATAATATCTAACCTTCATAACTACTGAGAATCTCTAACCTAGGAGGAAATGGAAAGGCATGATATAAGCATTCCTTTTTCAAAGAGATGTCTGACTTGTTGATGGCTTTCTTTCCTCATGCTCAACCAGTATTTGTTTTACTGAAGCAAGTAATTTTGTTGTTCCAATTCATAATTATATTATTATAAGGTGTATTTCGGCTTTTAGTCCTTGCCTTCTCTATACAGTGAATCCGAAAAAGTGTATCTCTGTTACATTAGAGAGGCAAGGTTTTGAGACTCAGCATTGTACTTTTATTTATACTTGGAATAAAATTGTGTGAATTCAATACAACCTATCAATGGAACAAGAAGTCCTGCTGGCTAAAACTGAATGAGCAGCCACAGAAGGAATGCCTTCTACAGCTGAGACAAATGTAAGAAAAAAACATGAAAGACCCATGACATGCTTATCACCCTGTTTGTTAAGTTATTGGAAGCATCTTGGATACCACTGACAGATTTGATCCTAGTTATCCCAGTACTAGCAAAAAATATTTAATTCTAAAATCCCTCTGGAGTGCCATAGTCAGAATAAATATAAGTAGGAACTTGAGACATTTCATAGATGTATTTGTTTGCTAGATTGGGGAGGGTTATTGACCGTCTTCAAAATCATTATAGAAGCAAGGGTTATTAACTTACTGTTAATTTTGAATTGTTAATAAGAATATTCATGGTGGTGGTAATTAATATTTTACATTTTATCCCATTCTTTCTTCAAGACCTCAGGGTGCTATGCATGGTTTCCCCATTCTGTAGATAGGTTAGACTAAGAAAATGACTTGTCCAGTATCACCCAATGAATCTGACAGCTAAGTATAGATTTGAACCATGGTATCCCAGTACAAGTAAAACTTATGAATATGTTGTCATAGTGTGCACATTTACACCAAGGTACAGTGACAGCACTGGCTACATCAGAGGTGTCAAACTCATTTGTTATAAGGGCTAGATCTGATATAAATGCCACTTTGTTGGGCCGGGCCATAAGAATATAAGAGATGCCAATGTTGGGTCAGGCCAGTGGCCCATCCATTCCAACACTCTGTCACACAGTGGCCAAAAATACCAGGTGCCATCCGGAGGTCCATCAGTGGGCCAGGACACTAGAAGCCCTCCCACTGCTGCCCCCCCAACACCAAGAATACAGAGCATCACTTACCCCAGATCAAGAGTTCCTATCTATACCTTGTGGATAATAGCCACTGATGGACCTCTGCTCCATATGTTTATCCAATTCCCTCTTGAAGCCGTCCATGCTTGTAGCGCCATCACCTCTTGTGGTAGTGAATTCCATGTGTTAATCACTCTTTGGGTAAAGAAGTACTTCCTTTTATCTGTTCTAACCCGACTGCTCAGCAATTTCATTGAGTGCCCATGTATGCCATAAAACATAATGCCAGGTTCCAGAGATAGAAACTGTACAAAGGACTGCAGCTGGTAAACTCCAAGTTGGTGCAGCCTCACTGCAAGGCCCCATGGGCTGGGAGGAGGCTGCAGAGGAAAATCCACGTAGGCGGACTGGAGAGGCAGCAGTGTAGCCTTGGGCAGACACTCCCACGATGCCTGACTGCTGCAGATGAGGTTGTTCTGCCATGCTGAAGCCACAATGGAGTTGCTCCACTCAGTACTCCCTCCCTTGCACCAGTTGCTCGTGGGCTGCATAAGAGCCCTGGATGGGCCAGTTCTAGCCTCCGGGTCTTATGTTTGACACTCCTGGGCTACAATTTTAATACAGTGTTTTCTGTCATTGGTCTCTTTATCTAAATAACAAAGAAGGGGCTTACAGGAAGACTACATGAATCCTGTATAATATTTCAGTGGGCAAGCTTAGTATAAAAGGATATTTGTAGTTTTGTAATCCCAACTATAACCTGAATCTCTTCAGTTTAAGAGGTTTTTTTGTTCAAATATATCCAAAATGTTAGAAAATCTCTCCTTATAGGTATAAATACAGATAGATAGACATATAGCCGAGTGCAAGTGGTTGTGTTCTCAGGGGCAATAACCCATTTTTGCAGGACAATAACCAAAGCTTTCAAGGTTCCTCTCACAATGTAGGCTCCCTTGATAGGTCAGTCACAAGGTCAGTAACAGCCATTGTCACCCCCTGGCCTTTGTCAGACATGTCTTAATCAGCCTGTCACCCAAGTAATTCAATCATCCTGCCTAGCCTGTTTCCTCTGCTGAGGTCCATCACTCTGACCATAGTAGGACTTTCACCTACTCTGGCTACGCATCATCTTTTGCCCACCAAAAATTCAAACAAATTTAAACCCAGCAAATTCAAGCCAAATCTTACATCTGTGATCAGTACCATCTCAGATCCTAGTTTTGCACCAAGTAGGCACCAGTAGAACTTCCCATAGGAAGTGGGTAGTTGGTTGTAGTTTGTTTTCCCCTGAACCTTCTACCACTGCTGATGTGACCAGACTCTTAAATGCTATCAGGCCCCTCATCTTTCAGAAAAAAGTATATTTTTCTATCCGCAATTTTACTCTTCATCCTGAATTTATCCATCCACATTTTTGTATCTGTTCTCTGTTTCTTAGCTTTTCTACATCCTGTTTTAGACAAATCTGCCTTACTATTGGCCAGTCTCTCCCACTGAATCCCCCCCCCCACCTTGGACAGGGACTTCTTCCTATCTAAGATTTTATCCTGCCACACCTCTCCCCTTCTCTCTGGGGCGGTTCACTATGCATTACCATGTGGGGTGGACACAGAATTTGAAGAACTGGGCATTTAGCTAAGAGTAATGACACTGTACACTAGTACTGTGCAAAGCTCATGTTTTATTGGATTATGATATGTAAATGGCCATAGAACTATTACGAACTGTTTAGTATTGTTTAGTATTATTATCTTGTACTTCTATCTTAAGTCCTCATTTTCTCTTGAGTATCTTGGATAGGGCCCATAAAGTTTCTTGCTGATTAAGCCCTTATCTCCCTTCCCTCTTTCTCTCCTCAAGAATTTATTGGGCCAAAACAGGACTCATGTATACAACAGCCTAAGCAATCTCTTTTTGTCCTGGAACTCATGTTCTGGGCTTTCAGGTGTAGGGGACGTATTTCATGTGACAGGCCTGACACAGGAATTGATTTGGAAAATGGCTGTATAAAAGTGTGTTTTGCTTTTACATTGAGACTTTTCTCCTACCCAGGCATTTTTTTACAGCTTTTCCTGTTGCCAAATATCCATATTTTTAGCTTTCATATGAAGGGAGAGATGACTATTCTAGTTCTATGGTTGGATCTAGAGTAAATTTTCCATGGTGGAATGGAACTTGCCTGCTTCCCCCTCCCCACTGCAGCTCACTGATCTCCACAAAATGCTGCTCCTGGTGGTTAAGGGACCATAAGGCATGCCATGAGTGGGGTCTGCAACAGAAAAAGAGGAACTGGTGGTAATTGCCAATTTAGTCTGGATCCATCCCTTAGGGAGTTTCAACATTATGACAAAGAAGGCAGTTTCTCAGGATGCTGCTAGGGGTGTGCATTTGGATCTACCCGAGCCAAATATATATACACACAAAATACCTTATGGTTATTTCCCAGGTATATTTTGGCTTCCCAAATATATCCAGTTTTTCTTGGGAAAACTGGAAAGAAATCCCAGATACAGTCAGGAATTTTGGGTAGATCTGAAAACAGCATAGAGGTGGGAGCATCAGGTTGATATTTTCGCTGCAGCACTCTGTACCAACTGAAGCTTTGGGACAATTGACAAGAGCAGCCTGGCACAGAGTACTAATCTAGATGTTACCATGCATCACAGTGGCAAGATATTTCCCACACAAAAAGAGCCACAGAACAATGCCTCCCAGTCGCTACCCTCTTGCCATGCAGCCACTTCATATGGCATTATTAAAGACTCTTAAATATGACTGCTTTGCTGAACTGTGAAAAAAGTGTGTCAAGGCAATGGACAGAACTGTAGCCCAGGAGCAGTGCCCTTATACCAGACTATGGCATGTACTGTGGCTAAGGGAAGCCTTGTGCCTAAGAAGCATGCCAAGCCAGATGTGGACCCTAGGACTACAGAAGCCTCCTGCCCCAACACCTTTGTAGCCATTCCAGCACCAGGATGCAGCCTAGCAGCCCCAAGCTCCATACACGCAGATACGGCAGCAGATCACAGAAGGAAGCCATACTCTGCAAAAAGGAAAAGATGTTCCCGCACAGAAGCCATGAGAAACTTCCTTCTCCATCATGCAGGCATCTCCCCCCTTCATGTGTTAACATCACCAGGGAAAACCCAAATTCCTCTCCTGCATCAGCCTAAGACAAAAGGATGTGCCCAATGACCAACAATAGTGAGCCATCGAGTCTTCCTGCCACCCATCAAAATAATGCAGCTGTCAAGCATCCGTTCATTAATTCAAAGCACTGGCCCTGCAACGTGATTGGTATTCTTTCTCCCCTTTGTCTCAATCCCTTCTCCCAGAAGTGTCACTCCCAGCCAAACCATTACTTCCAATTGCCCAACCATTAATCCCTTTTCCTGCCCCATTCATAGTTTAAGTTTTGTTAATATCTCCTGGGGACCAGGTGACCTCTTGAGTTCTAGCCTCAGGTCACATTTCAGGTATAAAAGGGGAGCCCTTTCTGGGTTCTTGCTCTCTTGCTTTTGTCTTTCCTATCCCCACCCTATCTTGCTGATTCCATTCCTGTGTAGTTAAGGGACCTTTCCACATGTGTTGCTGGTCAACTCACAGCTCCTTCCCTTATTTTATTCCATTTTTCGCTACAGAATCAACTTGTCTTGCTAGACAGGTAAAGCATCACTCCACCAATGATATCTCCTGCTAATGCAAACGTCTCTGTGTTTTTCTACTCTAAATTCTCAGTTCTGTATTATGTGTGTGTGCTTGAGTTTATGTCTATATGCTTGAAGATCCTTTAGTAAAGAAATCATTGCTTGATTAATCTAGTCTCAGCATCTATTTCTGGGTCCTGGGAATTCCATCTCCCATATACATAGGTTATGGTCCCGTAGTTAATGCCTATTGCCATTTAATATTCATAATTCCCCACATTTATTAATAAACAAGGCAATTTGACTAACAACCTGAAAGGTGATCCAGAAGGATACCATGATTGATGGTACCAGAAGCCACCAAGAGGTCCAGAATAATTAGCAGAGGTCCCATTGGTAATTGTCCATCTCCCAGCACAGGTCATCTTCCAGGGCAACCAAGGCCATTTCAGTCCCATAAACAATACTGATATCAGACTGGAACAGATCCAAACAATCAGCGTTATTCAGGGGTACCTGAAGTTGCCCAGTCACAGACTTGTTTAAGTTGCCTTGCTCAAGAATGCTACATCTGAGACTGTAGATGGCAGTTGCTCAACACTCCTGGGTCCAGAGTAGGACTCACCATTGCCCAGCCATTTCTTAGAAAGGCATTTACTGTATCCTGGATCCTGTCTACCAGCTCATCCTAGCAGATTTAAGCAGTCAGGAGGGGCAAGAATTAATACAAGCAGGTAGGTAGGTCTCAGAATTCTAAGAATCCTATCCACATCTTCAAGCTGGACAAACTGAAAGGTATCCTGCACAACTGAACAAATCATCACCCTGGGACCATCCAATCCTGTCACTGCTAATGTAGAGTCCAATATGGAATGGGTGTGAGAGATTTTATCTACAAAGTGTTTAGCAAAATAATCTCAGCAGTCTGCCAAGCAGTCTACCTCCTCCTTTAAATTGGAACCCAAAAGGCCCCTGACCACACAGAAGAGTTCTGTAGCTCTGCGCTATGCAGATGCAATGGTGGGAGAAAATATTGTTTCTTTGTCACCATCATGGCCACACTGTAGTCTTTAAAATGAGCTCTAGCCTGTGCCAAATTGGATTCATCCTGAGTCTTTCTCCATTGTCACTCTAGCCACTGTCTGTTCATTGTCTGCAGCTCCTCAATAAACCAGTTGGACCTGAGAAAGGACACCTAGGAAAGATCATGTCAATTGCCTGGGTCATTTTCTCATTCCTGAAGTCAACCAGGGCATTGACAGGAGAGATGATCACATCAGCAGTAAAATCTCCTAATGCTATCTAAAAGCAATCCAATCTACCAAGTCCTGGGACAGATCAACTTGCAAAGTCTTCGTATCCCTGTAGGTCTAAGCCAATGGTTCCCAAACCTTTCTGGACCACCGCCCCCTTGGCTTCATAAACTCATACCCAGTGCCTCCACCCTACCCTACCCTACCCTACCCTATAAAAAGCATTATTGAGAATGGCAGTTTGCATGATCCACTAAGGAAGACAGTAGCAATAAAATTCAAAACAGTAACAATTAATTTTACATTTGTTCAAAATTAATTTATTCAACAAATCTAATGAACTTGATCAAGGGATACCGGCTTTTCAAAGTCTGATTGTCATTTAGCAAGAATCTTCAATACCATATTTAGTTCACTGTTCAGTAAATTCTTAATGTGATGGATGGGCTTGATGAAGTGATAGCAGTTTCCCAGTGTCTGATTTAAAGCAAGAGTCTTAAAGCAAGAGTCTTAAATCACCATGTTTAATAATCTGGAGCTGATTTCTACAAAATATGATGTTGGAAATGCAACAATTTCTATTAAATATGATGTTGGAAATGCAACAATTTCTATTAAATATGATGTTGGAAATGCAACAAGGATCTTGTAAATCACTGTCCATAGTGTAGGATAGCTATCATAAATTTTCTCCTGCAGTCTGGAAGCAACCAGAACCTCCAAGTATCCATAACTGGTTAGAAAAACTTTGGGACCAATTCCTAATGGAACTCATCACACATAGGCTAAATGAAGCATCTCTACGCCCTATAAGAAGCAGATTTCATGACAAATGGGAACCAATCTTGGCTCATCTCACGAGAGAGCAGGTGGCACCAGGTGGCTGGGCGGAACTTCAAAAATGGATATAAATATGCGCTTTCTCTTCAGAATCTTAAAAGAACTTAATCCTACTCAGTATCGGCTATCGGTTATATTGGAAAAAAGAACCTCTGGACTCCATAGATGTTATAATAACTAAAAAAGATAGATGTTATTAATGAAGCAATTTTTATTCAGAGTGGGTATTTCACATTTCAACAGAATGGAAAGTTTAAGAGGAGGAACAAATGTATTTATTATGAATGTTAATGCACTGTCTTTGTTATATTTCTTTATCTTTACAAAAAGACACAGAAAAAAAAATTGCACTGTTCTTACAAAATGTTAATGCAGTAAAAGAAATTATACTGTTTTGGTGAATTAAAAGAAAATAAAAATTGTGAATTCAAAACCATAAATTTCCTCCTGTAACTAGAACTCTTGGTATAATTTCTTAAACTCTGGCTTCAGCTCAGTGTTGGTTTGTAGCTCAATTACCCCAACTTCCTTATTATCTGAAAATGGATGTATCACCCAATATGGAGTTTTCATCGAAAGCAAATCCTTAAATTACTTAGACATGGTTTCATGCAGTGCTCACAAAAAACTTGCAGATCATCATTTTGTATCCCACCTTTCCCTTCTAGCTCAGATGGCTCAGAAACTGGTATAGCTCACAACAGCTTATATTGCATTTGAATAGAGTTCACTCTGAAATAAATGTAGAGATGACAGATTTGGTCTTAATAAGATTGACCTAATTTCCTTGCAATTGCAAATTCATTTCATTGAACTTTGCAAATAGTTCTGATAAATAAGTAACGTCATGCCAGATCTCTTTGAGTTCATCACTGAGCAAAGCATTTGTGTCTTCAAAAAACTCCACAGCAGTGTCAAAAAGTCATAAAAGTGTCTCACACAGTCACCTTTTGGTAGCCAACATACTTCAGTATGGAACACCAAATATTCAAAATCTTCATAATTCTTAACACAGAGCTCCTGGAATAGTTGATCATTGAGACCATGGGCTTTAATTTATTCACAGCAGTAATTACAGTGTTTAATGACTTGTGTAGGTAATCACTGCAGTTTTTTTGTGACCAGATGTTGGCCATGAATGACATAGTGAATGGTAAAGAAATTTGGCACTGCTTTTTTCAAGTAAGCAACACACCCACATTAGTGACTAGTTATTGATGGTGTTTCATCTGTTGCACAAGCAAAGTAAGCAATTCTAGTAAGTAGAATTTTCTTGTCTCTAAGAAGTGCTCAACAAAAAACAATACTGACTCCTTTTTAGAATCTGTTCTTAGTTGCCTTGCAAATAAAAATTCTTGAGCCACACTTTTGTCTTTTATAAAGCACGCATGAGAAGCAAAATTCATTTCCTTACCCGGCAAAGTTGACTCATCCAGCTGTAGTGCAAATTCTGTTGTTCTTAGTATGCTGCACAATGTACATTTTCTTCTACATTTTCAGACATTTCATCTCTGTGTCTTTGCACTGAATTGTTGCTGAGAGGAATAATCTTAATTATATCATATGGTGGTTTATGCAAAATCCTCAGAACTCTTACTAACTGATGGTAGGATGAGTTATTCACCAACAGTATTATAATAATTTGTTTATTGTATAGTGAAGATAAATGATGTTATTAAAAGAGATGAAATTATAGCTTTTAGTATCTTCATAGAATTAAAAATGTATCTGAGAATTTTACTAAAATCAAGGACACAGTAAAGAAATGTTATAATTGCAATTAGATGGCATATATGGAACTTTTATAATGTAATATGCAGTTGTGAAAATGTTGCTAAAGGGATAAAGGACATCCATGCATTATGGACATTTAAAAATGAAGGTATTTTACTAAAGGTTAATACTGTTACTTTGGGGGAAGTAAAAGGTCCTGGAAGATTAAAAAAAATTAAGGAAAATAATGGCTTTAAAAGCATAAAGAAATGGTTTTAATTTATTGCCTCCTTTTAATGTTTTTATTTATTTTTTCTTTCATTTTATCACTGCAGTTCTGAATAGAGACAATGTATTATTTTCTTTATAAAGGTTTGTCTTCTTTGTGCCAAAAATATACTCTCTTCCCCCCCCCTAATATTTTTATTTATTTACCATGATCTTTCTTCTTATTACTGGAGTTTTTATTATTTATACCCTAAATTTCCCTCAGTTATCCCTATTTTTTCCCTAAATAAGTGATTTTTTCCCTTTATTAAAAAAAACTTACTGAGAAATTCTAAATCCTTATATAACCTAGAAATATTAATATTGGGTGGGTTGCAACAAAAATTTGCATAGCTAGAAAGTATACTTCATAATCAACCGGTTCAAGCAACTGAGAACATAGAAAAATAAATACCACACACAATACTATTACGTTAACAACTTACCATCAAAAACTTAAAATATGACAGAGACAAAAATACATGTAGTGATGACAGTTTCTCAAAACTGTCTTGCACTATACCAGAGGTGTGGGAATGGTTGAAAAAACTGTTATATATGGCTGAAATGGATAAATGGACTAGAAAATTGAATAATCTCTACTCAGAGACCTTTCTAGAAGACTGGAAAGATTTGAAAGAATATGTTGAAAAATACTGGGATATGAAAAACTACATTTATACATGGTTATAATAGCATAAAGGAATAGAAATATATTATATGAATGTTTTAGTTAAAATTAGACAATGAAGCTGTTTTTATTTAGAAATACATAAGAGTATAGAAAATAAGAATTGGTGTATAAGTATTTTAAAGATATATAACCGTTACCAGAAATGAAACATAGATATAAGTATTACTATTTTGAATAAAATGGAAAATGTGTTATGCTTCAGAGGTGGTGGGAAACCACCAAAACAAGATAAAAATAGAATGTACAAATAGAACAAAATGTTCTATGGAAAAAGGGATTTGTATAAGGTAAATGTATTATTTTTGATGTTTTTTTTTTGAAAAATAAAAATTTCTTTACAAAAAAAAAAAACCTGTCTTGCACTACTAATACTAGATCTGCACTCTCAAAAATGGCAGAATACTGGGCAAGGCATTAAGCCAGGGTGGTAGAATCCTGACTGACTACATCAGCATCACCAGACCTATGCTGAAGCCTCAATGAGTAACCTGGAGGGCACAATTGGGAGAGGTTAACTCTTCTTCCTTCCCCCAGCTATGTTTCAGTGATATCTTCTAGGTCAATCCTCTCATGCTGCTTTGCCTATAACTCGCCTAGCATTTAAAAGCAAGATATCAAAGCCCAGTGGGAGGTTGATATGGTCTCCAGCATCACCCTGGCTGAAAGAAGAACCAGAAGGGACATCAGCTTACAAATGCCTGCTGTCACTTCGTCTTATTAGAATCAACCCCCCTACTATATCTCCCTGCATCCCATACCTGAACGTGGGACTGTGCCCCCCTCATTCTGTCCCCAGACACATCCCCAGCCAGCAGATGACACAAGGACAAACAACCACACTTAAACACAAGAGTCCAGATGCTAGCTCTCACTGCTCAGGTTTATGATCATTGAAAAAAAATCAACAGAAAGTTTTAGAACTATGCTTCCTACAGTAGTACTAATCCATGTCGCAATTCAATTTAGAAGTGCTGCAGGGGATTGATTCTAATTGGGACCAAGGCACGGGTGTGATGGGCTCTTGCCTTCACTGCCTGTGCAATTTTCTTGGCACAAAATGAACCTGAGGTTCTTTATGTTGGGGAAAATGGTGCTGGGTGGACCCCCTCCTGTCTCCTCACCGCAATCCTGATTAACCCTAACCGTGGCATACTTCTAAATTGAATTGCCATAGGGAACTCACAACTGCCATCCTCTGCAAGTGCCCATGGGACCACATATTAAATGTAACATGTAGTCTGGCCTTCAGTGTTAGTCACCTGCACTCCACAAAAAAGCCTCTTTTAAGAGTCCTCTTTACAAGTTACAGTGAAACATATAAAAGGACAGAAAGAACAGAGATCTCCTTGATGACACTTCAGAATAAGATAGAATAGATTCATGCATATGACATAGCAGCCGGTTACACTGTTAGATGTTGGATGACTCTAATGTCACTCTTGTTGGCTCTACATAAGGGTTTTTAGAGTGAGAAACATGGATTGAGCTTGGAGTGCATGTTCCCCATAGTCAGAAAGCCTTGAGCCAGAGTCTGGAGTGCAGCAATTGGAAGGTTCTCATTTATTGACCTGATATTATTATTTATGCCTCACCTGTCTAGACTAGGTTTCCTTGCTGACAACAAGGTATACTGTTGAAAGGGTCTATTCCTTTTTTCTTTTTTTTGTGGGTAGGAATACTCAGTCTCCAAAATACAACTTCCAGGCTAAGCAGTAGGCAATAAAATTTTGCAATTAGAACACTATCTATATATCTAATTCCCAAGTACCCTCCCCTGTGCGGATACCTAAATCCATGGGGGGGGCACTTGGGGGGTAGGGTGGGGTTTCTACACACGGGGGGCACTCCCCCCATGTGCAGAAAAATCCTAAATGTTTGAAAAACTTTTGGGGGGATCTTTAAATCCCCCGAAAAGTTAAAGTGTTCTTCGCACGTGCGCAGAGAACGCTGTGGCCGCTGTAGGGGAGGGGGTGGGAAGCGGCGTGACGAGGACTCACTGCCGCCGTTTGCGGGGGGGAGGGAGGGAAGAGCCTTGGCGGGCGGCAGGTCTCTATGCCTCCGCCACCGTTTTGAAATCAGGGAGGGAGGGGGGAGCCTCAGTGGATGGCGGGTGTCCCTGCCACCGCCGCCGTTTTGAAGGCGGGGGAAGCCTCGGCAGGCAGCGGTCTCCCTGCCGCCACCACCTTACAGGGGGGGAGCCTCGGTGGGTGGCTGTCTCCCTGCCGCCATTTTGAAGGCGGGAGGAGAAGCTGCCTGGAGGGGGGGACAGGGTAGAGAGCCGCCGAGGCCCGCCGGGAGTCTCTGGGGGGGAGGGCGGGGGGAGGGTGGGGGGAAGGATTGGTGTGGGGGGCAGAGGGAGGGAAGGAAGGAATGGCATGGGGGCAGCGGCGGGGGGGAGGAATGGTGAGGCCCATTCGACTTTGCACCGGAGGGGCCTCACCGGGGCAGGCTGCAGCGTGGGGGGGAAGGGGGTGGAGGAAGGAGGAGCAGCTGTCAGCTTCTCCCCCCCGCGAATATCGCGCCCCCCCCTTGTAGTTGGTATAACTTTGTTATCTGCTCATGTTCCACTCAATTTAAAACCTCTCAAAATCCTCTTCAGGTTCTTCTCAATGTTAAGGAGAAAAATCCACACCAAAGACCCATAGGAAGATGTCATCTAACATCAGTCCCATCCCCCTTTCAATTCTCAGCTGGCCTCTGGCCTTTCATGTCTTTACAGGTGATAATCAGTTTATGCTAACCTTTCTGGCATACCATAGGAGGTGCAGAAGTCCTACACCATTTAACCTATGTACCCACTCTTGACTTCTGAAGCTTAATTTCTGAAGCTTAATTTCCTCCAGAGGAACTATATTTTGGAGAACAGTTGTAATTCTGGGAGAACTCCAGACCCCATCTTGAGATTGGTAACCTTGCCTACCACATAGCAGTGTCCCTGATTGTCGCACTCTGTTTTCCTATAGGGGCATGATTATGCAGGGGTAGAGGTAGGGTGTGTGTGTCTATGTACCACCCTATCTCTAATGTTTGCAGCATCTCATTTTCTCCATTTCTACTGGTGTGTCAATAGAGACGGGAAGTAAAGTTAAATATTGGCTGGAAGAAATGTGCTGGAATGAATAAACTTAGTGCAGGGTTTAGCATTCCTTGCCATTTAAAAACAGGTCCCACCTCATGCCTGCTTCAGGATCTTAATGGTGGGAAAGTATGGGGGGAAACCTCAGCACCAAATAGGGTTGCCAGATCCATTAGAGATGTTGGCGGGGGATGGGGGGATGTTCCAAGAGCTGGAAGCAGAGCTCCTGACATACCAGCATCACTGGAAGTGATGTCATGCACTGTGCCAGTGTCACCTGGAAGTGACGTAGGCATGTTGGGAATGACACTCTGGTTTCTGGACAAAACTCTGTGGTAATATCACCCTCAAACCATAAAGTTTTGCCCAGAAACCAGACCCATGTCACTTCCAGGTGATGTAGGCACATTGCGTGACATTGCTGTTGGCGGGGGGGATTTTCTCCCACCAGCCCACTGGCTGGCAGCAGGCAGGAGCCTACGAAACTGGGCAATCCCTGCCCCTAGCTGGAGAATGGCAACTCTAGCACCAAACTTGTATCTGTGCATTCTGCAAGGGATAATTGTAATGGCCTGTGTGCTTGCTTTCTGCCTGCAGTTTGGTAGGGAGGATCCCTCAGATGAAGACTACAATCTCTGAATTTTTATCTAAATTTGATAGGAGAAAAAGGTTAGAGGCAGAAATGTGCTGTGTGTTTTATTACCTCTAGAACAGTGACGCTTTCTCCTATTTGCATGAAACTTGGGAGGCAGAATTCCTTAGGCCTGAAACATGCAATCCCTGGGAATTTCATCTCTTTTGATTAGTGGTGTTAACAGAAGAGTGATAGATAGGAAGGTGTTTCCTGTTGAAACCAATGGAAATTACTATCAGTGTATTTAAGTAGTCAGAATGCCTGCCATTATGATGTTAAAGAGTTCAAATTCAATTATTAAAGAATAGCCCAAATATGTACCTGAATAACATTTCTGCACATACCCCATAGACAATATGATAAAGTAATAAGCACCTAAACTGTAATAACAAGCACCTAAACTAATTATGTTGTTTCACCACTGATATAATAGCTTATTTTGCAATGTTTGTACAGAATAATGCTAGGTATTTCATCCAAGTTCTTTAAAACAATGATTAAGCAAGTTGATTGGCTTTTCCTACTTGCCTTGACACTGGTTTTTTTAGCCATCTGAAATTGTAGTAAAATGCTCCATAATTAAAAAGATTTCTTGCACAGTTTATTCTTACTGCCATGGCAATACCATAAAACTTTACAAAAAATCAGTCCCTTAAGTAATTCTAAAAATATTGCTGAGATAGCACGGAATTTTTAAAGAATATTGTTCTTCTGAACTATACCTTTTTTGTGTCTGAATACTAGTTTGGTTAGTGATTGTTTGAATGAGGCATTTAAACATACATATAAGTTGAGAAACCATAGAAGTATACTATTCTTCATTTATATGTCTGGCTGCTGAAAATACTGTAAATTGAACTACAGTAAACTGGTCAGTGTTCTGCCATCTATCTCTAGTATGATTAGTGCAGGATGTCAATGAGTAACTTAAAGTGTGGAATATAGAAAATAACGCCAAAACGGCATGGAATTGAGCTAGCCTGAATTCTGTGGTACAGATGTTGGGGACTGATAATTTTGGGCACCTTTTCCCATCTACATCTCATTTGGTTACTATGTGAGATTGTTTATGTGCTGAAAGATTGTTTCCCTTCCCATTGCTCTTTCCATATTTATGTAGTTGATGTGGCTGTATAGGTTGTAATTTAATAAAATATTCTGTCTTCTAGGTGTGGGAAGGAGCTGATTGTATTGTAATACCAGATCATTGCTTAATTCATACACAACATAGCCTAACACATGGAAAGTATTATAAATCTATTGACCATGTGGCTGGTCTGATAATAATATTGTATTACATTCCCAGGTGAAGCAATTTAAGCAATTCCTTTGCCATGCGTGGGCCTTGGAAATTAACTTATCATATGATTAGTAATAGACTAACTTCATTGTTATGCTCAGATTAGTAGTTTAGCAGAATTCTTATAGTAGTGGCTACATATACTCTGCTTCACATGTAGAATTACACACAAGGGTGGTGCAGCCGATCACAGTTCTTAATTAGTTTAAGCTGAATTAATTCATTTCATTTCTAATTTAGCTGTGTTTGCCTGTGAATATATTCAGTTCAGTTGGGAAATGTTAAGACTTGGGTCAAGCAGAAGATTGTTTAAAGCCAAATTGCCAGACAGAACTGAGCAAGTATATCTGTTTGAAAAAAGGCTTTAAGAGAATCAGTATGCAAAAATCCTGCTCTTATACCAAGTGAGGTCTGCCTGGATCAAATTGTTCCTTGGTGTAAGATCTGGGTATTGTGGTACATTTAAAGCAGCTAGTTTGCTGTTTTTGTGTGGGCCTTCAAGGTTATGAAGGATTATGAGTTGAACTTCGTAGCTTCACCACTTAAGTGTTTAGAATCAGATTACTAGGTGGAGTAGTAGAGGGTTATACATAAGGAGCAAACCTGAATATGACTGTAATGTCTTTCTACAGCAGTCATGTTACAGGGATTGGTCAAATTGCCACCATAGTCTTTTAATCACAGTATTTTTTTTTACTGACACCTTAGCAAAAAGGCGCAGATGAACGAAATATAAATTTGTCACATGTATACCATGATAGTACTTGGTAAATAGTAGTCTGTATCTATCCACATATAGTCAGTAGTCTGACCGTAAGTTAAATAGAAATTGTCTTGCCTATTTTCCATGCTGCACAAAACACATGCATACTTATTTTTAAAACAGAGTTAAGCCCTTCTGTGTGCACAGAATACCTCGCACACACATTTAGATTTGACTGCCAGGAGAAAAACTTGTGTAGTTGACAACCCTTTGCTGGGTGAGAGCTGTATATAAGAACTCTTAAACTCCTCTCCAGTTGCCCAGAAAAGGCACTGGATTACAGATTCAGTAAAGCCTCTGTCTCTTCTAGAAACATACATTTAAAGTAGCAGTAGACAGTGGTAACTGACAACTAAGACTAAAAATGTTGACAATTTCTTGATTTGCCTGGTTAGCTTATGTATAGAAGTCATTAACTATTTATAAAATGCATTATGAATTGGCTTCCTTCAAACTGTAGCAATATGTGTGACATTTTCCAGCACAAACTATCAC
Source organism: Lepidodactylus listeri (assembly GCA_029233225.1). Taxonomy (NCBI): domain Eukaryota; kingdom Metazoa; phylum Chordata; class Lepidosauria; order Squamata; family Gekkonidae; genus Lepidodactylus; species Lepidodactylus listeri. The sequence continues at coordinate 72,363,379 of JARCFY010000005.1, forward strand.
ACTTGCATTTGGCTGCTGTACAAATGTATATCCAATACAAAATGATGAAGTTAAGATCATAAAGTATCTTTATAACTGTTACACTAAATTACCTTTTCTTGCTTTCACTAATGATGATCAGCTTCATTTAAAGAGCTAGTAAGATTATTGTGAGGTTATTATTTTAAAGACAAAGGAGAGTGCTGTATTGATATTTTTGATAAATTCTAAGAGAACAAATGGGCACTTTAGTTCAAAAGCTTAGTCTTTTATGTGATCAATTCATTTTGGGATGAAATTGTGATCAAAAGTACTATCAAATTATTTATTGATGACTATGGTAGAGTTGGCCTTAATTGTAGTCAAAGGGGCTAGTTAGTCTGTTGAGTTTCTTTTTAAAGAGTTGAGTGAGATCATGGTAATAAAGAACCATGGGAACAAATGTTAGCTGTGCTTTTGATGAGGCACAAAATTTATATTATACTGAACTAAATCTGTAGCGAAAGATATATAAAATATAAATCTCAGTCATAATGAAGTGTGTAATATTCTTTGCAAAGTGTTCAGATGGGTGCTTCATTGTAGCCCTAGCTTTAGGTTCTAGAGATAAGTTTCTCTGTATTCTGTTAATTCATGGAACCAGAACTGCTTGTGGCTGATGGTATGCATTACTATAGTATGATTATGAGATCAACACATAGCAGAAAAGGTATTTCAAATCCAGGGATCTATTAAGATTGTCAGCTACAGGTTGGGAAATTCCCAGAGATTTTGGTGGTTGGAGCCTGGGAAGGGGTGGGGTTTGGGGAGGGGAAGGGTCTCATTGGGTATAATGCCATAGAATGTCTTCCAAAGCAGCCATTTCGTCCAGGGGAACTGAACTCTGTTATCCCAAGGCCCCAGCTGGAGGTTGGCAGCCCTAGAATGTACAGATTTGGACTCTGGTAACCACAACTTATTTTTTGTTACTGCTGTGTCTTCTAATATATACAGAGAGCTGAGGGAAAGGTGGTAACTCTTTTTTCACTTTGTGCAAGACTTTGGAGAAAGGAACAAGCAGAATGAGTCTTGTATGCTTCTACATTTTCCATAATCCAGAGCAGCCAGTGCAGTCCTTCCCTGCAGACTCAGAGCAGGGCAGGTCTTTCATCAAGAAATTGTCAACATCATGTTTGACCTTTCATGTTTATGGCAGTAAAAGACTCCTTCCCTTGATCTTCTGATAATTTAGGAGGATTAGGGATTTTTGTCCTGGGCATCTGGAGATGGATTACTGCCACTGGCAACTGGGTTTGTGGACCAGTCAAACTACTAAGCCTATATCAAATGTACATAATTTACCTGTTCACAGGCCTGGAAAAAAAATAGTTTTATAGGGACAAGGGTTGCAATTCTTATTCCTTTTAACCAGCCAGCTGACATTTTTTTAAAGTCTGGCTACTTATTACATTCTTCAGATCAAAAGTAACCACACAAATACCAGGCTTTCACTGTTAAGATGGCTGAACGTTCTTCAGAAGTATAATGAAAAGTCTGGTAGAGGTTGTAGTGGAACAAGAACCAATGTACACGTTTGTCACCCCCCCTTTTCCCTTTCAAATTTTGTGGATAAATAGCCACAAGTGGAGAGGTAAGTAGATAAGTGGCCCCTGCTGTCCTGTGTGTTTGCCTTTAATCTTTGCCAGCTTCTTCTGACAGATTCTAGTTGAGCTTCAGAATTCTTATTAGGCAGAGCCTGGCTAACACAGCAGCACCAAAGGCCCTCCCCAGTGGTATGGATGCTTGTGCTGCAGGACTGAAGCAGGCCTGTCTGGATGACTGAGTAGTGCTGGTGCATTCTTCAGAGAGTGCACATGCAGCTAGAACATCAAATATATATGGCTTAAACAGTTGTGTAGCAGTGGGCAAACCTATGGGCCGGGCATTTTATGCTGGTCACAATGGTTGCCCATATTTTAAAGCACAGACTCCATGAGCAGGAGAAACTATTTGACCATGCATGGTAAACTCCTAGACTGTGATTATAGTGACAAATAGAACAAAAAGATTGAATCGTGTGTTGACATACGTTTGTAACTTCCTTCCTTGTCTGATGTATATCAAACACAAAATAGGATATCGTAATTGAGCAATCTATGCCAATTTGTTGGCTTATTGGTGAAAAAAGCGAAAAACAAAACCCATCTCCATATGAAATTCTTGCATACTGCAGAGTGTTTTAGTCCCCCATAGTGATGAAATGAATAATTTAAACAGGCAGCTCTGATACTAGAGCCTCTTTAAAGGTTCCCATTTCCTTTAATGCTGTACAGACTACTTTTACTTGGTTAATGTGAAACTGCTGTGTCTGAGATATCCAAATAGTGGGGAAAAAAGACTGGATACACGGTGTCCATTATACAAGTTCTCCATGCTTTGTATCACTGTAGCTGCACATTATCTATTGAGAACTAGTAGCTGTATGTCTTTAATAGCCACGGATGGCTCAAACAATCACTGGGACTTTAAAAGAGGTCTAAAGGAGCTGGAAGCTTCTTGGGTGATCGAAGTGAGGTCTTTAGAGGCTCATTTGGCATTCTATTTGTAATTGTGTCAATAACTTTACAGTGGGGGGGGGCTCCCTTGAATGTTGTGATAGCAGAATAAAAAAGTTACTCTATATCAGTTCAGGGCACAAATCTACATTTCAGGTTAGAATTTCAACCTGCATCCATTTTCAGAAAAAGAGATTGAAATACAAAATACAATCCTGTACAGTATTTCTCGTGAAGACAAAGGTATCAGAATGAAAGTTTCTATGCATCTTCAGGACTAAATTATGTATTTCATATTGGGGGACTGCATAGAGCCAGGCGAAGATATAAATGACTGGGAAATGTCCGGCTGCAGTCACACACACGAAATAATCCACTTTCAGTCCACTTTCAGTGCACTTTTAGAACTGGATTTTACTGTATGAACAACTGGATTTTACTGTGTGCACAATCCAATTTGAAAGTGCATTGAAAGTGGATTGAAAGTGGATTATTTAGTGTGTGTGATCGCAGCCTCCCTTTTACCTGAATTTCCCCCTCCAGTATGGTACAAACTGTCAGGGACTTGATCAGTCCAATTTCCTTCAGCTGACACTTAACTGTTCCCAAAATTCTGTGGCTCTTGAAAGACAAGGAGCATACTTTGGGGAATGTATGTTTAATTTGCAAACTAATTTTTTTCCCCTGTGTGTCTGGGGAATTTCCTTTTTTATGGGGTGATGGTGCTGATACAGTGCCCTACTGAGAGCCCTGGAACATCAAGTTTGTTATTAGAGGGAATGATGATGTACACACCTAGACTTTAATGCAGATCCACTTTCAAGAAGGCCAGAAGCAAGCACTCTCAACTGTGCTTGACTAGCATCATTTAGATTAAGTATAGCTTCTTTCCCAGTGCTGTCCTCTGTTCAAGACTTTATTGGAGCATCTAATTAGTAGATTTCCGAAATATGGTGCTAGAGAAAAAAAAAATTAGATGGCATCTGCCCTTGCAGAAGCCAGCTAGGTGCCCTGCATGGTGAGCTCAGTTTTACTGAAGACCCCAGTTGACTTATTTTTTGTGGGAACAAGACAAAATGCATCAAATGCAATAAGAGTTGCCATATAAAATGCTGTATAATATGATCCATATTATAATCCCAATGCTAAAGAAATATTCTGGCTGCAGATGAGGAAAAGATAGTGTGTCACCTCTCCCCTGAGCTGCAACTCAGTGAGCTCTAGCAACCCAGTTCAGAAAATCCCTTTCTCTCCCCCCACCCCAAATCTTATTACTGTGTATCATTTGCCCTTGCTATGTTTTTTTTTTGGGGGGGGAGTGAGTTCCAGTGTGTGGTTTCAGTTAACAGCTGTCTCAGTGTTTTCAGATATAGCAGTATAGAATTTAAAAACTCTATGGCTGATGCGCTTTGTTAAAAGTTTTATTTCTAATTTAAGGTAGAAGGGAAAGAGAACAACAGGATGCAAAATCTTCCCTTCTTTGGGAAATTTAATTGTATTTTATATGGTATAAACTCACATCTCCAAGGCCTGGTAGGGATCTAAAAGGTTCACATAATCAAATATCAGGTTAAAGAGAATTAGGATTCTGTAAAATAACATGAGACTTGGGTGGGGACTCAGAGAATTCAGATAATAAAGATTTTGGGGTATAGTCCCCATTGAACTTAGTAGAAGCATCTCTTCCTGTATAAGCTATGGTTTGCTAGGCTAATTTTGGTTGAAGGATGTAATTTAGATATTCTGCTAAAAGTTTTGATCATTCCTTCATCATATTATACATTTTATAGATAAAGGAATCAATAATAACTGTCTTTAGAGGTTTTTATAAAATCAAATAGGTATCCATTAGAGGGCTCTCGAGGTTTTAAGATGATCAGCCTTGATAGTGATGGCTCCGGAGCTTTGCTTGCTCACACTTTCCCCCCCTTCTTTTTGTTTTACAGAAAAGGTCACGGATTGCCTACAGTGACGAGGTGCGGAATGAGCTCCTAGGGGATGATGGGAATTCCTCGGAGATCCAGGTAGGATGCTAATCAAGAAGCCCTAGTGGGTGGCTGGAGGGTGAAGGAGGTCATTGGCACACTGGGCTTCTCAAGCTGCTCCTTAACAGCATTAGTAACAACTCATGTGGAAGTGATACTGTTTAATGCAAAGCTGGGGTCTTAATCAACTTCAAAATGTTTCTTGGAGATCTTACAATTTAACCCTTTACCTTGTGATCACTGTCTGCTATCTTTTAAAAAAATCTTTTCTTCTCTTTTTCTTTCTTATTTGGTACTTAAGGAATAACTTGAAACACTGTTTGCCGACAAAGCCAAGGTCTTCACCTCAAACACTTGTAAAAGGAATAAAAAAATTACATATTGTAGCTTTGATAAGAATGAAATATAATTAAATCAACACTGGCGGGGAAAACAAATGAAAATGAGCCTTCAGAATCTGACAGTTGCTCTATGTTTCTATGTGGGTTGTCTTCTCTAAGCCAGTTTTTCCTCCCTTGTTTAAAAAACGCAAATTATTTCAAAAAGTATGCAATGTAACTGACACAGATTTTATTAGTGTCTTAAAGGAATGTTCAGGAACTATATATGTGCTGATTAATTTTACTATGTTCATCGTGTTCAGTGCATGGTAACCAATTACAGCAGAGGTTTTTTGGGTTTTTTTACAATTATTAGAGAAACAGTGTTTTCAAGGCTTTATATCCTATTGACATCCATGCAAATATTTAAAGTTGCCTTTTTAAACACCTATCACTATGCCACCTTTATTCCTGAATGGAAGTTATGTATTGGGAAGTAATTCCAATTTGACTTAATAAAATAAGTGAAATTAAGTATATAATAATAAATACATCTCTGTATTTTTTACAAAGAAGTATATTACTTACTTTGTTTGGTATATTCCATATTTCCTCATTTTTTTTTAACAAAAATGATCCACGTATTTGTAAGGCATCAGATCCTTGTTATAAAGTGGTGTGTGGGTGCCTGTGTGTGTGTGTGTGTGTGTGTGTGTGTGTGATAAATTGTATTCCATGTTAAAATGAGACTATACTCCAAGGACAGATTCCAGCCAAAGCATTCCCATTCATTTTAATGACAGTTCTGCTTAACTCTTCTATTGAAATCTGTGGGATTTGAAAGTATGTAGCTTTGGATGAATTGTGTCCTTTATGTAATGTCCTATAATGTTACAATGCATATTTAATTGAGGGATTTTCTTGCTTTACAGAAGTTTGGGTCATCTGTTTCAAGGAAAATATTATGCAGTCAGATACCATTGATAAATTTCAACTGTCAGAAGCAGTTTTAAATTTCTGAACTCAAATTATTTTGTTCATACAGGTGAAAACAGAATTTATTATTTTTAAAAGTACTTTAAGAATTTACCAATTTTACCTCTTAAAACTGATTTGATACTCTTAATTGCTAGCAATATGTTTAGAATATTAGTGCCAATGAGAAAAGAAAGAAATTGTTTGAATGATGCTTTGAAATTAACATGAAGAAACTTTGTTGTGTGGCAAACTTTGTTTTTTTAATTTTAGGTGGGTAGCTATTGGTCTGAAGCAGCAGAACAAAATTTGAGTCCAGTGGTACCTTTAAGACCAACATAGTTCTATTCAAGTTATAAGCTTTATTGTGCACACACACTTCCTCAGACACAATGAAATGGAAGTGACCAGTCCATACACATAGGTAGAGGTTCAGCAGTAAATTAGCATGCAAAATAATGAAATTTTTAACAGATGCAAGGACCAGACATGAATAACTAGCTTAATTTATGTGATTACCATTTGTTTGGATTTAATTCTGGGGGAGAACATAGTGAAGGAAATAAATACATCAACATTGGAGATTGATGGGCAGATGTATCTTTAATTGTGGAATGCTGAGAATAATTGAAACTCTGCCTTTACTCTCCATCCGTCTCCTTTCAAGCATGGAGGTGACCTTACAGGATCTTCTTCTTTGAAGTGGGGTGGTTGGCTGTGCAGAGTTTTCTCCTCTGTCCCCAGACCAGAGAAATACATACTATTCCAAATTACATTACATTCTACTATACATTACATTACATTACAATCTGCTATTCTAATCTACTATTCCAAATAAGCAATAAAATAAAATAAAGAAGATGTATGTCCCTTTTGGGGACTCAAGGAGGGTAGCATATGTAGCAAGATAAGAAATCAATATCCCTGTTAAGTCTTGAGGATTATGTTTTATGCTAATTTACCACTGTATGGACTGGTAACTTTGATTTCATTGTATCTGAAGAAGTGTGCGTGCACATGAAAGCTTATACCTTGGAGATGAGTCAGTAGTGTGATGTGGTAGCTAAAAAGGCAAATGCAATTTTGGGCTGTATCAACAGAATTATAGTGTCCAGATCACACAAAGTGATTATATCACTTTACTCTGCTCTGGTTAGACCTCACCTAGAGTACTGTATTCAGTTTTGGACACCACAATTTAAGAAAGATATAGACAAGCTGGATTGTGTTCAGAAAAGGGCAACAAAGATGATGAGGGGTCTGGAGCCCAAGTCCTATGAGGAAAGGTTGAAGTAGCTGGGTATGTTGAGCCTGGAGAGAAGACTTCTGAGAGGTGATATTATAACCATCTTCAAGTACTTGAAGGGCTGTCATATAGAGGATGGTGCAGAGTTGTTTTCTGTTTCCCCAAAACTAATGGGTTGAAATTAAATCCAAAGAGTTTTTGGCTAAACATTAGGAATAACTTCCTGACAGACCAAGATTCCTCAGTGGAACAGGCTTCCAGGAGGTGGTGAGCTCTTCTTCTTTGGAGATTTTTAAACAGAAGCTAGATGGCCATCTGACAGCAATGCTGCTTCTATGAACTTAGGCAGATCATGACAGGGAGGGCAGGAAGGGTTGCATCAGTGCTTAGTTCTTGTGGCCATTTCTTACATGCCCAGGGAAATGCTGATCACCACTTGGAGGTCAGGAAGCAACTTTTCTCCAGGCCAGTTTGGCCAGGGATCCTGGAGAGGGCTTTTTTGGTGGTCATCTTCTGGGCATGGAGCAGGGGTCACTGGGGTGTGTGGCGGGAGGTATTTGTGAATTTCCTGCATTGTGCAGGGGTTGGACTAGATGATACTGGAGTTCCCTTCCAACTTTATGATTCTATTATCTGTATTCTCACCAATCCCCCAGAAGGGACATACATCCTCTTTATATTATTTTATTTCTTACTTGGAATAGTAAATCAAAATAGTAGATTGTAATATAATGTAATGTATAATAGAATGTAGTGTAATTTGGAATGGTAGATTGGGATGTATTTCTCTGGTCTGGATACAGGGGAGATAACTCTACACAAACAATTGCCCCACTTCAAAGAAGATGCTGTAAGGTCACCTCCATGCTTGAAAGGAGACGAATGGAGAGTAATGTCAAGGTCTCAGTTAATTACTCTCAGCATTTCACAATTAAGGAACCAATCTCCAATTTTGGCATATTTATTTCCTTCACTATGTTCTCCCCGAGGATTAAATCCAAACAAATGGTAACCATACAAACTAAGCTTGTTATTCCTGTTTGATCCTTGAATCTGTTAAACATCATTATTTTGTATGCTAATTTACTTCTCACCCTCTACCTACATGTATGGACTGGTAACTTCCATTTCATTGTATCTGAAGAAGTGTGCATGCACACAAAAGCTTATACCTCGACTAAAACTCTGCTGTTCTTAAAGGTGCCACTGGACTCAAACTTCATTTTGTTTTTTAATGTTAAGAAATGAACAATAGTCTGATCACTACTTTAGTTCACAAATGCAACATAAATCAGTACAAAATCACTGAAAATGTTGTCCCAGTCACTGAAAAGCAAGTGCTGTACCCAACAAACAAAAAACCTGTTTAGGTTTTGGGCAAAGACGAGTACTGACTACTTTACAGAGGCTGATAGATACCTGGGAGAGGCTTTGTCAAGAAAACTAGAAACTTCAAAAGTTAAACAATTCTGTATCAAAAAAATTTTTTTAGAGTAGAAAGACAGTATGATCTGTGTTTTATATGTGCTAGTACATATCTTTCAGGAATCAGTTACTTGTATGGTTTTTCTGTGCCCAGTTGTGTTTCAGAAGTGTAATGGTACAACTTTGTTAAATAGGTACACAGGATTTGCTCTTGCATAGTTTGCCATGTACAGCTGGGCTGAACAATTATTACTGTGAAATATTTGGAATTCTGTGTACAGTGATTCTTTATGGGGGAAAAGCACAGTTGTGTCCTGTTGACAATGTTGTCCAAGATGATTTTCACATTTTAATGACTACCTTAAGGCAAAGACTAACATATGATATGATAGGTATATCAATGTATGTAAAAGCTGCTGTTCCCTCTGAACTATGTTGCTATGTTCTATTTAAAACAAAAGCCTTTTGGGTGCGGTAGATGGTTGTGGATTTCATTGGAATATATGTAATTATTTAATTTCCCACTATTGTGCTTATTAATTTCTCCTAATTCACATCTAGTGAAGCATAATCTAATGCAGCTCATTTTGAAGTACAAAAGCAGAAGACAAAAACCTGGCTGTGCTTAGTTGGATTATCTCCCCTCCCCCCGCATTTATTTATTTTAAGAAATTAAACTATTAAAAGGTGCTCTTTACACAGCACAGGGTGAAATTTGTTTGTTTGTGTGTGTTTGTATAACATAGTCTGTGTATGTGCAAATATAGTATTTGATGTCATCAGATCTCTAGAAAGGCACAAGCTCTTCACTGAAGTGATCCAATACTTAGATATTCCTGCATTTTCATTTGTAATTTAGAGGGTTTGCATTATGTGCTTTAGAAAAGAAAGCCAATTCAGAGTTAGTTAGAAGTGGTTCACTTGTCAGAAAACAAATAAACAAACAAAACTGTATGGACATTTTGCTGTTTACAAATCCTATCTTTTGGAATAAAATTCTGTTACATTTCCCAAAGTAGATTTCTTAGGATAATTTGAAATAATTCTTGGTAATTGGAATGTCAGTTACCTATGTGAATGTCTCAAGTACAAAGTAAGCTAAGACAAGCATATAAGTTACCAATGAAAAATATATTTGGTGATATGGTTGCCTAATTTTTGACAACCAAGTTCTGATAATGTGAGATTTGGAATTGCTGTGCATAAAGTGTGCTAAAACTCCAGAAACTGACCAGGGGGTGAAGTTGGTCAATTTAATTCCCCAAGATCTAAAGAAGGTCGGTATCATTTCATATAGCCCTGGCAGAGCAGATCATTACCAGTCACAAATCTGTTCGTTACATGCCGAGAGTTTATAGCAAAATAAATAGACAGTCATCACAAGTTCAGAAAATTGTGTGTTCGACCCACGATAATGTGTAAAGGGCGTTTAATAGAGTTCAGCATTTATTCGTTATCTGTATGCGGGCAGAGACGGCAGTGGCGTTATCAGCTTCTTGGGGGGAAATTCGGTAGTTTTCCATGTCACGTGACATGCCTCACAGACGTGCACACTCTGTGTCGCAGTTTTGATTCTACTCACAGCAGAAGGCTTAGCCACAAGAGATTCCACTGGTTCAAACCAGCGTAAACCAGATTTTTTTTTAGTCTACAAAGGAACAGATTACTGCTTGTATCAAACTGGAAAAAAGAAGAATCTTTGTTTCAAAAATATGCTGATTATCATAACGTAAAACGGTGGCTACACACATTTTAATGCTGTTTGACTTCATTTGGCAAGCTTTATATAGTAAAAATTTAAAAATAGCTGTCGTAGAATTTCATCAAGTGCCATCATTGTTAAATGGGGGGAAATCTTTTGTTAATTTGAATGAATATCTTTCAGCCATTATTTAAAAAAAGAAAATCTCCCATTACTTAGCTTGGTGGCAAATCCTTTGCAGAGCTTAAATTCAGCCATGCAGCACAAACAAGATAGAACATTTTTTGTTTGGGACCCATTGAAAAAACAAATGTGGAGCGTTTTAAAACTCTCATTGACTATAGTAGAGTGTCATGCTCCAAATGGTCTCCATTGCAGGAAAGTAGTTTTAAACTTTGGCCCTTAAAGTATCATAGCCAGCTGAGGAATGGTGACCTTGGGGTGGGGGAAGATAGTGATGCTATCAACACTTAGGTCATCTGTTTTAAATAGATGTTTGTCTTTGGAGAAGAAAGGGGGGAGCAAGAAAGAAATTTACGATCAGGTGGGTTAAGGATGGTTTTGGATATGTATGTTTTCTTGATACCAAAACCTTAGAAAAGATTCTTTTATAAAGGGCTACTAACATCAGCAGCTTCCTTCCTACTGATTAAGTGAAACATCTCATGATTGTTTGGTAGTACTATGTTCTTTAATTTTAGTGTAAGCATAAGCAAATTGACAGTACTATGACTATTTTAATTGGGGACTTCATCGCTATAAAATATCTTCAACTGTATATCCAGGTTTAAAAACAAGTTTAAACAACAAGTTAAAAACAAATTGTCAGTGACTAACCAAAGTTGCCCTTTAATTGTCAAAATAATTTGGTATCTGAGTGAGAAAGCCATCTTTGCTCCTTCCTGTAACTATCACTTCAGCTAGCTTCATTCTTAACTAATGAATTTCCAGCATAACTGACAAATGAGTCCTACTTTTTAAAAATCAGTAAAAGAGCAGCAATTTGCAAGACTTTTGGGGAAGTATGTACAATAATACAGAAGATATAGTCTAAATGTGTTTGTTCAGCAAACCTGTAGGTTATAATTTTACGTTTTGTTTTGTTGTCCATTTATTTTTAATTAGGAAACACTGGAATTTCACTATACTAAATTGCATAGGCTTGACAGAAAAAATGGTAGCAGTTGAGTTAAAATGAAGCTTCCAGTTCTGTTATAAAAACAATATAACCAGCGCCCAATGGCCATCTATTGTAGTTACTCTGATGTATTTAATAAGATTATTCTGTTGAACAAATAAAAAGGCAGGTGTCAGAACTAAAAAAAATACAAAACATCCTGAAAACTTGTATATACAAAATCACTTCAGCTGTACTATCTTAGAAGAGAGGAATAGTAAACTTGTTTTTCCCCTTTATATTATAGACTTCTATGAAGTCATTCCCTTTATTTCATGATGGTGTCTTAGATGTGGTTTAAAAGAGAATTTCACACTATTCTCTTTGTTTAATGTGACAGTGTGAGAAAGTGATCTTTATTCGTTCAAAAAACTCTGCATGTAGTCTATGTTTAGGTTCTTTTAATGTGTTTGTCTGTGATTTTTAAATGCTAAACATGTAAACAGATAAATTGTCAATGTTAATTCTGTATCCTGTCACACAACTGATCTTTCTTTCCTGCCATTTCTTTCCTTTTTATCTTTTTTTGTGCGTTCATGTTGCAGTTGATAAAATTACGTGAAGAGGTGAGTACTTCTCTGCTTTTTGTTGTCTAGCTTTTCCTTTAAAGCTGAGTTTCCAAATCTGAAGTAGATCTTTTTGGTCACTGTTTCAGAAAAACCTGCACAAAAGCAAATAAAAAAAAAAAAAAATCTTTCTTTCTTTCTTTTTTTCTTTCTTTCTTTCTTTCTTTCTTTCTTTCTTTCTTTCTTTCTTTGTATACGTACGTGGGAATCCCTAGATCAAACCTTTAAAAATTACAATTCTTTGATAGCGTAGAGGAAAGGGATAATTTGAAGGCACTGGAAAGAAGAAGGAAAACTACTATTTGATCTCCATTAGAATACCATGATCTAATCAGATCCTGTAATGATATCTGCATCACACAATCTTTGATGAAGTAAATACCTTTGTATCTCAGCACTGTTAGAGAAGGTACTGCATTAGTGGGGGGAGAAAAACTCTGCTTGAAACCCTACTAGCAATACATAATACATCATTGTGTAGACCTACTGACATACAAAACAGTATGAAAATATTGCATGCATGTTGAAAATAGAATCCAGGTAGATATGTCCTCAGTTGTACATCAGTATTTATTATTTATTTGTGCATATGCTGTCGAGAATGTAGATGAGAGCCCTTTTTCCTCACACCTTAGGAAATGACCTGAAGTGGCAGCAACGCTTTGAAACAGATGTAAAAGTATCTTATGGTTATTTCCTGACATTCTCTAGTATGTTTTTGAAGAGTTCTCCTCAATATTATTTTATAGTACTGCAAATTCTTGTGCTGTTGTGTAAAAAAATTTCATTACTTACTCAGAGGTTTGGAACAGTAAAAGTTGCTAGGGAACCAGTGTTCTGAAGTAGCTGCATAGTGACACCTCAGAGTTCCTGGCGGAGAGAAAAAACAGCAAATTATGCTTGTTTAGTCTTGTATTTGGTGGGTGACATTGTGATATGGTCATACGTGTTTAATTCAGAAAGAGGGGAGAGGCAGGATATTTTTGAATGATGATGGTCATATTTTGAAGGAACTGCAATACAAATATCTTAAATATAAGTGAATCCTTGATTTGTATTTTTCCCTAATACACTGATCAAATATATGCAATAATGCTATTTTAACTTCCAACAGCTAGGCAGCTTCTTAGTAAATTGTGAGGAAATACTACTGCTATACAAAATGCAGTTGAGAAAGCAAATAGACTTTGAGCTCTGTCCTCAGTTGTTATTTATGGAGTGTCACTATTGTACATATTATCTCACAGGGTTATGTAAACAAAAGACAGGTTCCTACCCTGATGAGCCTACAATCAAAATTTTGGTTGGAATAGGGGCAGGAAAGTAGGAAGACAGCATAGGGAGAAAAACAAGGATGATGGTCACAAGGGTTGCACATGAGACAATACAGTTGTGTGTCACATAGGTTTCATTTAAGATAGGAGAGAAATCTTAAGAGGCTAATTTGGTCCTCCATTCGAATTTTAGTATGTGAAATTGATAGTGTGGTAGTAAGTATGTGAATATGATGATTTCTTAGTCTTTTGAAATTGAGTCCAGCTTTCAGACTTTAGAACACAAATTAAACTTTTTCATGACTGTGCATAGGCATACCTATATTTGTAGAAGGATGCAATGGAAGGATTCTTGAAAGTAAATGCAATGATACTTATAAGCCCAAATCAAAACAATTGTGTAATAGACTTTGAAAACAGTCATTTGAACTTATTAGTAAAGTGATAAATATAGACAATGTAGTACAACAGTGTTAATATTAATACACATGAAAATAAATCAGGTAATTTAGCCTTTGGTGAATACTTAGCCTTTTAAAAATGTGTGTGTGGGTGTGTGTGTGAATGACTGTATTACTGTTTTCTTATTTTGTAAGCCCTCTCATTTATCATTTTTTGTTTCAGTTTTTTTGGGGAAGCATAGGAAATGTGTGGCTAAAAAGGAGATTGGAATTCAACATCAAAGAGTAGAATGTGAAATACAATGGAACCTTCACTACTGCAGTTTTTTTAGCTACCGTATTATAGCTGTAAGATAAACTGTAAAGAGGGTGGTGTTTATACAGAGAGTGTAAAATGCACATTAAAGCCCAAATGATGGTTAGGGCAGTGATTCTGACAAGATTCTAAACTAGTCATATAGTATGACATCAAGGCTTTCGCAATTACAGCTCTCCTAAGGAGATATGATCTTAAAAGCAATTGTGATTTTTCCCCACACTGTTGGTTAATAAAAAAGTACAATTCTTGTATTACAAGGCTGTATTCCAGCATAGATGCCTGACACAGAATGCTATGGAGGCTACACTGCTCTGTTTTCTTTTCACTTCTGAGATCTCAGTTTGAATCCAGCCCACATGGAAAGACTAAATCTCCAGCTGTAGCTTGCCATTTTGCAAAACTTCCACATACAACTCCTTAGAGAAGCTCTTTGTGAAGCTAAAAGACAGCCTGAGCCACCTCATGCTACTTCATATACAAAGGAATAGGGGATAGTGTGGTAGAATGAATTTGGCAAGGGGTGGGGAAGTAGTTGAAAGCACTCACTGCAACTGTTAGGTCATTGCTTTTCATAACTGAAGTAACAATATTCTCCCCCCTCCTCCGAAAAGTAAATAACCACTTACGGGGTGGGGATGAAGACTTGTGATGTAGAATGAGTTGGGTGAAAAGGATATGAAATCAGAAGTACGAAAGCAGCATCGTACATTGAGATCTTTTTGTTCTGTGTTCTGTGGAAGCGAGGTGTCTGCTTGCAAGAAAGCTAACATGAACTTTAAGCATTCTCTGGTGGTTTGCAAATTTAATTTTGTCATCCATAATAGCATTGCCATTTGATTTTTGTGTTTGTGTGCTACTGTGTAATGTCTTTAAAAAGAACAGCTAAGAATATTTTAAGTGATTTTTATGTGTCTGCATCAACTTTTTTTGATTTTACTGTTATTTGTATTGCATCCTGAGAGTCTGTATCTATAAAATATATCACTTTTAAATCACAAGGGTTGCTTTTCAATCTTTGGGCTTTTTTCCCCCCTGACCCTGAATACTTTGCATTGACTCTGTAAGAATGATATCTAACACTTATGCAGATACAAGTCACTGAATATGAATTTAAATTATGAGTTTAATTTATATAATTTTTCATTTCTATTAAAATAGTAAACGTGAGTTTTATATATTTATATAATATATTTTCATTCCACCTATTTTGTAAGAGGCCTTGCTGTTTTTAGAGACCTGTGGCCTACAAAACAGGGATTCTGTCATTAGGAATTTTTCTTTTTTTCTTTGAAGTCTGTTAATAATATTAATAGTTTTAAAATTATTCCTTTGCCTTAGCAGTGCTAATTAGCTGCTGACATAATTTCAAATAATTTTCTACAGTTTATATTTTAAAATATTACTAAATTGTTGTTGTCCTTCCTTTTTTCCACTACCCCCCTTTGTGCCTGGACTTTTCTCCCTCCCCTTCTAAATATAAGGGGGGGTTGTTTTTTTGCAATTTACTCTTAACCTATCCACTGTGTATTAGACGACTCTATTAATTATTATAGATTGTTATTGCAGCTTTCCTGACCTTCACATTGGGTTCTATCTGTGCTGATCTAAATGCATTGTTTTAATGATTTCTCAAAAAAAAATTCAAGGAAAGCTTTGATGTGGCTTTAGCTGCCTCCATCGTCTGGCCGCATCTCAGAGATGTGTCACCTGTGCCGGGAGGGAATAGGGAAATCACGTTTTGAATGGTAATGATAACATACTAATCACTTCCTTTCTTTGAAGATAGAAGCGAGATATTCTGTCAGCATCCCTGGCTGCTAGAGCTTGGAGGCACTGGTCTAGGTGTATTAGCTTAAGTGTGCATGTCAATACAGCTTGCATCTCCCAAGATCCATAGGGGCTCATTAGAGCAAGGTAGATCATTTCGGCAGACAGCCACTCAGATAATATGGATGGCACCTACTTTTTAATATTATTATTAGAAAGCATTTCTTCAATTTTTAAATGACATCTGTCAACAAGGCAAACTTCTAGGACTTGTTTTTTGACATGTATCCAAACCTGTTTTTTTTCCCCTAGACTGAAGGGAAGGTGGTTCGGAACATGTGTGCTTGTGTGTATGTTGACAGCTTGATTAGAAATATAGGCTCAATATTTCTAAGAAAATAAAATACATTTTTGAAGACAGTAATGTATTGAAGAAAAATGAGAAAACCAGGCTTTCTATCTGGTCCTTATCATAGGACATGGTGATAAAATTGTGCAGGGTGCTGTATTTTTTTCACCAAGATAAGAGGTGCTTGTTTATGAATGCTAATGTGTAATCCACTTAGAATAATAGATCTACATTGCATTATATTTTTCTTGTGGACTTCACATTAGGCATTCTTGTTTTGAATTCAGGAACAGCAAGCTCGTACCTTTGTATTGCATCTTTTATTTTTAGCAATATGTAAGTTAAAGGGTTGGAATTTGCCACCTGCAACAGCTTGGGATGTGCTTCTATCAGTTGTTCTATGAAAAAGTCAGTGCTTGCTGATGGCAAAACTTAAGAATCTGTCTGGTAAAATGCTCCTTATGCATTGTCTGTATTATTGTCATGAGGTCTGTATAATATTCACAAAACATTTACATTTATCCAACACAAGTGCTAGGAAATAATTATGACAGACCATATAAGCAGCCCTCTTGCCAAAGGTGCTTTCCGTGAGCCACTCTGCTGTATTATAAAAAGTAAAAATTGAGAAAAGGTAAGGGGGGGCAACACTGTAGACAGCGACTGATTTTTCTTTCCCCTGTTTTCTTTTTCAGAGGGCACATCTGCTCGATAACACAGAGAGGCTGGAAAGGTCATCTCGGAGACTAGAGGCTGGATACCAAATAGCAGTGGAAACTGGTAAGAATTCTGAGAGTGAGCAAATTGTCTTGCTTATGCACAGCAGTCTTCACAACACATGACATTTCAGGGAAACTTCAAAGGCAAAGCAGAGACAGCAGCCCGAGATGTGGTTTACATATTGGGGAGACAATTGGGAGCTTATTTGCGCTTATCTTTTTTCAAGTTAAAAGGCATGACATCTACTGAAAACAGTTCCTGAGGTTTAAAAGTATACATCTGAACAGAGATGGAATACTTTGTCTAAATTCTACATTTGTCTTAATATGCAGTTACATGTTGTCAGTTTACCCACCCGCAATGATTGGTAGCATGCACTGTAGACTCCAGTGGTTTTCTCTTTTTGCTTTTATTCATGTACAAGAAATTAAAATTTGAATAAATGTATAATATTTTAAATTGACCAGAGGCAAACAGTGAATTTTAGAAGGCAACTTATTCAACTTTATCATTCTGGTGTTTTTATATAATGGAATTATGCACTGGAATTAGCAAGCAACACCAAAATTTGGCTGTAGAAATTGTGGCAAATGAATGGTGAAAGAATGCATTTTGGAAATAGTAATTACTCAATAATATTTTAACATGGGTTGTATGTGTTTTACGAGCAGCACAGCAAACTAACAGAACTACCCTAAGCAAAGTTATAGCATCCTAAGTCGACAGAAGTCGATGGATTTAAAACAATGTAATTGTGCTTAGAAGTACACTACAAGTTTTCACTACCTAAATTTTAAATGAAGATGCTTACTCAGGGTCCTGTGAAATTTCACATAATGCATACTATGTAGTTACCAGGAAACTAAATTCTGGTTTCCCTCACAACATAGAAGTCAATTGAAAACAAGCATCTGTCAACAATATGCATGGATTGCCCTAAAATGTCTGCAGCAGAGATTTGATGACATACCATTCAGAAGTTAGGCTCACACTCCTGGGCTCATCCTTTTTTCTCTCTACCTCCCCATGACAGCCATTTCAGATCTGGTGATTACTGTATACTATGATAATGATATGTCTTATTTTGTATCTTTTTTATGGGATATCACATTGGTTTCTAATAACTTAAAACGTTTTTATTGTACTTCCCTTCCTTAACAATGAAGTATTGGAATAGAAATCCTCTTTATTCAGTCTGTATCATGCAGCTGTGTGATACATTCATTCCTTGTGATACATGGTTTATGTCCCATTTTCAATGTTCATTGTTATAATCTGGTTTTGGATGCGAGTCTGCCTTTGCTTTAAAAGGTTTATTTATTTTATTAATTTATTTAGAAGATCTCTATGTTGCCTTTCTACTCTGATAGGGTCCCCAAAGCAGTGATCATTAAAACATTTCAACATTAAAACAACATTTAAAATATATGTAAAATTGTTCACTAAAACATATAAACACCAAAACCAGGGAGCAAGGTCAATAGCAGTTATTGGGGGTATGCCAAACAAAACAAAATAATGGTCTCCTGCTGGTGGATGACTGCAATAGAGGAAGACAGATGAAACTCCTTGGAGAGGGAGTTCCAAAGCCTTGGTGCCACTACTGAGAAGGCCCTTTATCAGATTGCTTCCCATTTAGTCTCAGGTGGCAGAGGCATCCAAAGCAAGGCCTCCAAAGATGACTGGACAAGTAAATTCATATGTGAGAAGATTTTCCTTAAGTTGTGCTTTAAAGGTGAATACCAGTGCCTTGAATTGGGCCAGAAAGCAAATTGGGAGCCTGTGTAGATGGATATGGTCCCTACAGCCCACTCCAGTCAGCATTCTGGCTGCAGCATTCTGTACCAGCTTTAGCTTCAGAACAAGGACAGGCCCATGTAGAGCACATAGCAGTAATCTAATATAGATGTCACAGAGGTATGCATCACAGTGACAAGATCTTTCTTTCACAGTTCAGAGTTTGGGTCAAGCTCTCTTTCTTCATACCAGAATTTTACTGTGATTTGGGTTCTTTGGAAAACCATCTTCCTCTTTCATATCTAGATATTCTAAAATATTACAAATTTTGTTTTTGTCTTTGTTGTGGGATCATACTGGACTGTTGTGGGATCATACTGTGCATACTGGACTCAGTTCAGATCAATTTTCATTTTACATAGGGAAAATCCTTTTGGATCATAGGTGATGCATATAAGTAAAAATTGTGAACTGGAGAGATTTCATTAGCTGGTACAAGAATTTAACCAGTGTGCAAGACTGCCTTTGAGCAAGGTACATTGATAATCCATTATAATAAAACATTCTGGGCAGTATGCAGCCCTGAGAATTATTCTAAAAGCCATTCCCTGGGGATCAAAACATTATTTTGTAGTGTTCTGTACAGCTTAACTTTACAAATTGTTCAAAGTGGACAGGAGGATATTGGTTCCATAAAGCAAAGAGGTTTTACATCATCAGGCTTATTTCAAGTGGATGTTTTACACTTGGCAGATTGGGACGTAGACTGGATGAGATCATTATGTTCATTGTCAGGGTTCCTATGATATTTCTTCATTCCTGGGTTTTCCAATGGAGGGCAGCTATTCATGTATATCAGTGGTCTTCAGTGCAGGGGTTGGGAGCCTCAGTGGGCTGCAAGCCCTTAAATAGCCATCATATATTTTGCTGCTTTTCCACGTGGTAAGAGCACCATATCTCCTGTCTCTCTTGACACTCATAGTGAGAGGAGCAGCAGGATGGTGAGACAAGGTCACTAAGTAGCAGAGAGCTCCCCCCCCCCCCCCACAGGCAGGTTCAGTGAAAGCTCTCCTTTGACTTTCTCACTTTCTTCTGCCCAGGACAACCTAGCCTGGCTGTTTCCCATCAATTGGCTCAGTAACCGTCTATGCACATTTCTACTTTGGAGCTCGCTCCTCATAGGAGTCCACACCTCTGGTTCTTCTTTTTCTTGTCACATGACTGTGATGTTAAGTCTTCCTGTAACAAGCTGGAAACTTAGTCTAGTAATGCAACCTAAGGGTTAAGGGTGAATGTAGGATCTGAAAAGCTTGTAGGCTACAGGCAAATTATGAAGAGGGGGGTAATGTTAGAAGCTAATGTATTTGTTTCCATAGAATGGAATTGTGGAAAGGATCATCATGAGTTTTCCAATGCTGTGTTATTAACAACAAAATACATTTCTGTTTACTTTATTCTTTGGCTTGTTTCACAGAGTTGTTATGAAAATACATGGAAATATGGGAGAAAAAGAACCACGAATATCTCCTTGATCTTTATGGAGGAAGAGTAGGATAGAAATATAATGTTAAAAGTACTATAATCAAAGGAACTAGGTCAGGGGTGTCAGACATACAGTCTGTGGGCTGAATCTGGCTCCTGCAAGCCTCCAATCTGGCCTGAGAGCAGCTGACTCTGTTCTGCTTCCTGCTTCCTGTTTCTAACATCACAGCTCCTTTGGGCCAGTCTCTCCTATTTCCTGCTTCATAGGAGAGAAAGAAAGCCTTTCCTCGATTGGCTGAGGACTCCTCCCCCCTCTTCCTCCTCTGCGGAGGGAATGGGAGGGAAAGAGCCGGGAGGGGGGAAATGGCATCACGTGAAACTTTTAATGTTTTATTCCAGGTATAAGCTTTTGTGTGCAAGCATACTTTTTCTTCTTCAGAGACAGAGAGGGAGGGAAAGAGCCAGAGGGAGCACTCCAGAAAGAGAGAGAGAGAGAGAGACTCCTGTGTTTAAGACCAAAAACATTTTATTCCCGGTACGAGGGAGGGAGGGAGGGGGAGAGAGAGAGAGAGTCCTGTGTTTAAGGCCAAAAACGTTTTATTCCAGGTATGATGGGGGGAGGGAGGGGGAGGGAAAGACCCAGAGAGAGCATTCCAGAGGGCGGGGAAGGGAGTCTCATGGCACTTGGAGAGATCCCCCTTTCCATTTCAAACGGACTGGGGGGGACTTAACAGCACAGCTTGCATTCCTTATCAGTGAAAAGGAGCAAGAGTACAGTAGCACCGTAATGACTAACAAAATTTGTGACAGGGTATGAGCTTTCATGAATCATTCCTCACTTCTTCAGATAGAGCTGGGATGTGAATCCATCTGTCCTTATAGCTTGGAGAGTGAAGTGATTTCAGACATCAAATGACAAACAATTGGTAATGTGAGAAGAACCCTAGGTCTCAATTCAGTTTGCATTGTCTTGAGCTTCATGATCATGAAATTCCTTTGTAAGAGAACTATTACTCTTAGGTCAGCAACTGAATGCCCTGGAAGGTTAAACTGTTCCCACTGGTTTTTAAATGTTGTGGTTTCTAATAGTAGTAGAAAGAGTCCAGTAGCACCTTTAAAGACCAACAAAATTGTGGTAGGGTATGTGCCTTTGTGAGTCACTGCTCACTTCTTCAGACTTACTTTCATTTATTCTTTTCATCCTCCTGGACTGAATTTTCCTGTACCAAATTGAGACCTAGGTTTCCTGTCCAATTACCAATGCTGATATCTCCACCTCTCTGTATATTGCACCAGTGCTGATATCTCCACCCATCTGCATATCACATCTAATCCGATCACGCCTGCTATTGCTGTTTGGCATCTGAAATCATCTTTATAAAGTTTATATCACTGGTACCTTGTGTTGCATTTTGTGGCACACATGGCCTGGCCCAATATTTATGTCAGATCCGGCCCTTGTAACAAATGATTTCAACATCTCTGAACTAGGGGCTTTGAAAATGTTGCTTCTTGTGTTGATAACAAGACACCTTCACTTCAGTGTTCCTTTATCTGCCAAACAGTTGGACTTGCAAGTGACTGAATCTTGAATTCTGGGTTTATGCTTCTGGATACTATTTTCAAATTGTGATTCTCTTGCATCATCCTAACAGAGATACTATCATAGGGGAAAATGTTTGAATTACTATTCTCCCTCTGAGGTGGAGGCCATCTTGTGGGTGATTCCCACCTATCTCCAGGGAGGCAGGATTAAGTAAATCTTCTTCCTGTTTCCTGTGGTGGGAGTCACCCTCAACTCAGTTTCGTTTCCTGCCTCAATAGGGAGAGCAGCTGGAACTTTTGGCTCTGCCAACTTCCATTGCTAATTCTTTCTCAATACCTATTTTATCTACTTATACTTTCTCTTTACTATTCCTTACTTCATTCTACCTCTCTCAAAAAACAAATAACAAAAAAAGAAACCTTCTTCCCTCTTCTCCGATCCAGCTTAAGGGGAAGCCCCCCCCCCTGCCTCTTTCTCTAGCTGTTCACTCAAGCCAGCAGAAAAGCCTCATAGAGAGACATGGATGGAGCGGAGTGTGCCTCCCGATGCTCCAGGAGCTGGCAGCTACAGAAAACGCCCAGCCGCAGAGGAACGCCGTGGGGAGGCCCACAGCGGCAGCGGCACTCAAAAAAGTGCGCCAAAACTGGCCATCTCGGGGCTCTGGAAGGCCCATCGACAGCGGCGGCCATTTTAGAAACATTGGGCCGAGTTTGACAAGTCGGGAATGGCTCTGAATGCCCCCCCCCGCAGTTTGACAAGTCGGGAATGGCTCTGAATGCCCCCCCCTGCACTCCAACTACCCCCGGGCCCCAGGCCAATCGGGGAAGAACAGATCCGGCTAATCCAACAAAGTTTTGCCGGTGGCATGGAGGAGGAGGGAAAGTATGAAGGCGAGGCTCCGGAGGACAACTTGGTAACGTACAAGGCGATTTACCTTTTTCCCCTGAGGCAATGGCTTTTTCTAGAAGAGCTATGTGGGATGAAATGACCCGTTTTTGCTCCTCGGGGGGGCGTCCTCCCTCTAGGTCTTTGTCCCTCTTATCCCCCCCCTCCAAATAGGCCCCCTCCTAACTGGGGTAGATGGCTCACTAAGGCAGCTCAGAAGAGCAATGCCAAAAATCATCACATGGAATATAATTACCCAGAGGATGATGACGTTGTATCCCATGTTTCTATTGAAAAGGAGGAAGGGGAATTTTCCTCTAATGAGGAAGAAGGGGAACCTATTCCAAAGCCTCAATCTGCTAAGGAACAGGCTTTTAGATTCCTTAAGCCAGAGGATCTTTATTATTTGTTCCATAAAACCCTGGCTGCCCTCCAAGTCCAGGGCAATCAAAAGGCAGTCAAGCCCAATCCCACACCACAGGATCAGGATGAAGGCTTAGATGTCTTTGATGAATTTTTTCCTCCTGTGGATCCTTTGGAAATAGCCTTTCCTTTTCCAGGTTTTTATGTCAGGAAGGTTAAAGCAGAGTGGGAAAGGCCCTTGACCTCAAAACCCTTCCCGGGTTCCACCATAAGGCTGTACCTTTTACATTCATCTGCCTTAGATTTATTACAGGTCCCCGTGATTGACACGCCAGTGGCAGCTCTGCAATCAACAGGCGTAGTTTCAGAAGATGGTCACGGTACCTTGAGGGACAATTTGGATAAGAGAGCTGAATTTGCATTATGCAGGGCTCACGAGGCTAACACTCTGGCAATTAGGGCTTCCTCTGCAGCTTCCACAGTATCTCGAGCGTCCATAGTCTGGATGCGCAGACTCATTCAGATGCTGCCTGAAAGCAATTGGGGACTACTGGAGGGAGCCAACAGATTACTCAAGGCAATCTCCCTTACGGCAGACGCCACCCTGGAGTCCATGGTTTTTCTGCCAGGGCAACCTCTACAGCAGCAGCTGCACGACGCACTCTCTGGCTGAGAGCATGGCCAGCTGATTACCAATCTAAAGCTATGGTGTCAGCATATCCTTTCCAAGGGGACAAGCTTTTCGGGGACCCCTTGGAGAAAATCCTGGTGGAGACCCGAGACAAAAAAGACACTGCCCAGAACCATCCGCACCGGAGATAAGAGACCCGGTGCAACATCTTCCTTTCGTCCCTATGGTTCTTCCTACCGATCTCGACCAGATACCAGACGTTCTACCTGGACACAGAATAAACAGCCTTTTCGTAGAGGAGGATTCCACAGCACCAACAGACAAGACCAACGATCCCAAACCTTCCAAGGCGTGACTATGTGGACTTGGCTGTGGGAGGTCACCTACTTCTCTTCAGTCAAAGATGGCTGACCTCCCAACCAGACTCCTGGTCCATGGGCTACAAGATAGTCTTCAAATATCCACCACAGTCGCATTTCCTTTCCTCTCCGGTTCACAAAACCCTGATAAAAACGGAACAGAACACTTGGTGCAATAAGTCATCTACTTCACATATGGGCAGTAGAACCAGTGCCTCAGGAAGAGTAAGGGACAGGGGTGTACTCAATATTCTTTACAGTGCCAACAAAAACAGGGATTGGAGGGCAATCCTCGATTTGAAGTTCTTAAACAGATTTGTAGAGCTTAAGCACTTTTGTATGGAAACGCTTCGATCCATCGCAGAATCCCTTCAGGCGCAGGAGTTCCTAACGTCAGTAGACCTGACGGAAGCGTATCTTCATGTACCCTTTTTTCCTCCACACAGAAGATTTCTTCATTTCTGCATTGGGGACACTCACCTGCAGTTCCGTGCACCCCCCTTTGGTCTGTCTACAGCTCCTCGAGTGTTCACAAAGGTCCGGGTACATCCCATGAGCATCCTTCGTCAGCTTGGAATCCATGTCCATTCGTACTTAGATTACCTCCTGATTCGTTCGGCGTTGGAGGCTCAAGCATTCAGAGATGTTACACAGACTATTCAACTCCTAGAGGGCTTTGGCTTCTTGGTCAACTAGACAAAGAGTCACTTAAGACACGCAATGTCTAGAACACCTAGGAGTGATAATAGTCACGAGTTCTTGCAAGCTTCTTCTACCCTTACCCAAGGCGCAGAAGATCACGTCTACAGCAACCCAAGTCATCACAGCACGCACGTCATCTCTTTCCCTACTGGTCAAACTGATGGGCTTGATGGTTTCCACCTTTGACACCCAGCAATGAGGTTGTTTCCATTCCCAGCAACTGCAGAAGTTCCTACGGCCCTTCCAGAATATCATAGCCCTAAAAATGGACATGTCAATGAAGGTTCCACTACAGGTAAAATCAAGCCTATGCTGGTGGACCTTCCATCACAACTTGACTCAAGGAAGATTTTTCTGGATTCAGAACCAGGTCCAGATCTTCATGGACGCCAGCCTATCGGGCTGGGGGTCTGCCCTTCTTTGTCATCTGATTCAGGGGATGTGGTCGAGTGCAGAATCCAACTTACCCATCAATCTCCTGGAACTGCGGGCCATTCGATTAGCCCTAACTCACTTTTCACACAAGATACAAGACAAACATGTCATCATCAGGACGGACAATATTTCTGCCATGACTTACTTCAGCAAGCAAGGTGGTGTAAAATCCCCGAGACTGGCCAAGGAAGCACATCTCCTCCTAACCTGGGCAGAAACTCATCTGTCTTCCCTTACCGCAACTCACATTCAAGGCTCAGCCAACATTCAAGCTGACAGGTTGAGCCGACAGGCGATCCAGGAAGGAGAGTGGTCCCTACATCCAGAGATATTCCAGCTCATTTCATCGGAGTTGGGAACCCCGAAGGTGGATCTCTTCGCATCAGCCACCAACACACAGCTAAAAAGATTCTTCACGAGATTCTTCCACCCAGAGGCAGAACAGACGGATGCACTACTGTCTCCATGGCCTCACGAGCTCCTGTACGCATTTTCTCCTCTTCCAGTACTTCCCAGACTTCTAAGAAGGATTCAACTCTTGCGGGCGGAAGTCATCCTGGTTGCCCCATACTGGCCACGTCAACCGTGGTTCACGTCTCTACTAGAGTTAGCAGTGTCTCCTCCTCTTCGACTGCTGGTCCGGGAAGATATGCTCCTACAAGGTCCAATCAGACATCCCGACCCAGGATGGCTCCATTTGACCACGTGGAGGTTGAAAGGCAGAAGTTTGTTAGATTAGGTTATCAAGAGTCGGTAATAAATACCATCTTAGATTCTAGGAAACCATCCACAACTAGGATTTATAACACCAAAGGGAAAGCCTTCGTCAGATGGATCAAAAAAAAAAAAAGGATCGATCCTCTCCATCCACATTTATGCTCCGTCTTAGACTTTTTACAAGACGGCAGGACTCTGGACTAAAGGCCTCCACACTAAGAAGACAACTAGTGGCATTATCCACGGTGCTTCCCCTATACAGGGGACAGGTAGTTTCCCAACATCCTCACATAAAGCGGTTCTTAAAAGGTGCTGCCTTCAAGGATCCCCCAATTTGTCACAGATTTCCCACGTGGCGTTTAAATTTTGTCCTTACCACATGGACAAGAACTCCATTCGAGCCTATACAGAGTATTTCGCTTAAATTGTTGAGACTGAAGACACTGTTTCTCGTGGCCATCACTTCAGTTAGAAGAATCTCTGAACTTGGAGCCCTTTCCGTCCGTTCAGATTTATGTGTCTTTCATAAGGACACTGTGGTCCTACGCACAAATCCCTCTTTTTGTCCGAAGATTAACACCAAATTTCACAGATCTCAAGAGATTTATCTACCGTCCTTTGTTCCGAACCCCACACATCCAAAGGAAAGTCCTGGCATACCCTGGACGTGAGGAGGGCACTTAAGTGCTACATCCGGAGAACGGATTCAGTTAGGCGTACGGAAGCCTTGGTCATCAACATGTCTCCCCCTCACACTGAAAAAAAATAAATAAATAAAAGATGTCCACACCGGCCATCAGTTGTTCGATTCGAATGTGCATCGCAGAGGCGTATACCACCATGCACCTTAAAGTGCCACAGGGAATCACGGCACACTCAGTACGCAGCGCCGCCACCAACGCAGCATTCCTCAACAGAGTATCTGTAGATGAAGTGTGCAGGGCGGCCACCTGGTCTTCCTTATCTACCTTCATAAGGCACTACAAAATCAATACCTATGCATCCACGGACGCTGCCTTCGGTCGTCGTATTCTGCAAACTATCCTGCAAGAGAATGACGATCCCCCACCCAAAACATAGGACCACTGCTCTGGGAGGTCCCACAAGATGGCCTCCACCTCAGAGGGAGAATGACCAGTGGTAACTTACCGTGAGGGGTCCTTCTCCTCTGAGGGTTGGAGGACATCTTGGCCCTCCTCGGATCGTCACCCACAGGTAGGGGCACGCATACTGACTGAGAGAGAGGTGCATGGGTGATATTGATTATGGTCATCCTCATGGTACTGCACTTTGATTATCTATGAGAGAGTACCTTCTTAACTTTGTCTTCCTGTTTCTAACTGTTATATTTGAGTTTAGCTTTTTCTAGCTGTCGGAGTTACCGAAACTGAGTTGAGGGTGACTCCCACCACAGGAAACAGGAAGAAGATTTACTTAATCCTGCCTCCCTGGAGATAGGTGGGAATCACCCACAAGATGTCCTCCAACCCTCAGAGGAGAAGGACCCCTCACGGTAAGTTACCACTGGTCGTTTCATGGTCTGTGTGCATCACACTGATGGACTTTGTGCCTTAGATTCAGAAACTTCTGGAGCAAGCATTGACCAAAAAAATCTTCTCCTCTCAGAAAAGAAGACAAGCATTGACTGCATGTGCCCAATGGAGACGAGTCATGCCTTCCCATTCAGTTCTTTTTTATCAACCAAGTTTGGTGTTGGAAGGGCGGATTAATAACTCTCCAATTAGATTTCATTGTCTATTGGTTGTGATGTCTCACTGTCTTTGGGACTAATCACCATCATCATTCCAATACCAAAGATCCTCCAGGACCTTCTTCCATGATTCTTGATCACAGAGTATTTATGTCTACTCCACCCAGTCCAGCCCTAACCCCGGAAATGGATTCATTTCTGCAGAAATAAATGTTAGAAGCAGTGCTGTTCTCTCAAATGGGCTTAGAGTTTCTATGCCAGGTACTTCACCATCTCAAAAAAAGATAGAATTCTTCCTCCCATTCTTGATCTCAGTATGTTGAAACAAAGCAGTTCTGTTGATCTTGCCTTTTCTGACACTGGGATCTTGCTTCATGTTGGTTGACTATGTGGCAGCACTGCTGTTTTCTTCTGTTTACAGTGGGAAATTACCAGTACCAGTGCAAGGTGCTGTTCTTTGGGCCTTTCCACTTCCCCCAAGGGTTTTCACAAGTGCATAGCACTGGTGGCAGCACTAGTTTCTGATGGTGTCTTCTCATCGTTTCCTACTTCATCATGTGAGAAGTACCTTGAGTATTCTAGCCTCATTGGTCCTTAGGATGAATGAAAAAAGTCACACCCCTGACCTGCCTAATCTCTACAGTTCAGTGGGGCACTTTTGGACTATAGGAGTGCTATTTGGAAGGCATATGTACTTTGGAGAGAACTTATTACTTATTTTTCATTGGCCATCTGTTGAAACCCAGGAGGCAGAGTCATCACCACCTAGGACTCATGGCAGCTTCCATACACATACAATGGTTCCTTCATCATTTCCAGCCTACACTCCCAGGGGAAAATTATTCTCATATATCTGAAGGTGCTGCTCTCTCTCTAGTAGTGGGTGCAGTGGTACAACTTGGGCCCAGATGCCTCATTTACTCCTCCTGCTCTATCCCTAATCAACATAAAAGATACCTCCTAGTGGGGTTAAGGCACCCAAAATGGATTCACTCGTTTAATTCTGGTCATCTCCAGGAGAAGAAGCTACACATCAACTAACTGGAGCTTTTGGTAATGTATGTCACTTTGTGCCTTTGTCCCTAGGCTGCAAGTCCAAGTGGCGTAGGTGGCCACAGACAACACAATCACTATGTACTACATTAACTATGTTACCCAAACTGGACCCAAATAAAGGGGAAATTAGCTTTAAAAAGTTTCCATAAAGGAATAACACAGGACCTTGGTGTGTATATGCTAGGGTGGATCTCAGTAGGGGTGCCTCAGTGATTGTAAACAAAAACAAATAGCTTTATTTTATACAAAATAAAATAAAATAAGTAAAAATATAAAGAACCTACACTAAGCAGCTGAGATCTAATTTCCCTAAGTAATCACACATACACAAACACACACACAAAAGAGTGCTCTTGATTAAAAAGGAAAGGGGAGGAAATTAGGAAGTTCTGGGTCTGGAGATGAGTCTGCAACACAGCTGCAAGGGTGTTCCAGTTGTAGTGGGAAACCTGGCACACTTTTCACTGACCTGGGATGCAGTGTTCCCTCTAAGCTGAGTTAGTGTGAGCTAGCTCACAGTTTTTTATCCTCTGGCTCACACATTTTTGTCTTAGCTCAGGAAGGATGGCTCCAGAGCAAGCTAATTTATGCAGTAGCCAAATCGCTCGCCCAGAACTTTATTGCCAGTAGCTCACAAAGTAGAATTTTTACTCACAAGACTCCACAGCTTAGAGGGAACATTGGGGATGGTCTTTTTATGGGGAAGAGTCCCGTATCTGGACATGGGAATCCATTTTCCCAGGAACATGATTGGTCCAATATAAAAAGTTTGAATCTCACTAGCTGGTTTAAAGTTAACAGCTGTCAAACTTTGGTGAGGAAAAGAGGGGAAAATATATCGATTAGGCTATTATGAGCCAAATCTGCATGGGCACAATGAGGCTGGGTGAGGCAACATGATTAACATACTTTAAGATGGGTAGCCACATGAGTCTGTCTGTAGCAGTAAAAAAGAGTAAGAGTCCAGTAGCACCATAAAGACTAACAAAATTTGTGGTAGGGTATGAGCTTTCATGGTATCTGAGGAAGTGAGTAGTAACTTCCGAAAGCTCATACCCTACCACAAATTTTGTTAGTCTGTGGCCACTTCTGCATTGTCATTTTTGTCACTTGTTTGTCCCTATTGTCTCAGGTTCCCCCCCTCCCCAATGTCTTTTGCTCTCTCTAGTAGTCCCAGAGGGAAAGGGGGGGGGGCAAAGCAATAGGGACAAAAAAGTGGCAAAAATGACAGTGAGGAAGTGGCTTTTGAGGTTCTATTGGACTCTTACTCTTTTATACTTTAATTAAGTTGAAGTGAGCCAGATCTGCATTGACATAATAGTTTGGGTGAATCAAGATAGCTCCTGAAGCAGGATGTAGCATAAATTAATGACTTGAGTGCCTTTATTTATTGTGCAAAATAATGGAAAAGATGAACCAGGCATTGGTTAATGAAACTGCAACTTCCTTTGGCTGGACAGACACCTCTGAGATATACCAAGATATTCCAGTGTTTAAAAGTTATTTGTTATTGAGAATGAAGTGAAGTCTTGTTGTTATAGAGAACCCTTAACTGGGAAAGCTTGTACTTAATCAGTTTGTAATGCCAGCATACCCTTCATCTCCTGTCCCTGGTATTTCCAATGTCATGGCAGAACCCAGGTGCTTTTATGGTACTCCCTAGTTTCAGGTCCCCTTGCCACTTAGGACAACTAAGTCCAAAATAAGAGGGAAACCCCACTGACCAAGGGGGTCGCAGCTGGAGGAGGGGGCAGGGTCCTTACAATTACATTGGCAAGCAAAGTGGTACAACATCCAGAACTCTGAACAGCCATGCATGCTGCCTGTGGGAGTGTTGCATCAAGTACAACATCATTCTTATCCATGTTGCAAGTGACAGTAACACTTGAGGAGACATACTTAGTTGCCAGAACACTACAACACATGAATGGACTCTCAGTGACACTAACATGAACCAGGTGTTTTGTTGTTGAGGCATTACAGAGGATGACCTCTTTGCCACCTTGCACAACAGAGCCATTTTTGTTTTAGGGCAGGTATGGGTCACCCATCTCTGGGGAATGGTTTCCTTTGGCACCAATGGGGATGGCTGTTTTATGTCTTCTATCTTCCTCGTCACCCTGATCACACTGCACTGGCCACATCTACTTTGGTTCACAAAGGTCCTGCAGTGTCATAGCTGTGCCAGCTTGCCCAAGATCTCAAACCTGTCTTGACATCAGTGAACTGCACCAAGTAGCCTGGAGGAGTCACCTGACCAATTGTTCCTGGAAGCTTTGAGAAAGGTACTACAGAAGCCACCCACTAGTCCTATGAGTACAAGTGGGAAGTACTTTAAGACCTTTACTTTGCAACATCGAAGTGTTTCATCTACTTGTCCAGTGACTTCCAACCAATTAGTCTCTGAACTGCCATAGCATTCTTTTCCTATGATGACAACATTGTTTTTGAGTCTACAGACCCTGTTAAAAGTAGTTCAAAATGTCTATTGCAATGACCTATTTTAAGAGAAAATCTCAATGCTAGAAGATTCCTACTCTAGTATATTCCAAATCAGAATCTTTATCCCATTAACCCTCAGATTAAAAGACATAACTGCATAAAAATACAGCAGATGAAGCTGTTTCGGAGCCTATGAAATTTTGTTGCATGTTCCCTGCTTATCAATTTAAATAACACTGCCATATAAATGGACTGTAGTTGGAAAAAGGCAGCCTGAAACATACCAGTGATGTGCAGAAAGTTGTGCTCAGACATCTTAATCCGGAAATAGAATTTCATGCGAAACTTTTTGACAGCCTAAGCAGCATGAGTCTCACTGCACTAAGGAAGGGGAAGTGATGGGTGCTCATGTGTGCAGAAAGAAACATTTTTAGCTTCTTGCATGGTACTTTTTAGATTTCAGTTAATCTTTGTGTAAGTTTTATGGCTCTTAAAATGTTGATAGTCCATTTTGTATTGAATATGTATACATATATATATACATATATATATACACACTGTGTCTAGCTTTGTTAGTTACACATAGAGTTGTGCTGGTAGAAAACCATGTACTAAGAAAGTTAAAACTGCCTTTGCACGTTTACCTGGCAATAAAATTGAATGAAAACTGTCAGATTTACTTTTGGGTAGGTAGGTATGCATAGGGTTGCACTGCATATAATATGGCAATCACATATTTTTTTCTAAACCCTGTGAAACAGAAACTGAGATTCTGGTATTTTCAAGCTTTTTTGGCTAAATCTCTGGTATTATATCCAAAGAAAAATTTCTCCATCTCATTTGTCATTCTTAGCTTCTGGTACTATAGGGAATAATTAGTATTAGCCAGAAAATATTTTCTTTATTTAAAACTTAAAATAACACACACACAATATCCCTTTTTTATATCTTAAGTGCCCTATCAAAAAGCCATGGGGGGGAAGGCCACCATAATGCAATGTTTGTAAAGTTCAGTGTATACCAATAATGCTATTTAAGTAGTGTCATTAAGTATAAAATTTGGAAAACAGTGTCTAGTACTTATCCATGCCTCTTTTTATTATTAATAATTCTCAAGTGTGACTTTATTGGCAAACCTTTATTGGCAAAAATATTTTGACCTCAATGAGAGTAAGAAAGCTAATTAACAAACTGCTTCTATTGGGTTGACTTTCCACGGTATTTGCTGATGAGGAACCTGTACATTATGGTATTCAAACATTAGTTATACATTGATTCTTATGTCTTACAATGCCATTTAGGCTACTTATTACAAGACTCATGTTTGTTTGTTTGTTTGTTTGTTTTTGCTGAAGGACACTAACATCTAAACAAAAAGGAGGTACACAGTCTGAAGGATGCAAATCAACAAAAACCTGTGCACAAAACACCAAAAAGCAAAACATATCTATATATATACTAGGAATAAGGCCCATTGTGGAAATAAATACAACAGGCTCTAGAAAGAGGCTCTGGGAGAGTGCCCTGGCCTTGGGCACTCAGTGTCAATTTGCTGTAGCGACCTCAGCCGGGTATAATGACACAGAGTCTACCATTTTCTCCAGGAGAAGATCTCTACCATCTGAAGAACAGTTGTAATTCAGTGTGATCTTCATTCCTCCCCTGGAGATTGGCAACAATGGTTCCTTATGAGGCAATGGGTGGTTTGAAGGGTGGAGTCATTGGCACTGAACCTGTCTGAGGTCCCACCCCTGCTGAAACCTCACCCTCTCCAGGGTCCACCCCTCAAATCTCCAGGAATGTCCCCACCTGGAGTTGGAAACCCTACCTCCCTGCCAACCGTCACTGTATTGTTATCTGCCCCCTGGCTTCAGCTTTCCATCCCCTCCCCCCTAGAGAACAGTTGTAATTCTGAGTGATTTTCAGCCCCCACCTGGAAATTGGCAACAATGGTTCCCCATGAGGGACTCACTGACTTGGAGGGTGGAGTCTATGGCATTGTACCTGTCTGAGGTCCCACTCCTCCTCAAACCTCACTGTCTCCAGGCTCCATCCCTCAAGTCTCCAGGAATTTTCCACCTGGAGTTGGCAACCCTATCTCCTTCTCAGCCAATCATCAACCTCTTCAAGTTTCCATTCTCCCCACCCCCGCAGCCTCCACCATGCTCTGAAGCCCTGACTTCTATGTTATATTGGCTGTCATAAAGGGTCCATCTCAGCAGGGTATAAGGAAGTAGAGTCCCCCTTTTCTCCAGGGGAACTGATCTCTGCCATCTGGAGAGCACTTGTAATTCTGAGTGATTTCCAGCCCTTGCCTGGAGATTGGCAACCATACTTCCCCTGGAGAAAAAGTAGTCTTTCTCTGCAATGGGGACTGAAGCAGCTGACATCATTCTCTTCTCCTCCTTTTTGACTTGCACAACAACCCTGTGAGGTAGGTTAGGCTTAAAGTCTGTGACTGGCCTGAAATCACCCACTCAACAAGAACCTGGGTCTAGCAGATCCTGCTCTGAAGCACTGACTGCTACGCCTAGGGTAGCCAACCTCCAGGTGAAGCCTGAAGATCGCCAGGTATTACAATTGAACTCCAGACAACAGATCTTTCCCCCCCTTCCTTGGAGAAAATGGCTGCTTTGGCAGGTGGCCTCTATGGCATTCTGTTCAGCTGACCCCAATGAGTTTTCTCCCAAAGGCCAACATAGGTGTGGAAAGGGGCTTTCAGAGAAGCAAGCTTGGTTGCCTAGCAATGGGCACTGAGGGGAAAGTTGCCGGCTCTGATGATGGAATAGGGTTCCCAACCTCCAGGTGGGGCCTGGGGATCTCCTGCTTTTACAATGGATCTCCAGCTGACAGAGATCAGCTCCCCTGGAGAAAATGGCTGCTTTGGTGGGTGGGCTCTACGGCATTGTACCATGCTGAGGCCCCTCCCCTCCCCAAACCCCACCCTCTCCTGGATCTATCCCCCAAAGTCTCCAGGGATTTTCCAATGCAGACTTGGCAACCCTATGATGGAAATACCTGAAGATTTGGGGGGTGGATCCTGTGGAGGGCAGCATTTTTTTTGAGGGGGGGGATGGAAGGACTCAGCAAGCTGTAATGCCAGAAGGTCTACCCTCCAAAGCAGTCATTTTCTCCGGTGGGAACTGATCTCTGTCATCTGGAGATCAATTGTAATAGCGGGAGATCTCCAGGTCCCACCTGAAGATTGGCAACCCTAGGGGGAAAGTCAGCCACACAGCAGGGGGTTGAAATGAATGGTTTGATGGTTGCTGGCCCACCTCGTTAGCCAGCCAGCCATGGTGGAGCTAAGCAGGAGAAAGAGCCTGAGGAATTTCACACAGCCAATATGTTCCGTTTCAGGAACTCTTCAGTAACGGTTTCTGTCAGGCATTTCACACAGAACCATATTAGTACTGGTTCCCTAATGGAACATATTGGCCCTTTCACACAGAAACGTGCCTCTCCTGTTGGGGAAGCGTTCCTGAGCCGGTTTACCTTGAAACCTCCTCCCAAGAGTTCTTCAGTTCTTTGTACTGGTCCTGAAGCGCTACGGGGTGCTGTGTGAAATGCCCCCGTTTCTGACAGTTTATTCTGACAGTTTATTCTGGACACGCTAGCAGTGTGTGGGGGAGGGGGTTGTGCTGAAAGTCCATTGTCTTTTCACTGACAGAAGCAGGCCACTGAGGGGACAGTTACACCCACCTGGCAGTGGGCAGAGGAGAAGAGTGGACCCAGCACCCAGTCGGTCCTTCCTCCACTTCGCTGGCTCCCTCCAGACTGAGGCCGAGTCACTGGCCGGTGGCTCTGTGGGTGGGACTGAGGCAAAGCAGGGAGAGAATGCAGCCAGTGGCCAGGGACCCCCTTTTGAGTGGCAGTCCATCCAGCCAACTAATCTTGGCACCCCATGGAATCTTAAAATGGCTTTATATAATAGGAAAGATATAAAAGAAAGTTTCCTCACTGTAAAATCAACGCCCAGGCAAAACCGCTGGACCTAGAAACACCAAATTCGGGGAGAGTACTTCTACCATGGCGTAGGTGCTCCCTAAGAAGGGATTTTTAGAAATTCGACCCCTAAGTGGGTCAAAAGGGGGAAAATGTGCTCCCCCATTGATTCCTATGTGGCTGCCTCCTTGCACCCCCTACTCTCTGATTGGTCAGCTGCAAAGCTCAGCATTCTGCAGTTTTAAAAAAAACAGTTATAGGAGAGTGCAGAGAGCTAACGGCGGTTGAGGAAATCAGGAATGGCCATCAACAAACTGTTAGGTGCAGTGATGCTGCAGGCCCAGCCTCTCTGATGGCTTCCAACACACTCCCCCTCACCTCCTACACCTAACAGTGAGAGCCAGTTTGGTGTAGTGGTTAAGTGCGTGGCCTCTAATCTGGGAGAACCGGGTTTGATTCCCCACTCCTCCACTTGCACCTGGCTGGATGACCTTGGGCAAGCCATATCTCTGTGCCAGCTGTTCTCTCAAGGACAGCTTGGGAAAGAGCTCTCTCAGCCCTACCTACTTCACAGGGTGTCTGTTGTGGGGAGGGGAAGGGAAAAGGAGTTTGTCGGCCGCTCTGAGACTCCAAGTGAGTGAAGGGCGGGGTATAAATCCAATCTCTTCTTCTTCTTCTTCTAACAGGCAGTTGTCTGTCAGGGGCAGTAGTGGTTGCAGGGTGCTTAAAGCCACAAGGGAGCCCACCTCAGCAGTAATGCCTTAGTGGCTTCTAATATTCCTCCCCCTCCTACATTGGACAGGCTTCCTGTCAGGTGTAGGAGAGGAGGTGGAATGCTTACAGCTGCCAGAGAGGTTTGCTCAGCAGGATTGCCTTAGCCCTGCTGCTGGCCCAGCCTCCTGGATGCCTTTAAACATAATCTCCATGCACAGACCAGACAGACGGGTGTCTGTCAGGTGTTGGAGCAGGGCCAGGGTACTTTAATGCTACAAGGAGGAGGCAACTTAGGAATGCAGCAAAGACATTTGCACATAGTACTCCTGCGTGACACTGAGCTGCGCAGGCCAAGTACCAGCAAGATCACCCTGAGGTGCTCAGAACAACATATTCTTCATATGAGCAAAACAATCCAGGAACAGCAGTAGAAAGGCCATCACTTTTGTGGAAGGTGGCAGGAGTTGACTTAACAGATGACTGCTTCTTAAATGGACAGTTCTATGCTGCCTTCTCCAGAGTGAGCTCACCAAGCAGCCTGGTGATCCTAGCACCTGAGGGCAGAACCACCAATGTGGTCTACAGAGAGATCCTTCAGTACAAAGGAAAAAAACAGTACGTATGTCTCACTTTATTTTTTTACACTACAATCTTCTCCATTAGAATTCCTACAACAAATGTTACATTTCAAACTTCACATGATCAGTATTATTACTGGATTTTTGGAACTTAAATACCGTAGCCAAAGCACGGTTATCAGGTTAGTAGTACAATAATTTTATGAAAAAATTTAAAGAATCAATGGCAAAACCACTGTACAATGTACATCAAACAAGACCAACGAATACTAAACACTCTGACTCTAACTCTTAGTATTTTCCCAAATGAAGTCATTCAACCCAGGTAGGTTGAACAGTTGCAATAACATCATGGGGCTTTAGGAAGAATGTTTACAATGTTATAGGTTCTACTTTTGATAAAGTGATAGCGATACATGGGGACATAGCTAGCAAATGCGTTAAGCAACATTGGGACCTATGAGGCTTACCTGATCTATTGAACCAACAACTACGGTGAACTCGGTTCTTTGATGAAGAAAAGAGTCACTGTATCTGTGGTTCAGCTCTATGAGAGGATTTATGAAATTTGGTCACCTGTAGTGTGGACTTTCCACACAGGCATTGTCAGAGGCATATTTTAATGCCAAACTTTTGAAAAATACTATTTGGAAAAATACTAAGAGTTAGAGTCAGAGTGTTTAGTATTTGTTTGATGTACATTGTACAGTAGTTTTGCCATTGCTTCTTTAGATTTTTTCATAAACTTATTGTACTATATGTTTTGCTTGTTGGTGTTTTGTGCAGTTTTTTGTTGATTTGCATCCAAAGGACACTAACATGGCTAGCCTCATCTGTGGTACTGATCTTCACCTTAACATGTCTGTCATTTTTCTAAATATCTGATTCCCAAGTGGCCCCCTCCGTGTGGATATCTAAATCCGTGGGGAGGTACTTGGGGGGAGGGAGGTTTCCTAAACATGGGGGGGGACTCCCCCCCCCGTGTGCAGAAAAATCCTAAATGTTAAAAAACTTTCGCACATGCGCAAGGAATGCTCCGGGAACTGCAGCGGCCGGTGGTTGGTAGGCCGCCACTGGGGTGTGGGGGGTGGGTGGGAGGAGTGGCGGCCCAAGTGGCTGACAGCCACTTGGGCCAGGGTGAAGGGAAGTGGGTGAGAGGAGCAGTGGCCCAAGTGGCTGACAGCCACTCAGGCCAGGGCAAAGGGGGGTAGGCAGAGGAACCGTGGCCCACATGGCTGACAGCCACTCAGGCTGGGGCAAAGAAGGGACAGGAGGAAGCACGGCCCGAGTGGCTGACAGTCACTCGGGCCGGGGCAAAGGGGGGGTAGGAGGAAGCGTGGCCTGAGTGGCTGACAGCCACTTGAGCCAGGGCAAAGGGGGGGGGGGGGCGGGAGGAAGTGTGGCCTGAGTGGCTGAAAGCCACTCGGGCCGGGGCAAGGGGGGGCCAGGAGGAGTGGTGGCCTGAGTGGCTGTCAGCTTCTCCCCCCCATGAGTAAAGCAGGTCCCCCCTTCTTGTACATCTTCTATATGTCATTAGAGTTTCTTTTTCAAAAGATCTGCATTCAGGGTAACATATTTCATGTTTTGTGTCCAGATTTCTGTGTTATTAATTTTTAGTTAGTCGGTTTGTTCTGAAATATATATTGTGGCTTAGCTCAAACATCACACAAAAATTTGGTTTCATTAAACTAACTATAGTTAGTGTGATTATCTGGATGTGAGCCCATCCAATCACTGTAGTTAGTTGGGGTCTGTCATACCAGGGTCTGAAGCCTTGGTTTGAAGCTGGTTTATAAACTGGAGTTATTCTTTTGTATTACAAAAATGCAGAAATATAACACTATACCAGTAGAATACAAATATATTTTAAAAATTAGAACACCCAAATGCCAAACTAAGGAAGAAGTAGGAAAAAAATAAAACCCACATCAACTTATATCCAATTTAACACATCCATCATAAGAGTCTCAGACTGAAAGCTTTGCATCCAGTATTCAACAAAAAAAGTCCAGCACTAAATAAACAAATTTTGTACTTGGATCTTCTTTGAGAAGTTTATTTTCATTAAAGAAATTTTGTCTGTTAACATGGTATGCCACAATTTCATGCACCTAGTTTTATATTATTTGAAGCATATTCTGTTTTTAGTTCTGTGCTAAGATAGTTCTGGCTATATCTACCAAAGTGATACAAAATACCACTGATTTTTAGGACATTTGTCTATATTATACCCCAATAAATGGGCCAATGGGTGACTTACTTCTATACCTATTATTCTACATATTTCAATTTGTATATCATACCAAAATTTCTTGACATTACATTCCCATCATATATGAAAAGGTGCTTTTCTGCTGCCTGCCACTCCAGCACTCCTTTGAAATGTTATTGCCCATTTTAAATAACCGAATCTATATACAAATAGCAAAATTGGCCAAATACTTAAATCTGGTGATGAGTTGTGAACGGGCAAGCCAAATCTTTCTACAAAACTGGTTTGCAGAAAAATGTGAAATCTAAAAAAAAAAAAAAAAGTCAATTACAACTCTCCAAAGCTGTCATTTTATCTTTGTCAGTTGGAGTTCAGTTGGAGTTCTAGTCCCACCTGGAGGTTGGCAACCCTGGAGATCACTCAGAATTACAGCTAATCTCCAGATGACAGAGATCAGTTCCTCTGGAGAAAATAGCTACTTTGAAGAATGGACTCTATGGCATTATACCCTGCTGAGGTCTCCCCTTCCCAAATCTCACCCTCCCACTCCTAGTCCACTCCCAAATCTCCAGGAATTCCCATCCTGGAGCTGGCAGCTCTAAGGGGAATTGAATTCTGTAAGTGGGAGATCAGTTGTGATTGCAGAAGATCTCCAGGACCCACCTGGTGGTTGGCATCCGTAGAAGGAGAGAAGGAAGCAGGAAAGGGCTATGGGGACTTTCAGGAAAGGGAAAGAAGAAATAGTGGGGGAGGGGGAAATGAAATGCCTTCCCTAAGTCCTTGTGGGTCCCCACTTGTAGGGGTGTAATACCATCTATAGATGACTTGGAGACTTTTCTCTAGTCTCCACATTTTTAATGTTTATCTTACATTTCTAAAAATAATATTTCAAACTTTTGCTGTTAATTTATATTCCAACTTTTTTGATAATTGTTACTAGTCTTTTCATTAACTTGAAACAAATTATGAAATTTAAAGAGTGGATATCTTTGAACAGATGCCTTAAATAGCCATTACTCCAAAAGAGTTTAACAGTCTGTTAAATCTATTTTATTTTATTGTCTTTACTGTTTTTGCAACTGGAGTGATAAACAGCAAACCCTCATCCCACAATAAACCTCATTCTACAGGAAAACATGGAAAAATTTAAAGGTTGCTATTGCAAAAGTTGCCATGTGATTTGACAACAGCTGCTAGAAATTTTGCCACACACAGAGTAGTTTGTTTGCCTTCATCTCAGATAATCTGATTATTTCAGATAAGTAGCTTGGCATTGTTGTTGGAGGCTGAATGCCTACTGAAAAGGTTGAGCATACTCTGTGGGCTCTAATCGACGTGCTCTCGTAGTCAAAGTCACTCAAACATCTTCTCATTAGTTGTGATAGTTCTTGTCTACTTGTGACTTCTATCA
Source organism: Lepidodactylus listeri (assembly GCA_029233225.1). Classification (NCBI taxonomy): domain Eukaryota; kingdom Metazoa; phylum Chordata; class Lepidosauria; order Squamata; family Gekkonidae; genus Lepidodactylus; species Lepidodactylus listeri. The sequence goes on from JARCFY010000005.1 coordinate 72,403,044, forward strand.
CATCATGTGTGATACCCAGACATAATAGTTTTCGGTCCAGTAATCTGTCCCAATTGGTGGTCCAGCTTAACTAGTCCAAAGAGGTTTAGATCTGGGTTTGATTTTAGACTCCTGATTTTCAAATTGAATGCTGTTCCCCAGGCCTTTGCTTCATAAGACATCTTCCCAACTTCAGTTCTCGGGGCTATTCCAGACACTCGCTGAGGTGTTCCCGGAATATTGTGTCGGAATCTTAATAGAGGTCTGTTAATGTTGTCTGTTACTGCACTGATCCAGACCCCGGTGGCATATAGCATCTGCCCAGCAACTTTAGCGCTGAATACTTTAACTGCCGCAGGAACATATTGGCCATCCATGGAATAATAAAATCTTGAGAGGACTTTCTCAGTACTCATAGTGGCTCTAACAGCAGAGTTCAAGTCCACCTTTGAGGAAAGATTTGCTTGAAAGATGATTCCTAAATATATAATATGCTCTACTTGCTCCATAGGTTGACATGCTACCGACCACTTATACTTCTTTATCTTCCATTTTTTATAAAAAGAAGAACCTTAGGCTTAGCAACATTAATAGCTAAGCCCTCTCTGGAACAATATTCTGAGAAGGAACCTATGAGCATGCCTAGGCTAACCACAGATCTTGACAAAAGGGCAGTATCATCCATGTATAAGAGACAGGGTAATTTAAGATGGGCCAGGCGAGGTGGATGAAATTCATTTCCAGATATGTAAGAAGTTAAATCATTAAGGTATAAATTGAATAACAGCGGGGCAAAGATACATCCTTGCTTAACTCCCCTGTTCAGTGGAATATCCCTGGTCAGTTTGCCAGCAGAACTTCATCTCACCTGAGCAGTAGACTGAGTGTATAATCGTTGAATTAGGGAGAGGAGGGGCTTGTCCATATATGATTTTGATTTCTTCCAGCCTTATTAACAAGTTCTCTTATCTGAATACTAGATCTTGACAAGCCCCAGGTGCGAGGTCACAGTGGCCACTAGCAACTGGAGCTGTGAACCAGGGATTCCCTGCTGCTGTTGAAGGACTGAGGAGGGACACAGCCAGAGCAGGCAAAAGGAGGGGGTGTCAGAGACCAAACACTGCTAAGTAAGGAAAGCCCTCTTCCCTGGAACAGCCTGATTGCACCTCTATGTGCAGCTAAGCAAACCAGGCACTTCAAGTGATTCTTTGCAGCAAAACCTCCAGCTCATACCCAACCAGCATTGCTCCACTTTTCATGTTTATCTCTCTCTCCCTCTCTCGTATGTACAGTTCTGGACTAAGGCAGCCAAGGCCACCTCCCCTTCTCTGGCTGCTTTGGTTTTAGCAGAAGGCAATGAGGAAGCTCTGTGCCTGGTAATTACCAGGCATCAAATGCTTTGTTAAAAACTTCTACACTTGCCTCCTTTGCCTCCTGGATTGAGTGCTACAGCCAACTAAGTTTATGTTGATGTGTATTCAGTGGAGTTTTTTTATAAAAAAAATTTAAAAAATGTTCTTGCAGTTCTTTCTGGGAACTGTAGTTCAATTCAGTCAGTTCTAGTACATGACCTTGTTGTAACATGATGAAGGCTGCCAGATGCACAGGAATTCTGTAAAAGCAACACATATATTTTTCTTTTAAATGATGCATTACTTGCTTATGAGGGGCATGTGTAAAAGCCAGTAAATAGTGGCTATTGGATGTTACCACTGCTATGACCTATTTGACTCAACACAAAACTGATAGTATGAACAAAGTACGTTTGAGTGTTGATTGAACTGTCACTGAAAGGAACTAAATTTGAAATCTACCCCAGGCTGTTCAATAGGTTTAAGTGTGTGTGTGTGGGGGGGGGATTTCATCTCTCACATTCTTTAGCCAGACTAGGAACGTCTTAAGAGTAATTCACACATTAATGGAATACAGCAGTATCTGATAATCTGTCTGTTGTATGTTTTCTGGTAGTTGCCAGTATGTTTAGTACAGATATTTATATGTATTGCATGATGCGCATATACAATTTATAGGTAAAGGTAAAAGTTTCCCTTGCTCGAAAGTCAGTCGAATCCGACTCTATACGTGCAGCCAAATTTTACCAGTCTCGTTTTCAAGAGAGTCCCCTGGCGGGTTTGATATACAAAATTTCTTGAGGGGGCTGGAGTGTTTACATGCTCTTTTCCCCCTCATCCCTTCTGCCCCATTTGATAAAATTTCTCTCGCTAAATTATCACACTGATTTTTAAAGTAATGTGAATTTAAGGGGCCATTTGGGGCTCCTAGGAAGTCTTGATACTTCTGAGGGAGAGATTCTGTCTTGTGTTTAGATATTTCTTTTGGACACTTTGCTGAAACTTTAGGTATGGCAGTTGAATATCTAAAGTATTAGCAAACCCAAATTTGCCACTCTGTATAGAATCTTATGCTTCAGTGGGTTTACTGGTGTCATATACAAATAAAGCTACTATAATAAAAGGTATGTCTTTTCTGTAGCTTTCAGAAAAGTTCTAGTATTACTATTAGGAAATATAGTCCTGGCGCTATTTTAACTCTTGCATCTTACTGGCTGGGTTAAATTTTAGAGTTTATCACTGAAAATTAAATGTACTGTTTTTCCCTGTATCACATTTATATATGGATAGGTATATAAGCCTGTATCCAGCATCGGTGACCCTTGAGATCTAATATTGACCTCAGTCAGTATTAAGTTCTTGGATCAATAAATGCTGTTATTGATCTCAAGGAAAAGTCAATACCTGCTTGTTAATTTGCAAAGTATGACTGCAAGGAAATGCTACACATTTTGTTCTTCGTTATCACCCTATTTATATCTGTTTTTAACATCTTCTGTATTACTACCTAGAGAGCTTAATGTCAAAACATTTCAATCCCAGTCGTTAGAAGGGCTGAAGAGAGATGCATATTTCATATTACAGAATAATAGATGAGAAGTACATTTTGTTTTCCCATCATGAAAATTATGTCCAGAACAGTTGTATAGCATCTATAGTGTTTTCTTTTAAGGAAGTTCCATTTATTTTTCTCTTGATATCATCCATTAGAACAAAATGTAATTCAGCTGCCAAAAGAACACATCTTCATAAAAATATAATGGATGAACGACATAATCTTGACCTGACTGGAAATTATTCTTGAAGTCATTAGCATACAGTAGGTACTGTTTGTTTACACAATAATGGCAGGTGTTTAAGTGAAGATGCTATGGTATGGAAATTTAAAAGGAACAGTGTGACTCAAATTGTATTTAATTGCAACATTTAGCTAGGTGTTAGTGTTACATAATGCAAATGTTAAATTGTGCATGTCCTGATGCATGAAAAATTCCTGTTGCTATATTTAAATATCACAGCAATTTACTTCATATTTATCACTTTGCTGTTTCAATTTTATAACCACATAAATGATTTATAGACTGATCTTAAATGCACTGCATTGAAACAAGTTCCACTGATTTCCACTTATTTTTCAAAACAAGTAAGCTGAATAATTCCTATGGTGTAGTTCTGTTAGTCTTTAGCAACAGAATTAAACAGATGTCCAATGGCACCTTAAAGACTAATAGCGTTTATTAGATTGGCACCCAGAAACAGCCCGTTAGAAGCCAGGCCCAAAGGAGACAGTAGGATACCATGGGTTGTCAGCTACAGCTCACAGCTCAAACCCATCCAATACTCATCACTGACCTGTAGTCCATCCTGATAATGTATCCCTCTTTTACATACCTCAGATGGCATGTCTTTACTTGCTTAGAGACCCCTGCTTAAAACAGCTTTCTATCCAACGGAGACAGAGATCTAAGTACCAAAACCCAAACCCTACAATAATCTAGGTCTAATAATATCAGCTATATCATCTTATGCTCATCCAGTTGCTCATTTTTTATGTAATATATGTTGTAACATGCCAGCAATGCTTAAGGCATCTGAGTGTTCATGTATGATGTAATGTTATTGATCTAAAGTTTAATGTTCTTATACAAAAGATTTCAAACGGAGAATACAATGTGAAATGCTGAATTAGAGTTCATCAAGAGGTTTAATACTAGGGGTTGGATATTTCATACCCAGTAACATGCCTGATATTTCAGGTATTAGGTTAGCCATCCAGTACCCCTGCTGTCATCCTAACATGATTCCCAAATCAGACATTATCACCCCTAATAACTTTAGATTCAAGAATCCTGTTGGGAGGGCAGGAGCAGCTAGGGAGGAGGGAAGCACCTTGCAGCTGTTCATTGGTGCCTGGTCCCTTTACATCTCAACGGGCCATTATTTTCTATGGGAAGACCTGGCTTCTGGAGTTGTAGGCCTGTTTGTATGTGTGTATGTGTTTAGTACCATTAAGTCACTTCTGACTTATGGTGGCCCTACGAATTAATGACCTCCAAAACATTCTATCATTAAGAGCCTTGCTCAAGTCTTACAAACTGAGGCCAGTGGCTTCCTTGATAATCAGTCTATCTCATGTTGAGTCTTCCTCTTTTTTTATACTGCCCTCAATTTTTCCAAGCATTATTGTCTTTTCCAGTTAGTCTTGTCTCCTCATGATGTGACCAAAGTACAATAGCCTCAGTTTACTCATTTTGGCTTCTAGAGGGAGTTTAAGCTTGAGTTGCAGGCCTATAGAAAATATAGGCCCTTTAAAATTTAAAGGAATCAGGGAGGTGCTGACAAGTAGCTGACATCTTTTAGACCTGGTCTCTGGTGTTTAAAAGCCTAGTCTATAGCTCATAGGAAAAAGCCTCTGAGCCATTCCTGATTCCTTGCAGGTCCCATTGGAGGCTCTGGGGCCATGCTCCAGGCCTCTCTGTGCATATAGGGTGCCATCAGTGGCATTGGAAGTAGCAAAGCCTGGCCTGGCCCTGACACTGAGACAATGGCAGGATAAGACATGAGGATAAAGAGGAGTTTGCCCGCTGATCCAGCAGTCCTTTTGCCATTCTCTCAGTGTCAGAGGCTGGAGCAGGTTCTGCCACTGCTGATGTGGGTGGTGGTGCACTAAAGGTACAGAAAGGCCATGAATGCAGCTGAGAAAGGCATTTTGGAAGTATTGTTCTGCTATTTCTGGAACAATATCGCAGCGGTTCACTAAAATAACAACCATGCCCTTCCTGACTTCCCAATACAGAATTAAAATGATAATTTCTTATCTGCACATCCTTATTGAACACTCTCTTTCCTCAATGTTTTGTAAAGAACATGTGATTCACCATAGGTACTAATAGCTCAGCATGACCCACCCTTTAAGATGTTAATTAGTTCAGCTTAGCTTCATAAAGTTTCTGTTTTGCCCTAATTGGATCTGCTTATCATGTTTCATATTGCACCTTCCTTGATCTGATCTGATTTTATGTTAATCTTGTTTTGTCCACTTATCTACAGGTGGGTGTGGTCCCCACACTCTGAATGGATTGATTTCTCTTGGTTTATTCTTTCAGACTGGCCCCTCTTCATAACATCTTCCCACTCTGTCCTTTTTGTGGCTTGTAACTTTTAAATTTGTTAGTCTTTAACATGACACCATACTTCTGTTTAACTACCGTGAAGAATATACCTTTAACTTTTTAATTATTACACAGTGCAGCTTCTTAAAATTTAGTTGTGCAGTGGCTCTTGTGGACTAAATATTTTTCTGCAGCATTCCTTTCACCCATTGAAGTATGAAAATTAAGTTGACATTTAAGTTGCAGTACCAGTATAATTAACCTTTGGGACGAATTGCATTTTCTATATAGTCTTCTGTCACCTACCTTTTGGCAACTCTTTTAGGGAACATGTGTTATATGCTAAATCCCCAAGTCTCCCTCCCCACAAGGATTGGACTAATTCGTAACCCCTGTTTCCACTCAGGAACCCCTTCTCCCAATGACTGAAGATTGCTTATACATGTTAGCCTCGTTTGCAGGTAAAATTCCTGGCAGTTAACAGTGCACAGGCTCAATCCTTGGTCAGCTGGGGTTTGAAGCTAGGGTAGTTCAAAGGAAGCAAACAATCTATCCAGATTCCCTGTGGATAGACAGAAGGGGAAGCACATCCTCTGACTCCCAACCCATTGCAGCACTCAAGGAAGGGGACCTTGAGGAGGCCTCTGCCACATTCCTAGAGCTTTTCAGATACTGCTGGCATCTTTTGGGTCACACTGTGCTTCCACATAGTGAATGATCTATAAGGAAGCTCATTGCCACATGTCAGAAGTTCTTAGAATGTAGTATCATTTTCCCCAAAGTCTCATCATCATCACCAACTAGGGGAAGGATTTGCTGACATGAGGGATTGAGATAAGGGGAAAATTTGTCTCCTCTTTATGTGTACTACCTTCCTTCTATATATAGTACCAACTATGCATAAATGTTTGCATATATATGCAAAGAAGTACATGCACCTTCTGGTCATTTATCAGTGACCCTGTTACCATAGACAGGGAATAAACCAGGGCCAAGCCAACTTCTCCAGGCCTGCCCTGCTGTATTCTTGATAGGTTTGAGAAGTTGTGATGGGGGGGGGGAGAGGTTGTGGCTGGAGAATTTGTGTGAGTCTTTGCCCTCCGGTTCCTAAAATTCTTTGCATGGTTGAATTTATATCCCACCTTTCATCATGGACTTCAAGGAACAGGATTCCTAGAAGGTCTTCTGATTTAAGGTCTGGCTTTGGATGTTTGCCTGATTAGTTTACATATATGCCATATACCATACATCGCTGAAGCCATTGTCATAGGTGTAGAATGTTTACCCAGTTAGTTGGCTATCTTCCTGGTTAGCTTCAGCAAGGCTTTCATGTTTTCCAACCATACTCTCAAACTTAGACCCAATACAATGAGTCCATTTCTATATCCCATGTCATCTTTGTCACCACTCTTTTTGTGGACAAAATAGTGCCCTTGGGTCCTGTGAACTGTTAGCAGAAGGTGCTGATGTCATGGATTTTTTCCTGCATTCCTCTTCTCCCAGCAGTCTTTTCTGACCCCAGAGAGTTGCTTCCTGGGTTCCTGAGACCGTCATGGAGTAATAGCTATGTGTGCAGTGAGCTTCAATATGGAGAAGAAAGAGGACAAAATTGCCCTCCTTGTTTCTCCTGTCAACACAGCTCTGCTGACAAAAGAAGAAGAAGGGGGTGATTTTGACCCCTCCCCACTGCAGCCACTTGACCAGTGTGGCTTTTAGTCCATGCAGGTCCCATGCCCCCAGGAATAAACTTTCCCTTTGATGGAAAGGACTGAGGAGAACTGAACACAGGGAAAAGTCAGCCTTACTTGCAGGTTCTCGGGAAGCATCACTGCTTCCTCAATACCTCCTCTCCAAATTCTCTACTCAAAGTTCTTCTCAGTCTACTCTGGTGACCAAGATTTTTGGAGTGATTTCTAAGCAAATGGCTTAGCCAAGCAATCTTATGCAGAGTTACTCTGTTCTAAGCTCATTTAAATCAATGGGATTAAATTGGAGTAACCAACATAGGATTGTACTGTGAGATGCTTCGTTACTTTGGATATTTTTGGTCCCTATGTAGTATAATATTCCTCTATCCTGGAGGCAAATAAGAGTAGAAGTGTGGTAGGCTGCTTGGGGCAGAGGCTGGGTCTTTTTCTGTTTGTGCCATGAGAACATGTAATGAGGGAAAGTAGGGCATGGAAAAATACCTTTAAAAAGTTAGATATTCAGATTTTTTTTGTGGTATTTTTGCATGTGTGTGTGTGTGTTTGTGTATGCCCGTGCCTGGAAGTCATTGCAATCTCTGTTGACTTTGTTAGCCTAATTGCCTTAATTTGTTATCAATATTGGGGAATTATGAACTTTAAATAAACTGGCAATAGGCAAAACAGATCATCACCTTTGTATACAGAGGCTGTGCCTCTTCCAGATAGACCAAGGAGCAGACACAGAGACTGAATTAAATGATAAAGCAGTGTTTCTTTACTAAGAAATTACATCATTCAAACAATACAGAATCACACACACATGTATACAGATTCTAGGAAATTAATTCTAGGAGATGGTTGCATTAGCAGGAAATTGTTGGTATCCTGTAGAAGGCAATATTTACCTGTCCAGAGAGATGGTGTGATTTCCACTGGAAAAAGATTAGGGGGAGGATAGGAGGAAGGGGGCATGGAGGATATTTAAAGAAGTGGCAAGAACTGCCTCTACCTCCTGACCCTGGTATTCTTTGGAGGTCTTGCTTAGCTTCCAAGATCTGACAAGATCGGGCTTGCCTGGGCTATCCAGGTCAGGGCAATATTCAGAATTTTTGTTTTATTACAGTGTTCTTTCTGCTGTGTAGAAATGAATTTCCCCTCTGAAAATCACTTAAAACAGGCAGGAAAATGTGTTGTCCAGTTTTACCAATGATCTTTGCTCCTTCCTGGTAATGTTAATTTCAGCTTTTTATTTAACTTTTGCATATATAAAATCAAAGCTATATAGCTTCCATTGGTATATTCGGCCTCTGAAATTCTTTAGTTTCCTGAATGAGATTGATGAGCATTCAGTGATGGATTTAAGGTGCTTTAATTTACTGTGCTACTTTGGGGGTTGAAAGTCTGTAGTCTCTTTCACAAAGAGTCTTTTTGGGGTTGAAAGTTTGCAATCTCTTTCACAAAGAGGAATGAATTCAAAAGATATACTGGCTTTCCTGCCTTATTTATATTGTCAGAAAAAAACCAACAATAGCACAGGAAGTGTCCTGATGCTTTAAACATTTGGAATTACTTCAGAATTTGTATTATTACTGGTGTTTTGCTCTGTTTTCTTTCTCAGGGAAAAAATTCCAGTCAATTAAGTCTCTCAAAGATGTGAATAATAAAAACATGGATGCTATGTTTCACTGAACTGGAAATGAGCAGTACCTTTTGGGGTCATAGTTTATGATGTGCAATTTAGTACTCTTTTCCCTTGTCTGTACCAGGAGATTAGTGAAAAATAAGCTGTGTAAATTAAGTTCATTGCAACAGTATCTTCAGATATACAGCAGTGAAGATTATATTGAGTGATAGTGGCAGAGTGGATTTTGTATAAAAATAATTATCACATAAAACCACATTCTTTATGAAAATATTGCTCCAAGGACTGTTAATTTTATTTAAATTTCTAGCCTGCCACAACCCAAGATTTTTGGGGAGCACCCCCAATCCAGTTTCTAATAAGAACCCCCTTCCTTGTTCCTGAGGAGACCTTGTGCTGTGGCACTTGAATTGTGCCATACTGTTTCAAAGTTCACAGAAGTAGGGGAAATTAACTAAGGACCGGAACTGGCACTCCTATTCAGTAACTCTACCAAATGTTCTCTGTTTTGTCAGTTGACGTTCCAGAGAGACTGAAATCCATGTAGAAGCTTCTCTGCAGCAGGAAATGTAGAGGACATAGCCAAAGTTGTGGAGTCTTGTGAGCAAAAATTCTACTCTGTGATCTACTGGCATTTAAGTTATGAGTGAGGGATTTGGCTACTGCATAAATTGGGTTTGCTCTGGAGCCATCCTTCCTGAGCTAAGACAAAAATGTGTGAACCGGAGGCTAAAAAACTGTGAGCTAGCTCACACTAACTCAGATTAGAGGGGACATAGCTTCTTTATTTGATTTCTTTCTGATTCCCAGTTGCCATTTCCAAAGTGCTCATTTCCAGCTTTTTTCCCACTTTGGTATTCTCTTCAGATTTGAAGAATTCAGTTTCTTGGGGAGGAAGGTAGATGTTCTGATGACACATGATGTTCAGTTCTACTTCCTGTAACATAAATTAGTAGTGTCCCTAACAAATTTCACTGACAGCGACTTGGAAGAGGAGGAAGGAACGAAGGAAAGAAGGTTGGTTTGAATCTAGTGGCACCTTTAAGACCAACAAAATTTTATTCAAGCTTTCTTGTGCACAAAAACTCATACCTTGAATAAAATTTTGTTGGTCTTAATGGTGCCACTGGACTCAAACTTTGTTCTGCTGCTTCAGACCAATATGACTACCCACTGAAGAAGGAAGGAAGGAAGGAAGGAAGGAAGGAAGGAAGGAAGGAAGGAAGGAAGGAAGGACATTGTTTCTAACTGGGTAAGTCTTTTTGGTGGTGTTTGTAGAATGTATTTGGGTTGAAAATAACTGTTTTCTGGAGTGGGGAAAATAGTATATTGTTCAAATATGGTAGTACGGTGGAGAAGAATGATACCAGTGTGATGGAGAAGAATGAGGAGAGTGATTAAATTATTTTTGTTCACATAAATTATGAATGATCTATTATTAAGAGATTGGTTAAGGGTCTCGTAGTCTCCTGTTTTAAGTTATTTGGCAAAGAACAGAGAAATTCCAGAAGAACTTTATACTTATACTTGAGAGCCAGTTTGGTGTAGTGGTTAAGTGCGCGGACTCTAATCTGGGAGAACCGGGTTTGATTCCCCACTCCTCCACTTGCACCTGGCTGGATGACCTTGGGCAAGCCATAGCTCTGTACCAGCTGTTCCCGCAAGGACAGCTTGGGAAAGAGTTCTCTCAGCCCCACCTACCTCACAGGGTGTCTGTTGTGGGGAGGGGAGGGGAAAGGAGTTTGTAAGCCGCTCTGAGACTCTTAAGTGAGTGAAGGGCAGGATATAAATCCAATGGCCCCGTCCACACTGTCACTTTTGTTGCTCATTTCTCCCTATTGCTTCAGGTTCTCCCACCCCCCATATGTTTTGTTCTCTCTAGTAGTCCCAGAGGGAGCAAAACACATGTGGAAAAGGGGGAGGAACCCAAAGCAATAGGGAGAAATGAGTGCCAAAAGTGACAGTGTGGACGGGGCCAATCTCTTCTTCTTCTTCTTCTTCTTCTTCTTATGTTTAATTTAAGGCTCCCCCCCCTTTTTCTGTTTTGTTCATTTTACTGGTGTTGCTGTACCATTGTTTTAATTTTTGAATTAAAGAGAATTCTTTTTTTAAAGGGGTGAGCCTCTCCTAAAGTCTTTCCCCAGTGCGAACTATCTATGTGGCAGGTAGGACAAACTCCCCTGCCTCATCTCCCACTGCTCCAAAACTTTTGTCACTACAAATAAATATCGTAGAATTCTTCTGAAATGTACTATATTCTGGGTTTTGGCTATTTTGAAGAGGATGACTTTTCTGAAATAGTGCAACAATTACCTAAGAGCACCATTCTGTGACTTCCTTATACGTACTAAAGGTTGTTATTTGGATTTTTAAAAAATAAATGATAACTCCACAAAAACTTGTGCTTTCTAGAAAACTGTGTTCCAGTTCGTTAAAGTTTGTGCCACAATACATCTATTAGCGTACTCCATCTACTTGTTGATAGCTGATTTAAATAATGACTGTAAGCACATAAATATTGCTTTTCTGGATCAGGCCTTAGGGTTTGTCTGCTACAGTGCTCTGTTCTGTATTTCTGGCAACCTGCCAAATGGGACATGATAGAGTTTGCAATCTCCCTTTGTCTTTTTCTTGGAATGTAAAGGTTCCATTCTTGGCTATTGTGAATAATAGTGAATTAAATGTATCTTTGCTGTAGGAATTCATCCAATACTTTAAAAAGCATTTCTGTTATTGGGCTTCACGGTGTCCTGGGGACATTGCCCTATGGTACACATATGGAAAGGCTTGACTTCCTGTCTACAGAAAGGCAGTAACGTTCAACTGCTGCCAGGTATAAGATACTACTTTTCTGTTGCTAGCTATCATTCAGATTATGTTTGCAGTGGTGTGCAAAAACTGAATCCTGCCCCTAATGGTGACTTCACAACACTAGTTTGCAGTGACAAGAAGGGAAAATGACACCAGGTAGATTTCGTTAGCAGCAGCTACTCTATGGGTGCGTTCACACTGGAGTGCTGGAGCCGGCTGCAAACGGCTGGTTCCGTAAAATCACAATCACACTAACCTCTCCTCGTGTTGCCTTCAAGCAGCTCCCCCACGTTCACACTAACGACGGGGGTGGGGTGGGGGTTTCGTTTCGTTTTTTGTTTTTTTCGCCACTTGCGCATGCGCATAAGCGCTCATGCAGGCGGATGGGAAAATTTTTTTTGTGCATGCGCAGCACCATCGGACCGAATCACTGCTTCCTTTAGACACTTGAAAACGCTGTGATATTTCAACCCGAAAATAGCCTCATCGTGACTGCAAACTAATGTACACGTAGAACTAGCCTCCATTTGCACATCTGTCCTTTAAATGTAGGATCGTATGGGCACTCATGCAAATCTCGCTAAATGCAAAAAAAAAAAAATGGCGGACGAAAAGCGGAAGCCAGAGGCTTCCGCGGGGAGGGGGGTTACTCGGAAGTGCCTTGGAGACGGATCAGCATTTACACAGCACACAAATGCGGCTGCAGGCAGAAGAGGACAGCTGAGACCAGCAGGGGAGCTGGTCTCAGATTTCAGACACTTTGTCGCACCTGAGTGACGGCTGGGGACGAGAGCCAGCTGTTACAGTGTAAACATGCAGATTGGAGCCAGCTGCAGCCAGCTCAAATCTGCAAGTGTGAACGCACCCTATGTCACATGAATTTGCAGTTTGGTGTCAGATTTTTTAAAATACATACATACAGTTTCCAAAAAGATAGCTGCAGTCAAATAACCAAAAACCTTGTGGTACCCTAAAGACTAGTCTTCAAGAGGGCATGTGACTCTCAGTGTTTCAAGTGTGTAGGTGGTTATTGAAATATCTTCTTACTGTCAAAACATCAGTGGAGAAAACAAAAAGAAACCTTAAAGATCTGTAAACAGTCAGGGGTGGTCATAATCTGCACTTTGACTTGAATGCCTGGTAAGATGCGTGTTCAGCAGTGCTGGTGATTTGTAGATAGTTTTGTATAGGAAATATTGCCTATTTTGAATTTACATTGTCCCATGTATTACATTGTCCCATGTATAATAACAGCAGGGAACTAATTTAGATATAAGTTCTATTTTTCCTATGCTATAGCACCATATTACAATACAAATTAAAAGTAACATTTTAATGTGTTCATTCTACAGTAATTGTCCATAACTATCCCAAAGTTCTAATAGCCATTATTAAAGTAATGTATAATGTTAAAATGACTTCTCATTCTACATTGCAGCTGCCCTATCAATTTTCATTTTACAAATGAAACTGAGGCAGAGCGGCCTCACAGAGTTACTGTATCTAACCTTAAATTTAAACCCAGATCACCCAGATTCAGGTTCAGCAACCTGCTTAAAGATTGCTCTTGATTCTTTAAAACCCAAATTTCAGTTGGATCCAACCAGTTTTTCTGCTGGTGAAAAAGGAAGGAGTGGATCCTCTGACAAACAAAAAGGCTGTTCTGGAGATTTTGAGACCCATACAGATAAAACCCATGTGGAATGGTGGTTGCAGTAAGAAGAAAAACCAGGTGAGATTGAATGAAAGTGCTGGCTAGATCCCACCCCACTTTTGTTGTTGTTATTGTTGAGGACCTGTCTTGATGAACTCTTAAAGAATTGTTTCAAGACCAGGATAGCAACAATGATTTTCTTAAGCTTTTACAGTCGTGACATGTAAGTAAATATCTTCATTTACTAGCATGGCTAGAAAGTCAGTTCCTTGCTGCAAGATAGGATTCTTTTTAATGTTTTGGTTAACAAGTGTAAACATTGTATGCTGTTATATGGCAGTATTCCATCTAGATTCTATTGTCATGAGTAAGAGAAGGGCTTGTGAAATCCCTTACAAAGTATCTATATTTCTCTATTATATTATCTATTCGTTGTGTATGGGAAGCATCTATGTATAACAGCTTCAGTGAGACTGATACAATGGAAAGCTAAGAATAGACAAATTATTTTCTGGGACTGTGTAACTTATATAAGCTCGTTCTTATGGTAGATAAATATCACATTGCTTTTAGTTCTCAAACTTCTAACAGTGCCTACAGGAATAGACAATTGTGTCAAGTGACTGCAGGCTTCCATCTTTTCAGATTGATGACATTGAAAGAGCCCATTAGTACTGATTTAAACTGGTTTGGATAAGCAGAATCTTAGTTTCAGCCCTTGAGGCTTTGGCTACTAAAAGTTCACTCTGTCCTGGGCATATACTAGCTCCACAGGCTATCAACTTTATTAGTGTAGAGATAAGCTGATTAGGTCTTGTCAATCAAAGGTGCCAATATCTCCATTCAGTGTCAGTCTGTTTCTCTGTGTCTGGTTTTGCATTGGAGCGAGAGAGAGAGGGGGAGAGAGAGAGAGAGAGATGTGGTTTGCATCCCCATGGTTGTTACCATGCAGGGCGCAAGGGTCCTGTGATGATGTGATGACTGTATTAAAGAGTACATCAATTTGTTTTAAAGTGTTTTGATTTTTATGGTGGCATTAAGAGAGAACATTGTGGTTTCAGCTTTACTAGAAAGCATAGAGTTCTAGAATAAAAAACAGTCTGTCTTTGAGGCCTACTGGGACTTTGATTCTTGCTGTGCCTATAGGCGCTTAAGTGCTCCCATAACTGGCATACTCTGATCCAGCACCAACTTAGGTACCATTTCTCTGTCAAAATTATTTAATTGTATAATATGAAATCATGCGTATATTTTAATCTTTACACATCTTTATCAATGTGTGATATAAATTGCAGGGGCAAATGGTTTATTTGTGCTGGCACGTTTGCTGAGTAAATAACCAGTGTATTTGTGCTCACCAGTAAAGAGGATTAATTTTAAGAGAAACATCACTTATGGTTTATGAACTGTGACTAAGCATCTAGAAAATACGTCATAGATTATGATAAATACACCAGCATCTGCATTTGTAGGTAACACTGGAGGAACAGAACATATCTTATATGTCATTTTCACTGTTCCAGATGCAGTCTTCCATCATCTAGTTAGTAAAAAGTGGTACAGAGGAAGAAAAAAGATCTGGGCTTTTGTTCTTCACATCTGTGGTTTGCTCTCCCCATGTGTCCCTCATACATCAAATAAAAACAACAGAAGCCAATCCTTTTCTTCTGTCGCCTTATACTCACCACCCAATGAAGACTAGAGCTAAAGTGCTACTCAACTACATTGTCATAGTGGATTATCTCTTTACTAACTATTCTTCATCCCACTGTATCAATTTTCTATCAACCAATCAAATATTCTTTTTATGAGAAATAGTTAAGGAGATTATTTCTGTCTCAGTAGATATAGCTACACAGAAGCAACCCCCCCCCCCAGGACTGTGTAGTATGGGTATTGCCACTGAGTACTGAGTGATTTGAAGATGTCACCCTAGAGACCAATTCTTACATTCTGTATTATGGACTTGTGAAGATTGTAAATCCTTTCCATAAACACATTGGCTTGGATTCAGTGCAAAATTTCTTATTCCACTAGAGCTCTTGCACAAGTAGAAATGCAAGAAAAAGACCACAGTAGCCACTTGCGCTAAGTCATTTTCTACGCTTATGTTTTTGTTTCCACAAGATCTTGTGCAACCAATTTCCGGGCACTATGTAGGGAGGAAAGTGCCAGATGTTGAACAAGATCTTGCATAAGCAAAACTGTGAAGTCTACTGATGTTTCAGCTTGCACATTGCTGGATCCAAGCCATTGTTTGCAATCAAGAATTCCAGCATTTATTTTGTTTGTTTTGTGTCTCTCACCCTTATAAACTGAGAAAGCTTTAAACAGTGGTTTATGCTTCAGCATTGACTGAACTTCTGTGTTGAGGTTTAAATGAAAAATGTTTTGATGCACTCTGTCTCTTAAAATATGGTTTTCTTCCATATGTGTGTGTGTAGCATTGCAGCCATAAATATTCAGTTTTGTAGAAAAGGAGGAATGATCTTCTATCTTATATTGCATTGAACAAGCTACCTAGTAAAGCAAAATGCTAGATCATAATTGCTCTCAGTACATGTGCAAGACCTAGTATTTTTAACAAGTTGTATGTTTTTCTTCCATTGGTTTCTTATGAGTAATTAGTAGATGCATAGTATCTTTAAACTTTTTTAGATTTTCTTAGGTGTATTCACATGCTAATATTTTTCAGCCTTATTCCTTTTTTTGGCATGTGCAGTCTGGTGCTGAAATAAATCACAAACAATTGACAGCTCATCAAATGATATTTCCTTAAGGTATTTTGAGTATTAAAATTACTAGCTTATTTTCAAAACCTTTGTTATCTCTCCACCCTTTTACTCTGTGAAAGTCTAGTTAGCTGTAGGTGATAACTTGAAGACATAAAGAAGTTTCAGGAAGAGTGGTGGTAGTAATAATAACCACTTAGGTTTTTAAAATCAGGCTGGTGGATATGAGTGTGAACAAAATCTTAGTGTTGCTAATGATACAGATTTCTGTAGCTCAAACTGAAGGTTGAGGGGCAAGCGAAGCCTCATGTTTCCCCAAAATATTATACAGTTTTAAGAATACTCTGCCAAGCAGGAAGAAGTTTGATTTATTTCAGTGCTTGGCAATTCACTTAGGTAGTGCACCTTTCTCTCTCCATTTGCCTTGCATTTTAAATGTAAATGTTTTATTTTGAAGTGAATTGAATATGAGAAAGTTGCAGTATTAGAATTAATGTGGTTTATTTTAAAATTGGCACTGCTAATAAATGAAAACATTGATCTGATATCCATAAAACTAGCATAACCACAACAACTACTTGTGGTATGTAAGCACCTTTGGTCGTCAAAATTATTTCTATTCTAGGGGATAAACACATGGACAGGATTGGCTTTATGGGTACACTTTTAGGTAGAAATCCATTATATTAAAAAGGTGAAGTAATATGATAGGTTGCTATTTTAAAATACTTCTGTAGTTGATTGCATGCTAGATTCATGATGATCATGAAACCTCCTGTAAACAGAATCTGATATTCTCTTTAAAAGATAACAACTGAGGAGGAAACACTTTTACCTCATCGACATAGAAAGCTGCATGTATGCTTGTGAATGTGATCAAGATGTCATTTCAACACACATGCTGATCAAGATATAATTTACGTTTCTGGAGGGTTGTTTTGCCTACATTAGGTGTTGTCTCATGGGTGTTCTACACACTGCTTTCAGCTCCTCTAAATGAAATAAGTTTCTGGACATAGTGGTCGATGACTATGAATATACTGTCTACTAATATACAAAGTTACACCATATGTGACACGAGAGGCCAGGTTAACGGTAGCCTCTGTGAACTATCAAAACACAGAAGCAAAGATGTTTTAGTGTGTGTGTATATATAAATATACATAGGAAAATAAGCTTATGTATCTCTTAGATATATAAAGCTTTTCATAATATACTTTTTTTAAAAAAAGCTACCCTTAACTATTTGTTCTTAAAATGCAATCACTTTCTAATATGCAGAGGAGCACTCGTTACTTTTACCACATTAAAGCATTATTTTTGATTCATAAGGTTTTATCTTACAGATCACATGTTTTGGGGTGGAATTCTTGTTTGCTCATCAATATTAACAGGCACACAATGACTTTGAGAGAAATAATGGAGACTAGAAGGTCTCCCCCCTCCATAAATAAAATGAGCATCTTTTTTGAGTTCTTCCCTGAGGCTGAAATGTTTATCACTCCACCCTCATTCAACAGAAGTGAATTTTATAATAAAATTTTCCCTAATCGAGCTCTGTCAGTGAGGTGTCTTATCGTTGGGAGGAAAATGACACCGATCCTATCGAAAAACAGAGACGATGTCACCGTGTCTCCAATCACAGCTTCTCAGCTTCCATATCTACCTTCTCCACAAACACCAAGCGCTGCTTTTACTTAAGAACATCAAACCCCAGCAAAATCATTAAAATTGCACCCACGTAGAGTTGCAGGGATCAGCCACACTGGCACAAAATGGGATGTGGGAAAAGAGACTCTCTAAATGTGCTAATTCCATTGTCACGTGTTTACGGCTTAATTTTAATCAGTTAAAAAAGCTACAGATTGCAATAAATTGGCATTATCTCCTGTGACACCAGAGGACACAGTTGGTTCAAGGATTTAGAGGGTCTCTGGCAACAGTATATAGTGCTGCAGACAAAGTATTTTTACGCTTGAACTACGGTAGCTAAGGTGCAATCCCCAGTTAAGACTGCAAACAAAGACTATAACCCACACAGTGCGAAGTTCAACATGCAGACCACCTTCAGTTTAGAATGCTAAACCAAATACTGCAGGAGAACACTTTTAAATGGTTTCTGATATTTTGGAATGAGGAATTAAAAACTGTTGTTCTCCTGTGTGAACTGTCAGAAAGAATGCTTAAAGCTCTACTTTGAAAGGACTGTTACAGAGTTTTCTCCATTCTAGTCCCAAAGAGTTGTTTGAATTAGTTACATTTTCGTATGTGAGTTCTGCACCCTCACCTCTGTAGTATGTCTTGTAGTCACGAATAAACACAAGGAGAGGCAACTAGCCATCAGTACATCATATAATGTTGCTTTCTAGAATGAAAGAGGTTTTGATAGTTTGTTTTCTAATAAGGGGCTATCATTGTTCATGTGTGGATTGTACATGGCATCCTTTTACTGATTTCTCTCTCTCTCTCTCTCTCTCTGTTTTGTCTCACTTTTTAGTTTGTTGTTCCCTGAAAGGAATTGATTGATGTTTTTCTTTTAGCTAACAAGGAGCTTCCCTTCACTAAGGAATGCATTTTAGCAAATATGTGCATTTCCCAATTTTAGAAGTTGCATAAAGCAAAACTACAACACATTTTAGAGGTAATAAATTAATCGAACACTGCATATGTAATATGATGTTAGAAGCGATGAAAAGCAGCTGAGCTGAGTAGTTACTTGGAGAAATCATTTAACTCATGCGACTACATAGTTCAAGTGTGACTATATATTTAGCTGAAAAGAAATCGTCTGTTAGATTAGTGTTAGATGGATTGCAAAGTATTTTTTTTACAAAAAGTACAAATGCATTGAGTGCAAGGTATAATACGTCAGGCATACAGTTTCCAAAAGTTGTATTTCAGCTTTTCATATGTTATGGTATAGCAGATGATAAAAGGAGTTAAAACTAACAGACATATACTGTTAGTATATGAGCAGTTCATATACTGCTCAAAACCAAGCTGTTGTAAACAGATCTTTATTATTTTTTAATGTGAAGAATCTAGAGACATTTCTAAGAGACAAGTTGGTTTCTTTTGGCTATGTGGCAGTGCCTTCATATAAATATGAATGTGTTAGTCTTTTATAATAGTGGAAGTAAAAATATTAAATACACTAATTAGTTATTTGCTATTTTAAAATAGGCAGGCTAGAAACAATGAATAACAGAGTTTGCATGCTGTACTTCCCAGCCTTATTGACTGTTTCCTCATGGGTATTAATATTGCCTTCTGTTTAAACCAAACAGATTTCAAAATTAATTGATATGCATTTTATATGCCCAAACCAATCTACTCTTTGGGTTTTTTTAATTGACTTTTAACGTTATGCTGTTTTAAGTGTGTTATGTTATATGCTTAGTCAGCTCGAGTACATTTGTGGGGTCTCTTTTCTGGAATAATGTGGAAGGAAAATTCAGAGAAAGTTTTGAATACTGTTCATTTTTGTGTCTGGATTAGTTAGCTCTGCATAACAAAGAAGAGATTTTATAATAGTATGCTTAGTTTTATCAATGCTAGTCTTACTTCATAAAAGAAAATTAGAAAATTAACTGTATAAAGAATTTTAGAAGAAAGTATCTTAGAGAAAGAAATGCATTTTTATTTTTAAGTTTTCAAAGGCATTTGTTTTTAGAGTTCTTGAAACTGATTTACTATTGATGAATTTGTGTGTTATTATTTCCAACTGGAATTTTATGAAGTTGTAATTGATGCAGCAGTGTTTGATCCTATTAAATTTAACTGTATCCCTGCCTCCTGTAGCCCAATCCTAAGCATGTTAACAAGGAAGTAAATTCCGTTGATTTCTGTGTAAATTATGTAGAGGTATGTTTACTTATGTTTATGGTACTAGAAAAGTTAACAAAGATGAAATACTATATTCAGTGTTGTGCCTTTTGTAACTCTGATTAAACAATACCGGTTTTACCTTATTTGTGTGCACTTTATACTTGCCTGACTGCTATGTTGGGAACATATCTAACTCTTTCTAAGATGCAGGGTTAAACTAATCTCTTCATAAAGGAATGTAGCATATTTAAGAAAATATTACACACAGCATAAAAGCTTTCAGTTCTGCCTGATAAGGAGCTGCAAACAGCATATACACGTATAAATGAAAGGTGGTGTGCTCTGTGGAATAATTTGTAAAGGAAAAAAGGTACTACTGCTCACTTTACAAAACAAGTCAAGCATGTGCTTATAACAACTTGTGTAGACTGGTCCTTCTTCAGTATAAATTACTGTTTAAGCTTTAGTTAATATGCCTGAAACTGTGTATTGAAATAGGAAGGTAATATAATGATCATCAATACAAACAGTAACAATTCACACCCTGTCTGTAGCCTTGTTTTAGCTGTCTGTGATCGTGCTCTAGTGAGTGACTGACTCCATGCAAAAAGTACAATTAGTGTGTTCTACTTTTCTGCACATAGGCTGCGCCATTGAGCCACTAGTCAAATAAAAATGTTTTCTTTCTTACTGTTGTGTAAGGAATGAAGTTGAAAATGTACTTAAGGGAACTGACTATCAGCATCTTTTTGTGTTTGTTACCATAATGGAATTTGGAAGAAAGGCCACATTTTTAAGTACCTAGTTGTAACTTTAGTCAGTGTATTGTAAATTCGATCCTATTAAGCTTCCTCCCCCCTAGTTCTAAATATGCTATTGTTACTTTTTAGTACAATATAACATAGCTGTACTTTTTGAAATGCATATCAATTTCATATTAAACATTTATTCATATACCAGGGATATTAAATAATATATTTTACGGAAAAAGTAGTATCTGGATTATTGGGTAAAGAGTTCTAAGTAAAGTGGTAATCTCACAAAATATAGTTTAAAGGTGGTATGATGAACGTCATTTAAACTTGATTAATTTAAAAAAAGATATCTGTGAATATGTTTAAAATAAGTTTCAGTGTGTCAAGATTCTTTTTCTTTTCTTCAAAAGTGTGCTTTAATTTTGGTATTGAATTGTACTGCGCAGTAACAACCAATTAACCTCCTGTATCAGTGAAAGGGATTTGTTAAAGTCAAAGTGAATGCTATTACTGCTCTGCTAATAGAAGATGTGAAATGTTCTATAAGTCTAGGGAAATGTTCCTTCTGTTCTGATTAATGTGTTATGCACAGTAGGTACAATATTTGCATAAACACTAGGTACATCTGATATCAGTAGCTTTTAGGTGTTTTGGGTTCTTTCTGATAAATGTTGGATAGTTTTACTTACTGCCATGAGTAGATTACAATACATGTAAAATAGGAGAAGATTCACAAAAGTTTTATATCGTTTAATGAAGTGAAGATGTAAGGGGGAATATTAATTGAACAGTTAGTGCTGCACTTAATAGTAGCATGTAAAGTCTACATATTGTTAAGTTTAATATGATATATTCAGCCAGTTGCCAGTCATAGTACAGACCTTAATGTTCTGGAATGTTCCCACTTTACATAGGAATTACAGGGACTCAATTTTGATTTATGATATGATACGACGATATGACAAACCTTTATTGGCATTGAGAGCACAAAACATTATGGGGAACAACAAAATATTAAGATACATCAATCACTTGCACTTTGGCTATTCAAACCATGTCTTCTGATTGCATAATGTAAAAATTTTGTTATATAGATAGAAATAAAGGTGTATATGAGATATGAATGTCATATTTCTGAAACATTATAACTATATTTTAGAACGTATTTTCTTTAAATTGATCATATCATTATTGCTTCTGACTTGTGTTTCAGCACTGAATTATTTTAAAAGCAGCAACATCATTTGAACATCGTAATAACATTGCTATACATCAGAATAAGTTATAAAAATCCATTTCCCCCCAAATCTTAATATTACCTTTATATGACATAGCAATGTAATTTAATTACTTAGAATGACTCATCTGGTGTCTTCATGAGCTTCTTTGTACTAAGGATGTTGGAATTTTATTACCATAATAATATATTCTGGAAATATGCTGTCATTTAAATAACGTATGTGCTTAGCTTGGGTAGGAGACACATGTCTGTAAGAAGAAAATAGAATAAATTTTTCTCTGATAGAGGAAAAAAAACCTGTCTGGTAATGATGATGAATCTTGATTAACTGAGATTATTAGTAAACTTTATTCAAATATAGATTAAAATACATATCTTTTATCAGTATAGGAAATTGCCTTTGTGCCTGGTAAGTGGCAGCCTATAGCAACAATGAGAAAAGCATTGCCAGCTCCCATTTTCTTGGCTCTGTTTCTTGACTGACTTCACAATATGTATGTCTACTGAGTGCTCAGAACAGGTTTGTAAAAAGGCCTACAAGCCAGAAATTCTGTGGTAAGGGGGTATGAATATATGGGGAGAGAGGCTAGCAGTTTAGAAATTAACCATATTCATTCCAGCATAAATTGGAGCTCACTTCACAAGGTGTATAAGGTGCTTATCTATGAAGTTGATGAATTTATATTAGAGGCTGCAAGCAACAGAAGGGGAGAGATGTTACAAGGAGAGGCTAGGGGTTTTTCTGCATAGGTTTATACCCTGATCTCTACACACATATTTTGCCTTTAGTTTGCACTCCCCCCACCCTCCCCCGGTTCTGTTCGGTTTCTCTTGAGACCACTTTTACACCAGTCTTTTCCTGGAAGCTGATTCTGAGTTAGCTTTTCCTAATGCATAATGGAGCTGTCAGTTTTCTTAGTCCCACCCACTCCCATGCACTGCCAGCCCACTTTTTGATGATTGAACTGTTGTCATTATCAAACCACTCCCTCTCCCCCTGCCCGAAAAACAAGTGGTTTCATTTCATATTTGCTTTTAAAGGCACTATAATATCAAGATTTTGCTGTAATGACATACTGTACAACTGTGAAAATGCGGGAGGGGAGGGCAGATGTGCAAAAGAACCAGGGCTCATTTCATAGCAGGAGCTCCTTTGCATAATAGGCCACACATCCCTAATGTAGCCAATCCTCCAAGAGCTTACAGAGCTCTTCTTACAGGGGTTACTGTAAGTTCTTGGAGGATTGGCTACATCAGGGGTGTGTGGCCTAATATGCAAAGGAGCTCCTGCTACGAAATGAGCCCTGAAAAGAACCATTTCCAAATTGAGTGTGTTGAGCATGCAGAGAAACCCTAGGTTAAAAGATCAAATAAAAGAGTAATAAATTTATTCAGAGAGGGTAAAGGCCGCTCCAAAATTTTTGATACGTATAGGCAAAGTAGGATTAGCAAAATGTCAGCTCATTACAATCTGTAGGGGGTTGGATATGCAAAATGTGGACACTTATTGTGAATAAGAACCCTTAGTTATTATTAAGACTCTATTAAAAATTAAAGCTGGAAATTCAGAAGTGGGGCATGACATACTTGGAGGGGGGGCAGTGCTCCCAACTGCCCTCATAGTTGCAGAGTCACAGCTTGCCATATGTTCCCAAGCTTAGATATGGAATAGGCTGAAATGAAGTCCTGAGCACAATAACTTAATCATAAGTGGTAAGCTGCTGCTGTCCCTCTTTGCCCTTTCTATGGCAAATGGGTTTCCAGTTATGTCCCTCAGCATGTCAGGGAAGAGGGAGTGTGATGGACACATGGTCCAGTCATGCAGAACAGACCTGCAGTTTGGTGTAAAATAACAGGAAGTAGTGGTATATTCATGGCACCTTTTACACTGGTTTTCTGCTGAACACGGCTGTCTTTTATTAGAAGCACAAATAAGAGACGATGGATTATAGAAGTAGAGAAAATTACAGGGCTGTGTTAGAGATGCATGCTTAGCTTGGAGGATTCTCCCTCCCTCCCCAAAAGTACTTGAAAAGCTTTTGTTGATTTCTCATCCCATTGTAAAATCCTGCAAAAATCTCTAGATACTCCCTCAGGCACTGACAGGATTCTCATGGTGCTTGTTTCAGACTGTTGAACTTGCACTTGGTGTTTCTGTTCTCTGCCTACTGAATTCACAAAGTGGTGTTCTCTTGGAGAAAATCCTTTCAACAAACCCCACTGCTTGCAGCTGAAATTTGTCATTGCAGGGTTTGAAACACTTGAGGTATGTAACCCATGATTTGTTTTAACTCTGTGTCTGTAAAAGAGCGTGACTCATTTCCAGTTTCTGCCTAAGAATCTTTCAAGGATTGCCACTCACTTAAGCCTAACTGTTCAATTAGACCTGTTGACCCCAGCCCTTTGTTCTTGTCAATTATACTTCTGTCTGTGTTTCTTAGGCCTGGTCTATTTTGCAACAGAATGAGGTGGCAGACTGCTGAGATGGTGGCATGGATTGCCATTTCAGAGAGCAAGTGAAGGATTAAATTTTTCAGAGCTCCCCTATATTAATACGTAAGTGGCAAACTAACACAGCATGCAAAGAGCTAGGCTAAAATCTTGCTTTCTGGCATACCCAGAGAAGGTGATGTGATAGATATAGGCTAATAAACTGAAACTCAATCCAGGCAACGCTGAGATGTTGTTGGCCAATGACAAAGGTGGTTAGGGACTGAGGAGTCAGCATATCCTGGAAGTGGTTGTATGCCTCCCAAAAAAGCAGGTGCATGGCTTGGAAGTGTTGTTGGGTCCTATCTTGCAGGTTGGGGACTCTTCTCTTCTTTGTGACATGTAGCACTTTTTATCATCTTTGATATACCAGCTGCTACTGTTCAGAAAACATGATTTGGCCATGGTGATCCATGCTCTGACCACATGCTGGCTAGATTACTGTAATGGGCATTTTGTAGGACTATCTTTGAAAACTGTCTTGAATTTTCAATCAGTCCAAAATGCGGCAGTCTCAGGCTATTGTTGGGGGCCTTGGTGTCATGGGTCAGCCAGGGCTCAGCAATAGCAAGGACTCCTCAGGAGAAGAGGAGGCCCGTGGCAAGCAGGAAGATGTGCTGTAGGCTTGTCAGGGTTCACAGCCAACAGCTGGAGCAGAGCCACCAACACCCTCTAGTCCCGATCCAAAAGGTGAAACTAAGTTGGTTGTTTCTATCCCTCCAGTATCACCCACACTTTTAGAGCGCTGCAGATGGAGGCTAAGTGTAGAACTGTGGGAGTGATGACAATGTGCATGCCTCCTGGCCAGACACCAGCTACTTGCTGATAGCAAAGATGAGTAGCTGTAGGATTACTCTCTAACAGCTGGCTGTAAGCTTGACCCTTCAGCATGTGGCTATAAAAACCAGCCAAGGAAGGCTATTAGGCATGGAAGCAACAAGTTGAAATCCCTCTGATACTGTGACATCAGATCCTGCCTCATTCCTGTGGCTCTTTGGACTGCACCCTGACTCTGCCTTTGTCTCACCCTTGAACCTGCTTGTAGATAACTGTTGGACTTCCTGACCTTGCTGTATGGACTGAGCCTCAGTCCAGACTACTGACAACTCTTGACTCTGAGCTTTGACCTTGGACTGGACCTTGACTATGCTGTTTGAGTTGGTGCCCTTCCCTTACTCATTCCATGTTCTGACAAGCACGGCCCATTCCAGCCCAGCTCCCACCACTTGTGCTGAAAATCTACACTGGCTACCCAACTGTTTCTGGGCATAATTCAAACTGCTGATTCTTACCTTTTAAAGACTGAATGGTTTGAGGCCAGGGTAGCTGAAGAACTACCTCCTCCTATATTATCTGGCCCACTGGTTAAGAACCTTCCCACAATCCTTGCTCTCTGTGTCTGCACCAACAGTTGTGAGGCAGGTGATGACTAGAGTAGGACACCTTGCTCTGAATAAATAAATGTACTAATTTTTATTGAGCAAAGAGCTTTCATATTGGTGGGAAACATTAAAAATGTGACTTTCCCCACCAACAGAGTAGTACCTCTTCCTACCACCACAAGATTCTACCACCTCATTCTGCTGCATGTGTAGTCTTCGTCCCACTAATATGTCTACTTGGGCTTAACCTGGATCTTGCAGATACTTCACATGTTTCAGCTCCTTAGTTGTGTTTAGCAACTTTGACCCACTTATGCACTTAAGGCCCAATTTCTGTTTATCACAACACACTTGAAGAGTCAAATTGAAAAGAGTTTTTAAAAACTTTTACAAAGAGGACCAGTGCTATTCTATTTGTATTCTGCAATGAACACATCACCACAACCTCTTTTTTTTCATTACAAGAGATATATAATTGATAATTAAGTATTATAGGTGTCTGGCAACAGGACCTGCCCCAGACTTGCAGGTGCAACTCACCTTGGCTGAGGCAAGCCACTTGTAAACTTATTTATTTAGGCCCTTTCTCAGGTTTCAGGCCATCTAGTCTCAGATGGCAGGAGCACCCAAAGCAGGGTCTCTGAAAATGAACAAAAAGGAGAAGGAAGCTATGACAGCCCCATCCACTTCCTTCCCTCAGAAGCAAGATTTTCCCTCTGTTTTTCTTTCCCTTTACTGACCGAGCCACCCTAGTAATGTGTTTTCTTCTTTGCTGAAAAACTGTGGCTGTCCCACCCTGTCTCAGTACAATATTTTGGCTGTTGTCTCATCCCAGGAACCTGAGGGAGGGATCAGGAACGTGCTTTAACTTAAACAACTTAAATGGTACTCAAAGCATTTTAAAATTCAAAAATAACAAAATATTTTATTTAACATAGAGGGGGAAGGTCAGGTGAAATAAGGGTTTGAAATTTCTGAGGTAAAACCAGTACACTCACAGACTTTAGTTCTTATGTTTCAGGCTAATGAGAGTTTCTTAAGCTTTTCACAGTTTATTTTTGGAGGCTTTTGTTCCAGTGTTTTCCTCAAACACTTCAGTAAATTTTCTTTGAGTATACTGTTTCCAGTGCCCAAACTCCTTCTCTTGAAATACCAGTTTTTAACTGACTCTTAAGGTCTCTAAAGGCAGTTTCTAACCACACCAGACTAGAGGTCTCTGCACTCTTCAGAGTTAACTCCCTGTTTGACTGGGTAGGGAATTTTCTTCTCTCACTAGAAGATCTATCCCCTTTCTTTGGCCTGAATGGGAGTCTCTGTCTAACTACCCACTCATCCTTGCTAACTTTCCCCAATTCTCTTGGCTGTGTTAAACTGCTCTCAGTCAGGGCTGAATGCCGAAATTCTCAATACTCGACTCTTCTCAGCTAGAGCTGAAATCAGACTGAATTCTCCTCAGCATCCAGTTCAGAAGTCTCTCTCTGCTCAGCTGGTGCTAACCAGATGTCTTGAAACAGCCTGTCACTCACTCAAGTCTGTCTGGCTCTGTGAAGAATTAACCCTTCCCAGTCCTTTATCTCTTTTTCTGTTTACACAGCACTTCTAAACTTTTAAAAGTGCAGTCCATCACAGAAGCCCTTAAGGTATGCTGGTCGCTAGCTGCATAGGTCTATAAAGGTCAGTACCAGATTTCCAAAAATCCTGTCCATATCTTCAGATTGGACAAACTCAAAGGTATCCTACTAGACAAATTCGAACCCTGGGACCATCTAATACTGTCAGTGCTAATGTAGAGTCAGAGACGAAATGGACATGAGAGGGGGTTTTTTGTTTAGAAAAGTGGTCATAGAAGGCTGCAAAGCAGTCAACTCTTCCTGTAGGCTGGAATACAAT
Organism: Lepidodactylus listeri; assembly: GCA_029233225.1. Taxonomy (NCBI): domain Eukaryota; kingdom Metazoa; phylum Chordata; class Lepidosauria; order Squamata; family Gekkonidae; genus Lepidodactylus; species Lepidodactylus listeri. The sequence goes on from JARCFY010000005.1 coordinate 72,430,599, forward strand.
AGTCTCCTGACCAACTAGAAGAAGTTCCACAGGTACTGTACTGTGCAGGTACAATGGAGTTGGAGAAATATTGTTTCTTTGCTGCATTCACCACCGTAGAATAGGCTTAAAAATGGGCTCTAACCCTGCATTGTTGGATTTGTCCCAAGTCTTTCTCCAGCTATAGCTGCCTCTGATGTTTCTTTAATTCCTGCAGCCCTTCTGTAACTCAAGAGACTGCCTTGGCTCTTAGGCCTGAGAGAAGGCACCTAGGAATGATCATGTCCGTTGCCCAGGTCATTTCCTCATTTCAGAAGTCAATCAGGGCATCACCAGGCACACCAACCATATCAGCAGTAAAATCCCCTAAATCTATCTGAAAACCAATCAAATCCATCAGATCATCTTAGTTGATCCCCCTGAAGAATCTTAGCATCTCTGTAAGTCCATGGATCACTGCCTTGACACGGTGAGGGTGCTTGTGTGGTTGGATGAGGCTGCAGGCTATGCTGTGGAGGGCCACCCAGGATGGATAGGCCACAGCAGAGAACTCAGACAAAATACAATCCACTGGAGAAGGAAATGCAACCCGTATCTTTGCCAAGAAAACCCCATGGACAATAACGAAAACATCAACAACCTCAGATAGGCAGACGATACCATTCTAATGGCAGAAAGTGAAGAGGACCTAAAGAGCCTCTTGCTTTGGATAAAAGAGGAGAGTGCATAAGTTGGCTTGAAACTCAGCATCAAAAAAAATGAAGATCATGGCATCTGGCCCCATTACTCCTTGGCAAACAGAAGAGGAAGTCATGGAAGGAGTGACAGACTTCACATTCCTGGGATCCAAGATCACTGCAGACAGTGACTGCAGCCATGAAATTAAAAGATGCCTGCTCTTTGGGAGGAAAGCTATGGCAAACCTAGACAGCATAATAAAAAGTAGAGACATCACCCTGCCAACAAAAGTCCATATGGTCAAAGCGATGGTATTCCCAGTAGTAATATATGACTGCAAGAGTTGAACCATAAGGAAGGCTGAGTGCCAAAGAATAGATGTGTTTGAATTATGGTGTTGGAGAAGACTCTTGAGATTCCCTTGGACTGCAAGGAGACCAAATCAATCAATCCTAAAGGAAATCAAACCTGACTGTTCCCTGGAAGAACAGTACTGAAGCTGAAGCTCAAATACTTTGGCCACCAAATGAGAAGGGAGCACTCACTGGAGAAGACCCTGATGTTGGGAAAGATTGAAGGTCAAAGAAGAAGGGGATGGCAAAGGATGAGATGGTTAGATAGTGTTATTGATGCAATGGGCATGGAGTTGGGCAAGCTCCGGAGGGCGGCAGAGGACAGGAGGGCCTGGTGTGATGTGGTCCATGGGGTCATAAAGAGTCGGACTTGACTGTGCGACTAAACAACAACGAAGTCTTCATATCACTTTTTTCCAGCCCACAGCAGAAGACCAGATTAAGAGTGTGACCCACACTGTCTGTGGAGGCTGTTATTACCTGAGACAGGCCCGTGGTTGTGAGCTGCTCCCAACAAGGTAACCTCAGCATTAACCAGTCCTGAAGTCTTCAACACACCTCCAAGACCATCTCCATCTGCTCAAGAAGGGAGTTGGTTGGGCAGTTCACAAACTGAATCCCAATCCTGTCTCATACTCCCAACCCTAGATCCAAACTCTTGAAACCAGCAGTGTCCCGGACAGGGCATCAAGCCAGGCTGATAAAATCCCGATAAACTCTCTCCACCTCTCTCCACCTACAAGGTTTATGATGATGCATCACTGAGTTCCCTGGGGGTACATAGTTGGGAGAGGTTATCTCCTCCAGCATCCAGATCTCAGTGGTACAATCAGCCCTCTCACTCAATTAAATCCTGGATGGCTGCTGTTTTTCCTGTAACTGGCCTAGTAGTTAAATTCAAGATATTATACTCCAGTGGGATGTTATGATTGCCAGCATCACCCTGGATGGGAGAGGAACCTGCCTGTTGTCCCTTCACCGTACCTGGCCTGCTTTTAGTTTACTTTTTACTGTGGCATTTCCCCCCTCCTTTTTTAAAAAGTTATTTCCATGAGGCTGGGAAACAAGCAAGTAGGCATATTTGTGTACATGTGTATGCATTATAATGTATACGAATGAGTATGTATTATCCATCACATTGATTTAAATTGACTAGCGTTCAAATATCTACTCATCCATGAAGCTCAGTGGGTAATCTTGTGCCAGTGGACCTCTCTTAGCTGGACCTACCTCACATGGTTGTTGTGAAGATAGCATGTAGTGGGGAAGAACCAGGTATGCCACCCTGAACTCCTTCAAGGAGGGACTGGATAAAAATATGACATTTCCATTTATTTCCTAAATTCAGTACCTGGGACAGTACCTGGACCACGTGATAGACTATGATGATGAGTTTTTGTCATTTCCTTAACTGAAGACTAGATATGACTTGTCAACTTTTGTTGAATGGCAAAATTTACAATTCAACATCTGCTGGTGTCTAAATGTGGCCCTGTGACATTAAGTGTCTCAGAGTCCCCTTTACTTCTGGAAACTCTAATTGAATCAATACAGAAAATGAAACCTACAATATTTGTCTATAAATATTGTATATTGGTTAATAAATATGATACATGTTCTTAGGAATGAATAGAATAAGGAGCTAGATCACCCTGTTTTGCCAAAGCAATGAGATATGACCTTAAAGTTTATACCTGCTCTCTCTATGGAGCTTAAGATGCAACTTATTCAGGAAAAATTGTATTTAGGATATAGTGGATACCACAGAGATTCTTTTGCGAAGGACTGAGTAAAGTATCTAATGGCCTTATAACTCACAGGATCCTTAAACATATGCTTTGTGCATGTCCAATCATTCGGGTTTTTTGAGAGGAAGTTATTACTCATATCAATTTTGTATTGGAATGTTCTTTGATTTTTGACAATGTGTACGTACTTGTAAACTATCTGTCCATCTCTTGGAGGCTAACCAATGCTAAATGAACATGGTATACAGCTTTGGACAGATAAATCAATGGATTGAGGATTTTAGAGCTTTATCAATATTTGAACACATGGCGTATAGACAAGAATTGCATACGGACTTATTCAGATATTTGGAAACCTTTTTACAGAAACCTATGTGTATATCTGCCACCACTGTTGTTTTATTGTTATCTCTACTGTATAGATACTTTCCCCCCTTTTTATTTCTTTTTTATTTATTTAGTTGCTGGATTTTAATTGTTTTTCTTCCTCTTTCTTTTTTGAAAGAAAGGAATATATTTTTTAAGTATGAATTTTAATTTAGTTGTCATTTTACACCGGATATAAATTCTGGTTAGATTGATTTGTTAAAGGTTTGAAATATGGTGGGTGAACTTAAATACTGAGTCAACATTGTGTAGAGGATTCAAATCCCCATACTGCCATGACACTCATTGGATTATCTTGGGCCAGTCAAGTCTCTTTCACCCTGTCCCACCCCATTCGTTAAAGGAAGGGCAGGATAAAAAAAAAAAGTTGTGTCGGAAACAATAATAGAATGCTAGTTTGAGTTTTTAAAATCAGAAAGCATGTTCAGAAAATGTTACAACTATTTCCATTCTAAATTTCATCTTGCTTGGTCATTTGGTTTTTAAAATATTGTAGATTTAATTTCCTATTATATATGCCGGGGGGGGGGGGGAGAGAATGTCCAATCAGATGGATCCCTCTTACCCTATTCCTGTGGCTTTCTGAAGATCAGCTGTCCATTTTGGGAAGCCTTATTCTAGACAGCGTAGGCTGCTTTTGCTGAAACTAGAATTTCACATTATGTTTTGAGAACTAGTGATCCAGCAAGTCCTCAGTTCAAATCTTACCTCAGCATTGCATTAGTCAGTGATTTTAGGGAAGCCACTATCTTGGCTCAGTCTACATGTTTACAATAGGAGGACAGATTGGCATTATTTTACAGGGTAATTTTAGGGACTATAGAAAATTCATGTGAAACACTCTGAACGTTTTACAAAAGGGTTATATGAAGGGTTATAATGCCAGTCTGGAAGTTTTTATAAAGCAAGTAAGTTGTTTACCATGCATGGCTATGCTACTGCAGGTGCATGAGAGACAAACATTTTAATTTTTAACCCCACATTTTGGAAGTACATTTTCCTGTCTCCTCATTTTGCCATAGCTATTAAAGAAGCTAGTGCTGAGAGACATGCCAAGTGTTCAGGGCAAAGGCTGTAGACATTTTTGATTTGGCCTGTGTTTCTTAAGAACAACAGAAATGGACAGCTGTGAAAGAGGATTTTGCAATAATAAGTAAATGTAATTGTTAGTTTGACTTCAGTCTCAGGGTTTGTAGATATAGCATAACCAACTTTATATTAAGTGCACATATTAAAGTGGTTTAGCTAGATTTCTTCATAGCTCTTTCATGAGGAGGGAAAAGAAAAACCAGGCAAAGTTAGGCAAGCAGCTTCCTCTCCTGAATAGTTTGAATTTCTCAGGTGTTAGACCCTTAACCACTCTCATATTATTATTTAATATGTGTGTATTCACTGTATTTGGAATGTGGTGCCATTCACATTTGTGTTGTCCTAAATGCTTTTGTTCGTAGCTGCATTCCATGCTGTTCAGTCTTTCAGACCCATATATTTACTAACCATTCAAGGGCCAATGGTATTCACACATAGATTATGTAAAATACAAAATACATTATTAAGGCTGTATGTGCTGTGAATGGATTATTACAATTTGCCTATCATGGTAATAACACCTGTTAGAGGTGTGATAGAAAAGGCAGTGACAAGCAGTGTAATTTAGTAATTGTAGCCATTGTACTGTATGGCTGGTCAGTTCACCAGGCAAGTACAAAGAGACTAGTGTTACGGAAGAACAGGGTTAGGTAATCTTAATAGAGGGAGCTAGCTATGTACTGAAAGAGACTGTTGGTGGGGGCCTAAACTCCCGGGGGTAACTTAGAATGAGTTGAAAAGAAAGAGCAAAAATACAAAAAAAGTATAGGTTTTTCCTGTTTCGGTTCTTAAAGTGACAGGAGACGTCTAATGATGGGCATTGCTGATTCTTGTTTGACTTGCTGGGGGGGAAAGAAACTGAGAGTTGGGTGTGCCCAGGAAATGTAAGGAATATAGTGTTTAGGTAGTGAATATTAGGAATGGTCTGGGCAAGATTGTTATATGTAGAAAATTTGTAAGGGAGGAAAGGCAAAGGAATTAGTAATCATAATAAGTGATTACTGGAGGAGTGGACGGAGGAAATTTTTTTTTTTTTGCATTTGCATCTATGGCTGGAAAATAAGGTCATATATGAAAAAAGCCAAACTGCAAGAAAATCTTCACTGACAAGACAGTCTGATATGGGAATATGAACCTACCTATCTCCTAAGAGGCTCTATTTACCCCTTCTTGAGGAGAATATATAGTGTTGTTCAGAGTAATGTGATGTTCTTTTGTACTGGTGGCAAGCTGTGCTCTCTTTTAGTTCCTAGTTCCTAAAATATTACCTGGAAAGAAAACAGACTAACAACTTCCCTCTTTGTTTCCGTGGAACCATGCTGATGATGTTGAAGTGTCTGAAATACAGGCCTAGATCCTGCACCTTAAAAACTTTCATATTTTCCCTCTGAACCTACTTTTCAAAACTGTCTGTGTTCAAGGTCTCTTGCTCATGCTTGTCTTTTTCTGGTCAATTCAAAATCTTTCTGCTACAAACATTGTTTCTTTCCATTGGTTTTTTTAAAACTGTTTGCTTGTCTCCTGGAGATTAATTTTTAAACTGTTTGCTTGTCTCCTGGAGATGGTTAATGAAAATGGACCCTGCATGCCCTTAACTCTTGCAAAAAGATTTATATTACTATTGTTGTTGTTTGTTTAATTTATAAACCGCCCTCTCTGAAGGGCTCAGAGTGGTGTACAACACTGTCAAAACATACAACAAATTAAAAATATACAATAAATAATTAATTACAGCTAAAATCAATAGACATTAACCAGATCATCGATGGTGTATACCATATTTCTTTCCCTCGATGGGGCAGATCATAGGCTGGACATGTTAAAGGCCGTTGCTCTCCTCAAACATAGGCCTGGTGGAACATCTTCATCTTGCACAACCTGTGAAACTGTGCTATGTCCCACAGGGTGTGGACGTCACCAGGTAGAGAGTTCCACCAGGTTGGGGTCAGGGCCGAGAAAACCCTGGCTCAAGTTGAGGACAGCTGGACAGCTCTTGGACCAGAGACCACCAGTAGGTTTTGGTTTTCTGAACATAAGGCTCTTTGGGGGATATACCAGGAGATACAGTCCCACAGGTATGTTGGTCTCAGACCATTAAGGTCCTTAAAGGTTAGAGCCAGGACCTTGAAGTGGATCTGGTACTCAACTTGGAGACAGTGCAGCTGGCAAAGCACAGATTGTATGTGTGCTGTCATTGGGGTACCTGTAAGTATCCACACTGCTGCATTCTGGACAATTTCTGGGTCAGCCTCAAGGGCAGCCCTATGTAGAATGGGTTACAGTAATCCAGCCTCCAGTTGACTGTTGCATGGATCCCTGTGGTAAGGTCAGAGCTAGAGAGGATGGGGGCCAATTGCCTGAGTTGACACAGTTGGAAAAATGCCAGCCTGGCAACATTTGCTACCTGGGCCTGCATAGATAAGGAGGTATACAGGCGCATGCCCAAGCTCTTGACGGTTGGTACCTGTGTTAGTGGCATGCTATCAAGTGCCAGCAGTTGGCACCCCAGCCTCGAGTTGCCTCCACCCAGCAACAGAACCTCAGTCTTTGATGGATTCAATCTCAGCCAGTTCTGTTTCAACCATCCAGCCATGGTCTCCAGTCTCTCAGCCAAATTTGATGGAGTGTCAGCCAGCCATCAGCAGTTACAGCTGGGTGTCATCAGCATACTGGTGAAAACAGAAGAACATAAGAACATAAGAGAAGCCAATGTTGGATCAGGCCAATGGCCCATCCAGTCCAACACTCTGTCACACAGTGGCCAAAAACACCAGGTGCCCTCAGAAGGTCCAGCAATGGGGGCAGGACACTAGAAGCCCTCCCACTGTTGACCCCCACACACACTAGAAGCCCAAAACTCCACACCAGTTGGGTGAGGGGGTGCATATAGATGTTAAATAGCATAGGAGAGAGGATTGCCCCTTGGGGAACCCAGCACATCAAAGGGTGCTGGGGTGACATCCTCTCTCCTACCACCACTTTGTGTCCCCGATACTGGAGAAATGAAGTAAGCCACTTCAAGGCTATTCCACAAACTCCTATTTTGGTGAGGTGGTCGGCCAACAAATCATGGTTGACTGTGTCAAATGTTGCTATGGAGGGAAATCCAGTTGTCCTTGACCAGGGCCAGAACCTTTTTGGTCCTGGCCCCGACCTGTTGGAACTCTCTGCCAAATAACATCAGGGCCCTGCGGGATCTGATGCAATTCCGCAGGGCCTGTAAGGCAGAGATGCTCCACCAGGCTTTTGGTTGAGGCCAGCAATGATTAAAACTGGCATTCTCCTTTTTTACTTTTGGTCCTGCGTCCCCTTCCCTGCTCTGCTGCGCAGAGAGCATAGCAGCTGGCAAAAAAGGGGTTGATCACCATCTGGACTGGTTGTTTTATTAGTGCATTGTAATTATCTCATCACATTGATTGTATTTTATCTGTTTTAATGCTGTAAATTGCCCAGAGCCTGCTTGTGGGGTTGGGCAATTCAGAAATCTTAATCATCATGATCATCATCTATATACTAATAGCCAAGTGTCCCCTGTGCATGCAGATATCTAAATCTGCACATCAGGGGCACTTAGAGGACAGAGAGATTTTCCTGCACACTTGGGGTGTGCAGAAAAATTTGAAAACTTTAAAAAATGATACGGGGATATTTAAATGCCCCCAAAAGTAAAACAGTGTTCCCTGCACATGCACAGAGAATGCTCTGGGAACTGTAGCAGGCCAGCAGCTAGAAGCCACTGAGGCCTCACTGCCAGTGCCCATGGGGGGTGGAGATCAGTGGGCTCAGCAGCTGAGAGCTGCTCAGACCTCACTGCCAGTGCCCATGGGGGAGACATTGGCAGGCCCAGGTCTCGCTGTTGGTGCTGGGGGCGGGGGAGAAGGCTCACCTGTGGGTGCTTCCTTCTCCTTGACATGGAGCTCCTTCTTCCCCTTGTGAGTATTGTGGGTCCTCACTTCTTGTCTGTATACTAATAGCCAAGTGTCCCCTGTATGTGCAGATATCTAAATCCACACATCGGGGGGACTTGGGGGGGGGGGGGCAGAGAGATTTTCATGCACACTTGGGGAACTCCCCCGAAATGCAGAAAAATCTGAAAACTTTAAAAAAAGATATGGGGGATATTTCAATCCCCCCAAAAGTAAAAGAGTGTTCTTTGCACATGCACAGAGAATGCTCTGGGAACTCTGCGGCGGGCCCGGCAGTGGGCCCAGGGGCAGAGGAGATCGGTGGCAGGCCTGGCAGCTGGGAGGCAACCAGGCCTCACCACCAGTGTCCAGGGGAGAGATTGGCGGTGGGCCCAGGGGCTGGGAGGCATCCAGGCCTCGCCACTCATGCCCAGGGGAGGCTTGGTGGGCCTGGTGGCTGGGAGCCACTCAGGCCTTGCGGCCGGTGCTGGTGGGGAAGCTTACCTGTGGCCACTTCCTCCTTAGCCTCCCCCCTGCGAGTATCATGGGTCCCTCTTCTTGTAATAATAATAATAGCAACAGCAGTGCCGACCTGTCTCGATCCAGCTGTATGTGGAGATCATCTGTGAGGGCAACCAACAACCTCCATCTCATGGCCAGGGCAGAAGCCGGACTGAAATAGGTCTAGGGCTGAAGTGTCCTCCAGGAAACTCTGGAGCAACTCTGCCACTGCTCTCTCTGTTACCTTGCCCAGAAACGAAAGATTTGAGACAGGGCAGTATTTGGCCAGATCCAATGAATCCAAAGATAGCTTTTTATTACGGCACTGGAAAGGTAAACGTCTAATTCAGTGGATTAAGGGAGGGCCTTACAACTTTATCAAAGTTCAGACATATGCCATATAGACAACAATTGTGCAGTGACATATTTTAGATAGTTATAAACCTTTTATAGATGCTTATCTGTAGACTTGACTCCGTTGTTATATTTTATTTCTTTCCGTTTGGGGTAATTAAAATCATTTTTTAAAAATGCTGTTTTTATAAACTCTGTTGTCATTTTCTGCTTCAAGTTCCTATGCTTTGTACTGAAGCCTTCTTATATCTCAGCTCTTGAACACTAAAACCCTAATTCAGTTAGGGATACTTGTGCTCTTCCCCAACCCAACCCAGCAGCTGGGGCCATGCATGTGTAACAGGTGGGATTGTCTCCAAACAGCTGATCAGAAGCATTCTAGTTTTATTTACTTGGCTATGCATATGCAGCCCTGGCTGTTGCATGCGTATTCTTTGTCTGGGACAATATCTTCCCCTCTCTCCTTATTTTTCTGTTTTCCAAAAGTTCCTCTACTATTGGCTGATTCCAATTCTTGTGTAGGTGCCCTCTCCTATGTGCTATGGGGTAGGCAATCCCTGGCATGTTTTCCACTGTGGCACAGCAGACTATTTTGCTGCACTGCATAGCCAAGGCTATGCTAAGATTGTGGTATGGGGAAAAGCAACAAGAATGACTTATGCCTGCTGTCCTCATCTTCCAAACTTGCACAGCCACCAGACAAGTCCATCTGAATCCCTGCTGGTAGTGCCACTGGAGCTTGGCTTGTTCTCACTATTTTGGGCCATCCAACTATTTTTATTGCCCAGATACCAACTAATTTTGCGGAACACTTGGAGCACAACATGTTGCCATCCCTGAAGGAGGAGGAGGAGGAGGAGGAGGATAAATTGGATTTATACCCCGCCCTTCACTCGGAGTCTCAGAGCAGCTAAAAATCTCCTTTCCCTTCCCTTCTCTTCCCCTCCCCTCCCTACAACAGACCCCCTGTGAGGTAGGTGGGACAGAGAGAGCTTTAGACCTGGCTGAATTGGCCAACTATCGGCCGGTGTCTAATTTGCCATATTTGGGCAAATTAATAGAGAGAGTGGTGGCGATACAGCTACAGAGCTTCCTGGATGATGCTTCGGTGTTAGATCCCTTCCAGTCTGGCTTTCGCCTGGGGTTCGGAATGGAGACTGCTCTGGTCGCGCTGACGGATGACCTCCGGAGACACCTGGATTGGGGTGGCGTGGTGGTATTGCTGCTGCTTGACCTGTCGGCGGCGTTCGACATGGTCGATCATCGGCTGCTGACCTGCCGCCTCGCCGACGTGGGGATACAGGGGCTTGCTTTACAGTGGCTGGCTTCCTTTCTCCAAGGTCAGGGACAGAGGGTGGTGCTTGGGGATCAGCAGTCCCGGAGGCATCCACTGGAATGTGGGCTGCCTCGGGGCTGTTCTGTCCCCGATGCTTTTTAACATCTACATGCGCCCCCTTGCCCAGTTGGTACAGAGGGAGGGGTTGGGATGCCATCAGTATGCTGATGACACCCAACTCTACTTGATGTTAGGCGGCCAGTCTGGCTCTGGACCGGACGACCTTGACCGGGCATTGCACGCTGTGGCTGGTTGGCTTAGGCTGAGTAGGCTGAAGCTGAACCCAGCAAAGACGGAGGTCCTGTGCCTGGGTAAGGGCGGACCTTGGTCGGGGCTCCCGCTCCCGGCATTCGACGGGGCGCCATTGGTGCCTGCGCCGGTGGTGAGGAGTTTGGGAGTGCTCCTGGATCCCTCCTTAAATATGGAGGCCCAGGTAGCAGCCGCCGCCAAGTCGGCCTTTTTTCATCTGAGGCTGGTGCGGCAGCTGGTTCCCTTCCAGGACCGTACCAACCTGGCTACAGTGATCCATGCAACGGTCACCTCGAGGCTAGACTATTGCAACACTCTCTACGTGGGGCTGCCCTTGTTGCTGATCCGGAGGCTGCAGCTGGTGCAGAACACCGCAGCAAGTCTGTTGATGGGCCTCCAGAGACGGGAGCACATCCGGCCTGTGCTAGCGGCGCTGCACTGGCTGCCAATAGCGTACCGAATCCACTTCAAGGTGCTGGTGCTTACCTTTGAAGCCCTAAATGGCCTGGGTCCAACCTACCTGAGGGACCGCCTTTCCCTGTACGTACCCTGGAGAGCACTACGGTCTGGGGCCCAACACCGGCTGACTATACCTGGCCCCAGAGAAGCCAGGCTCGCTACCACGAGGGGGAGGGCTTTCTCAGTGGCGGCCCCTATCTGGTGGAACGAGCTCCCAGAGGAGACCAGGGCCCTGTGGGATTTAGCGCAGTTCCGCAGGGCCTGTAAGACAGAGCTCTTCCACCAGGCATTTGAATAGGGGCCACTACTTCCACCTTCCCTCCCCTCTCTGTTTTTCTCCCACAGCATATCTATTAAAGCCTGACCGCTACCCATACCATCTGCCATGAGGAAATATGGGCGCCGGAGTGATTAGGATGCCACCATCTGAATTTTTAGGTCTGAATTTTAGGACTGAGTGTGAGCACCTTAGATTGTTAAATTGTGTTCTTAAGTGGTTTTAAATATAATGTTTATATTGTTTTAATGTTTTAGCATGGTTGTATCCTGGAGTACCAGGTCTTGTACGCCGCTCTGAGCCTGCAATCGCAGGGAGAGCGGCTTAGAAATCAAATAAATAAATAAATAAATAAATATTTTTTGAGGATTGCTCTTGAGAGAACAACTCTGAGAGAACTTGTTACTGACCCAAGGTCACACCTATAGCTGCATGTGGAGGAGTGAGAAATCAAACCTGGTTCTCTCAGATTCGAGTCCATGCTTTTAACCACTACATCAAACTGGCTCTCCCACTTCACCAAACTGGCTTAACCACTGCACCAAACTGTTATGTTTTAGATAGAGTGCAGCAGGAGCAGGGCTTCCATGTGGCAGGATTCCAAGGTAGTTTTTTTTCCTAAAGTAGCAATTGAATAGCACTACATCTGTATATTATTGTATTGACATGTATCAGGTTTCCTGAATCTCCAGCTTTCCTTTTTTTTTTTTAACGCCACATTTTTTTAATAAAAAAGCTGAAAACTCAGAAAACATGACACACTTTGATATAATGGGATTTGTTTATTTAACTCTATTAAATCACCACTTTTTAAAAAGGGGGGGGAGCCCTTGTGACAGGGAGAGGAAATGGCCATTGTAGGAAACATGGCTGCTGTGTAGGTGGAACTGGGAAAATCTGAACTTTCCCACCCACATAGCACTTACATAGGCTTTGCTGCAATGTTTGACTAAACTTTGCAGTTTAGCAGATTTAGGAAATATTGAAGAAAAGTTGGGATAACCTTGGGAGCTGCACAAATACACTATGGTACTATGGACAAGTAGGGAAAACCGCCCACTTTCCATTAGCATCACGCTCAGGGCAAATAATCCATGTGGAAACAGCCTTAGTCTTACCTGAACTACCACAGTTTCAGATGAACACATTGCTACTAATTTACCACTCTCATTGTCACAGCCATTCTATCACACCCTCTAACTCCTCCTGTTTAAGGACCATGGCACTTCAATGTTAACCATATAGCATGTTGTTCATGCTACCTTTAATGTTATGTAATGACAGTGTTAAATACATTAAAATTGTCATACTATTAAAACATAGAGATATAATTGGACTGATGATTCATAGCATCTACCTTAGAAAGGCAAGTAATTACATAAATTATCGTATATAAAAATCTTACTTGTCCCTCAAAGGACAAGGAATTGGATCAAAGGTGACAACATTTTAGTCTGAGTTCATCTTTGTCAAGGTTTCCTAAGGATTTGAAAGCAAGGATGTGGCTACAGACCTGCTTGTGGCTGCACCAGGCATTACTGGAGTCAGACTCCATGTTTGTATACAGTATTTGAAGGGTAATAGAGTTAAATGCTGCCCTCAGAAACCACAGTAATTACTTCTGTTGCTGAAATAGACCTATGCTGTGAATAAAAATATCATTGGAAATCTATTTCTAACAGTACTGCTGCCCTTTATGGCTAAGTGGCAGACATCACTTTTTTTTTCTAAATTATGTGTTCTTGTTTCAAGCATTTAGATGATGCAAAACAGATTTTTGTGGCAACATGTTGCTCCAAGCCAAAAAAGCATTCAAGGAAGCACTGTGTTTCTCCCAAATTGCCTTTTTATTGGGAACTGCTTGAGCTGTTTGTCTTCTTTCACTCATTTTCAGAAATCAAGCAACAACTAGCTGCTTCATTTTTAGTGTAACCTACACACCCACACACCCACATACACAAGCTTTATGATTCTATCAGTGAGTTTTAAAATGATATGCATCATAGGCTGAGGACAGCCTGGCAGTCTGGCCCGCTCTGCCTCTGCTTTAAAAGTGGAGGCAGAGCAGCAGTCCAGACTGCCACATCTGCCTGGAGGAGGCGGGCCGAACGCAACTTAAAAGTGATGTCCCGGCTGCTGCGCGCGCGTTCCACCTGCTTCCAGCGGGTGTGAACACGCACCAGCTGGGGGAGCCGTGCAGCGTTCGCATGCCGCTGCCGGAAGCCGCTCGCAGTCTGGACGCTGCAGGCAGCTTCCTTGTGGCGGCGTGCAAACGCCGCGCGGTGGGGGCAATTCCCCCTGCCTTGTTCTGCCGCTCCGCAGAGGCGCCGCAGAACACGAGTCTGTCCTCAGCCATAGATGGGTATTGTTTGTTTGATCAGTTAATTTGTTATTCCCTGATGGACTCTTTTAGAAATAAACTTTCCTAAGTAGCTGCAGAAATGGGATGGGGGAGGGATGGCTGGCTAGTGCTAGTCCTTACTTTGATGTTTTTAAAAGTAATTTCTTCCCAAAGATTTGACTACCTACATTTAACTTACAGTTTCACAGCCCATTCTCCAAACCAATTGTTCATTAATATTTCTCTCTTCGGTACAGTTTTTAAATCTTTTCTTAGCTACCCTTGGGTAATGTTTAACAAGAATGAGTAGTGGAAAATAGCAACAATGTAAATAATAACCTCTACAGTCATCAGAATTAACCAAGTTCAATAACACAACAAAAACAGCATTATGATTATCTATTGTGTAAATGGGTGATATGGAGTAGTACAGTCCACATCCCACTCTGATATTTGAATTGGTGTAGCCTTATGGAGTGAATGTGGAGATTTTCATATCTAGTATAGTTCTGTGCAAGAAATGTATGCTAATAGGAAACTGTGAAACTCCTCCTGCCTTGCAATTAAGTTATTATTTCCTTATGTTATGTTATCAATAAAAGGAAGCAATTGTAAGTCTACCTGTTTCTGCTGAGTACTAAACTAAGAACAGGGCACATCAGGTCTTAGGAGCCTGAACAGCCAACCTCCCAGAATCCACATTCAAAGGGAAAATACTACATGGTGTCAGAAGTCAGACTCCTTCTTTTCGAGGTCTCCAGCCTTGAACATGAAGCTTCCAGATGTCTTTCCTTAGTAGGGAATAGATTTTAAACCTCCATGAGAGTGTCCTTTGTGGAAGAACTGGAGGAGATAGGAACAGATATTGAAGTTGCACCTTAACAGTTACAAATGTTGATGAAGTGTCTGAGAACTATAAAAGTGTGATCCTGCTTCACTGCATTGATGGCAAGATCCTTGAAGTTTATGATAATATGCAAGGAGCATGTGCAGACTCTCATATCCCAGCAGAGGTTTTAACAGCATTTATGCTGTACTGTGAATCCAGGAAGAGCCGTATGCTTGAGAGAGAACAGTTCTGGCAAACTATCGAAATAGATTATTTTGTCATAAAGCTAAGGAAAAAGTGCAGAACTGCAAGTTTGTCCTTCTGTTATTCTTAAGGGACAAAGACTGCAGTCCTAAGTGCAATGCGAGTAAATCCACTTGAACTCAATGAAATGTACTTCTGAATATACATGCTTAGGACTGCAGTGCAGCAGTTGACTTGGAAAGGTGAAACTCTTTAGAATTGCGCTGAAGATTGTCTTTGGTGCAACTGATAGCAAAAGGCTTCTAGAAAACCCCACTCTCTGGCCCTGAACCCATCTGTGAAAAGAAAGTGATTACTGTTTTGCAGATATTCATTGACTCATTACAGTGCTGTATTTAAGACCCACCTGTCCATAAGTTACAGGGCCTTAGACTTCTGCACCTCCAAGAATGATCACATGAAAGAAAGCAAGTTAAACCAGAATGTTAGAGTTTATTGGCCATTTTGTAACCAAAACAAAATTGAGGGTGCCTTCTTGATGATAGGAACTAAATATCTTTTCCCTTAGTGTATGGTCTGATAATAATGGTTTGCTTCATCATGGCATACAGAAGTTGACATAACCCTGGTATGTCAAGTCATGTATTGGAGCAAATGCTGATATAGAGCCGTGGATGACACTGTGCTGAGCTTCAGCCCAGCAGCTGCAGAGAACCATAATCTCACGTGAGACCCCAGATTTGCTATGGTTGAAGCTGGTTGCGGACATTTTTTACTTCAGCATGCAGTCCTGTTTGATAGTTGCTGACTATTTCTCCAAGCACTCTGAAGTTCTGCTACTGTTAGTCAAGATGTCCTGCATTTTATAGCCAAAATGAAAGCAATGGGTCTAATGTTCCCTCTAAGCTGTGGAGTCTTGTAAGCAAAACTTCTACTTTCTGAGCTACCGGCATTAAAGTTGTGAGTGAGTGATCTGGCCACGGCATAAATCAGTTTGCTCTGGAGCCATCCTTCTTGAGGGAAGACAAAAATGTGTAAACCAGGGGCTAAAAAACTGTGAGCTAGCTCACACTAACTCAGCTTAGAGGGAACACTGGTCTGTACTACAATTATGGCTAACAAAATACTGCAGAACTAGATTTCCGAGAGGAGCAGTGTAAGGCATACTCGAGGACCATCTGCATTTAGCTCTATTTGGTTTGATAAATTTCAGCCCTATTCCAGGCCTTGAGTATGCTGCAGTGCTGCTGTTGTCCCATAGACTCCCCTTTGGACATCAGTTAAAGTCCCTTAGAAAGAAGGAATTCTATGATAAACAGGGCTGTGCCTCTCTCGGAGAGGCATGAAGGGGAGAAACTGCAAATGCACTCAAGTACACGATGGGTACTTGTATCTGTTACAGAGAAAGGAGGCAAAATGTGTTTTTGTAATGTGGAGACTCTGAAGCAGAAATATATATTGGAGAAACAGAAGACATCTGTGAATATCACAGTATCAACCAAAGCAACTATGGCAAATGACAAGGTAGCTTTGGGACTGCTTTTATGTCTCTCTCCATCTCAGCCAGGATAGCCCTTGTGCTTCAGTCATTTCCCCTACACCTGCTAACTCTTAGGCTGAATATAGTGAGGACCCCACCCCCTGAGACCCCCTTGGTTAGTGCGGCCCCCCTCTTATTTTGGACTTAGTTGTTTTAATAGACACCTCCTTTTACAGCCTAAGTGCCAAGGGGATCTGAAATGTGGGGAGTCTCATAAAGACACCTGGGTACAGCTGTGACGACACTGGAGTGGTGTCTGTTGAGCTGGCGTGCTAGCACCAGAGCAGAGTTGAACAGCAACGTGCACAGTATAGTGCAGAGCCAAAGTCCCACAGAGTCCAATGTCCACACAGCCAAGTAGGGAAGGAATATATACAAGGTTTATTTACAAAGTCCTGTTGCTCAGTGCAGGTATACAACAATTCAGTAATCCAACTGACATAGCGCTTCGCCATACACTGCTTATACATCGGAGAGAAAGAATACTGTACAACCATTGCTTATATACATGTATTGTCCAATCATCAGTAGCTGCTGAGTCACTCTGACTGCTGTACACTGTGCCAGTCAGAACTGGTTTGCTCCAGATAGAACTGCTAGCCTTGGAGCTGTTAGCTGTCACTTAGATTGGCACCATCTAGAATCTGGAAACTCATATCTTACTGTCCTGTCAGAGACCCCCTTGGTTAGCGTGGCCCCCCTCTTATTTTGGACTTAGTTGTTTTCATAGACACCTCCTTTTACAGCCTAAGTGCCAAGGGGATCTGAAACGTGGGGAGTCTCATAAAGACACCTGGGTACAGCCATGACAACACTGGAAAATCCCAGGGAAGAAGAGGAAGGGTGTGCTGGCATCACAGACTGTTTGAGTGCAACCTCTCTCCCAGCTCAGGGTACTCATTAACAGTAAGAATTCTCAGTATAAGGTGATAGGGAAGCTACTCTAGATTTGGATCAGCTTCCTGACACTGCAGCTGCCACGGCTGATAAGGTAAAGGGGGGGACAAAAGAGAGAGGAGATAGGTTGTCGGTTAAAGGGAGAGAAATAGGGAAGGGGTAAGTTGACAGAGAAGGGGAGGGCAAGTTTTTTAGAGGAGAGGAGTGAGGGAAGGAAGCAAAGGGGGGGGGGGAAGGAATGCACCCTCCCAGCAACATTCCCCGCTTGTAATATCTAATTCTGAACATGGCAACAGAAGGCAGATTGTTTTTTTTTTTATAACTTAATTTTTTATTAATTTTCAACTTTAACCATTAACAATAATCAAACTATTAATAACTACAAACATTTAACATAAGGCTAGTATAACATACATTACAATTTTCTTCCATTTTCTTATATAGTTTAACATATATTTTTCAATAAAATAAAAATTTACTATATCTGTCTGGCATTACACTTTGTTTATTTTTTGTTTTACTCGTATATTCAAAAAAACGATACCATTTTTCCAGAAAATTATTTGATTTTTGCGGATTTTCCATTATTATAAGTTGTGTTGCAAGCTTATCCATTACAGCTATGTCCCATAACTTTTGAAACCATTGTCGAATAGTTGGAATCTTTGGTATTTTCCAAACCTGTGCTATTAATATTTTTGCTGCAAGAAAAAATAATGATAAAAGTTCTCTATTTGTTTGTGTTAAATTTAGATCTGGCCAATAATTCAAAAGAATAGATTCAGGGCTAAAGGGGACCTCAATAAGCAGTATACTTTCCACCAGTTTTTTAATTTTGTGCCAAAAAGTCTGAATCATAGGACATCCCCACCAACAATGAATAAACGTACCTGGACTCCCACATAATTTCCAGCAATTAAATGTTGGTTGTTTAAAAAGATAGGCTATTTTTTGTGGTGTTAAATACCACCTTGTGTAAAGTTTAAAGTTTTGTAATTTCATATTTAATAAGGGTGTTGTATATAAAGTGTTGGTCCAAATTTTCTTCCATTGTTCTATGTCTAATGAAATGTTGCAGTCTTTGTGCCAAGAAAGTTGTATTGAGGATAATTGGTTCCATTTTTTATCTTGTAATAATGTGTAAATTAAAGAAATCACTCCCCTAACTGATTGTGTATTTGTTTTAATTCGTAATTCAAATGTGGTCAGTGGCCTATTCAGTATCATAATTATATCTGGGTTATATAAAAAGTGTCGTAATTGAATATATTGCATCCAAGGTATGTCAAATTGATATTTTTGTTCTAAATATTGTTTGGAGTGCATTTGGGTTTTATTACAAAGGTCGCCTAAACGAATTAAATCATGTGCAATCCAAGTTGCATAAGTTGTTGTTTCCATTCCTGGTTTAAACCAGGGCTGTCCTATAAAAACAGTCAGTGGCGAAACTTGCGGGGCTAGTATTGGTCTAAATCTATCCCAAATGTTTAAAGTTAATAATAAATATGGATTTTGTAAATGTTGTTAAAATTTTCTATGATTAGCGGGGGTCTAATGAATATTGTTCAATCACAAGCCAATCCTTTTGGCACGTTGGTTGTGCATAATAAATAATATTTTTTAATTGCGCTGCATAATAATAAAATTCTAAATTAGGTAGTCCTAATCCTCCTAACTTAATGGGTTTAATCAAAGTCATATAACTAATTCTGGGTTTCTTCATGGCCCATAAAAAATTTGAAAAAATTCTTTTCCAGGCTTGAAAAATGCTTGGAGTTATTTTGAGGGGTAAATTTTGAAATAAAAAAAGAAATTTTGGAAAAATAAAAGTCTTAATTGTTTCTATTTTCTCTATAAGTGTCAAATTTAGTTTTTTCCATCTATCTAGTGACAATTTGGTTTCAGCAATCAAAGGTTCATAGTTTACTTTATAGAGATTACTAATATTTGTTGGGATGTTTATGCCTAAATATCTCCATTGAGTTGATACCCATCTAAAAAGGTATTTATTCAACAAGTCTTGCTTGGTTTCCGATAACATGTAGATTGGATATAGTTCAGATTTTGTATAATTGATTTTAAATCCTGAAACTTCACTAAAGGCCGATATTTGGGCCATTATTTCTGGTAATGTTTGTAATGGTTGAGTTATAAAAAAAGCTGCATCATCTGCAAAAAGATTTAATTTATGCCTTGATTGTCCAATTTGTACTCCTTGTATGGCCGTGTTCGTTCTAATTGAATGTGCTAATGGTTCTAAAAAAATTGCGAAAAAAATAGGTGAAAGAGGGCACCCCTGGCGTGTCCCTCTTGTTAAAGTTATAAATTCCGATCTATAATTATTAGTCACAATTTGGGCCCTAGGATTACTATATATTGCTTTGAATGAGTTCATGAACTTTTCTCCAAAATTCATTTTTTGTAAAAGCGTTTGTAAATACAATATTTCTACTCTATCGAACGCTTTTTCAGCGTCAAGGGCCAAAATAAGGGATTCTACTTTCTTACTTTTACAATAATCTATTATATTCAATGCACGTCTAATACTATCCGTAAGAGAACGACCTGAAATAAAGCCAGACTGGTCTGTATGAACATATTTTGCTATTATTGAACTTAAATGTGTAGCTAAAACTGAAGAAAATAACTTGGAATCGTGGTTTAGTAATGATATCGGCCTATATGAAGAAGGGTCTAACTTATCTTTCCCAGGTTTATGTAAAATTATTATTTTGGCTTCCAGCCAGGATTTAGGTAGGTCTCCACTTTTCATAATATAATTACAAGTATCAACCAAATTTGGTAAAATTAAATCTTGAAATTTTGAATAAAATTCATTTGGTAGGCCGTCTGTTCCTATTGCTTTGTTGGGTTTCGCTTTTTGTAAAGCTTTTTTCAAATCTTCTACTGTAAATGGTTGATCTAATAGGTCTTTATGCTCTTTTGTGAGCTTTACTTTATATTGAGTGGAGTCTAAGTATTTCTGAATGGAATCTAGTGCAGGCCTCTCTGAAGTATATAGCTCTCGAAAAAAGGTCAAAAAATTAGAATTTATATCTTTTAATGTTGTAAAAATTTGGCCTGTCTTAGAGCGAGTTGCATGTATTAAGTTTGTGTTGTGTCGTTGTGCTACTCTTTTTTTTAATAATGTTATCGACCTGGGGGTTTTTGTTAAGAATTTTTGTCTAGTATAGAGTAGTTGTTTTTGGATTTTTGAGGTTTCCAATAATTCCAATTGCTTCCTTGTTTGTGTTAGTTTACGTAAAGTCTTTTTCCCTCCGAATTTACTATGTTTATATTCTAGTTTTTTAATTAAATCAGTTAGATCTGTAATAATTTTTTGTCTTTCTTTTTTATAGGCAGAAGTCAGTGAAATACATCTGCCTCTGAGAACTGCTTTTAAGGCGTCCCAGATTGTTAAATTGGAAACTCCACAATTCTTATTAAAATAAAAATATTCTTCTATAGTTTTCCTAAGTTCTTCACAGGAAATATCACTTTGCAATAATAATTTATTAAATGACCAATTTGGGCCTTTACCATCCAAATTTTGTTGTGCCATAAGTGTTGTTACCCACGAGTGATCTGAAATAGTTCTAGGTCCTATATCTGCAAAAGAAAATTGGTTTAATATATTTTTTGAAACTAATAAAAAGTCTATACGTGTATAGATATCATGTACATTAGAGTAGTATGTAAATTGCTTATTTCCAGGATTCAACTGTCTCCAAAGATCACATAATTGAAAATCTTCTAAAATGTTGTTGAGTTCTGTGGGTCTAAAATGTTTTCTGGTCTTTTTATTACGGTTATTATGTGTTTTGTCGATATTTGGATCTATGATGTAGTTCAAATCACAACCTATTATGAGGGAGCCTTCTTGAAATTCTTGTAAAAGTTGAAGTGTGTTCTGTATAAAATCTATTTGTTGTGAATTTGGGGCATAAATGGATGCTAGTGTCATAGGGGAGCCATCTAGAGTTTCCTTTACAAAGAGGTAGCGTCCTTTTAGGACAGTCTTGGTGTCCTTACATTGAAATGGTGTGTTCTTTGAAATTAATATAGCTACACCTCTTGCTTTGGAAGTGCCCTGTGCTTGGTAATTTTGTGTAAACCAATTTGTCTTTAAAATGCGATCTACTGGCTTCTTAAGATGTGTCTCCTGTAAAAATAAAAAAATTGGTTTTTCCTTATACATAGTGTTTGAAATTTTCCTCAATTTTACTGGGTTGTTCATTCCTCTACAATTCCAAGTTAATATTTTGTGGGAAGAAGTCATATTCTTTATATTTTACTATATCCTAGCCTATTCCTAAACTTATTCTATAAAAAATACAATAAACCCCTTAACACCTAACCTATTACTATCAATATAAATTTTCTTTCCAAAATACACACAAAAACACCCTTCCAAAGGGTGTGGTTCTAGAAGTATCCCCCACCCCTTGTGAAGGATTCAGGGAGAGTGCAATGTCTCCCTATCTAGATACCCAAAAACCTAACTTAAATGGGGGTATAATTTTCTTGTTCTTTTCCCAAAACTTCCCCCCCTCTCCCTCCCTTTCAGAGTTTTTAACACATTTTTTTAAACATTTCACTTATGTGTCTGTATATGAACTTGCCTTATATATTAAATTGTATTTAAGACCAATTTACCTTGTAATATATTTTAACCATATATAAGTCTATATTTCTATAAGTAGTTTTCTATGTTTATATAAAATAACAGTAGGTAAAATTCTTCCTATGTTTAATTAAAATAAACTTCTACTACATTTCTTATAAGTTGCTAAACATACTATTCATATAATTGTTTACCTATATAAGTTTCTATACCAAACTTCTTATCTTCCTTATAGTTATATATACAATATTAACTAAAGTTTTTCCTATACTTAACTTAATATTTTACTTCAACCCAGTTCCACTATATTTCTTCTTGGTTTCCTATATATATCTCCTATATAATTCCTTAACCAGAAATTTACTATAACATCCTTATATAACTATAATATTTCTTATATCAGCCTTATAACTATTACCACTATATTTTTAATAAATTGCTAAATATATTTACTATATACTTATTACTATAATATATTTCTTATTTTAAGCTAAAGAATTTTTTAACAAATATTTTCTTTTCT
Organism: Lepidodactylus listeri; assembly: GCA_029233225.1. Classification (NCBI taxonomy): domain Eukaryota; kingdom Metazoa; phylum Chordata; class Lepidosauria; order Squamata; family Gekkonidae; genus Lepidodactylus; species Lepidodactylus listeri. The sequence goes on from JARCFY010000005.1 coordinate 72,452,872, forward strand.
ATAAACTTCAAATAATGGAATAAAAGTAGTTAACATTTTGTGCTTAATTTGTCTGCTTTAAGCCACATGTTCTAAAAGCAAATAGTGAGATTATCTTAGTTCATGTGTTTTCCAAGTTGTTGTCTTCATCTCTTATGGGCATGTTCAGTGTCTTCAAAAAGGCTTTTCCAGATGCTTGGTCTGTAATTTGGTGTTGTATTCCGTTCCTAAATATCTGTATGTCTGAAGTTGGGCTCCAACGAAAACGAATTTTGGCTTCATATAGTTGTGTTGCAAAGGCTTTTAATGTCTTTCGTTTCTCCAAAGCTTCCACTGACAGGTCTAGTAAAGCAATGATTTTTTTGCCATTGTAAGTCAGTGCGTTTTTAAGTCTAGCTTCTCGTAGAATTTTATCCCCGGACCTGGGGTACAGAAAGTGCACTAGAATGTCTCTAGGTCTGTCCTTGCTGGCTCTTGCAAATGGGCCTAGTCGGTATGCTCTCAAGATGGCTGGAGCCACACCCTGTTCTAAGTCCAAAGATTTGGCCAGCCAAGTGGACATAAAGGCGGCTAAATCTGCGCCATTTTCTGCCCCCTCTTCCAGCCCCCTGAATTTCAAATTATTCTGTCTCCAATGGTTTTCCAAAACCAAAATACGATCTGCTAAGTTAGAGTCTGAAGATTGCAACTGCTTTACCTCTTCTTGCAGCGTCATGGTGAGTTCTGAGTTGTTTTCTGCCAGTTGAGAGGTTGCTTTAATTTCGTTCGTCAGGCTGGTGAGAGTCGTTTGAATTGGTTGAAGAAATTCTTCTACTGCCGTGGATATGGATTGTTGTATCCATCCCTGAATTTCTTTTAAGTCTTTTTTTGTTAGCGGCGCGTCTTCGTTTTTCTGGCCGTCTGTGGTCGTTGGAGTTGTTGTCGACGCCATTGCGGGGCTCGCCGAGTCGCCTGGGCCCGTCTTTTCGCCGTTTGTTCCCGGGGTAAAGAATTGTTTTACCGACCCAGTTTCTACTTTTTTCGGTGTGGCTTTGGGCTTTGAAGGTTTGCCCATATTTTTGCTGTTGTTTTCTTCGTGTTGTTTTGAGTTTTCGTTGGTTTGCGGGAGGGAAAGGCAGGAGCTCTGCTAAAACGCGTCCGCCATGTAACGACGACGCTCCGCCCCCCCCGAAGGCAGATTGTTTTTACAAACCTGAGACAGCCCACAGGTTTGCAGAAACAATCTAAATGAAAAATTGAAGTGTATTTGAAATTGCCCCCGAATTGTTTAAGCCAAGACTTCACAATGCTGTGTGGTGAGACCTCAACTGCCATTTGGGGAGGTGCTTAGCAACCCCAATATACAATGCAATCCAGCCAGCCTCAATCAGTTGGGCAGCAAGTGAAGGCAGGCTCAGGGCACGAAGCTTTTATTGTGAGATTTGTGTTTTATCTCTCTCAAAACTTACCTTAGCTGTCTGATGAAGGGAGCAGAATGTATGTCACAACACTCATGAGTGGGGTGGTGGCCTGGTGGTGGTGGCAGCAGCAAGATAGTTTTAGTACAAATCATCAAGGCCAGGCTTTTTGAAGTAACCTTGTCTACCTCTTCCACCAAACTGATTGGGGCTAGCTGTATTGAATGAGGCAGCTATTTGTGGGATGGGCTGACAGGAGAGAATGAAAGTGCAAATGGGCTAGGAGAAGGGAAGAACATAGAGAATGGGACAGGGGGTTGAGATCTATATCCCCCATGAATCATGAGGGCTTGAAGCTTGTATGCATCTTTGGAGTGGAACATACTGATCTCCTCCTTGCCATTTGAATAGAAGAGTTTAATTCTGTTGAGTGGAGTTTTCCTTAGTTATGTTCTATGCAAGAAATGGGTGCTAGTATGAAGAAAGTTTTGAGAATCCACCTGCAATGAAATTAAGATGTTGTATCTTCATGATAAAACTAAATGCTATGGCTGATGTTTATTTATTTATTTATTTATGTTTATTAAATTAGATTTTTACCGCCCTTTGCCTCTTACATGGGGCTCAGGGCAGTTCACAACAGTTTGGTTCAATGCAGTATAAAATAAGTTAGAACAATAAAAACAATTTTTTAAAAACATCCAGAACATTTAAACAATTTAAAAACAAGATGGCAGTGCTAGCATTCAGTCATGGGGAGACGGGTGCCAGGCGGATGTAAGGAACCATCACTGGCCTCAACCAAAGAGCTGGCGGAATATCTCTGCCTTACATGGCCTGCGAAACTTAAATAGATCAGACAGGGCATGGTTGTCGTTAGGCAGAGAATTCTACCAGGATGGGGCCAGGGCGGAGAAGGTCATGGCCAGCTGGATATCTTTCAGGCTGGAGACCACTAGAAGGTTCTTATACACCAATCTTAAAGCCCTTTGAGGAACATACCGGGAGAGGCAGTCCTGAAGGTACATATGGTCCCTTACTGTTAAGGGCTTTAAAGGTAAACACCAAAACCTTGAATCTGATCCAATGCTCCACTGACAACCAGTGCAGTTCACACAGCACTGGATGTGTGTCCTCCGTGGGGTCCCTGTGAGGACATTTTGTACCAGTTGGAGCTTCTAGGTCAGTTTCAAGGGTAGCCCTGTGTAAAGTAAGTTACAGTAATCCAGCCTAGAAGTAACCGTTACATGGATTACTGTGGCAAGGTCAGGGCGAGACAGATAGGGAGGCAGTTGTCTGACTTGACGCAGTTGGAAAAATGCTTGCTGGACAACATTGGTGATCTGGGCCTCCACAGATAAAGTGGGATCCAAGATCACTCCCAGACTCCTGACGGTAGGTGCTGTTGTCAGAGGCACCCCATCAAGGGCTGGGAGTTGACTCCTCCAACCTGAGTCACCCTCCCCCAGGCACAGAAGCTCTGTTTTAGTTGGATTCAGCTTCAACTGGCATTGGTTCAGCCATCCCACTACAGCCTCCAAACCCTCAGCCAAATTTTTCAGGGCAGAGTCTGGGTGGCCGCCCATCAGCAGATATAGCTGGGTGTCATTGGCATATTGGTGACTCCCAAACCCAAAGCTCTGAGCCAGCTGAGCAAAGGGGCACATGTAGGTATTAAACAACACTGGGGAGAGGATCACCCCCTAAAGCACTCCACATATTAGTGGGTGTCTAGTTGACATCTCTCCCCAGTGAGATCAGCCACTTCAAAATTGTCCCGCAGACTCCTGTGTTGATATGGTAGTTTGATATGTGGAGAGCTGGTGTGGCTAGTCCCTGATTCAGAGAGTCCCTGATTCAGATTTTACCTCATCCATGATCCCATAATGTAGCATTAGACCAATTCAGTGTTTTTCAAACTCTTTATCTACAACATTAGGAAAATAATACTTCTGCCAGGATTGTTTGGGTAATATATATAATGTGCTTTGAACACTTAAAATGCATTCTATTACCATATTTTTCGCTCTATAGCACGCACCTGACCATAAGACGCGAGGGGAGGATCGCACCTTCCGCGCTGGTCAGCGAGGCCTCAGCTGGCAGCGGCAGCACGGTAGTGGCGGCCTCGCGCGAGCCGGCAGCGTCAGTGGCGGCCTCGCGCGAGCCGGCAGCGGCGGCCTCACGTGCTGCAATCATGCAGCAACTAATACACACTGAAATGCAATTTTAAAAGCACAAATGTCTGAAATAGCGGTCATTTTTCATGCATTGCAACTGGGATTGGAACATGGCAACTGGAATCAGTTTACTGAATCTGATTGTTATGTCTGCACTACTGTAGTCTGCAACTTATCCCATGTGCTGTTCTGATTAACATTTGTGTCCATGCTTTTAGCAGAAAGTGAATACCTCATTAAACAGATCAGACCATTATACAATCAGTTTTCTTTTTTCTTTTCTTATTTTTCTTCTTTGTATCATTGCTGAATATGCTTTGTTTCACCTCTTCATCTGTCCACCACCTATACATACCTTTTTCCTCCACAAATATTGCACTGCCTAGCCATTTGAGTCATCCCAGAGAGAGCAGTCCCCTAACCCGTTTTTATTTGCCTGCCATTGAAGTTAACTGATAGTTGCGTAGTTAGCAGTGGGAATTTTCAGGTTTTTGTTTAATTGGTTGTCCTTCGAGGAGGAAGCACATAAGGACATAAAATGCACAAGGAACATTGTTAAGGACTACTCAGGGTCAACCTAAAATAAATTGTGCTTTTAAAGAATGGCTATACATGTATTTCAGTATCTCTAACCATTCTTCAGATGTTCAGCCAGATTATTTACTATGAAGCCACTCTTGTGTGGCAAATTTTGACACAGAAAGATTGACATGCACCTTAATATGATCATTGTTTTATAAAGTACAATGTGTGATGTCTGACTCATTCGGAGATGTGTTTTGGGGATATATAGACAGCCACTTAAAGTACATAATAATATCAATCTGCATAGAAACATGTTTTAATGGTCTTATTTGTCTATACCACCTTTAGTTTTTTAAAGAAAACACATACTTGATATAAAGATTGATTAAAGAGCATAAAATTCCCTTAAATGTGTGCTATGAATGCTTGCTGTACAACCTTTCATAATGGAGTTTTAGCTGATTCATTAAACAAAGATATTAGACGTTTATATCCCTCAGCTCCTGCTGCAGCCGTTGTAGGCCTGGTAATGAGTGAGTTCCAATTCTTGGAGAAAATAACTTCAAGAAAACAATATGCCAATGTAGTACCTCAAATTTTCCCATGCAACCTAATTCTCTTGCCGTTTGCCAGCCTCCAAGTGAGGCCTGGAGATCTCCCAGAATTACAGCTGATCTCCAGTCTTCAGTGGTCAGTTCCCCTGGAGAAAATGGCTGAGGTCCCTTCCCTCCTGAAACCCCATCTTTCCCAGGTTGTGCACCCAGTCCCCAGGAATTTCCCAATCTGGAGTTGAAAACTCTATCATGTTTTAATTTTCTGTCTTCTAAAGCCATGGAAAAGATTAACACACCCCTTCGGTGTCCCCTAGTGGCTCTGCCTATTTCCTTGAAACTGAGAATTTTGTGGTAAGCATATAAAAGTGACCCTGAGGAAAAGCTTCAAGGTTTCAACAAATTCACCAAGAGCATCCACAGTTAAATAGTATCTTCATCAGGAAGATTGTGGGGTGCCAATCTCCAGGTGGGACCTGGAGATCCCTGGAAATTACAGCATTTCCAGAGGACAGAACTCCATTCTCTTAGGAAAAAATTGCTGCTTTGGAGGGCGGACTTTTTGGCATTATACCCCACTGAGGTCCCTCCCCAAACTCTGCTTTCCCCAAGCTCAAAGCCCAAATCTCCAGGAATTTCTGAACCTAAAGTTGGAACTATAACTTATCTTTCTGTTGGCTAATTATCTTCCTAAAGTAGTGAAGGATGAGCACAGGAAGAAAAAATTAACAGCAGCATTCCTTGATGATGCTTTGATGAGTCCTCATTCAGTTCTCAGCCAGAGTTGTGAGGCCAGTGTAGCAGTGTATAGGAACAGATAATGCAATGCCAGTAATGCTCCCTGCCAGCTAAGTAGTCAAGTGCAGTCATTTACAGCCTAGCTCTCTCGACTTTGCCACAGAAACAGACTTTTTAATGCCTTTGGGCTTGGAAAAGTCTCCCTGGAGTTCAGTAGAAACCAAATCCTATCCTTACTTTGGAAACTGAAACCAAATGACCTCTTTTCCCCAGAGCAAAGATGTCTCTTCCCCAAGCTTTCCACTCCTCTCTGAGTACAGAAATAGTGTTGCCAATTCCCCTTATTGCACCAGAGGGGGGGATTTGGGGGGGGCATCCTAGGATGTCCCTGACACAATGACATCACCTGGAAGTGATCTCATCACATTGTGGATGTTGTGTGGTGATGCTCTGGTTTTTGGGCAAAACTCTGTAGTAAAACTGGCTTCAAATCATAAGAGTTTTGCCCTCATCAGAGCATCACTGTGCAATGTCCCCGATGTGATGACATCACTTCCAGGTGATGTCATCACATTGGGTATGTGGGTGTTTGGGGGCAGGGTTTCCCCAGCTGGCTGGCAATAGGTAGAAAACTGGGGGAACCTCCACTGGGACCTGGGGAATGGCAACCCTATGCAGAAACTACTTCAGAACAGTTGAGCAGGCATCATTTTGTTTCTGCAGAAACATCTATTAAGAGAAGCCGCCTGTGTCATAGGAAGGAGATGAGGTGTAAAAACTCTCAACTAGCATTGCCAGCCGCCTGATGGGAGTGGGGCCTTTCTCAGGCTCTTCCCCACTGCTCACTAGCTGGCCAGCGGAAGGGGGGAATCCTGCCCCAACTGACCTTTTTAAGCCTGCTTCCAGTTTCAGGCCTACTTCCAGTTAGGGGTGACTGTATGGCTTGAAGCAGAATTTACCATAGAGTTTTGCCCAAAAACCAGAGTGTCACCCCCGACTGGAAGTAGGCCCAAAACCAGAAGTAGGCCTGAAATGCCCAACATCACTTCTGGTCTCCTGGAAGGACATCAGAAGACCCCCCCCCCACTGGTCAGATAAATTGACCTGGCAACCCTACTCTCAACATTTTGTGATTGGTCCTGACTCATGAAAGCTATGTTGTGTGACTGGTCCCATTAGGGTTGCCAGGTCCTCCTTGGCCACTGGAGAGGGATGTTCCCACCTTGTAGCAGGCTTTATATATTGGTGCCCTTCCCTTTCTCCAAACTGCAAGCTCAAAAAAGTTTGAGAACCTTGAATTCAGATATTAGAAGTAAACAGGCTTGATTAGCTGCCTTATGAATGCAGAATTCTTTTCCTTTGACTCCTTTAATGCCAGCTTTGAGCATCTTCTGGAAATATAGTAAAAAAACTTCTTTATTTGGGTTTGTGTCTCAAAGCTGGCTGGATTTAGGCTTCAAAATTGAACAGTATAGGAATATTGCTTTGAAATTGTTCAGGTTGATATTACAACTGTTATATAGCTACCTTCTACTGGATCATTTTTCTTTTCTAACTAGTTATAAAGCCGAAGCAAAATTATAAGAAGCCAACTCCTGACTTGCTTCCCTTGTTCTGTAATAACGTCTTTTTTTGTAATTATATAACACTTATTTCCTGTTGTTTGGGTTTATTTATTGGATGACTTGTATTTGTTAGTTATATGTGCCCCCCCTTGTTCCTACCCCTATCCTGAGAAAGAAATTTGTAACTTTTTATTTTAAATGTAATTCTGTTTAACTTCCAGATCAGTTCTTCTATGCTGAATTTAAAATTTAAAATTTTACATTAGGAAAAATAATTTTTGTTTCCCTGGAAACTGTGTGCTTAAAAAATGATGGTGATGTTTTTATTCCTTTTTATAGACTTAATGTATACAGTCATGGAAGGGCAGAATGTTAATGTTAGGGTACTATTTAAGTACAGATTTTCAGTGTTCGTCAAACAATATTTTGGTTCGCTGGCTGAATGTAATGTTTTTTGGGTCCCCTGTGAGAAGTATTTAATGCCCTGTATATTGCTACTATCTGAGATGCTCAACTAAACATGCTTCATAAAACCGCACCAGACAGGAGACCAAGGTTCAAGGAGTGATTAAGGGTCATTGCATGGTTGTATTGTTTGGGAAATGAGTCCAAGGCATGTTTGTGTAATAAGAATGGCTCAAAGTGGTTATCTAGAATGACAAGCTCTGTAGAAAACATCCATCTTTTTTGACCTAGCCTCTTTTACTCCAACCTCTTTTTCTGTTGTACATTTAGACAGCACTGGGGTTTAAAGCCAAGCTGTTGAACCTTGACCCAAAACTAACAGCAACATCCTGTCTTTTAAAATGCTGCTATTTCTAACAAAGATACAATATGAATGTATCTATTAGTGAAATATCTGACAAGGTTTAATTTCTTTATAGTAACTGGTATTTCAATGAACATTGCTTCCTTTTTTAAAAAAGCCGAGTCTCTTGCAAAGCTAAATTCTACCCCATGTTCTGATTTTGAAAAAGGCGCTATAACCAGATTGTCAGTAACCACCATTATCTCCCTACCTCTGTGTTGTTTAAGCTCTTATCAAAGCTTGTTCATGTGTCGGTCATTTGTTCTCCTATCTCTGAAATTAAGAATAAATTACATAATTAAGTGAATTTGCCTACATTTGCGTATGAACAACTGATTATATGGGTTATATACCATTGATGTGATAGTGTAACACAGAATTAGTTCATTATTATTCATTTTATTTATGGGGCACCTTTCTAAGTGGAGTAAAATATTTTTAAAATGCAATAAAACCACTATATTACATACAATAAACAATGCAATAAAACTGGATTTCAGAATCACCCAAGCTTGACAGAATTTTTGAAGAAAGGAAAACTGCAAAAATTGAGATTAAATTTCCAGGGGTGTTTTTGGCTGTAGTAAGCAAGAGTAGTACCAGAAAAGGGAGTGGTTAGGACCATTTACGTATCATCTGAAGGCATTTCTGATTCCTTGTGCAACTTTCAGAAACAAAACCAGTTCTGGAAAATACAAAATCTTGCATTCTTTTTCACCATCCAAAGCTGATTACGTTTTTAAAAAATCAAATTCAGCACAATGCCAAAGAGGACTTTCAAAGGCAGTCAAAGTGATTTCTTGGGGAAAGGGGACTGTATTATTTTTTAAGGTAGATTACGGAACTCTCCAGAATTACTGGAACTTTTGTAAAATATAAACCAGCACTAATGATGTTGCAATCTGTAGTTCTTTTTAATTTCTTTAATGTGTATGCTTTGAGAGAGAGAGAGCAAAGTTTTGTTTTGTTTTAGAACTACTTAATTTTTTTAGTTGCTGGTGTCCTCAAAAGAAAAACAACAAAAAATAACTCAAAAGCAGGGGTCATTTCAAGCAGGAGCTCGGGGGAGCACAGCTCTGGGAGTTGGTGCCAGCCCTCTCCCAACGGGGGAATGCCTGCTTGTGTCATGGCTGCCGCAAAATGACCCCGTCCCCTGGAAAGGTCCTTGTTCCTCCAACCAGCCTTCTGAAGGCTTCAGCCACCACTGAAGCTATCCTCCCAGAATAGTGGTATTTCTTAGGCTTGGATTAGTAACTGTCCCCTCTCTGCCAGCTCTTTCTTTCTCTCTTCTCTCTCTCTCTCTCTCCCTTCTTTCTTGCCTTCTGACATACTTCTAGTGATGTCAAGTGGTGTAGCATATGCAAATAAGTTATGCTAATGAGTTATGCTAATGAGCCCCTGCACCTCTTTTTCTATGAAATGACCCCTGCTCAAAAGAATAAACTTTTTTTTCCTCTGGGGAAGGAGAGTATTTTTTTTTGACAATTCAGAAATGTTTTAATGCTGTTTCTTTTCACATTTAAAGTATATTTTTTACACTGTGTACACTGCACTCTAGCAGTAAGAATCAATCAGGCAATAAAAAGACAATATTTTCATTGAAGAAAACTGAGGAGAGGATCTTTTATGTTGACCTTCAATAGGAGATGAACTTGCATTCTAGTTTCCTTTTTTACAGTGATGATAATGGAGGATGAAACCTCACAGCCCCAGAATTGGTGGGAAACTAACCCTATAAACTATTTGTCTAAGTAGTAAATGACATTTAAAATTTTATTATTTTTATTCTATTGCTCCTTTAGCACCCCTTTCTCTCTCTGATCTGTATTGCTTGGGTTGAGAGCCAGTCTGGTGTAGTGGTTAAGTGCGCGGACTCTAATCTGGGAGAACCGGGTTTGATTCCCCACTCCTCCACTTGCACCTGGCTGGATGACCTTGGGCAAGCCATAGCTCTGTACCAGCTGTTCCCGCAAGGACAGCTTGGGAAAGAGTTCTCTCAGCCCCACCTACCTCACAGGGTGTCTGTTGTGGGGAGGGGAGGGGAAAGGAGTTTGTAAGCCGCTCTGAGACTCTTAAGTGAATGAAGGGCGGGGTATAAATCCAATCTCTTCTTCTTCTTCTTCTTCTTCTTCTTGGTCCCAGCCCATCAGGGAACGTGTAGTTAGATAACATTACTGAAGGCAAGTATACTCCAATTTGAGTTAGTGGCGAGCAATGTACTTCCAGATTGTGTAAGGATAACACTGTGGATCATCTCTTTTTGAGAAGCAAAACCCTTACAAACTTCCTCTGCAGAGAACATGATATCAAGAAGAATTTGCCCCTCTTGAGAAAATACTAACAAACTCCAGGGGAGGAAGGTTTGAGAACTCAGAACAAAAGTTTTCACAAAAATGCCCCATTTCATGATCAGCTTCATCAAATTATCTTCTTTGTTTTGTAGGTTCTTAGGTTTGTACAGTAAGGAGTATGATTTTGGCTCACTGAAAGGCACAATTTAATACATTTTTATATGCTGAAGTATTTTTAGATGCAAGGGTCTATTACTATTAACAATACTAAAATTATTCTGGTTGGCTCTATTTTAAGAGAAAGTTCTAGGAGACTCAGAGAGCATAATGTATGTATTAGATACCAAGAACTTCCAGTATTATGTCCGTGTTAATAAACTTTCTGGTCCAACTTCCTCCTGCACTTTCTCCCTAATCTCCTTCAGCCACATCTCTTCCAGGGCCTCTCCCCTAAAGTTATCTTCTCTAAGAACTGTTCTGTCTCTGACGGCTGTACTATGGAATTTTCTATGTCTGACCACAACCTTATTTCTTTCAGCATTACACACTTCTGTGACCCTAACTCCTTCCATGAACTGCACACTATTAATGATGTGGCCTTCTCAGAAGAATTGCCCCTCCCTTATTTCTTCTGTCAGGTTCTGCAGTTTCAGTCTTCAACTCTTTCCTTCCTTAGCTATTGACAGTGTTGCCTCACCACACCGTTTCATTACCCTTCTCTGGATTAGCAGCAGTGTATAACAATGTAATATCTATGTGTAATATATTCGTATCTAAAATAAATTGAAAATTGAAAGAAAATAATTTGTGTTGTATTTTTAATGTGCAACAAATAGTTTTTTTTTCAGTAAAATCATCTGTGGTTTATTTGAGCAGGTTCTTTTTTTTAAAAAAAAAGGCTGGAACCCATTAAAATAGCCCATGGGTACATACAGGGGAGGTTATCTGTAAGATTTTACCTAATTAATTATGATATATTTTACCTCCATGTGATTTGTCATTACCAGTCCTGCAAGCTCAAACATATGAGAAGGGGGGTGGAAATCTCTTGTTTAATCTGACTGGGACCTTGTGGCATTTTAATTGTAAGCATAAGTGTGACAGAATAAATCCAAATGAAATCGGACAGTGATTAACAAGGAGCTCCTTGATATGGTAATGAGATTTTAAAAATCTGATCCCTGAATGTTTCTAAGGGTTTCATTAACACTTGTACAACTAAGCCATTTTACCTGTTTAAGCAATTGTGGAAATCCTACTGCATTGAGAGGGTATAATTAATAGGTGCCAAACATGATAGTATACCAGATGTTAGTCTATTGAAAGATATTTCTGTATCAGTTTGTATTTCTACTTTACTGGGATCATGGTGGAAGCAATAACCTATATTGAACTATCTGTTGGTAGAAATATAGGTGGAAAAAATAACACTTAACTAGATTAGCCATTTTCAGAGGCTGAAGGACAAACTAGAAGTGGTCAGCAAATCCGTTTGGAAAAATCACATTGCTACTGAATTTTTGGAGTGTTTTAGGTGATGTGAAATATCATATGGACAAGTAAGAGGGGAAGCTAAATATTTTCTCCCTTCCTTCAAAATGCTTCTCTTCTACTATATTTCTTCCAGAAATTACATCTTCCCAAAGAAAAACAACAACAACAACTGAAGTGTAGCAGGGAACAAAGCATAGGCAGAAAATTATTCTATTCTGTTCTATTCAGTGCCACCTGTGCTGCACTGTAAATCTTCTGAAAATCCCCTTTTCATAGCAAATCATCAAGAACTTGGAGAAGTCCTACTGCCATCTTGTCTAACAGCACCCTAAGTTTTTATTTATTTGCAAATTTATATCCTACCTTTCTATGTTCATCTAGGCAGCTAACATATTGAAAGCATACATAATAAAACTGCATCTTAAAAACGATTAAAACCAACAATCCCCCACATCATTAATACAATTAAAACCAGAACTAAAATTAACATACAAAGACATTTCTGGAATAGCAAATATTTACTGTAGTATTCTTTCTGTCAGTTGTTCAGTATTTAAAGGAGTGCAGTTGTGGTTCAAGTTTTGTGGAGGCTCTAAACACTGGAATGTCACATTAATTTCTCATTGGAGTAAAGTGATGCCCAAAAGACAGTTACTGTACATGGAATGAGAAATACCAGATATTCAAGCTAGATTCAGACGAGGAAGAGGAACTAGAGCTCACATTGCATATTTTCGTTGGTTATTGGAGCAAACAAAAGAATTTCAAAAGTAAATCAGTTTATGTTTCATAAATCACAGCAGAGTTTTTGACTATGTAGATCATGACAAGCTATGATTGGTTTCAAAAGAAATGAGTGTGCCACAATGTGATTGTTTTGATGAACAACCTGTACTCTGGAACGAGACTACTGTTAGGACAGAGTATGGAGAAACAGAATGTTTTCCAATTGGCAAAGATGTCAGACAAGGATTTATTTTATCTCCCTGTCTTTTCAGTCCATATGCAAAACATATAAGGCAAAATGGATTAGATTTAGATGAAGGTGGAGTTAAAATTGGTGGAAGGAACAGTAACAATTTGAGATATGCAGATGATGCCACATTATTAGCAGACTTGAAACCACTACTTTTGAAGGTTAAAGAGAAAGATAATGTTTCCACCTGTTTTTTGGTGAATTCAACTTTTATATATCTAGTAGGAATAAGGTCCATTGTGGAAATAAATACAGTGGGCTCTAGAAAGTCTCTGAGCTGGTGCCCTGGCCTTGGGCACTCAGTGTCAATTCATTGTGGTGACCTCAACAGGATATAATACACAGAGTTTACTGTTTTCTCCAGGGAAACTGATTTCTGCCATCTGAAAAGCAGATGTAATTTTGAGTGATCTCCAGCACTCACCTGGAGATTGACAACAATGGTTCCCCAGAAGGAAACAGCTGGTTTGGACTCCTCAAACCCTACCCTCTCCAGGCTCTACCTCTCACATCTCCAGGAACTTCCTAACCTAGAGTTGGCAGCCCTGTCTCCTTCCCAGCAACCAGCAACCTACCCTTTATCTGCCCCTCTGACTTCAGCTTTCCTTCCCCCCCCCCCACCTGCAACCTTTACCTAGGAAAACTACAGTCTTTCTCCACAGTGGGGACCCAAGGAGGAGGGAAGTGACCTCAGCAGGGTATAATGATACAGAGTCCACCCTGCAAAGCAGCCGGTTTTTCCAGGGGAGCTGATCTCTGCCATCTGGAGAGTAGTTTTAATTCTGAGTGATCTGCAGCCCTCTGTCATGGGCTGGGGTGCCAGTCAGAGGAAGTCCAAAACCAGGCCAAGGTTGGGAGCCAAGAAGACAGTGCAAAGTCGAAAGCCAAGCCAGGTTCAGGAGCCAGAAAAGCAGAGCCAAGTCCAAAATCACTAACCAGAAATGTAGTCCAAAGCCAGAGAGTCTGAAAGACTAGGTATAATTGCTGAGCCAAAGTGGATACAAGGTGTCATGGAGCTGACTCATTGCTTCCACAACCAACTCTGCCCAGAGTGTGGAGCTAAATGCTGTTACCAATTATCCAGCCGCATGATTGTCCAGGCTTCTGTAAAAACTCTGGGCGTCTTCCCAGTAGCCTGGCCTCTCGCTGCCTGGTTGCTAAGTCTTGACTGTCGCTCCCAGGGCTATTTTTGGGCAGGAACGCACAGGAACGGAGTTCTGGCTGGCTCCTGAGTTGGCAGGAACTCATTAGCATAATAGGCCACACCCAACAACAGAAACTCATTAGGATTGGCTACATTAGGGGTATGTGGTCTAACATGCAAAATAATTCCTGCTACAAAAAAAGCCCTGGGTTTTGACAACAAACAAGATAAACAGAATAAGAAGCAAAAGGTGGGTGTGGCTGGATGACCACTCTTCTGGTAATGTGGGGGTATGGCCTAATATGCTAATAAGCTGTGCTGTCAGTGGTGTGGCCTAATATGCTAAAGAGTTTCTGCTGTTAGGTGTGGCCTATTATGCTAATGAGTTCCTGCTGGGCTTTTTCTACAAAAAAAATGCCCTGGTCGCTCCCTTAAACGAGTCACAAATGAAGGCAAGTTGGGAGGGCTTTTGGCTTGCGATTCCTCCCCCTCAGCTGGGCCAGGTGTCATGAATGCTGATGCGGACAGTAGCTGCCAACTATCCTCCTTTGCTGCTTCAGAGGGGCCAGCTGCAGTTTCTGCAAGATCTGTCAGCTCTCCCTCACCCACACCCATGACACTCTCACCTGAAGATTGGCAGCAGTGGTAACCCAGTAGGAAAAGTACAGTCTTTCTCCACAGTGGAGATCAAGGCAGCTTACATCATTCTCCTCTCCCCCTTTTGATCTGCATAACAACCCTGTGAGGTAGGTTAGGCTGAAAGTCTGTGACTAGTCCAAAATCACCCACTCAGTTTCCACAGCAAGAACCTGGGTCTGTCAGACCCTGCTCTGAAGTGCTAACTGCTATGCCTAGGGTAGCCAACCTCCAGGTGGAGCCTGAAGATCACTGGATATCACTACAGACAACAGATCTCTTTTCCCCTGGAGAAAATAACTACTTTGGAGGGTGGAGTCTATGGCATTCAATTCAGCTGAGGCCTCTCCCTTCCCTAAACTCTGGCTTCTGTAGACTCCACCACAAAATATCCAGGAATTTCCCAACCTAGAGCTGGCAGCCCTAGTCAGGACTGGCCCCAATGAGGTCCCCATTAAGGCCAAAGGAGGCCTGGAATGGGCGACCTGGTTTTGCCTTTTTACTGACAGAAGCAAGCTTGGTTGCCTAGCAACAGTCACTGAGGGAAAAGTTAGCCCCACAGGAGCCAAGCAGGAGAAGCTTCTTCAGGAGAGACAGCCAATTTGCAGTTTATTCTGACAGGGAACAGTGATTGAAGCAGCAGTGGGCGGGGAAGAAGAGCAAATGCAGCACCCAGCCAATGGTATGTGAGTACTCTTGACTCAAGAGTGTTCCCTCTAAGCTGAGTTAGTGTGAGCTAGCTCCCAGTTTTTTAGAGTGTTCCCTCTAAGCTGAGTTAGTGTGAGCTAGCTCCCAGTTTTTTAGCCTCCGGCTCACCCATTTTTGTCTCAGCTCAGGAAGGATGGCTCCCAAGCAAACTAATTTATGCAGCAGCCAAATTGCTCGCTCACAACTTTAATACCAGTGGCTTGCAGAGTAGAATTTTTGCTCGCAAGACCCTACAGCTTAGAGGGAACATTGCTCTTGAGTGGTGGTTGACGGGCCATTGGCTGATGGAACATACAGCACAGCCATTGGGAGAGCTGCAAGTGCCAATACATTAGGGCTTTTATATATGTATCAGATTAACAGTGCAACATTAGGGCTATCATATCCATTATGAGAAGACAAGAGTCACTGGAAAAGACAATAATGCTAAGAAAGGTTGAAGGCAACAGGAAAAGAAGACCCAACATGAGGTGGGTTGACTCAATCAAGGAAACCATGATCTTCAGTTTGCTAGAACTGATCAAGGCTGTTCACAGTAGGACATTTTGAAAGTCATTAATTCATAGGGCTGCCATTAGTCAGAAGTGACTTGATGACAGTTAACACATACACATTCTCTACCCCCTAGCTAGCACCTTTACTGCCTTACATAGAGGGGGTGTTGTGGTACCATTGCTGGATTGTGTAGATAGTAGCTAGGTTGGTTTTTTGTTTTTGTTTTTTTGTAGTACAAATGAAATCCAGTTTTTCATATCATCTGAAAAATCCTTGGAACTATGAGAAGTAAATGTGAACTGTTACCATATTTCTCTACTTGTGAGCTCAGTATAATACAACTGTTTTCATCCAATAATTAGTATGGTCTCAGAAGCTATAAAGGAGCTACAAGCAGCAATTTTTATGCATTAACTTGCTTAGACTTTTAGCTGCAAAGTCAAAAAATCCCCCAAAAACTCTTCAGGTGGCTCATAGCAAAACATCTTCCTGAACTCTAGTTATCATTGTACAGTTATACATGGGGCTTTATTTTAGTGATGTTGAGCTGAGTAGCTGCCAGAGGTCTACAGGGAATGCTGGAGATGGTAAAAAGTGAGATTAATTCACAAAGAATGCTGTTCTTTTGGGAGAAGTGTGCTACATGATGGACTTCATTAGTTGTATTTCTGATTTTTAAAAAAATTACTCTGTGAAACAAATGGGTAGTTAAAATCACTGGACGCCCCTGTTCTCTTTTTTATTCACCTGACAATCATTGGCTCAATTTTCCATCATACTGTACATTTTAATTTAACTGATTGAGAACTGGCACTTTGTCCTGGCTCATAAGGGAATGGGTCCTATGCCCTCAACAAAGTCAGCATTAAATTATAATGGACAATGAAATAAAGCCTTTCACTTTCAGACTGAAATCATTTGAAAGGGAAAGGTGAGACTTTTTTAAAGGTTATTTGCAGATTCAAAAGACTACATACAGCTGTTGGTGATCATATTCATTGTATGTGACTTTTTCTGTCCTTGGGAGACAGAAAAGATCATTTGAGGTGGATGCTTAGGGATTGGATAGTATGCTTCTTTTCTAACAGCACAAGAAAACCTTTGTGAGAAGAACAGGCTCCACTGATCAGAGACACCATGATCTTCACCACGAGTGAGTTTGCCAGGTGACTTACCACAACTGAAGGTAAAGAATCTAGTGAGCCAATCTCAGGATTAGTTCATTAGTGCACCAAACAGCCCAATCTCCTTGTGAACTTGCTACCAGCAAGTAGCACTTACAGCTGAAGACAGTTGACCTGCTCCCTGCATTGCAAAAGTGCAAAGAAAAGAAAGATCTCAAAAACTAAGGGAACTGGTCAAACACAGTGCCTGAAAGTAAAATGAGTTGCAATCCTCTTTCCTAGAAGTAAGACTCATTAAATAAAATGAGGCTTGTGGCTGAGCAAAACCATTTTGGGACTATGCTTTCAGCTCCCAAAGTCTGGAATGCCAGTGCCCAGATTACAATAAAGTCCCAGGGATTGGAATTAATGTTTTTTCCAGGGCTGTTTTGGCCTCCCAGACAAACTCTAAGATTGTCTATTCAGTTGCAAGTTCCCTTTTACATATGATAAATAATAACCAGGACAAAGATCATGGATGATACCTGTGACGAATCTGCAAGCTTTTCAGGACTTGGGTTCATTTCAGAACAGAAAGGTCAAATCAAGAAATCCAGAAGTGTCAGGTGGTTAGCATATCCAAGTGGTTTCATCAGAGCTTAACAAATTGACAAGAGCTAAAGCTGCTTTGAGTCCCCACTGGGGACAAGAGTGGAATATAAATATCTAAATAAGTCACAACATGGCAAGATTGGTGGAAACTTCTAGATCAGAAGTTCCAAAATGTGGTGATGGAGGAGAATGGCATGCTGTTACAATGTTTTGTATAGGAAACCAGAATGCCTTGGAATGGGCTGTATGCATTCATATACTATGTTTACAATATTTATTATGCTGAAGTATTTTTCAAATGAAAGCCTCTGCCAATGGGATTCTGTTAAAATAAATATGTATTGATGTTATCAGTTTAACTTGTGATTGCTTTGTAAATAGATAACGGACAATGGATCACATTTTTATTATCTGTACCCAGTATCTCTTATTTTAGTAATTTACTTTTGTAGAATATGGCTTTCATAAAATAGTACGTGGTGCTTTTTAAACGCAGAATCTTTGTGAAACAAGGGAATATATGAATGTGTCACTCTTTATTAGATATAGGTATGTTTCCAGTTTAGACATATCCTCACTGCACCACTTCTGGAACATACTGTGGGTGGTCAGTATTCTTTGCTACTGTTGCTAGTGATCTGCCAGCTTTTCTGACATTGATGGAATTTTATTTTAGGTGACTTAATTGTATGTTCTTGTTAAGAGAAAGAATAACAACAGAATGTGGTCTATGACCTTGTCCTGTCAGTGCTGATAAGCTCAGCCATACAATCAGATTTAAAACAAATGAAAGTTTCTGTCAATAGTTCTGGGGCTGGTTTTCTAAAACTTCCTTGACATGAATACCAAGAATCTTTGTAAAAACCTCTCTTTTCAAGATTACTGAAATGGAAGGCTGTCTTTACCCTGGCTATTTGTAACACATAGGGTTCAGCTCGAACACAATGACAGGTGCTCACCCTGAACAGAAAACAATGGTAGGAGAATGTCAAAGTGGTTTACCACAAGTCCAGCAGAGTCAGCAGTGGTCCGTGAAAATGAATTCCATGTGCTGAGCTAGTCAGGAATTGTTATATTTGTATAAAATGTTTATTTGCTAAGCTTTGTGGCCAACATCATTACTCTTCATTTTATTCATTATTATGTCACTGAGCAGTAACTTGTTAAAGATTAAAAGTTCCAATTGGCTGCTCATGCCTAAGGTATGTAAATGTCTTGGAACCCTGACAGTAATTTACTGGCCTGTTCTGCAAGTTCCTGCAGAAACAGAAATATTAGAAACTACCCAGTATAGTGACTAGTGTTTAAAACAACCCTGCAGTTATAATGCAGATATGAAGCCCATTTATGCTGGTAACATATTTACAGAAAAACAAAAAGAAAATACAATTGTTCATGAGAGGCGAAAAAAGACCTGAACTTTAAAAATAACAATGATTTGACACGTTCTTGTTTTATTATTATACACTTTCAGGAGGTACTCTGATCTAGACAGATTTTAAGGCAATGTAACTAAGGCCCTATACATATGGTATTTTCTGGGGAGTAATAAGTTGGAATGGGGTTCCTGTATGCCATGGCTACTTTACATTGCATATAAAATGGCGAATGCAGTACTAACTGAAAGAACCCAGAAGTTCTCTCAGTTAGTAGAAAAACAGACCAGGGACTTGAGATATCTTCTGTCTTTATTTTGCCATCAAGTCACAGATGATTTATGGGGACTCCATGGGGTTTGCAAGGCAAGAGACATTCAGAGGTGGTTTGCCATTGCCTACCTCTGCATCACAACCCTGGTATTCCTCCGTGGTCTCCCATCCAAATGCTAACCAAGGCCAACCCTGCTTAGCTTCTGAGATCTGACATGATTGGGCTAGCCTGGGCTATCGATGTCATGGCTATGCATGTTAGGGCTAGATGGGGTTATATCTCCCTTGAAAAGCCATTTTAGGAGTACTGTTTAATACAGCAGGCACCTTAGAAAACCAAGTGGCTCTGGTGGCTTAGAGTGCTTTTGCCCAGCTTCATCTGATGCATCAGCTGGTTTAGTCAGATTTAGCCATGGTGATCCATGCCTTAATTACATCCAGACTGGACTATTACAATGTGCTATACTTGGGAGTATCTTGTAGTTCAGCAGCTGCAGCTAGTGCAGAATGTTAAAGCTAGTCTGCTGGTTGGGGCCAGCTACTGTTAGCTTGTGACCCAATACTACTGCAATTATAATGCCTACCATTAGCTCCTGAGGCCAATTCATGGTGTTGGTCTTATCCTTTAATGCCCTACATGGATTGGGACTGGGGTATCTGAAGGACTGTCTTCTCCCATATGTTCCTACCCAGGAATTAAGATCCTGTCCCACCAATCAAAGAAACTTGTTTGGTGGTCCCATGGAAGTGCACCTGGCCCCCTCACATATAATCTTCAGGGAGCAGCTGAGGATAGTTTTATTTATAAATGCTTTTGACTAATTTAGTTTTTATTTCTTAAAAATCCTGAGATTTTATATAACGGTCTTTTAGCGCTCTCGCTCTCTCAGCTATGCATCTGCAGTCTAAAGTAGCAGTTCATATAGAATCTTTTTGATCCGTGTTCCATCTCAGTACTAAAAGAATGGGATAGATAGCAGGGTTTGAGAGATCAACCCCTATTTGTCCAATTTTTTTCAGTACTGGGATGGATCATGGATCAAAGTGATTCTGTACTGACCATTAGTTCAGACTGCAGGTATATGGTTCTGCTATGCTCCCAAAATGTTTAAAAAATTCTGAAAACAGCCTGAATTTCCCAGCTAGAATCTCATTCCTGAAACTTGGAGTGGTGTAACCCATCCTATCACTTTATTCCCATCTAATTCTTCTGGCTGTGTGAAACAAATCTACTAGGGTTGAGATTTCAACTCAGGTAAAGTACTGAGAAAGTTACAGTTGAGCATAATTTTACATAACAGTATAGCTCTTCCTTTTATATTAGTTATTCCATAAAAAGAAAATATTAGAATCTGTCTGATCTTCATAGTTTATTTTTTAAATTGTTTATAAGCTCTTGGCAAGCCACAGTATTGCAGGGCTAGTATGAAGTCTGCCACTTCATATCTTGCTGTTCAGTTCTACAAGCAGTGAGTTTCAATTACTAAAACTGAAAATTTCATATTAGAAAACTAGATTGAGTGTCACACATTTATAGTATGTCTCCCATCCCCTTTGAGATTAGATATTTCCTCCTTCTTGCCCGTGAAACAGCACCAAACTTTACATGAATTGGGATAATACAGGCTACAGGTATAAAAGCACTCTGTTCTCGGTAAGTTAAATTGCAGAGCAGCAAAAGAAGCAAAATTTTAGAAGTAATAAAATGAGTTTATGCCATTTGTTTTTCCTTTATATTGGCTGCAGGTGTTCACCTATTCCTCCCAAATTACAAAAAGTCATTCTGGACCATTTTTAAACTACTTAGAGACCTTGGGCCACATCTATTAAGCATTTATAGAGATTGCAAAAATATGTAGAGATTTTCTTTTCCCTCAACACAAGGGCTAAAACTGTTAAATTTATCCCCTATGGATTTAATTGCAAAGTGAGCTAACTTTTTTTTAAAAAAAGAAATACTTACAAATACCTATTTATGGAGCCACAGGAATACAGAAGAACACATTTGGAATTAATTATTTGTTCATTAAAGATGTGAGATGGAATGTTTTTGAAATCATATTTTGTGGTGATGAGAACTGATCTGTTATAGCTTTTAAAAACTGTATCCTGCACCAAGAATATTCATGGGCAAGCAGCAGTGTACAATTTTATACACATGACTTATATTCTAATAAGCCTTATATGTCTGGTTTCCAGCTATTAAACAGCATAGTACAGCAATTAGCAAATGGTGGTGGAGTTTCTTATGTGTATAGCACAGAGCATTGGATGTGAATATATGACCTATTTCTCTTTATGAATTGACTGGTTAATTAGCAATCCTAAGCTTTTCTACTTGGAGATAAGTCCCATTTTATTAATGGGGCTTACTCCCAGGAAAAATGTTCTATATCCAAAGTTACCAATTGCCTGAGCTAGTTTTGCATTTTATTACTCTGTTTTCCTTGTGCTGTTAATTAATGTGAAATACTGGCCCAAATATTTTATGTCATAAGAACAAAGCACAAAAACAGAAATAACCCCAGTGTCAAAATAGGGTCAGAATGATCCAGAGAGTCACTCCTGCTTTGAAGACTGGAAAGGTGGTGCTTCCCAAAGCTGCAGTTTTTTCTATGCAAGAAAAAGGCAGGTGAACTGACAATTAGCGGGGAAAATAATATGAGATGAAAGGGTTAAAAACCTCCTGATCTTGAAAGCAGTCGTGGTTGACTTCTGGCGACCCCTACTGGGGGCTTGAATGTTTTTCAGAGAATTGGTTTGATTATCCTGCTTCTGTGTCCCACCTCTGGTATTTCTTGGAAGTTGTCCTTCCAAGTACTTGTTAGAGTTGGCCCTGCTTAGCGTCTAAGATCTGATGAGATTGGGCTTGCCTGAGCTATCCAGGTCAGGACTTGAAAACAGCTGTTTTGAGCTCCTAATTAGTGTTTTGTGTGTGTGTGTGTTTTAAGAGAAGTTTCTATTTATGGATCTCCTGTATCCTATCAAGTTTGACCCTAATAGTTACAACACAATAGTAGGTAACTGTTACTGAAGATGCCATGTAAGGGACATATTTCAAGTCCAAGAGTTTAAAAAAATGACAGGAGAACAGTCTGGATTAAATGAGAAATTGGGGGGGGGGGTTTGTTTGTTTGGTAGTTCTGAATGTGTTTTATATTCAGCCAACAAATTTCTATAACATACATTTAATTTGCATTTTTCTTATTCTTTAACTATGGTGTTATTCTGTAACTATTGTGACACTGGTAGGGTTGCCAGCCCCACTTCAGCAAATGCTGAGAGATTTTTGGTGTGGTGCCTGGGGAGGACAGAGTTTGGGGTGATCTCATTTCCTCCATGTCTTTCTAATAATTCTTTCAAGCTCTGTGGCATTCACCATAGAGACTGGAGGAATTCATAGAGTAGCACATGGATGTGACATCACTTCCAGGTGGAGAGTTTGCTGGCCATTACATGACTTCTGTGTGACACTCTAGGAATTTTCCCAATCTCTATGGACTTTTCCATAGACTCTGGAAGGATTCCTAGAGCATCACCATTGATGCCATTATCGAGGGTGTGTGACCAAAGTGAGGGACAGGAGGTTGTCCACTGCCACCAAGCAAATGGCAACCCTGGATACTGACCTCTATCCAGCCATACCCACATAACAAAGAGAGTACATCCATTCCCCCCTTCTGCTGTATCTCATTGGACCATCAGGAACAGCACAGAACGCCCTGAGATGATGAAGAGGTATCTGCTGATCATTGCCCCCTCCTAAGAAAACTTGGGCCCTTACATTTTTGGAATATAGTTGGATACAATCCACCATTTTTATAGCACCTGTGCATCTTTGCTGGTTTCGCAATTATTGGAATTTACTGTGAAATTTTTCCAATGCCTAGAAATATCTCCAACAACAGATTTCCGTTAGTATTTTTGCTACACAGTAAGGTAGGAATACCTGCCTGCACAGGAGGAGACTGTACCAAGGGCAGAGTTGCAGGGTATGCAAAGAGCATGATAAGAGAAGAAATATTTTACTGTTGAACTTTTCCAGGATCAAATTTTGTGGGATTGGCTTTTAGTGTACTGGTAAAGTAGCTATGGGATTTTTCCCCTAAAGAAATAAATGTAACTCACAAGTAATTTTGGCTTTAGTATAGCAGAGCATGTAAATGCTTCATTTGGGCTTTCAAAAATCATGCAGGAGTTTTCCTTAAACCTTAATGTCCCCCTTTCATAACGTTTATAGCTTTTTCTTCGACTGCCTTTTTAATTCCTTGTTTCTCTTAAATTAGTAAGTGAATAACCCTTTGCATTTATTATCTACAATTGGTTTATGCTCCGTTTTGTCTCCCCTGCACAAGCCTTTCATTGTTCTCCTCTAGCACATGCATACCCACAGAGCTACCATCTTTTAGTTGTCTAACTTTAAATTGATTAGAACACATTAATTTTTAAATAAGTGTCACATATCTTTAACCAAGCACTACAAGGTTGAGGAGGTTTCATGGTGTTAAAGTCTGAACCAAAACTAAGTGAGGAGAATTTTAAAAATATGGGCTGCCCTTCATTAGCCCTCATGATATCTCTTGACAGGCAGTGTGCGCTGATGTTGCCATGCCAGGCCAGGGCAAGACCGGCTGCCATGCACCATTTACCCTCTGTCAGCAGCTTCAGTCAGTGCCTGGGCAAGACTGTACACACGAGTCTGTCATGCGTCAGCCTCAATTAGGCTCAGTTTGCTGCGCTTGGGAAAAGCAACAGCCCTTCCGTTAACCATTTTTGTTCTCTCTATCGCTCTCATTTTCTTATTTCATTCAACTGTCTTTGCAAAGTGTTTTTGATTTGACAGTAGTATTCCTGTGGTAATTCTTGCAAATAGTAAGAGCAAAATAGTGTGAGATAAATTGATGTAAAGTATCAATAGAATTCCACTTTGGCACTTTCTTACTTTTCTAGAAGAATTTACAAGCATTCCTTTTTGACTTTCTACATGGCAAAGATTTGCTATCATCAGCTGTAGTGGGCAGGGCAATGCATGATGTGGCCTTAAGGTTTCTAACCTTTCATCTGACAGAACCTGGAAATGAATGGAATGCAATAGGCCCTGTGGCTACAAAATTTCCTGTAGCCAAGTGATCTGACCTCTGTCTGAGAAGATGAGCATTGAACTGATAGGCTACAGACTACTGATGTGACCCACTGTAAATGTTCTTTCTCTGTGTGGTACTTCACTGAAAAGAGGTATTGGTTTCTTTATAAGAATAAGAACATGGCCACTGGTTGACTAAATAAACTGAAATATATGGTCAGATTCTTTTGGAGGGTATGTGTACGTCTTTACTTTTTCATCCATCCCTTTATAACAATATTCTAGCATTTAAAAAGTGTTATCTATCAGGATGCTATACAATCCATCTGTTATTTCTGCCTCGTAGGGTCACTAATACAGTGATTTGCCAGTGTTAACCAGGGAATAAGTGAATGAAGGGGTATGATCTTGAAGCTACATGATATAACAATCTTGGTGGAGCTAAGCAGGTGTTGTTTTGGATGTCTGTGAGAGGCTGAGAGCCCCATTTTCATCAGTTTGAGTTCAGTGGAGTAAAGGTGTGAAATACATGAGGTAAATTACTGAGGTACAAGTTGAAGTCAGATCTGTGAGATAAATTTAAGTGCTTTGTACAACAGAGTACATTCCTCCCCCCCCCCCCCCCCCCCGGAAAGTCCCATTTTGATGGGCCTCAGTCAATACAAATATTTTTTAAAAAACCATTCCTTGGGGTATTTATTATCAAAAATTTTGGCCTTAAATCTTCTTTTTCTTTGGGCAAATTTAAAATTTGTTAAGTTGTATATGGACAAACAGCAGAAATGGTCAGTACATGGCAAACTCTTCATGGTGAAATCTTGCCATAAAACACAGTAGCAGGGAATAAGACAACCATC
This sequence comes from Lepidodactylus listeri, assembly GCA_029233225.1. Classification (NCBI taxonomy): domain Eukaryota; kingdom Metazoa; phylum Chordata; class Lepidosauria; order Squamata; family Gekkonidae; genus Lepidodactylus; species Lepidodactylus listeri. The sequence continues at coordinate 72,477,663 of JARCFY010000005.1, forward strand.
ATGGATTTTTTTTTTCATCCAGGATGTATAGTGACCAAATAATCCTTGATGATATGAAATGTTAATTATGAAAACCATAAAATTATTCACAACCTGCACCTTAACCAAATCTTACTCTCTTTGTCTCTCTCTCTTCTCTACAAGTATAGAACACACATGACTATTTATGTAATAAAAAGGCTACCGTGTGTTTTAATGGACAGTGAGACATTTTTATAGCTAGCTATCCATGTGGGATTTATAGAGTCTTATGGACCTGGTCAGTGTGTAAAATCACACCAGCCCAAGAGACTGTTCTCAGATGTTGGTAACAAGTCAGTGTTTGAAAGGAATCAAAACAATATAAATCCTATGAGATGTGTGGCAGCAGGAAGTGTTCTAATGGGGAGGAAGACCGGCCGACCACCACACAAGAGAACATAGAGAAGAAAGTGTTCTTTTCTCTTTCATGCATACAGTACCAGCAGGGGTAAGCAGGTTTCTATAAAGAATCTCCTCAGTGGATCAATCCAGCAGAACAGATGGAGTGCGTAGATATTGTACATCAGATTTCCATAGCATGTGGCAAAACAATGCAGTGTGGCAACTGTTTAACTTTTTAAAGAACATCCATAATTATCCAGAGTTAAAAAGACATGGATGTAATGATTTTGTAGCAATAACTATACGGATTTTGGTAGATAGTATCTTCCCCAAGGAATACATTAGCGGGAACTGTACAGTTGTTAAACATTGTGAATAGAAGACTTAGCTGCCCTAGTAATGAATACTTAGAGCAATGAATTTTATATAATTTCTGTGCCCAGTAATAGAAACCCAATCATAATTCAGTTGAAGTCAGGGGCTGAGGACAGACTGGCAATGTAAAGCGGGGCAGGCACGCTTCGCAAACAGAGGAAAGGAGCACGTTCAGACATGCGCATCTGCCCGTTGGCTCCGTTGCGTACTTACCCGTCTCCCAGTCGCTTTGCTTCCGCTTTACCCGGACACCGGTTTTTCCCGGTGTTCAGGGGCCTTCCTCCGCATGCCTCCCGCTTCCAAACAGTGTGAACTGGAAGAAGCGGGAGGCATCCGGAGGAAGTGTGAACACACCGGCAAAAAGTTATGCGCATGTGCGCATGTGCTCATGTGCGCACATGCGAAAAACATCAAAGGAAAACAAAAAAAAGTGCAGCGGGGCGCGCGAGCCGCATGTGCTGGCTATGCGGCAGTCTGAACGCTCCGTGGCAGTCTGAACGCTCCGTATCGCCGCTGATCCGCATTGCTCTGGCCAGTGTGAACGGCCAGCTCCGTGGGTTTTTTCCCCCGCTCCAGTTCCCTCCGCTTTGCCTCCGCTTCAGATTGCCAGTCTGTCCTCAGCCAGTGACAGTTACAATTTACATTTGTGGAGAATTTGGCTGTACATTTGTTTAGAGTGCCTCTTAAAAGGTTATAGACACGCGTGTAAAACTGTTGTTAGCTATGTGCAATATAGGAACAGAAAAGGGAAGGTTCATATAAGGTGATTGAACAGTGTTATAATCCCATTTTTCTGTCAAAGTACCACCTAGCAAAAAATAAGTTTCTGTGAGACTTAGAGTAATATCTAACTCATGCTTCCTAGTTTATAAAACAGGAAAATCTAAATTGTAAGCCAGGTGGCAGCTTTAGGGATATAATAAACATTGTCTACAGCTGTCATCTTGAGTGTTTCAGTGTTTATATGAAGATTTTAAGAGATGAGGGATACATAGCTAATGTATCTGCTTTTATAAGGTCAGAGGCTATAGTTCATTTTGGCAACAGAAGCATTGGGCGAGTGGTATTACTTTAGGTATATTATATATTAATGTTATGCAGAAGCAATTGTTTTCTGGATTGGAAATGCTGAGATAAATTACAGGATTTATTCTAATTTTATTTTGTTTTGCTTGCATGTTCCTTTCAGTGCTTATCCCTGACAAGTTGTAAACTCCACAAAGTCGCCTCATTTTTTTCAGCTTCTGGCACTATAAATACTCTGAGCAGGAGTGCTAGACTGGCCCAATAAGCCTTTGTTAGGGCAGCCCATTTGCTTTTACACATGAAGATCAAGAACCAATCCAGGCTCCTTGAGTTTTTGATTGATCTAGGATCTGAGAGTAGCAGAGTTGAGTAACCACGCCTCTCTACTTTCGTATAAAGATGCAGCATGAGAGGGAGAGGAGTTAATTCTTCCACCCTTGAGCCATTTTCCTGACTTCAAATGCTTTCCATCCTCAACTTTTTCTTGCTTCTCTGAAGGAATCCCTTTGGAAGAAACATACAGGTAACCTGTATGGCAAAATGGTTCCACACCAATTATGAATTGAACCTCTTTACTGAAAGAACGTTTGACTCCAGTGGCACCTTTAAGACCAACAAAGCTTTATTCAAGGTATAAGCTTTCGTGTGCATGCACATGCATGCACACAAAAGCTTATACCTTGAGTAAAATTTTGCTGGTCTTAAAGGTGCCCCCGGGTTCAAACTTTGTTCTGCTGCTTCAGACCAACACGGCTACCCACCTGACTTTGTACTGAAAGTCAGTGTACCACTTACAGAATGTTTGAGGGCAGGCAACAGGGATAGCTATTCCCATCATGCATTATGATACTTGCTGAGGGATCTTTCTAGCTAATGCTGGAGGCAGAATACTGGTCTAGATTAACTTTTGGTCAGTCATTGCAGTTCTTATACATAGGAGAGCTTTACTCCTGTAAAACAGAAACTACTACTCATCTGTACAAGAGGAAACAGTGTTCCAGTACAGTTGGCTGTTTCTTTAACAGTGCTTATTTTATATCAAATGTTTCATTGCAAGTACTTTTATGTTTCTCCTGTCTACTGAAATAATTGATAAAATGAGTAAGATTGCTTTCATGCTAACAGTTTTAATCAGTAGTCACAAGTTATATTGAAAATATAATAAAAAGTGATGACAGAATTCCAGAAAACATATACAAAATTTGTCAGATATTTCACTGTATCATTTGGAAGACAAAAAAGGTACAGGGATGCAAAAATGCAGTTAGTTAATTTGTACAGTTATTAACAGAAGGAACAATTTATAGTGTGCTGAAGGGTGGGAACAGATCCTGTGTACAAATCCACTGATATTGTTTAATATCACTTTAAGATTTATATGACAAGACAATTTGTCTCTAGTGCAGAACAACACTGTAGAGGCCATATGGATCAGAACAGGATTGAAGGCCAGGAGGATCATGGGCAACAATCTGTTCCAAGCCACTGACACTTCATGACCCTGGGCAAGTCACTTGACTTTCTTGTGCCTCTCTCAATCCAGCTGGAAAATTGGGAAACAGAAGCTGGGCCTCCTAGAAAACCAGATGCTGTCTTAGAGTTGAGCCTGTCCTGGATAAACAAATTATAAAAGCACTGATAACTGCTGTCCTAGAACAAAAATGGGGTTGCTGACTCAGTGTGAAACTGGTGAAAGAGCAGCTTGTAGCCTAGGGAGCCTTAAGTGGTGATTTTTCTTCAATTCAGGTACAAATTCTGCAGCATAGATACAATAGATGTCACTATGTAAGTGGTTTGAGTGTGTCAGTAATGGAAAAGAGTTGGATCTTGATGATTTCAGATGACAGAATAATTTAAAAAATGGAGCTACCATAGGTGCTTGAATCAGAAGGCCTAAGTAATATGAAGTGTAATTCTCTTTCTGCAAGGGAAGTTAATAAAATAAGCAAATGTTCCATGTTGTCACAATATAAATCCAAATAGTTAACAATGTATATTAAATCATGTTATTTCCCCCCCTCTGGAAACTGTATCTAAAAATAGGATTAGAAACTATTGAGAAATTGTTTCTTGAATTTCATAAACTGGGGTATTAAATGAGAGGGCAGATCTGGGATGAAGCTGCAAAGGAGCAGGCAGACCAGCTGCTACTGCACAAATAACTTCCCTGAATACCAGCCCTGATCTTGTTCTCTCTGTGAACTGCTTTTGAATGGTTCTGTCTTCTATACACATCCTCTTATGGTTTAAGCATACAGATCATGCAACCTCATTTGCCGTTCTTCTGATCATACTGTTTGTGGGACTTTAACAGAATTACTGCAGTTTCAAATTTTTTAGAGTTTTGATTTTTGTTGTGAAAGTTGCAATTTCAGGGAAAGCAGGAAAGTTTGTAGACACACACACAAAAAGCCTCTTATATATAGTGCTCTTTTTTGTTATTTGAATGAGCCTCTTCATAGTATCTGATGAAGTGAGCTCTGACTCACGTAAGCTCATAGTGGAAGAAATGTTGTTAGTCATTAACTGGACTTCTGTTTTATTCTTCTTTACTGTGTAATCCCAACAAATTGGAGATCATGTAGATTACATCTGGGAACCATGCAGCAAATCATATTTAGCTATAAACAATGGGATCGTCATTTCTCTGAATGTGAAGGGGAGAAGGAAGGAAGCCTGGTATCCAAACAGCTAGATTAACACTCCTGGCAGTGCCACACTGTATGGCAGTACTTTCAGGTCTGGTTACTCATAGTTCACATGGTGATTAAAAATAATGCAGTGTAATTTTACAGTATTTGAATCCGGATGTTCATCAAGAGGTGGATGCCATGCATCTGTACTGTAATTCGGTGGAATGTGTCATGACATTCATGTCTCTATCTGCATATTGAGCCACCTAACAAAAAGTGGTTGAACTGAGGGAGCTTCCTTGAATACTTCAGCGACAGGGACCTGTCCTTCATTAACACAGACACCTTCTTCTTTTTGTAAAAGGATGCACAAATAGTAAGGGAATAGTACATGGGGGTAACAATTGTTTGCAGAATATTCCCACACTATTTTAATTAGACTCTTGAGGGAACAATAAGACAAACAACTGTTTTCTTTCTAATTTTTCCAGAAAGGTAGATTAAAAAGAAGAAGAAGAGGAGATTGGATTTATACTCTGCCCTTCACTCCCCAAGGGAGTCTCAGAGCGGCTTACAAACTCCTTTTCCCTTCCCCTCCTCACAACAGACACCCTGTGAGGTAGGTGGGGCTGAGAGAGCTCTTTCCCAAGTTGTCCTTGAGGGAACAGCTGGTACAGAGCTATGGCTTGCCCAAGGTCATCCAGCCAGGTGCAAGTGGAGGAGTGGGGAATCAAACCCGGTTCTCCCAGATTAGAGTCCGCGCACTTAACCACTACACCAAACTGGCTCTCAAGGGTTTGTTTGTGGATTTCTCAGATTCTGTTGAGAGAAATCATTATGTTTAGTTTCTCATTTGTATAAAAACAATAATGACATTTGCCATTTATTATTTTCCAAAGCACATTTATAACTTTATATCAACTGCAATCAGATTGGATAACTTTATTATCTTTAACAAAAACACACAGTAAACTTATTGGATCACATGGTATCTTTCTTTACATCTCAATTTAGTGGAAGGATCTATCTAGCTATCTATCTAGCTATTTAAAAAACTATGAATTTCTTCATATGAAACTCAGCACAAATTGGAGTTCAGCTATCAGTTTACATTGCAGCTCAGTCAATGTACACAGAAACTTCTTATTCCATGTATTGCCAGAGGGAAACACTTGCCATTCCCTTACTGTGTAACCTAATGTACACTTCTTCAGTTATGGATTAGTCTCCATGGTGGAAAAGTTAAGTATAAAGTGGCCCTCAGTGCTTTGTCTAATTAGACAGTGTGAGGTGATTTAAGGAAATGGTATGGCTCCTTATTTCTGAGACTGTTCTGTTGTTGTCGCGACTGTTCCTGGCATTTGTGGCTCTAAATACATACTATTAATGTTATTTTAACACAGTCCATTTTATTTATAGCAAGTCACTTTTATAAAGCAAAGTGGTCACAGACTGAATGTGAGCCAATTATAAACACACCGGGCAACATTTTAAAAAATGAGGCAAATTAGAGACCATTTACAAAAAGAGATGAAGAGTGAATACATATGAGTTCAGAGCGGAAGGGGTGGTTATCTGGAGGAAGAAATGAAAAATATGATCACTAGCTAGAGTTGATGGGATAATAAAATATTTGGCTTATTACTCTTAACCATTCACTTAATTTTATCTTTTTGACTTTCATCTCTGAGCTCTTAACTGTATGTGAAAATATTAAATGTTTCAAAATACTTTTGACAAGGTTATAAAAATGTTACTCAGACATTGCATGTCTTTTGGAGTGGGGAAAAGTCAGCTGCACGAAGGGGAAGGTTGATTAAAAGATTCAGTTAACACTGTTATTAAAAATCTGGATAGGAAGTCATGTAAAGCAAATAAATACAGGAGACATATCTCTTTAAATGCCAGATACATCTTCTTAGTGTATATAGTGACACAGAACTTGTTGTTCTTAGACTTTATAGGCAGTTTCATAAAGTGCTGTACATCACTTTAAAAAGACATGCTAAATTGCCACTAATGGCATTATGTATATACATAGGAGTTATTTCTCTGTTACACTTCAATCTAGCTGCTAAACGCTAGCAAATGGAAGGTACACCTGGTAAGGCTTGCATTTTAATAGGCCTCTTTTAGCACTTTTTTGCCTCATGTGTTCTGGATTATATATGATCGATGGCTTTAAACATAGTGGAATGGGACACATTGAAGTCTTAATGCTTTAAAACCATTTGCTTTTCAGGCTGTGTAAAAGGATTTCTTATGTTTTGGGGTAACTGTTTATCCTTCTCAAGTAAACCCACTCACAGTTCCGGAGCTTTGCCTATTAACACTGTAAATCCAGTATGCATTCAGGAAAAAGGGTTTAAGGTGTGTTTTTAAGTGCTTGTAATAAACATCTTGTATTTAGGTCATGAACAAGCCTAATCTTTGTTCACCTATTTCATTTTCAGCAATAGTTCACAAACATTTCAATAGTTGTGATGGATGGGGGAGAACAACTCCTTTACAATTTAATATGTACTTTCTATAAAGATTATTCTCAAAACTATTGAGAGTATAATACTTTGCCTTATTACCATCAGCTAGGGTTGCCAGCTTCCAGGTGGGGTCTGGGGAACTACCAGAACTACAACTGATTTCCAGACTACAGAGATTGTTCCCCTGGAGAAAATAGCTGCTATGGTATTATATCCCATTGTGGTTCTTCCCCCCCCCCCCCCAAACGCCACCTTCCCCATTCCCAAATCTCCAGGAATTTCCTAGCATGAAGTTGGCAATTCTACCAGCAGCTATGCCCTAGTATATTCATGTAAGCAGAATGAGGATGTACCACTTGAGGTCAGGGCTGCCAAGAGAGGGGGACTGGGGGGAGAAAATTTGAGGGGGGGAGTCAGCTGGAGGGCCCTTGAAACCAGAGACATGCTGTATTCACTGAATGTGTTTTTTTTTAAAAAAGAAAGTCTTAATGCAGTTCTGACTGCAGCAACTAGGGGCACAGGGAAAGCAGAGCCTTTCTGCAAAGTTTACTGTGAGGCTGAGGGAAACCATTTGGTGATCAGATCCTGCTAAATCCATCAGCGAAGCCACTACTGGAGCAAGGTAAGACCAGCCAGGACAAGCCAGTCATTGCCAGGATGCAGACTCCTCACAAGTTTGGGAGCCAGTTTGGTGTAGTGGTCAAGTGTGCGGACTCTAATCTGGGAGAACAGGGTTTGATTCCCCACTCCTCCACTTGCACCTGCTGGATAAAGATAAAGAGCAGTCTCTGTCAGAGCTCTCTCAGCCCTACCTATCTCCCAGCGTGTCTGTTGTGGGGAGGGGAAGGGAAAGGAGATTGTAAACTGCTCTGAGACTCCTGTGAAGGGCGGGGTATAAATCCCATCTCTTATTCTTCTTCTTTATCTGTGGTTTCCCTCTTTAGTTTTACCCAGCTCCTGCACAGCCAGATCATGTCAAGGGGCAGTCCTGCAAAAAAACCCCACAAAACCCTCCAGCCTTCATTGTCTTTTCCCACATTTCTCGAACTCTTTTTCATACTTTTCTCCTTCATTTTCCTCTCTTTCTTTCATGATCTGCTATTCATCTATCCCCACTTCTAATTTTCTCTCCCCCCTCCTTATTTTTCATTCTTAACTCTTCATCTGTCCAGTTTGACAACTTAGAACGTATAGCAGCAAACCTTTGTTAATATTATCAACAGATAATATTACAGAGGGGTTAATATTTTCCCATAATCTATCAATGTAGTAAAAGCATGCTTCCCCTCCCTCCACCCTTTACATGCATAATAATAGAATGTTAATCTGCCTTAGTGGTAACAAATGAGGAACAGAAGTTATAATATTTATTTACTTTATTTATATCCTTCCTTTCTTCTCAATGGAGACCCAAAGTGGCTTACATCGTTCTTGTCTCCTCAGTTTTACCTTCACAACAGTCCTGTGAAGTAAGTTAGGCTGAGAGTGTGTGGTGGACCCAAGGTCACCAAGTAAGCTTCCATGGCAGAGTGGGGATCTGAACCTGGCTTTTCCAGATCCTAGTCCAACACTTCAACCACTATGCAAGCTTAGCTTCCAGTGCACATAACATTGGGAGAGGGGGGGTCTGGAGGTAACCTGAGCCAGGATATTCCAGTTCCTTTCATTTTTGGCCTGGAACTCCCACAATCATCCTGAAGTTGGTGGCTTATTTTGAGATTCCCAGTTTTATTTTCTGATAAGCTATGCCTGCCACAAATGGACAGGCAAATGGATATGTGGATTCTTTTATTATTATAGATGCATGGTAAGAGCCAGCGAAGTTATTTGTTTTGTTCTGATATTTAATTTGGATCATGGGGGGAGGGGGGGCAGATGAAATCTTCTTCCAGGGGCACATGGTGGCTCTTGGTAGCCCTGCCTGAGATTCCTGGTGAGAAAATAGTACTTTTGACTGATTCCGCTACATTAAAAATGCCTTGAAAATAGAACTAACAAAGCACAAGTCTAAAACTGTCCTTCATGATGTTCTTATGGATTATGTATCCTAAAGATCTGGGGGTAGTGTCTAGGAGTGCAGAGTTTGGGGAAGATAGGAAGCTCAGCTGAGATGTGATGCCATAGAGTCCATCTTCCAAATGTGCCATTTTCTCCAAGGAACTGTAGTCTGGATATATCTGTAGACTGTATCTTGCTGCTGGTAATCCTAGATGTGCTAATTGTTTTTGCAAATGATTTCAGAAGTGGTATGCCACACGACTGTTCTACTTTGGGGTTCACACCAGGGCTGCTGAGAGCCACCATGGGCACCCGAACAAAGATTCCATCTGCCTCTCCCCCCTCCCCCTGTGACCCTGATCAAAACCAAATATTATCGGCTTGCTGCTCCCATTCATTTATAGAATAATAACTGTTCATTAGGTAAGACATGTTAAAGGAAAATGGGCAAGATCATTAAATAAATAATAAGTGTTTGCTCTGTTTTGTCAAAAGTTCCTTTGCTGATTTCTATAGCTCAGGCACAGGTGCAAACTAACCCTTTTTCAGTTGGCAACCTTGTGTGGCACTCCCACTGCTTTTTAGACACTGGTCTTTTTCCTGTGATGTTCATTCTGAGCAACTGCCTGGAAACTTTCTTGCCTCTCCAGCATCACAGTGTGAGTCTTAAAGCCCTGCCCCTCCGTCATATTCTTCTTTGGGGCATGAAGTAATTGAGAACTGTGGGTTAGGGTTGCCAGCCTCCAGGTGGGGCCTGGGGATCCCCCGCTTTTACAACTGATCTCCAGCTGACAGAGATCAGCTCCCCTGGAGAAAATGGCTGCTTTGAAGGGTGGACTCTATGGCATTGTACCATGCTGAGGCCCCTCCCCTCCCTAAACCCCACCCTCTCCTGGCTCCACCCCCAAAATCTCCAGGTATTTTCCAACCCAGACTTGGCAACCCTACTGATATTCCTTCGAGTAGTGAAGGGCAGGGTATAAAACCAACTGTTCTTTCTTCTTGTTCTTAAATGTAGTGGCAAAATTTTAATATTAATTTCAGACACCAAAACAAGAGTCCTATGAAATATGGTAACTTTTAAATCTATAGCATACAAATCACCAGGGCTTTTTTTGTAGAAAAAGCCCAGCAGGACCTCATTAGCATAATAGGCCACACCCAACAGCAGAAATGCATTAGCATATCAGGCCATACCCCTGACAGCGCAGCTCCCTCCCAGCATCGGCTTCCCCAGGTGCCCCGTGGCTTGCGGGGCTCATGTAGAACCCAAGGGAAGGAAGACAGTTCTGGATCGGCTTCCCCAGATGCGCCATGGCTTGCGAGGCACCTGGGGAGCTTGGGGGTGCTGTAGGCATGGCCAACTCAGAAGCCAGCCAGAACTCTGTTCCTGTGCATTCCTGCCCAAAAATAGCCCTGCAAATTACTTCAGTGCAACATCCAAGCCATGGGAGTTATAACCATTAAAACGCAAAGACAGATTTGAAAGACAACCCTGCACAGAATTTTTAAAAACCTAACTTGTTCCTCACTGATAAGCAACAGATTGCTTTTATCACAAAGTCAACTATTCCCTGCATTATATTGCATGTTTTCAAAGCTGAATTAGTGGCTTCTAATAACACTGGTTTCTTTTTCAATGTATCTGAAGAAGTATTCATGAAAGCTTATACTTAGAATAACACTGTGTTGGTCTTAAAGGTGCCAGTGGACTCAAACTTTGTTCTCCTGGTTCCTTTTATTAGCCAGCTTTGCTAGATGGTGATGAGAATTATTAAGTTCAGACTGGTGTAGTTTAATTTTCTTGGTCTTTTAAAACTGAGTACCTTACGATTGTATGGGCCACAGGTTTAAGGTCTAAAGTGGCTACTGATTACAAAAGGAGGGGGGAAATGCTTTTTTAAAAGAGGGAGATTTTAATGTATATAAGCTCTTTCCACTGTTTGCTAATTTCCAATTTTTTTAACAAAACCCCAAAAACTAATGACTTCCCTTTGCTGTCAGCATACTGCTGTTATGCCCTTTGCATATCATGATATGGAATAAGCTAAAGTACTTCATGATTTGTTCGACCATTTCACCCCACTGCTGGACCTCCTGAGGGCACCTGGTGTTTTTGGCCACTGTGTGACAGAGTGTTGGACTAAATGAGCCACTGGCCTGATCCAACATTGGCTTTTCTTATGTTATGTTCTTATGTTCCCAGTTTAGTTGTTTTGTGATAAATAAGCAAAGCAAGAGATTGTATAGAAAAATGAATTGATGAAGTGTAATGGCTACAGTGTAGAGATTGACCTTCCTCTACCTTAAAGACTAAATTTTGTCCTGGTGTCTGTTGCCTTCTGATATTTACAAGGGTGTTTCTGATTATCAGAACCCTTAACTTGATTATCAGATAAATTATGCTTTTTTAAAAAAGAAATAAAACAATCAACTGGACTTGACTAAACTAGCTATTTCCTGTACTAGTTAAAAAGCCTTTTTTGTGAGTGAGCCTATTGCCCTGTCGGAATGTAACATGTTCAAAAAATAGTCAAAAAATGCTCTATGCTGTTCACGTGAACACGGGAAATTTCCTAAGGAGTGGGAGTTGAAGTTCATGTACCCCTCAGTAGGATGATCGGAATTGATTCCTCCTGGGGCTTAAAAGACAGCCAAGTATGTGTGACTATAGAACACATCTGGTTTATTGTATTCAGTGTGAAGTTACCACAAGGGACTATTTTTTAAACCAATGTGCAGTTCCAGAAAAAATGTGCACTTCCAAAAGAACATTGTTAAGTTCAAAAATTCAGTTCTTCTGCATAATGCTGTCAAATTCCAAGGTCTGGTGATTTTCTCCAATTCTAAGTAGGCCTCTAAATGTCATGGAATGTGATTCAAAGCAATAATGTGATTCAAAGTATGTGATTCAAAGAATGTGATTCAAAGCAATAATGTACAGGTGTGTTGTAGTGGCTTGTGCTGTGCGCATGAATCACTGTAATTCCAAATTTTCCTTTATAACAAGTTTTACAAGAGGAATCTAAAAACTGTCAAGATGTTGTTTAAAGCATCATCCAAAACAGAAAAGCATGGTTTGGCTATATATCACTACAGTTTGGTTCAAAAAGACAAGGAGTTTGTAATACTTTCTTCACTGGAGCAAATGATTTGCTGAACTCTTTGACTTCACTAAGAATTTTTGTATCCTACCAATGCAACGTCATGGGATTTTCAAGGTTGTCTTCAGAGGCACTGCTTCAGGTGCCCTTGCCATCTGAGGCTAGACAGATGGCAATTAGAAAAAGGGCCTTTTCAGTCATGGCACCAAAACTTTGGAGCTCCCTCCCCAGTATGTGTCCTTGTCTTCTGCCAGAGAGATTAGTCTGTCTCCACTCCATCTATCATTGCCTTCTGCCAGAGGGTGCAGACTTTTTGTTTGTTTGTTAACATGACTAGCAGTTTAAGTAACCAAGACATTCACCCTCCTATGCTAGCTGATTGAAAGATCCCTGCACTATTATATGTCAATGAAACATTAGTACTATATAGAATCCCTGTGGGCCTTAGAAGAGCCTTGAAGGCATTTAGTCATTTCTGTAGCAATAACCAGTTAGTGATTAATTATCAAAAAAACTAAAATCATGTCATTCAGCACGAGACCCCAAATTAGGGCATGGAGTATCTACTGTTATATGATAGAGCAGGTGGTGAGCTTTAAGTACCTGGGGGTAATGTTACAAGCATCTGGGGCAAGGAATGTCCATCACGAGCATGTAGCCGATGCTGGCCAAAAATCCACCCAGACCATACTTAAATTATTTTGTTCTAAGGGAGGGCAAAATTTACCAGCTGCCCTCAAATTATTTCAGGCCAAATCTTTATCCCAGCTTTTGTATGGGACAATATTAGGCCCACCATTTTCCTGTTTTGCCCCATTATAGAGAGTTCATTCGGAATTTTTAAGAGCAGTGTTTTGATTATCCAGTTGCGTTTCTAACGCAAGTAGATTTGCCAGGTTAGAAAATACCTGGAGACTTTGGGGGTGGATCCAGGAGAGCGTGGGGTTTGGGGAGGGGAGGACCTCAGCATGGTACAGTGCCATAGAGTCCACCATTCAAAGCAGCCATTTTCTCCAAGGGAGCTGATCTCTGTCAGCTGGAGATCAGTTGTAAAAACAGGAGATCCCCATGCCCCACCTGGAGGCTGGCAATTCTAAACACAAGCTTGCATCTAGGATCCAGCCTGATCAAAGTAGAGGCCAGGGCAAGCCTTGCCTCTGTTAATCTCTGGCTCAAGTTAAATTGCATTCCTCAAAATTTAACACCGTTAATTCTTTGGGATTGCTTTTGATCTCCCTGGCTAAAGGTAGTGTACCACAAGATGGCGAATTTAGGCTTTTCCCACAGTCTCTTTTGGCATTGGGACTGGCTGAGGCAAAAGCATTGGTAAAGCAAAGGGTGTTAGTGTTAGGTATTGAACGGCAGGACAATATGAACCAAGCACCAAATTTTTTGGCTCCAGAGAACTCCAGATATGTTGTAGCCCGAGCTGCTTATCTTTTGTTACAGGAAATTCACGCAAAGATTATTTTTCCTTTGCTGAAAAGGTATCTGGGCTACTCTGACCCTGAGTTTAGCACCTATAAGAAGCATCCTGGTAATCCTCAGATTGCAGCTCTATGAACAAAGTTTTTTGCAGCTGCTTGCAAAATTCACCAGGAAATTTTATGTAGCTTAATAGAATGTTAACAATAATTATTAATTATTTTTAACTTATAGTATTGTATATTTATATATTTTATATATCATATATATGTAATATTGAACTAATCTGTACTGCATTTATGTGACTTGTGCTGGTCTTTGACTATCAATAAACTGAAACTGTTTGTTTGGAGTTCCCTCACTAACTCTTACCAGCCCTCCTTCCTGTTTGGGAGCTTTTAATTTTTCTGCATTTTTATGTATTTGCATTATGTTTTAATTGTTCATATATATATATATATATATATATATATATATGTATGTATGTATGTATGTATGTATTCTGAATGCTTTTAAATTTCTCAAACGTTTAATGTTTTATGTTTTAATGTTTGTCACCTTCGAAACCCTGAACTGGACGGAAAGTTTGTTGGCCAGCAAGGCACTGCTAGTGCTCTTATGGATAGTTCACCAAGACAGAGACAAAAGCTCCTTCTGCCATGAGGTTTCTTTCTGTCACTCTACGCTGGTCAACCCCTGCCCTCTCCAACATACCTGAATGGATTATGCTAACGTGGTTACCTGGCAACTGATGGTCAGGCCATCATCCAGTCGGCTAGGGCCATTAACAGACAATGCAGTGGCCCCGGTGAGTCATCAGACTTTGCCCAGGTGTCTGTTCCTGTTGAGGTCATAGTCTTGCAATATTGGCCACCCCTCTGCCACCAGCCCATTTTTTACCTTGACCAATGATAGGGTTTGAAGGGACGGTCTACCTGGGAGGTGTGTCAAGGGGATGTGGTTTGCGCAGACCGCCCCCCAAAGACCACCCAATAAAAGACCCTGCACAGAGGCAATCGGTCTCTTGAGCTATCGTCCCCTATCTGCTTTGCTACCCCTTATGCCCAGCTTGCTATACCAATACCCTTGCCTCCATCTTTAAATCTCTGGATTCGCGACCAGAGAGAACCACGTGGTCTTGCAGGTTCAAGCCGCATGCCCCATTTTTCTATTTTTCTCCCCCATCCAATTCTTCCTTTGAGCAGACAACTCCTCTACAGGACAGGTAAAGTATCACCCCTCATCGAAAACCCTGCTCATGCGACAGTGCTATTTTCTGTCTTTATTTCCTTAGGCCTGTGTGAGTGTGTGTGTGATTACGTTCTCGTGTGCTTGAAATACATATTTTCAGTAAATACCATTCAAACTGAACTACAGCCTCACTGCCTATTTGCTGGGAACTCCCAGAAGGGGTGGGACCTTGGTATAGCTGGCAAGAACCCGGTATTTCGCCAATTGCTAAACGTAAATTAGAGTAATTCGGCTAACAAGTTAGCATAGAAACATTTTAATCAAGATTTTGAATATAAGAGAACCAAATTTACTGCTCTTTGTTATGGAAGAATAGGTATGTGCAGCACAGATATATATATAAATCAATCAGTCTTTACTAACGGGTTTTCCATAAGTAAAGTACATCCATCCTGATCTGTACTATTATCAGTTTGTTATTAGAATGAGAAAGTGAATAAAAAATAATTCAGAGGCTCAGTAGACCAGTTGGTTATAAGTGATGTGTGTTTCTGGTTTAGAAGTAAAGGCTCTGAAATACTTAAATCTATATTTGTTTTCTTCTATCGATGCAATGAATTAACCTCTGGGTATCAAAATCTAATTTGCCATAAAAGTAGTCCAATATTACAGTTTTATCCTAACAAAGCAGAGGCTACAATTCAGAAGAACTTAAAGCCTTTTTTACATGAAAAGTATGGCTTTGGCAACTGTTGAAAGCAACTGAGAGCCAGTTTCGTGTATCTGTTAGAAGTGCAGACTCTAATCTGGGAGACCCGGATTTTTATTTTTGATTTATTTATTTTATTGGTCTTGTATCCCACCCTCCCCTCAAGCAGGCACAGGGTGGGTTCCAACAGTCTCAATACAGTACACAATACAAACAATACAGTACACAATAAAACAACAATATAAAACAACATAGCTTAGAAAGTGCCGTGTATAATTATTTTTTTTAAAGTTTTTATTGGTTTTACCACTATAACTACAATTACAACGCTAATTTCTAAGCTAAATTACCTTATACAGAAAATGCTGTGTAAAATATTCATTTTTAACAAATTAATAAGCTTGAAAAACAAAAATACTCTTGGTTTAACTGATTACTTATGATGCTGCTTCTATAAATTACAAAACTGATTGGCTGGTACACATAGCATTGAAGAGCGCTTATTACTTCCATTTACATTCTCATATAGTGCACAAACATTTAACAACAATGTAAAACTTATTTCTTCTTCGGTCCTCTTCTTGTCTTTTTAGTCTCTTTACTGGATTTGGGAGCAGCAGCTCCCTTTTCCGAATCCGACACGTCTTCTTTGCTTCCTGAGCCATCAAAGCCGTACATACTTTCCTGCGATGCTAGCGAATCGTCTGAATCTCCCTCCTTTTTCTTTTTCTTGCTTTTTTCCAGGAAAGTTTTCACTTGTTCAACAGAGTCAATCTTATAGTTCTTGCCTTTATAGCTGAAAAACAGTCCCTCTGGAGTATACCATCGATATACAATTGACTCAGACTGAAGCCAAGTAGTCAAACTTCTATAGGCTTTTCTTCTTTATTTCAAATGGAATATCCTTTAAGATCTTGATCTCCTCCTCCTGAACCTTCAGCGTTGTTCTGTTTGTGGCTTTTAAAACCACATCCCTTGTTGATCTTTTGGAGAATCTTATCATAATTTCACCCGGCAGGTTTTTCTTTTTAACAAATTCTGGATAGGTCCTGTAGACCAAATCCATGTCGCTTAATATTTCTTCAGCTTTCAAACCTGCCACCGGTGCTAAAGCCTCACTCACTAGCTTTTTAAGATCCTCCCCTTTTTTCTCAGGAACATTCTGAAGTCTCAGGAAATAGTTTGAGCGTTCCATCTGAAGTTTCAAGACATTATCACATTGGAAAGCCTTTTCTTTCTCGATTTTTTGTAGTCTTGAGTCATGCTTACTTGTAGTCGCTTTAACTTCCAAGAGATCCTGTTGCAGCTTTTCTGTTCGTTTGCCAGACTCTTTCATTTCTTTCTGCATTGAGTCCATTTTAGCGTTGAGAGTAGTCATCTGATCCACCAGGGGTCGCAGCAACGCTGAGAGCATTGAGCTCATCTCTGTGGTATCGCCCTTTGAACTCGGAACTCCGCTTCCTGGTTTAGGGGAGGGTCTTTGTCTCCCCGTCATTGTTGCTGTTTCGCTTTTGTTTACAGTTAGATAAGACGGATCGTAGAGAAAGCTATCTTTGTCGCACTAATGTTGTTTAAAAGATTTTTTCTTCATGCATGTGATCCAGCCCTCCAGCATTTCCAGAACGCTTCTGATACTGCAGTAACGCCGTGGGGAAGTCTCGGTACGCTTCGTTAGGGGAGGGGGGGAACGCGATCCACCCATTCCGTCCCAGCCGCTTTATTTACAGTCTTTGTTTGAGACTCACAGTTTTCACCATTGCGTATCAGGAGGGTTAGCTGTTTCTCTGCCAGGTATTTTCTGCTGCTTCACGGTTGCGCTTACGCAGCCCGAAGGCTTCCTTGGCAGGGGAACCTACGGGGGTGTTGAAGGGGGCCTCGATCCTGCGATTGCCACCATCAGGAGAGGCTCCCCCTTGTGCCACCCCAGGCAGAGCCCCTTCACTAGGGTCTCTGGGGGTTCAGCACCTGTCGGAAGCCCCTTCACTCCGCCGGGCGCGGATCGCCTCTCCCGCATAAGCAGAGGGAGGCGTCCGCCATTGAGTGTGTCTCTTCCGGAAGTGGAAAGTGCCGTGTATAATTTAACCAGGTATCTCAGCAGTAAATGTTTCCTATATGACTATTCAGATCCAGGATGCTGATGGATAATCACCGGGGGGGGGGGGGTGCAACACATTCGCTGCCTCAATCAAAAGCCTGGTGGAAGAGCTCTGTCTTACAGACCCTGCAAAATTGTAATAGATCTCTCAGGGCCCTGATCTCATACAAGAACTTATTCCACCAAGTAGGGGCCCTAGTTGAGGCAAGTCATATGTTCCTGGGGCCGGGGACTACCAAAGGGATGTTGATTGGTAGACCTTAGTGCTCTATGGGGCTCATATGGGGATTCCCATATGAGCCCCGTTTGATTCCCCACTCCTCCATATGCAGCTGCTGGTGTGACCTTGGGTCAGTCACAAGTTCTTTCAGACCTGTTCTCTCAACAGCAGTTCTCTAAAGAGCTTTCTCACCTACCTCACAAGGTGTCTGTTGTGGGAAAGGGAAGGAGACTGTAAACCTCTCTGAGACTCCGAGTGAAGGGCAGGGTATAAATCCAATCTCCTCCTCCTCCTCCTCCTCCTCCTGAGATGAAAGTGCTGGCCTCAGGCATGGCAGCGCTGTGTTAAAGAGCAATCTTAATCCACAAGATATTCATGAAGTCCTATGTAACTGGAACCAATGCATAAGGATTCTGCCTTCCTCAGCAAAATATTTGGCAAACCAGCAACTTCACCTTTATTATACTGGGGCAAATGATGATAAACCTTATGTTTTCAGTATCATCTTAGCAATTAGTCAGGCATTTTGCTTATTTATTTGACTTGCTCATCTTCTGAACTTCCCAGTTCTCAGCAATATTTGTTCCTGCTGTAGCTGTATCTTCTATCCTGAACTGTATGAGATTAAAACTTTTTAGACTATATAGTGTAGGAGAGAAAGGCCTGTGTGTAATAAAGAAGCAACTTTGTTTTTGCTTAAAGGGTTTTTAAAAAAATAAATTCCCACTTAGCTCCCTATTGATCAAAGGATAGAGGTTTAGTCAGCATGGTGGCTTAGAGGGATAAGATCTTAAAACTGTGAGATAGAATTTTGCTTCTGACTGACTTTACTGTGGAAGCTGTGGGGGATTCCTTCTAGTGGTTTTTTTTTTTTTTTAACTTGATTTTTAGATTTATTTTTAGATGTATTGTCTTAGAGAGATACAAAACTGAGCTGAGAGAACAGTCCTTGGGAAAACTTCTGCACATATCTATGCACGTTATACATGTCAGCCTCAATCCACAGTCCTTTTAGGATATGAAACCAAAAGATGTTTTTGTATGCATATGTGAACATCTGTACGTAGTGAAGATTTGAAAGTTAGTAGTAGACTTAAAGTTGGCTTCTCTGAGATTAACCACTTCCATATTCTCAACATCATTTGATTGCTGTTGGTGCTTAACAAAGGGGTTGGTCATGATAGTTGTGCTAGCAGTAAAGAAAATGTCTCTTCCTCCTGTTGACAAGGACTAGGAAAGGAATGTAAATATAACAGAAATAAAAACCAGTTAATGAACGATGGTATAGGCCAGGAGTGTTGAACTCATTTGTTATGAGGGCCAGATCTGACACAATGAGACCTTGTTGGGCTGGGCCATGTGTGTCATAAAATGTAATGCCAGGTTGTGGAGATTTAAACTTCATAAAACCCACAAACACAATTAAACATTTTTTAAAACTTTAAATAAAACATGCTTAGAATAGTAGTCTCTGATAACTGACACCTCTTGCTCTGAATTATTGCATCAAAATGTCTATGCTGTAGCAATCTTGAGTATGCTGTTCAGGTGTGTTTCTGTAAGCTGCAAACCTACTTCTGATTTATTGACATTCATTACAGAAATCTCATGCTTAGTGCTCTGAGCCTAGGACCAAGGGGAAAACATGAAATGGCTGGGCATTGTAAGCTTTTGTACATGAATTGCTTTATGTGCTGGTCAAGAACATGAGAAGGCATCCTGAGACAGACTGAGGGCTATGTGTTTGTCCACAAAACTATAGTCTTCCCCAGAGAAATAACTACAGCTCCTATGAGGCAGAGCAAGAATAGAGAGACAGCAATGTATAGTATTCAGTATCAGCCTACTATCTGGGAAGTCTAGGTTTGAAATCCCCAGTCTACAAAGGAAATGTGTTGTGTGAACTTGGTCTGGACACATACTGTCAGCCTAATCCACCTCACTATATATTCACACTGAAGCCTGTGAGTGGTTTTTTTATATATACTTAATCTACCTCACTGGCTTGTTATTCCTCATCTAAATATTTCACATTGCTTTCCTGCTGAGAAAGACTGGATCATGAGGACATGAATATAGTGAAAAGGGGGAAAGAACCCAGTTTCACCCAGGAGAGCCCTAGCATAACATGTCCAACCAAACACACACTGTAGTAAGGCTGCTGGTGTGACCTTGGGTTAGTCATAAGTTCTTTCAGAGCTGTTCTCTCAAGGGCAGTTCTGGAGAGAGCTGTCTCAGTCCCACCTACCTCACAGGGTGTCTGTTGTGGGGAGGGAAAGAGGAAGGGATTGTAAGCCACTCTGAGACTCTCCAGATAGTAAAGGGTGGGGTATAAATCCAATCTCTTCTCTTCTTTTGCTTCTTTCCCTTAAACATACAGCACACAGTGTTAATCAAAACAAGAAAACTTTTATTTATGATATGAACAAAACACTCAGGAAAGTAAGGTATAAGTAACAACGGTTCACTTCTACTGAACTTTTGTACTGAGGTGACGTCCTATTGCTACAACTGGGATCTTGTAGTTATGAAATCACTATTTTCAGCCTGCTATAAGCATCTCTTCTGCACAGTTCTACTCTTATCAGGCATACCCCTTTTTGCTCCTCAATTCCTAAGCTGTCAATTCTTCTGCTGCTAACTTTTTCAACAGTTGTTTTTCCAGCCCCCATTCTCAGCATTCCATCAGCTCTCATTGGTTGCTGTTAGAATGAGGTAGAAACTAGCCCAGGGGTGGCCAACCTGTGGCTCGGGAGCCACATGCGGCTCTTTCACATATATTGTGCAGCTCCTGGCAGGGCGGCTGGGGAAGCAAAGGGGAAGCATGCTTTTTCTCTTTCTTTCTTTCTTTCTTTCTTTCTTTCTTTCTTTCTTTCTTTCTTTCTTTCTTTCTTTCTTTCTCCCTCCCTCCCTCCCTCCCTCCCTCCCTCCCTCCCTCCCTCCCTCCCATCTATTTGCTTTCCTAGTTTCTCTCTCTCTTTCCACTTCTTTAATTCTTTCTTTCTATCTCTCTCAATATCATTAGCAAACAAGTAATATCATTATCAATAACTGGTTTTCCTCGTTTGTTTTTATTTTTGGCAGTCCCATTTAACGTTAATAAAAAGCAAATTTGCATATTTTTTAAAATAAAAACGTGTGTGTGATATTTGTTCCTGTCTTGCGGCTCTCAGACATCTGACGTTTATTCTATGTGGCTCTTAGGTTAAGCAAGGTTGGCCACCCTTGAACTAGCCCATCTGTCACAGGGCCACTACAGAGATCACATGTGCATGGACACTTTTTGGTCTTGCTCACTTGCACCAGCAGAAAGCCCTGCTCAGATGAGTAAAGCTGTTGTGATGCCAGAAGAGTATGGAGGAGAGGTAGTCCTGCAGATATGAGGGTTCTAGGCCATGAAGGCTTTCTTTGTCTTAGCCAGTACCTTGTATTGAACCCAGTAAATGATGAGCAGCTAATGGAAAGATTGCAGAATGGGTGTAATATGCATGCTCCGTCTAACTTGTGATAATAGCCGAACTGTGGCATTCTGCTCCAACTGGAGGGACACCTATGTAAAAAACATTACAATATTATAGTCTTAGTGTTCCTGTGACATGGACTCAAAAATTATGTAAAATACTGTTGCAAAAGATATGTATTGCAAAGTAGTATTAACAAGGAATATAATGTTTGTGTAATTGTCTTTGCTGCATAAGTTGTGTGGTTTTTTTACCTATTTGCCCGCATGACTGTTCCCAAGACTTACTAGTTTAACACAGAGAAAGGAACTTGGTAATACATCTTGATATCTCTATCTTCCATTAGACTTTTAAGTTCATAAACGTCCTTCGGTGCCCTGAATATTTTAAATCTTTTTTTCTGAAAAGCCTAGCTTTTTTTTTTTTGCCCCTAAGCATGCAGCATATGTTCTTAACCAAGACATCCAAATGACCCTATTGAGACTTTTCTCTATTGCTTGTCTCTTTTGAGATCTCCCTCTGTGCTCTGGCAAAATATTGCCTGAAACTGCAACTTGAAACTATGAAACGAAGCCCTTTAGCTTGTCAGGGATATAGCTGACTGCTGTAGGTTGTAAAATGCATTCTCTATTTTATAGATTGTAGCCCTCCTGCCTTCCCTGTTCATGGAGCCAGAAATGATGGCTTATCTGTCTCCTTGGAAAGAGAGACTTGTTTGCAGCCTTTGATAGGAAGGCAGTAGTTGATTACACTGGTCCCATATTTTCTATCTTGAACCCCATATGCTAATTTTTTCTACTTACATTGTTATATCCTTTATCCCAAATAAATACCTTCCACATTAATTATTCAATTCCCTAAAACTTAGGCTAAACGTTACTAGAGGTCTGGGACTGCTGCTTCACCACTGGACAAAATGTTTGAATATCCCAACAGCATTTACACCATAGGGCTTTCCACCTAATTGATGATATCATTTATAGTAGGGTGACTACTGAATTGGAAATATCCACATGGCTCGAGCAATATGACTGTGATATAATGCACGTAGATCAGGCATACTGATGACCATGGCTTATTGTTACATCTGAATCATAAAACTGTGGTTTGAAAATAGATACCAAACTAGTATCTCTCTGTATTATATTTCCAATTTGGGGTGGCCACTGTGGCCACGTAAAATGTGATCCCTCAGGTGTAGGCTGCACAAACCGCCGCTCAGCACAGAGATCCTGGCCATTGGCTGAAGCGGTGCTGGGGCAAACATGCCCTGCGGTCCCACCCGCTCACCCAGAGAGCCGCCGCCGTGGGTTGGGATGCCGAGACCGAGGGAAGAGCTGGCTGAAAGAGGCAGCCAGAGGGACAGAGGGCAAGGACGGAGCTCAGGCCAGGGAGTGGGGAAGGGTCAAGGACTGGCGCAGCCTCCAACGAACGCGGGGGGTGAGGCTGGGCAGCCTTGCCCGCTGCAGCCTTGAATGGAGCCAGGGGGAGGGGGGAGGCTAGATGGCCTTGGCTGCTGCAACTGTGCACGGAGCCAGGGGAAGGCCAGGTGGCCTCGGCAGCTGCACCCTCAAACTGGGGCTGGGTATGGTGGGTACGAAACCTCCGACAGCTGTGGGGTGGAACGACAGTAAGGGTAGGGAAAGAGATGAGGGGAGCTGCACCCCACAGGCCTGGCTAGAGCCCATTCTCCCTCTGAGGTGGAGGCCAGCTTGTGGGTGATTCCCACCTATCTCCAGGGAGGCAGGATTAAGAGAAATCTTCTTCCTGTTTCCTGTTGTGGGAGTCACCCCTGGCTCAGTTCATTTCCTGCCTCTATAGGGAGCGCAGCTAGGACTTGGCTTTGCCAACCTCCAACAACTTGCAACAAATTATTGAGCTACTTTTCTCTATTCTCTATTCTAAAATCTATTCTACTCTAAAATCTAAACCTATTCTAATCTAAGACCTCTCTCTCCATGCTTTACTTAATTGAATACAAGCCTCCTCCTCTCCAGTCAAGGGACGGGCTTCTGCCCCACCCCCACCCCTGCCTCTTACTCGCCGCTCTGCAAACGAGCAGAAAAACCTCAGCAGCGGCGAAAATGGAGATGAGCACAACGCTCGATATCTCCGCAGCCGGCAGCAGCGGCAAAAAGCGCCCGGCCTCAGACGAATGGCGCGGAGAGTCCCGAAGCGGCGGCGGCGCTAAAAAGCGCGCCAAATCAAATCGCATAGACCCTATGGAGGGAACAGCGAAGCCGCCGGCGGCCATTTTAGATGCTTCGGGCCACAGTAGAGAAGTCGGGGATGGCTCTAATCCCCCCCCCGCACGCCAATTATCCCCGGGCTGCTGGCCGATCGGGGGAAGATCAGATCCGGCAAATACAGATGAGCTTTGCCGATGACACTGGGGAAGACGAGGAGGAGGAGGAGGAAGAAGCGGGTGAGGGAGAATCGTTTGAAGACGCCTCGGGTAACGTATCAGCCCATACCCCCCCCCCTTCTCCCCTGAAGCCATGGCCTTTTTTAGGAGGACCATGTGGGAAGAAATGGCACGGTTTTGCTCCTCTGGTGGATGCCACCCCCCTGCTACAGCATACCCATCTGTCCCCACCCCCCCTCCCCACCTGGACCCCCACCTAAGAGAGGAAAATGGCCCACAAAGGCAGCCCAAAAGGGCCAGACCAAACACCCCCACGGTGAGGGCTATTACCCAGACGAAGATGAGATATCCCACACCTCCACTGATAGGGGGGAAGGGGAGTTTTCTTCTAATGACGAAGAAGGGGAATCAGCCCCAAAGCCTCCAACCGCAAAGGAGCAGGCTTTTAGATTTTTTAAGCCAGAGGATCTCAACCATTTATTATACCAAACTCTGGCCGCCCTCCAGATACAGGGCAACCAAAAGGCAACTAAGTCAACACCCATGCCACAAGACCAGGATGATAATCCAGACATCTTTGATGAGTTTTTCCCTGCTGTTGATCCCTCGGAAATAGCCTTCCCCTTCCCAGATTTTTACGTCAGGAAGGTCAAGGCCGAGTGGAAACGCCCCCTCTCTGCAAAATCCTTCCCGGGAGTCACAAAAAGGCTATACCCCCTACACTCATCAGCCCTAGAATTGCTACAGATCCCAGTAGTAGACGCACCAGTGGCAGCCCTTCAATCAACAGGACTAGTCTCTGAGGATGGGCATGGTACCCTGATAGATAGTCTAGATAAGAGAGCCGAATTTGCCCTGCGCAAAACTCACAAAGCCAATGCCATGACCATTAAAGCCTCCTCAGCCGCTTCCACAGTCTCGAGGGCAGCCATAGTCTGGATGCGCAAACTCATCCAGATGTTACCTGAGGGTAACCGGGGCCTATTAGAGGGAGCCAATAGAGTGCTAAAAGCCATTTCCTTTACTGCAGATGCCACCTTAGACTCAATGGTCTTCTCTGCCAGGGCGATCTCCTCCGCAGCAGCGGCACGCCGCATACTATGGCTGAGAGCATGGCAGGCGGATTATCAGTCCAAGGCCATAGTTTCCGCTTACCCATTCCAAGGGAACAAGCTATTTGGGGAATCCTTAGATAAGATCTTAGTAGAAACCCGAGACAAAAAGAAGACCCTACCCAGAACCATCCACTCTGGGGACAAGAGACCCGGCGTTATGTCCTCCTTTCGGACATACGGTTCCTCTTATTGGTTCCGCTCTGACAACAGGCGCCAGTCCTGGCCAACCAATAAGCAGCCCTTTCGTAGGGGAGGTTTCCACGGCAACAACAATAGGTTCGGGAAACCCTTCGGACACAGACCAGACAAGCCTGGTGACCCCAAACACCCCAAGGCGTGACTACACGGACACACCTGTGGGGGGACGCCTACTCCTATTCACTCAAAGATGGCAGAGCTCCCAACCGGACTCCTGGACCATGGACGTTGTATCTGCGGGCTACAAGATAGATTTCAATTTCCCACCCTCACCACGCTTCCTTACTTCACCAGTCCACAGGAACCCGGCAAAGAGGGACAGAACACTAACAGCGATGAACCATCTACTCCACATATGAGCGGTGGAACCAGTACCCCAGGAGGAACACGGGTCAGGAGTGTATTCAATTTTCCTCACGGTACCAAAGAAGAACGGGGATTGGCGAGCGATCCTCGATCTAAAATTCCTAAACAGATTCGTAGAGCTCAGACACTTCTGCATGGAAACACTCCGTACCATAGCGGAATCTCTTCAGCCAAACGAGTTCTTAACATCGATAGACCTGACAGAGGTGTACCTTCATGTGCCCATCTTTCCGCCACACAGAAGGTTCCTCCGCTTCTGCGTTGGGAACTCCCACCTACAATTTCGAGCACTTCCTTTTGGCCTGTCCACAGCACCCCGTGTTTTCACAAAGGTCCTGGTGCATCCAGTGACCATCCTCCGACAACGCGGGATTCATATCCATCCCTATTTAGACGATCTCCTGATCCGCTCTCCGTCAAAACACCAAGCCCTGAGAGATGTAGCGATAGCCATACAACTCCTAGAGGACTTCGGTTTCCTGGTCAACAAACAAAAAAGCCATCTAAAGCCCACACAATGCCTGGAACATTTAGGAGTCATTATAGACACGTCCTCCTGCAAACTTCTTCTACCATCACACAAGGCTCAGAAGATCAAATCGATAGCAATCCAAGTCATATCAGCTCACATGTCTTCTCTTTCACTATTAACCAGACTGATGGGCCTGATGGTCTCCACCTTCGACACCCTACAGTGGGGTCGCTTCCACTCCCGACAATTACAGAAGTTTCTACGGCCATTTCAGAACCACATTACCATCAAGATGGACACTCCGGTCAAGGTTCCACTTCTGACAAAACTGAGCCTGCGTTGGTGGACCGTCCAACGCAACCTGACTCAAGGAAAGACATTCTGGGTTCAGAACCCGACTCAAATTTTTACGGATGTCAGCCTCTCGGGCTGGGGGGCGACGCTTCTTCACCATCCAGTTCAGGGAACATGGTCGGCGGCGGAATCTATATTACCCATCAACTTACTGGAGTTACGGGCAATCAGACTGGCCCTACTACACTTCTCTCACAACGTCCAGGGCAAACATGTCGTGATCAGGACGGACAATGTTTCGGCCATGACATATCTGAGCAAACAAAGCGGAGTGAAATCCTTGAGTTTAGCCAAGGAAGCCAATCTCCTGCTCACCTGGGCGGAAACCCACTTAGCATCCATCACCGCAGCTCACATCCAAGGAACACTCAACATCCAAGCCGACTGGTTGAGTCGACAAACAATCCTGGAGGGAGAATGGTCATTCCATCCAGAAATTTTTTGTCAAATTGTAGAGGAGTTGGGAATGCCGACGGTGGATCTATTTGCGTCAGCCTCCAATGCGCAGCTACGCAGGTTCTACACGAGATTCTTCCACCCGAGGGCCGAACAGACAGATGCTCTCCTGTCCCCCTGGCCTCACGAACTTCTATATGCCTTCCCCCCCCTTCCCGGTTCTACCCAGACTTCTGAGGAAGATTCGTCTCTTGCGGGCAGAAATCATCCTAGTCGCCCCTTATTGGCCACGCCGCCCATGGTTCACGTCGCTACTCAAATTAACTGTGTGTCCCCCTCTCCCACTACCAGTTCGGGAAGACATGCTTCTGCAAGGACCGATCAGACACCCAGATCCAGGATGATTCCACTTGACCGCCTGGAAATTGAAAGGCAGAAGTTTGTCAAATTAGGCTACCAGGACGCAGTCATCAGTACTATTTTAGATTCAAGAAGACCATCAACTACCAGAATCTACAACACCACATGGAAGGCCTTCGTTAGATGGGCTAGACGAAAAAAGATCAACCCTCTTCGCCCTCACATACGATCCATCTTATCCTTCTTACAAGACAGCAGATCCTCAGGTTTGAAAGCCTCTACGCTGAGGAGACAACTCGCTGCTCTATCTACAGTTCTCCCCCTATACAGAGGACAAGCTGTGTCACATCACCCTCACGTGAAACGATTTCTCAGAGGCGCGGCCTTCAAAGACCCTCCGGTTTGCCATCGTTTTCCCACATGGCGCCTCAGTGTGGTGCTCACAGCCTTAACAAGAACACCATTTGAACCTATACGGACTGTTGCCCTAAAATTCTTAAGACTAAAAACGCTGTTTCTTGTGGCCATTACTTCGGCCAGAAGGATTTCTGAGCTGGGGGCCCTTTCTATTCGCTCAGACCTGTGTGTTTTCCATAAGGATACTGTAGTCCTTCGTACAGATTCATCCTTCTGTCCTAAGGTCAACACTAAGTTTCATAGATCACAAGAGATCTGCCTTCCTTCATTCGCACCAAACCCGACGCATCCCAAAGAAAAGTTGTGGCATACCTTAGATGTGAGAAGGACTCTTAAATACTACATTCTTAGGACGGATTCCATCAGAGAGACAGAAGCATTGTTTATCAACATTTCTCCTCCTCACTCTGGCAAGAAAATGTCCACCCCGGCCATTAGTCGATCACTTCGTTTGTGCATTGCAGAGGCATACACGTCCATGCGAATTAAAATACCGCAAGGCATCACTGCACACTCTGTTCGTAGTGCTGCTACCAATGCAGCATTCTTCAACAGGGCCTCCGTAGAAGAGGTGTGCAGAGCAGCTACGTGGTCCTTGCTATCCACTTTTGTGAGACATTACAAAATTAATACTTACGCATCCTCGGACGCTGCCTTCGGTCGTCGTATCCTACAATCTATCTTACAAGAAAATGATGATCCCCCACCCGACTTCTAGGACCATTGCTCTGGGAGGTCCCACAAGATGGCCTCCACCTCAGAGGGAGAACGACCAGTGGTAACTTACCGTGAGGGGTCCTTCTCCTCTGAGGGTTGGAGGACGTCTTGGCCCTCCTTGGATCGTCAACCTACATAAAGATGATAATCTGACTGAGAGAGGGGTATGTAGGCAATATATTTGATGCGGTCATCCTCACGGTACCGCAATATTATGTTGAAGAGAGAGAGTTCATTTCAATTCTGTCTTCCTGTTTCTATTAATCGTTATGTTTGAGTCCAGTGTTTTTTCCTATAGCTTTCGGAGTTACCGAACTGAGCCAGGGGTGACTCCCACAACAGGAAACAGGAAGAAGATTTCTCTTAATCCTGCCTCCCTGGAGATAGGTGGGAATCACCCACAAGATGTCCTCCAACCCTCAGAGGAGAAGGACCCCTCACGGTAAGTTACCACTGGTCGTTTTATTTATTGTCACAATGGGCCTTGCTCCTAGTCTTAAAATAAGGCTGATGCTAGCATACAGTAAACACTTTGGACAAACTGTAGTTTGCCACTGTGTCCAGAACACCAAACTGTACGGTGGACAGCACTATTTCTTTGGAGGCTGTCTGGCCAAAGAGAAGGGCATGTTGAATGATCAAAAATTGAAACCATTCAAGCAACACCCACCACTAGTTTCTGAGAGCATGTCTACCTCTCATATTCAGCCTGATCACAGCCTTGTCTCCACTCATCCTACTGGAGATCTGGTTAGTGATCTGCCATAGCATTCATGTTACACTGATTGAGTTGAATCCCACAATCCATGGATATAAGAATCACAGACCTTTCCTGTGCTCCCCTCTTCCATGAGCTGTCCTTTCAGACCCTAAGAGAGTTTATTTACCAGAGCTGTAGGACCTGTGTGGTCTGATAGTGATGCAAGTTGGGAGGCTTCAGAGGGCAGATGAAATTGCCCTTTCTGTTTTGTCAGTGGATTTCCATTGACAGAAGAGAGAGAAGAGGGTGATTTTGAACCTGTGAATAAACTTTCCCAGGGTCAGAGAGGCCTGCTGGGCATAGGGTTGCCAAGTCTGTGTTGGAAAATACCTGGAGACTTTGGGGGTGGAGCCAGGAGAGGGCGGGGTTTAGGGAGGGGTGGGGCCTCAGCATGGTACAATGCCATAGAGTCCACCCTTCAAAGCAGCCATTTTCTCCAGGGGAGCTGCTCTCTGTCAGCTGGGGATCAGTTGTAAAAGCGGGAGATCCCCAGGCCCCACCTGGAGGCTGGCAACCCTAGCTGGGCAAGAGGGAACACAGGAAAGGCCTGCAATCATCAGTGCTTTCTACTGGTTGAGGAATTTAACCCACTCTCTTTTCTGGAACTTGTTCCACAATACTATGCTCTTGCAGATATGCAACTCAGTTTCTTCTCTGCCTTTCTCACTCTTCTCTTACATTGAGAGTTTTTTGTTTAATGTGAACTGTCTTATCTCTTTTCAGCCATTATGCTTTGACACACTTCTATATAATGGTTATTTTTGCTGATTGATTGTATTAGATTTTTTTAATCCCATGACTATTTGCACCAAATACTTTTTAACTATCGTTTATTTGTTTTATTTACTTAAAAACCCTTTTATGCCACCTTTCCACACAATCAGGGTCCACAAGGTGACAAACATAAAATCATTAAAACATTTAAACAATTAGAATACAGTTAAAATATAAAAAATAGTAAAAACACATAAACAATTAAAAACACATAACATAACTTATACAGTCAATTATCTCAATTTCCAAGGCCATTCTAATAAAATAACTCAAATATTATCTTGGTACTCTTGGCTCATAGGTTAGGATTCTGGAAATGGAACAGGGGCATCCACAAAATTAGTTTTCTGTCTTAACACATGAATATTTTGGTTTGTCTACAAATCCTACTTTCTTTCCGCTTTCAAATAATAGTTCCATTATATTTTCACCCAGATAATACCAAGAATATCATTCCCTGATCTTCCAAATTAGTTATTACCACCCATGTTGCTGTGACTGCTTGTTCAGGATAGAATAGGGAGACATTAGGACAATACTGCATCTCAAGGGAAGGCCATTTAATGTATTCCAATGACTACACCCAGGCAGTTTGTTTGAAATATTTAGCATAGATGTTAATCTGAAGCTATTTTCTGAAATCATCGTTAACACCACCTGCAATTTCTTATGCATGACTTCCCAAAAGACAACACAAGTGTGGGTTGTTCATAGGACTTTGCAGGAGCCATTTATTTCAGAATGGTATTTACTTTTATGATGTTTATCCATCGCCCACTGCAGGGTGTGAACCTTATTGGTTTTTGCACTCTCCAAAGCAGTTGCCTATTTTTATGTTGACCATTTCTTTTTCAGACTACACAAAGCTTCCCTTTAAGTATTCCTGAGAAGGATAAAAACAACGATGTCCACTTTAATGCTACCCAAAAGTGTATATATAGTGACTATACTAGAATTAAATATTAGTCAAGAACATATTCTGTACTGTTTTAAGAGAAAATTACTACAAAAAAGTGATTGTGTGTGTGTGTGGCACAAATTATTATCACAGACAACTGCTTTTAGCAGCTATATTACAAACAAGTTGATCTACCTCTGATCAAGTGTAATTCATGAAAGTCCTTTGAACTAGCTAGTGATGTCCAACCTATTGTTTCCTATTGGCTTATACATAAGTTAGTTAAGATACCTTTTAGCTCTTTCAATACACTTCTTTCTTTTTCTCTTTTGCAATTTGAATCCAGTTTTCTTCAGTTTGCATCAAAATTTCACAGACTTTCATTGCACTGGGAACTGAATGCAGCAAAATACATGTGTAAAGGCTTACATTTGTATCAGCTTGTTCAACTGAATTAAACATTTCTCTATACTATGTAGTCTACACATTCCTTAGTAAACATGCCACTCATGCGGTCTTGGTTCTCCTGACCTCCATGATGATAATGTAATGCAGAAGAATAGTAAAAATTGTCAGAGCTGGGAATCACCGAAGTCAACACTCTTCTGGCAAATATATGTCACATTTCAGCTCTGTGTTTGATTTTGTGGGTTCATTCACGTGAGTTTTTGTGTGGTACTTTAGACATCTATGTATATTTTCCCATTGTATGTAATTTTAAAAAAATTAAATACTGCAAAAAGTCTAGACAAAGGGTTTCTGATACAGTAATGACCATGGCAGCATATTGATATAACTGTTCAGGGTTTTGACTTTTGCTTTCTTTTGTTTTCATGAGAGGGGATGTTGCTTGAACAAAACTGGTGATGTATTGGAAGGGGAAAGTCAACTGTTTCAGGGGTACAGCAGGCTGCATTGGAGGGTCAAACTCCTTTTCATCTAACATGGCTGTCTAGTTAGTATATCCTCGTGTACCAGTTGTGGTCCTCAGCCATTCTCTCACTTAGAGTTGCTGATCTGGCATTGACCAGAGCCCTTGCTTTTTTCATAGCTTCCACCTGATGGAATGGGTTCTCTGAGGTGATGTATCCCAGAGGAGATGCACAGTCATTAGATGTGATCCAGTGGGGCTGTGAGGCCTTTTATTTGCTAGGACTTCTAATGGGATGCAAACTGCAGGCACTGGGGTTAATTTCAAGTTTTACTGTATTTTTTTAATGTTTTAAATTTCTGTTGGTAAGCTGTTTTGAGCCATGGGGAAAGGTGAAGTATAAACATTTCACTAAATAAAACATTAATGCATGTTTATTTTGCCCCCTGTACAAAGAGCTCAATACTGCATACACAGTCCTCCCTGCTGCACTTGATCCACACTGGACCAACACCACCCCGTGAGGTTCATGGTAGAGTGTGAATGTGAACTACGGTGTTCCTGATCCAAGTGTGACTTTCTTACCAAGTTCTGCCTGCACTAGATAGGATCCTCCCTATGTAGATTATAAAATGTCCAACCATATACATTTTATTTTTTTTAACTGAAGATTTTGGGTTAATATAAGAATTCAGTTTTCTATTTGAAGAAGTATTAACCGCAGCATCGAGATTGCAAGAGACATTGCTAGCAAATGGAAAGTTCTCTTTGTTTTATGCGGTTTACCTGAGGTTATGTTCCAGATGCTCTCAGAACAGCTGGGCTGATTATTAAATATGCCTTATAGTAACTTCCAGCCAAAGCTGATCGATACTTAGTGTAAAGCTTTACATGGGAGAGAGTTATTTAAACATTGAGTGCCCTCGGGATAACAGAGAATGAAAAAATAATGCAGAACAAATATGTTCAAGTGTTCAAAAGAGCGGAAGAATATCTTTTATTTGTGGAGTTTGAAAGGGTGAGTTGTTAAACTGTAAGGCATTTTTAAAATAAATCATATTAATAGACTGAAGGTAAATATATCCTTAAGCATAAAACTAACACAGTTAAATGTTGATCCAAGTTTCAGTGTAGATAGGTGTATCTAACTTAAGTTAGTGACATTTGGGTGCATCATAATAATGGTTGTTATCACTTAGTATTTATTCCTAAGAACTCAAATGTATGATCACAATATTAATCCTTCTACGTGCCTTGGAAAATAGGCCAATATTTTTAGTGCCATACTACAGATAGGAGGGGGTTGACTGAAGTTAGACTTTGAGGTGAAATTTGAACACTGACAACCACAGTATACTATCATAAATAGTTCTGAACACAACACATATACATTCGTTCTCATAGATGTGCCCTTCATTTTGTCTAACTCTGAACAGTAGCCCCACAATGCAGATTAAAAAAAAAATGTACAGAGTGCTGCCCAGCAGGCAAGCAAGCGAGCCAGGCAGGCAGTAAGGGAGGCAGTGCCTGCACAAGGGTGCTCTGGGCAGCAGTGGCAGAGGTAGCAGGGAAGCTGAGAAAGGTGCTGCTGTTGGGTGAGCAAAACAGGCAGGCAGAAACAACAAGAAAGTAATAAAGGGGGCAGGAGACAAAAAAAAGCTGCAGGAGCCAGCAGGGACCAGGAGGAGTGGGATATTTTCTCCAGTTTGAAAGTCTGAATATAGAATTAGGAGAATTGAACAGGTTTTGGGGCCTTCATGTACCATGAAAAGTATACTTTCCGACATTTCATAGATTCATTTTAAAGATACATGTTTCTATCTTGAGAGACAATTATAAGAAAATCATAGAAAACTTTGTGATCACATTCACACAATGACCTGTAAGCACACTACAGTAAAAAAAATCCATCTGAACCTCTTCCAAGTGCAAAATAAATAGCAACTGTCCCGGACAAACAGGGACAATGTGGCAGTAGGAACCAAAAATGTGTAATGTGTAGAAATATTTAACGAATAACAATTTTCATTGACATTTCATATGTTGCATACTTTTTCATAAACTTTAAAATTTCACCTTTTGTTGTTGAGAAACTGAATCTAGAACTGCCTTTGTTGTTGTTCAGTCACACAGGCGAGTCCAACTCTTCCCAACCCCATGGACCACATCACACCAGGCCCTTCTGTCTTCTGTCGTGCTCCGGAGAATGTTTAATTTCATGTTCATTGCATCAATAACACTGTCCAACCATCTCATCCTTTGCCATCCCCTTCTTCTTTGACTTTCAGTCTTTCCCAGCATCAGGGTCTTCTCCAGTGAGTGCTCCCTTCTCATTTGGTGGCCAAAGTATTTGAGCTTCAGCTTCAGTATCTGGCCTTCCATGGAGCAGTCCTACTTTAGCATTCCAGTCCCCTATGATGAGGAGGACATCTTTTTTGGTGTTAGTTCTATGAGGTGTTGTAGGTCTTCATAGAACTGGTCCACTTCAGCCTCTTCTGCATCAGTGGTTGGGGCATAGACTTGGATTACTGTGATGTTGAATGGTTTGCCTTGGATTCGGACCGAGATCATTCTGTCATTTTTGAGATTGTATCCCATTATTGCCTGTTGCACTCTCTTGTTGACTATACAGGCCACACCATTTTTAAATTCTCCCATTCCCATCCAGTTTAGTTCACTGATTCCCAAGATGTCGAGGTTCAGTCTTGCCATCTCATTTTTTACCATGTCAAGCTTACCTAGATTCATAGATCTTACATTCCAGGTTCCTATGCAGTATTGTTCTTTGCAGCACTGGACTTTTCTTTCACCCTCAGATACATCCACAACTGAGCATCCTTTCGGCTTTGGCCCAGCCGCTTCACTCTTTCTGGGGTTACTTGTACTTGCCCTCTGCTCTTCCCCAGTGCATATTGGACACCTTCCAACCTTGGAGTCTCATCTTTTATATCTTTTAGCCTTTTGTAACCTACAAACGGTATAATAGTTCAATGAACGTAACCACATTTTAAAAATACAGGCTCTATCATACCCAAGTTACAAATGCATTATTATGATTATATGCTGAACTTGCCAAGTTTGAAATTTCAAAGCCGGAATGGGCCCTAAAAAGTGAAAGTCCCAGTATAGTCAAAGGCCCTGAAAAGACAAAATTTTACACTCTCCCCCCCCCCCCCCCCAATATTGCAGGTAAGTTGAAAATTCTAATGTTTGGCTAACAGCAGTGATCTGTTTTTCTCATGTATTTATATACACAATCCCACAGTATCTCTCCCGATTATACTTTTCTTCCTTAAGTTAATAAGCTAGTAGCTGTGTGTCTTCTTCTTTGAGAACATTATTTACTTCCTGGTAATTTAGTACCCTGTTTTAGTATGTCTTCCAATATTGTCATTTCCTTTTATCAATAAGGTCCTTTGATCAGAGGTGTTAAGCATTTAAAATCAGTAAAATAGAATAAAATGCATAACAATAAAATATTTATGGCACTCCTATACAGTGTTTACAGGAAGCATTAACAAATTAAAATCCACCTTGATAACACCTTAAAAGAATCACTGTTGCCCAAAATTTAGTAACAGACCACTTTATTACTGGATCTGGATCTGCCAAAAGGAAAGAAATCACCCAGGATAATGGGAGGAAGGCCGAGGGGTTCTATTATCCTCACACGTTCCAAATACTTCTGAAAGCATCTTCCTTAAGTGGATGTAAGAATCCCCCCCCCCCCCCCGAGCGTTGGGCGTGGAGAAAAGAACCTTCAGTCTTAAATTAAAAGCACCAATCCAGGACTAGGCCCCAGTGAGCCCTGCACAAACTCTGCTCTATACCTGCAAAGTAGGCGTTCTTGCTGTCCAGTGAATAAACAAAAGAAGTGGACAGTCTTTCAGCTTCCCTATGTCCTTTTCCTAATGAAGCAACCAAAATTACAGTATTCTAAATGTAGTGCATTGAAGGATGTCGCTCCCATTAAGATGTTTGCAGTTTCATTTTTTATGCCTTTGCTAATAATTTTAATGTTATGTGTGCTTTTTTATTGCAATAACACACTGGATTGACTTACTTAGAATCACCGTGCAATTTTCTGAGGGAGCATCAAAAACAGGTTAAATTAAAAATCATAATAACTCAAGCTTAAAACAATGTATCACAAGGAAAATGATAAAATTAACCCAAAAATGCAGCAGATCATTTATCCTACAGACTTTTTAAAAAAGATAAACCTAAACCAATGGTGGATAGAAATGTTTTTATTCTAGGGCTGTCATGTCTCATGCTTCACTGAGAGACCTCCAGCCAGCAACTTGGAAGGGCAGTGGGGGGGGGGGATGGGGGAAGGGAATATGGAGCACTTCAATATGCAACATCACTTCTGGCATGGACCTGGAAATGATGTCATTGGAATGGGGTGCTGAACTGGGGTTCTTCTGAAATCTGTGGTTTTTGGTAGGATCCTAGAGTATTGCCCCAGTATGGTGACGGCACTTCTGGTTTGGCACTGGAAATAGCATTGCACATTGAAGCAATGCATATGCCCTCACAAACGTCCCATGGGTTGCCATTGCTGGGCTGGCAACTCTGTTTTACCTGGTGCCTAAAACTATACAGCAAGGTGCAAGGTCATGGAGAGAATGTTTTCTAGTGCGCCTCACACATGAATCAAAGCTGGATCAAAAATAATTGACCAAGTAAATCACATGTGCCAAAGTTTTAGCCCCAGGAAGCTACTGTCTTTCAAATTGATCATGCAAATGCATTGATGGGTGTTGATGCAGCTTCTGGAGTGGAGCTACATTTTGAGCTGGAAGACAAAACAACTCAGACAAGGAGGCAGCAAAGAAGGCAGGGAGTGGAGGAGGCAACTGGAATATTTTCAGAGAATATCGGCTTTCTTACAGACTCACTCACATGTGCTCCCAGTAGTGTGAAAGTGGGGGGGGGGGATTGGTGATATGAACCCATGCTGCAGGGGACCACCTGTGGATAGCACATAGAATTGCCAACTCCAGAGAGGGTGGGTTTTTGAGAGGGGAGGAACCTCAGCAGGGTATAATGCTATACAGTCCACCCTTCAAAGCAGCCATTTCCTCTGTGGTCTGGAAATCTCTCTATATAATAATTCTCTGATGGTGGTGGCACTCTCTAGAACATTCCACACGCCACCCCAGCCTTTGGTCCCCTGGCCTGTCAATCAGAAGCTGTCCCTATCCACTGGCTGTGAATACTCGCATGCCATTGGCTGGGTCTGCTCCTCTTCCCCGCCCACTCCTTCAGCCTCTGTGCCCTGTCAGAATTCCTGGCAAACAGTTTTTGCTCTTGACGAAAACACTTCTCCAGCTTCCTTCCTGTGGGGAGATTAACTGTTACCTCAGCGGCTGTTGGTAGGTGAAACGAAATGACAGTTACCTGTGTTTATAAGAGGGGCTTCAGAGCAAGGTAGGTTGATGCTTGGCTGGAAAGGAGATGGGGTTGCCAACTCCAGGTGGGGAATTCCTGGAGATTTGAGGGATAGAGCCTGGTGAGGGTGAGGTTTGAGGAGGGGTGGGGCCTCAGACAGGTACAATGCCATAGACTCTGCCCTCCAAACCACCTATTTCCTCTTGGGGAACCCTTGCTGCCAATCTCCAGGTGAGGGCAGGAGATCACTCAGAATTACAACTGTTCTTCAGATTGCAGAGATCAGTTCCCCTGGAGAAAATGGTGGACTCTGTGTCATTATACCCTGCTGAGGCTGCCACAGCAAATTAATGCTGAGTGCCCAAGGCCTTGACACTCTCCAAGAGCCTCTTTCTAGAGCCCGTTGTATTTATTCCCACAACGGGCCTTATTCCTAGTCAATTATAATTCCAAGAGATCTCCAGGCCCAGCCTGGAGATTGGAATCCCTAGGACACAAATATGTGGATTGAACTGCTTGTGGTGAGTCTTTCTAGAAACAAAATGTCCCAGGAGACATCATTTCAGCATGTGATTGCCCTCAACAGAAGTCGCAAGTACACTGGCTAGAAATCTGTATGAAAGGTGCTTTGTTTGCTACCCGTCTGGAATTTCTTAGTCTGTCCAGGATTATTTGTTCCAATGTACTTTTAACTCTGAATGTTATTGTCTTTCTGTTATTCAATCACGTAGCCTAGATAAGAAATTCTAGTGTTCTTCATAGCCAGCTTTGGGTTTTATTGTCTGAAAAACTGTGGGATTTTTGCAAAAATTCCAATTTTGTGATTTAAGTGTGTGTCTCTGTGTGTATCTGTCTCTATCCAGTTAGTAGTACATCAGTACATCTCTATCTCTGTCTGCCTATCTGTCCATTTATCTATAAAATAGAATTACATGAATTTACTTTGTATGCTTTAAATCAGGGGTCCACAAACTACGGCCCGCGGGCCACATGCGGCCCGCCGAGGGCATTTTTCTGGCCCGCCGGGTGGGCCGCTGCCTCAGGGGTCTGTTGGAGCCCGGGCGCCGCAGAGCGGCGCTCCAGGAGTGAAGACGCATGGGGGCAGGCACATGATGAAGCCCCGCCCCCAGCAGGGCTGCCGCCGCGTTCTCCAGGCCCGGCGCCGGACGCCAGACCTGGGAGAAGTTAACCAACCCTCCCCCCGCTCACTGTTCCCGGGGCGCGGCAGGCTGCCGGCCCTGGGAGAAGATCCCCAACCCACCCCTTGATCTCCTTTCCCGGGGCGCGGCAGGCCGCCGGCCCCCGGAGAAACTCCCCCAACCCCCCCCCCCCGCTCGCCTTTCCTGGGGCGCGGCAGGCCGCCGTCCCCGGGAAAAGATCCCCAACCCTCCCCGCTTACCATTCCCGGGGCACGGCAGGCCGCCGGCCCCGGGAAAACATCCCCAACACCCCCCCCGCTCACCATTCCTGGGGCACAGCAGGCCACCGGCCCCAGGAGAAGATCCCTCACCCTCCCCCGCTCACCTTTCCTGGGGCGCGGCAGGCTGCCGGCCCCAGGAGAAACTCCACAACCCCCCCCCCGCTCACCATTCCCGGGGCGTGGCAGGCCCCCGGCCCTGGGAGATCCCCAACTCCCCCCTCACCATTCCTGGGGCACAGCAGGCCACCGGCCCCAGGAGAAGATCCCTCACCCTCCCCCACTCACCTTTCCCGGGGCGCGGCAGGCTGCCGGCCCTGGGAAAAGATCCCCAACCCCCCCCGCTCATCATTCCCGGGGCGCGGCAGGCCGCTGGCCCCGGGAGAAGATCCCAACCCTCCCCCGCTCACCATTCCTGGGGCGCAGCAGGCCGCCGGCCCCGGGAGATCCCCAACCCCCCCACTCACCTTTCCTGGGGCGTTGCAGGCCACCGGCCCCAGGAGAAACTGCACAACCCCCCCCCCCCTGCTCACCATTCCCGGGGCGTGGCAGGCCGCCAGCCCTGGGAGAAGATTCCTAACCCCCCCCCATGCTTCCTTCCTGTTCCTTTTCTTCCTCTTCCTTTCTTTCTTCCCTCCTTCCTCCCTCCCTCCCTTTCTTCTCTCTGTCTCCACCCCACCTACCTACCTACCTACCTACCTTCCTGTTCCTCTCCTCTGTGTTCCTTTCTTTCTTTCCTTCCTTCCTTCCTCCCTCCCTCTTTCTTTCTTTCTTTCTTTCTTTCTTTCTTTCTTTCTTTCTTTCTGTCTTCTCTCTCTCCACCCCACCTAGCTACCTTCCTTCCTTCCTGTTCCTTTCTTTCCCCCTTCCTTCTTTCCTCCCTTCCTCCCTGCCTTTCTTTCTTCTCTCTGACTCCACCCCACCTGCCTACCTACCTTCCTTCCTGTTTCGTTCCTCCCTGTTCCTTTCCTTCCTTCCTCCCTTTCTTTCTTTCTTTCTTTCTTTCTTTCTTTCTCCACCCCACCTACCTTCCTTCCTTCCTTCCCTCCTTCCTCCCTCCTTCCCTCTTTATTTATTTATTTATTTCTTCCTTTCCTTCTTTCTTCCTTTCTTTCCTTCCTTCTTTCTTCTTCCTTCCTTCCCTTCTTCCTTTTCTTCTTCTTTTCTTCCTTCCTTCCTTCCTTTCTTTGCCATCAGATAGGCTTGGCAGCTCTGAGTTGGGAAATACCTTGGAGATTTTTGGGGTGTAGCCTGAGCGGTGGGTATTGCCTTCTGACACACTTCCGGTGATGTCAGGGTGTGTGTGTGTGTGTGTGTGGCCTTCTGACACTTCTGGTGACATCAGAGGGTGTGGCATATGCAAATAAGTTATGCTAATGAGCTCCTGCATAGGAATTTGTTCATAGTTTTGTTTTTTTTACTATAGTCCGGCCCTCCAACGGTTTGAGGGACAGTGAACTGGCCCCCAGTTTAAAAAGTTTGAGGACCCCTGCTTTAAATAAATAGACAAGACCCACTGGGTCTGATGTACACAGTCTATTTCCCCACAGAACATTTCTTTTCATTGAAGAGATTTGCCCATAAATCTAGTTCTGGATTGCAACAAATATTAATTAGTGGTGAGCTTTTTGTCATACTTATATGGCGGGAGCCAGTTTGGTGTAGTGGTTAAGTGTGCAGACTCTAATCTGGGAGAACCGGGTTTGATTCCCCACTCCTCCACTTGCACCTGGCTGGATGACCTTGGGCAAGCCATAGCTCTGTACCAGCTGTTCCCTCAAGGACAGCTTGGGAAAAAGCTCTCTCAGCCCCACCTACCTCACAGGGTGTCTGTTGTGGGGAGGGGAAGAGAAAGGAGTTTGTAAGCCGCTCTGAGACTCCAAGTGAGTGGAGGGCGGGGTATAAATCCAATCTCTTCTTCTTCTTCTTCTTCTTCTTCTTCTTCTTCTTCTAGGACACATACTCCCTGCAGGTAAAATTCTGTTTTCTTCATAGTGATCTTTCTGTACCCAGAATGCTGCTAAATCTGATCTTCAAACCAGGAATACTCAGTGGGCAAGGAAACTATTGAGCACACAGCTAATCAATATGAACACAGTGAAAGATTCTTTTAATTAACTTCCAAGGAAAGAAGAATTGAAAGAAATTTCAATTACATCACTCCTTTCTCACAGAAACTTTAAATGGTCCCTAGCACCATCTATTGCACAGTTTGGTACAACAATATAGATAAATGACCACTCAATAGTTAGGTGACATGTAATTGTTGGCATGACACAATTTCCTACTATACTGTTGATTGCCTACTGGATATCATTTATATATTGGAATGGTCCCATGGTAAGAAAATATCACCAAGATGTTGTTATATAAACTATCATCCTTTTTTGTAAACCAGGGCCCTGTACTAGTTTTGTATTGCTTCTTGCTGGTTTTCAGACTTCTCTCCCCCCCCCCCCCCAATTCCACCCCTTCTCTTCCTTTCACAGTCTTCTGTGAAGGTAGCTAGAGAGAAACTCATAGCATCATCACAGGCGAGTGATAGAGTAGTAATGCAACTGCCAAGTTAAACTGTGCAGATCTTTCTTCACCATGCCCGTAAGTGATCAAATTGAACCGTAGTGCCCACATGCTTTATCCTGAGACCTAGCCCACCCCTTCCAATGTGAATGGTTTAGGAGGAGGTGATATTGTACACAACTTTTTGCTGGATTGTGCTTCAAAACTCACACATAAAACAGCAACAAAGATGTTCCAAAGATGTCCTTCTCTCTTATTTAAGACTAGGGGCTCTGCACCCGCTCACTAGACTTGCCAACCCTGTGGCTCACTGTGCTTGCGATATTTAGCAGTAGTTTAAATACTGAGTGAGTAGTTCTTCCTCCTGCCAGGGGATCTGAGGCAAGACCTGTAGCTCCTGTTGCCAAGATAGAGATCTAACAAACATCTTGCCCTGCCTCGTGGCTGACTGTGCTCTGCACAGAGTGCAGCAATTCCATTTCTTTCCTTTATTTTTTACTTTAAATTTTTATTTCCCATTTGGCCGCCCAGCAAGCCTCCCAGTTTTGGTCGGTTGAAGCGGAGAGCCTTACCAATCCTTGGGAGACTCTTCCAGGAATGGGAAGGTTTGCCGCCTCCCCCCTCCCCCGGTGCCTTGTTCCAGGTGCAGACAAGAAATCCAGGGAGCTGTTTGTAGTGGCCACTTTGTCCCCAGTGGGTCTCCCTGGCTGTAGAGGTTCTAATTTTAGGGCAAGGAGGTTTGGCAGTGAGAAGGGTTTGCTGCACTCCCCCCGCATGTTCCAGAGGTTTGAGGAGGGGTGGGGCCTGCAGTGGAGCATCTCCCTGGCTGTGAGGTCCCCAGCCTCTGGGCCAGGAGCTTCCCTAGATTTTTGCCATGCAGCTTGAAACACCTCTGGAACAGCTAGTTGAGAGGGGGGGAATGAAGTCTGTGGGCTATGGGGCACTGTGGGGCCTCATTCTGGTCTGCTCCATTGCCACTAGTCATCGCCCCAACCGACTCCAAAGCCATTGCTGCTAGGCCGCCTGATCCTCCTGCCGCCTTGCCCGGGGTAAACACAGGGCGGCTGAGGGTCTCAGGGTGTGAGAAAAGGGCTGTAGGGGAGGTGCCGCACAGGCCTGGCTGATCCTCGCTGGGACTGTAGTTACGTGGCAGAAAGAAGCATTGCATCAAGGTGCTTTGAGCACCACACAATGAAGTCTCAGAGTGGGCCTCTACCTGATACTGCTGCACCACTGTGAGAGCAGCAAGAAGAGGTGGGATTTTGAGAAGCAAAGGGAGGAATCAAACAAGTATAGGTATAAGATGCTCCTGTAGCCATAGCAGCTCAAAAATTTAGATTTACCAAGTCCCTTGGGTCGGAGACATGTCTTCTGCTTGTGCTAAAGCACTGTGTATGTAGTTCTATATACATTAAGAAACACAATGATGATGGACTGTTGCTTGCAGTGATATAGTGGCTGATGAGATAAGGCTGCCCCATCAAGCTCCAACCCCTGCACCAAGGCCTAAAAGTCATTCACACAGAATGCAGCATTCATGAATGTGTATGTTCTCTCTGTTTCAGTAGTATCAGCACAGATTCTGTAGACCCTGTTTCCCATGCAGCCTGGATATACTTCAGTTGCTATGGAATAGATGTCAGCAAAGTACAAGTCTGATTATGTGAGTTTGTTTTGTTTTTCCTGTGTCTTCTCTGTAGGATGGAAACATTGTTTTTGTCAAGAGTGGCAAACAATCTAGTTTTCTATCATTATTAGTAATAATACTTATTTAATAAATAATTCACTAGTGACAACAGGATTTATTCTTTGCGATGAGCTTCCAGGGGATATAGTTTTTGTTCTTAGAAAGGCAAAAATATGACAGCAGCGTGATTATAGAATGAATGTGTATACTCCACCTATGCTGTGTTAATAAGACAACTATGAGTAATTTGTGTTTCTCATGACACCTTATCACAGTTTCATGTGAGACTCATGAGCCCTCTTGCTGCTTATCATTATTTGTTTATTATTGCTTATTATTATTATCACTTATCATGTATTTTTCATGATGTATTTTTAATTTATCCAGCATAATAAAACCTTTCAGATCACTCATAGTATCAAGAGCTGTTTAATATTCTTGGAAGAAATTCTTCCTCATCATGAATCCAAAAACAAATTAATTGTAAGTAATAAAAACTTCAAGCTAGGGATTGTGCCTGATGGAAGCATGGGGTACTGTTGTGGAGACCCAAATAAGGGAATTAATGCCACAATTTCGTAAGCATGATTTCCTTTTCTGATAAAGTTTGTGTTTGCTTTAATTTGTATATGGCTCTAGGAATCCTGGAAATATCTGGTA
Organism: Lepidodactylus listeri; assembly: GCA_029233225.1. Lineage (NCBI taxonomy): Eukaryota > Metazoa > Chordata > Lepidosauria > Squamata > Gekkonidae > Lepidodactylus > Lepidodactylus listeri. Next base: position 72,520,487 of record JARCFY010000005.1, read on the forward strand.
TTGATCTTGATTCACTGCAATAATTATTTCAGTAAGGGTACACCTGTATTTTGATAAAAGGGGAAATGGACCCTAAACCATCCTCTCAGACAAAAAAGGGGGGGATGTCTGTAGGCCTAAGTGCACCAGGAGTAAGCAGCTAATCGTACATTCCTAGACTGTAGTAGGAGAGGGTGAAAGTTTTTTAATATGTCCCTCTTCCCTTCAAAAGTCTCTGGTGTGAACCAGGGACAGCGTAGGAAATCCTGACCCCTAGCTGGAGTCTAAACATGCATCTGTTCATCTCTGGGGTTCAAATGATACACACACACACACACACTAAACAAGTTTGTTGCATAAAGTGGGGCCTTGTCCTTAATTTTGCACATAGGACTGTTGTCAGTGTATTTGGGGGAGTAATGCTCTTTAGATTGTGGAATGGCCTGTTTGAGGAGGCGGCCACGAAGGCTCCTACAATACTTTCATTCTGTAGATCATGTAAAACAGAATTATGCAGAAGGGCATTTTTATAAAGGAAATAGGGCTGTAGTGTAATGGAATGGTTTGGGTTGATGCTTCTATATAGAAGCAACAGGATTATAATCTACTCAGTGTTTATTATGTATTTTACTCTGTTTTTTAATGCATTGTCTTCTACATTTTAAATTCAGTTTTAGCATTGTTTGTTATATATTATAAGCAGGAGATCATGATATTTGGGGGAGTTGAATCGCATCCCCATACCTGCTGAGGCCCAATATGGCTCCTTTCCTCCCACCTACTCTGTCATGGAGCCTGGCACAGCTCCAGGCCTCCACAGCTGCCTCCAGGTTTGGAGTGGCTTCTGGACACTGATGCCACCATGGCAGGGCCTGGAGCAGCTACTGAATACCAACGTGGCTGGGCCCACAGTGGCTCCTGGCCAATGCTGGGTCTGGATTATTTAATGAGATTTGAAATATTCATGACATGAGACCTTTATAAAAAGCAGTAAAGTATGTTAGACATATGACAGAAATCTCTTTCTTACTTTTAATTTCATTGTGTGAAAGTGAGGAAACTATTATTATGCGAACTGAAGTCTGTGGTATCTTACTGTATATTGTAGATCAATGTGATCCATAATAAAACTATATGAAATAGCAATGCACCAAAATTGTATTTGGCCAGTCTTTTTAACAATTACATTCATAAACTTCTGAATTTTCTCTGATACTGCCATTATCTTTTATTAGAAAACAAATTGTAATTTCCCATTGAACTCCTAGTTATTATTCAAAATGTTTACATTTTGAATAATACCAATACAATTCTATTCATGCTTCTTGTTTCACAAATTTCTGATATTTTAATGCTAGCTAGGATTTGCAGCAACATGACTCCCCTGGATTTTGGCACTTCAGTTATGGCAGACACAAGTCATGGTTACAGGATCTGCCCAGAGAAGCCATAGTAGTTGCTGAATGTGGCAGCATCATGAAATACAAGTTTGAATGTCATCTCCTTTCAAGTCCTGATGGTTGTCATTTGATTAAATAGCTGTGAATTCCGTTTGATGTCATGGCTTTCTAATTCAGAGGTAGTTCAGAATATACGCCTTACCATTGTAAAAATATGTTTCTGGCAATCAAGTGGTAATTTTACTTCCTATATATACTTGCTACAGGCGATGTTAGACTACACTGTTGTTTAAACATTATGTTTTTAAAGCTATTCTTAATTTTTACCATTTGTTCTGCCAGTGGAAGAAATCTGTGTTTAGATGGAGAAAAAGAAAAATCCATTATATTTGAAGGAATTTGATAATTTTGTTGTAGTTTGTTGCATGGCAGGTGGTAATAATGCCTATGCCAGTGCTGTCAAAATATGAAAATTAAAGTGACGATGGGTTTTAATGAAATCCATTTGACAAATATAATTAAGGTGTTTTAATATGAAGGCCTGTAATAAAGACTACCGGTAGACTCCCTGAGGTCCTGACTAATTGTGTAGATTGCTTTTAAGCTTTGAATAGTTTTATTGGATAATGAACTGTTAAGAAGTGTTAGATCTTTCTTAAGCAGAATTTGGTTTGAAAAAGAAGAGGAGAGACAGGCCTGAGGTGTGGCATTTTAAACATAATTAGAAGAGAGTTTTAAGTTAACATCTTTGATCTTGCTGTCAGGTTTTGATTAGAGCTGTAAATGCTTTAATCAAGTGCAGTGTAGTCATTACATTTCTAACTGTTTTAAAACTGTGAAATTACTCAGACGCTGACATCAGTTTAACACATTTTGAACATTTGCAGCAAAAATTGTATTGGTAAACTGGGGCTTTATATTAATATGTCAGAGTGCGATGATTTCCTGATGTATGGTGTACTTGCATAATTATAAAATTACACAATAAACAAATAGTATGATAGGATTTTTAAAACAGGAAAAATGAATGGTTTTATTTCTTTGAAATTTATCATTCACTATAACATAACATCTGCTATTGAAGTATATCTAAAGTAAAAGCTTGCTAACATATAAAACATACAATAAAACATTTTCCTTTTGTGTGAAGCCCAGCCAGATTGAGAAGTTTGTTTGTTCTTTAATGGTGCTTACATGTACATCTTGTAGGGGGTGGCTGTAGATCTACTGGGATTACAACTGATCTCCAGGGCAACAGCTATCAGTTCACCTGGAGAAAATAGCTGTTTTGGAAGGTAAACTTTATGGCATTATACCCTGCTGAGGTCCCTCCCCTCTCCAAACCCTGCCCTCCTCAGTCTCCGCTCCAAAATTTCCAAGGATTTCCCAACCCAGAGATGGCCGCCCTAGCATCTTACCATTTGAATTGTCTTAGCAAACATGCAGATAGTTAGTAGAAGAGGTAAAACTGCACAAGCTACCATATTTTTTGCTCCATAAGACTCACTGTTTCTCCCAAAAAAAGTGGGGGGGAAAGTGTGTGCGTCTTAAACCCCCCTCACCTTTCCCAAGCCACGGCACCGAGCAGAGCTAGGTGCATCTTATGGTCAGGTGCATCTTATGGAGCGAAAAATACAGTACATCATCTTGAAATTTGGCTTTGTAGGTATTCCACCTGTTCCACTCAAAGGCACTAACTGGAATTGTGTAGTTAATTAAGTATTCTGAGAAGTTCAGCTTTATTCTTTTAAAAAGCATAACATTATAATATGATAGGTTTGGAAGTCTGTGGGCAATACCTAAAGATATCGTCATATCTTAGAGTCATAGTTGTGTTTAGGGTGTAGAGCTTCCATGTTCTAGTTTTTACCCAATTCCTAGGATCTATGCAAAAATGAATTCCTAGGATCTATGCGCAATAAACAAATGTATGTACTTAATAATCTATACAGAACCTAAAAGTCAGCTTTTATTGATCAGAATTCAAATTTAGGATTGACATCCTAGAAGCAATAAGGCAACATATCTATGAAGTGTGTATACCATGGAACTGTGTACTGTGTGCATTGTGGAGTGGAATTTTAAACCGATGCTCCAATGAGAACAGTATATGTGCACTTGCATGGAAAAAAGTAGCAACAGGAAGAAGGTGCTCTACTCCTTTGCTCAAAAATTCACCCTTCCGGAAGCTCCTTTTTTTGGCATGGCAAAATTGTCCTCTTATGCACTTCATTCTACCATAGGGGATATTGACCTTATTCATTTGACCTAGTCTCACACTGAGGGCTTCAATTTCCCTCCTTCCACATACTGGATTCCTTTTTGCTGCCACCAAAAAGTATACTTATGGTAACATGTACCCCATCGTTGACACAACTGTAACTGGTTTCCATTGCAGACTTGGCTGACCCTGACTCTACCATATCAAAGGTTGAAATTATAATAAAAGTATAAAAGTTTTACACTTCTTCGCATAATTTTCTATGCAAACTTTGGGAAACATCTTGAGCTGCCTATCACTGGCTGATTAGCAGCCAAATGCGAAACAAGACTTAATAAAGTCTGCCAGCAGATTTTTTTAAAGCCTTGTGCAAAGTAAAGATGCTGTATAAAAACAAATCTTAGTAACATAACATCTGTATTTACTAAACAGACAAGAACCACCAAATTAGCTTGCCTAAATTCACTTCAGTAAAACAGCAAAGAATAGAAGCCCTAGTGTCTATAGGCAGCCATGTACATGTTTGTTTATTTTCAAATTTATATGCTGCATTTCTCTGCTAATAGGATGGCTGTTGGAGGCAGCCTGGATTAGTTGCTGCTGCTGCTGTAACGTGGCAGCATTTTCCTAGTAGCTGTAAGCAATAGTTGCTCTTTTTTTTTTTTGTAAAGAAATTTTTATTTTTCAAAAAAAACAACATCAAAAATAATACATTTACCTTATACAAATCCCTTTTTCCATATTATATAACATTTTGTTCTATTTGTACATTCTATTTTTATCTTGTTTTGGTGGTTTCCCACCACCTCTGAAGCATAACACATTTTCCATTTTATTCAAAATAGTAATACTATATCTATGTTTCATTTCTGGTAACGGTTATATATCTTTAAAATACTTATACACCAATTCTTATTTTCTATATTCTTATATATTTCTAAATAAAAACAGCTTCATTGTCTAATTTTAACTAAAACCTTCATATAATATATTTCTATTCCTTTATGCTATTATAACCATGTATAAATGTAATTTTTCATATCCCAGTATTTTTCAACATATTCTTTCAAATCTTTCCAGTCTTCTAGAAAGGTCTCTGAGTAGAGATTATTCAACTTTCTAGTCCATTTATCCATTTCAGCCATATATAACAGTTTTTTCAACCATTCCCACACCTCTGGTATTTTTTCATTTTTCCAATTTTGTGCATACACCATTCTTGCTGTTGTAATCATATACCATATTATTGTCCTTTTCTTTACATTTATCTCTTCTAGTTTAAGTCCTAGCAATAACATTTCAGGCAACTTCTTAAATGTACATTTCAAGATTTTTTCCATTTCTGCATGTATTTTGGACCAATAAATCTTTGCTTTATCACAAGTCCACCACATATGATAAAAAGAACCTTCTTTCTTTTTACACTTCCAACATTTGTTAGACATATTCTGACCAATATTTGCAATTTTTTTTGGTGTCATATACCATCTATACATCATTTTAAAACAATTTTCTTTTAAGTTATAACACGTAGATATACTCATAGCATTTTTCCATAAAAATTCCCAAGATTCCATTTCAATGTCTTTGTTAAAGTTTATCGCCCATTTTACCATTTGTTCTTTTATCATTTCATCTGCATTAAACCATTTTAGCAAGACTTTATACATTTTAGAAATCATTTTTTTCCCGCCTTCCTCCCAAACTTGTTCTATTTCATTATTTTTTCTCCTGAAACCGTGTTTTTTATCACTTCTATACAAATCATATATTTGTCTATATCTTAACCAACCATAATCAAAGTCAATCTGATGCTGCTCCTTCAGTTTGAAATCTTTACCATGTCTTATTAATAAGTCTCTATACTTCAGCCAATCTTGTCCTTTATATCTTGATGTTGGATGTAAGACTTCTGTGGGTACAATCCAAGCAATAGTTGCTCTTGATATAAGATCCTTATCTTGGCTTGCTGCCTCAATTAGATTTCCACCAAAGTTCTTGTAGATCAGCTATGTATTGGAGAGTGGGGAATATCATCTATTGCTCCAACTTGAGAAAGCTATTCTGCTGTTTGCATGTAGGCCGTGGACAGACTTGAGTTCTGCCGTGCCTCCGCGGCACGACAGAACAAGGCGGGGGGAATTGCCCCCACCGCGTGGCGTTCGCACGCCGCCGCAAGGAAGCCGCCCACAGCGTCCAGACTGTGGGCGGCTTCCAGCGGCAGCGGCCGAACGCCGCACGGCTCCCCTGGCCCGGCACACGTTCACACCCGCCGGAAGCGGGTGGAACGCACACTGCAGCAGCCAGGACACCACTTTGAGGTGGTGCCCGGCTGCTGCGGGAGGAGCGCGGCACCAGACGCACTGCGTCCGGGCCGCCTCCCCTGGGCAGATGCGGCAGTCTGAACGGCCGCTCTGCCTCCGCTTTTAAAGCGGAGGCAGAGCAGGCCAGACTGCCAGTCTGTCCTCGGCCGTAGTATGAAATAACCTCAAAAGGAATTAATGTACTTCACTGCAATCAATCTCTCATAAAGAAGCTGCTTAATGAGATCATCATAACACAAGTGAGGTTTTTCATTTGGAAATGTTATAGGCAGTGAGACTATTTGATTCTTCACAATACTGTACAACTAAGTTGCTGGGCTGCTATTGCTGCTGAAGTGGTCAAATTCTAAGTAGTCACCAGTTCAAGAGTCAAATACAGGGAGAAGAGTCATAAGCACAGTAGCTTTCTAAGGAAAAAAACACCCCAGGATCCAGTCTAAACATTAAACCTTGATTATTAGAGGACCTTTCTTCTCCCTGCTTCAGTGCTTCTCAAATAAACACACATGATTTGTTGAATTGTCTTTAAAGGAAAATATTATTTTTTAGGAAGGTAATAGATTATCAGAGTGGTGAAGCCTCATGAATAATTTTGAACTCATTTTCACTCTTTTATGTTTCCACTTTTTTACTAAGAACCTTAAACAATCTCTTTACTCAGCGTTCTTCTGCATCTTGTTTTTCTCTCTCTCTCTTTTTTTAACCTTAGAACTGTGTCTCCAACTTTGCAATACATTTTTTATATGTGGCATTTTGTTTTCAAGCGAGAGTTCATTGTGGTGGGAGGAAATCGAAGCTAGTAAAAGGATTGGCTAATTATCATTTTTCTCAGGCCAACAGAAACATGCTGTTCTGTTGCCTTTGCAGTGTTTGTAATTTATACCCATTAAATTGATGTTTTATCATCTATTACCAATTTCTAGACTTCTGTTTGCACTTATTGGCTGTAACAAGCATTTTGTTTTTGTACAGGAGAAAAATAGTCTCAGTCACTTTTACTGTATCCGAAAAGGAGAATGGGATTTGCAAATGATAAATGGGGAAGTTGACTAGCTAACTAATAAAGATTTGTCTTAATCAAGTATGATTTGTCAGAACAGGAGCGCGCTGAGGTCAGGGCACATGCAATGAATAATACAGCATTCACAGGAGAGGAGGACCAGGCAAAAGGCCTCATAAATATGCTGTGATTACCCAGTGCTAATTCATATTCAAAGAATGAGTGGCATTGAAGCCAGCTCTCAGGTTTCTGAGCAGTTAACCTGTTTATATGTGGTCTTTAGAAAACTTCAGCATATTTTCTTTAAGTGTTATTTTCAGTCCAGCTATTTTTGCATTGGTTAAATGTTACTGTTGTTGCTACTTAGTAGCATCAATTATTAATATTTCTTTTAGCTTCTCTTTATTGTTCTCAAGACCATAATCTTCATTTTTTTAAAAAGTCAGTACATCAGGAAATTTGCTTTCCTTTTCCGTTTTGTATGTGATGGGAAAATGTGAGTTTAGAAAAAAAATAATCTCAGAAGAATGTGAGATCAAATGCACACAAAATACTTGCTTATCTTACTCATAGTTTTTACTTTCCAACAGAACATGTGTATTTAGTTTTCTACATTCCCTTGGGATGTGTGTCTACTTCATGGGTCAGTGCAACCCTGACATATAGGAAGAAAGGTTTGGATGACCCAACACAAGCAGTAAATGGCACAGATTTTGGGGTGATGATCCTGTTTATGTGCTTTATCAGGAAGCAGACGGAGTACTAGGATCTGGATACCCAGAAATCTTGTGAAATCCTACAGTTTCTTGAGTTGTTCTTAGAGGACTACAAACTAGCTTGAAGTAGGTTCAGAAATGTCTTAGGGCTTATATAAAATGAGAGAAGAGAGAACTGATGGACATATGAAAGACAGCATATCTGTGAAGGATCCCTAGAGCAATGGCCATTCACAGTATGTGAGGTTGTGTATAAAAGCTTATGTCAGAAAACATCTAAATTTCCTTGTTGGACTTCCTGCGTTGCCTTATGCCTCTGCGGGGTCAACTTGTGATTCTTTTCTGAAAATTGTGTCTGAGAATTGCATATGACGACTTGTCTTGTTAGTTGCCTTGTTCTCTGATCACATTGGTTTTTTTCTTTCCTGCAGTCTGAGGGGGGAAATGTTTTTCTTCCTACATTTATCTGGTTGCCATACTAGTAAGTGTTAAGATTTCATTTGTATGTGGTGATTTACTCACCATCTTCTTTATTTTACTGCTCTAACAACCCCATCATGTGATTACTGCTAATACTGTTGGCACAGATCTGACTAAATCCTTTTCCAAGTTCTGCTTCAGGAGTCTTAGAATGTGCCACATACTTTGGGGTGGATGGTGTGTTGGCCAGCAAGGCACTTTGAGTGCTCTTATGGATTTTTGAGATTCATAAGCTTGAACTCGGGTTGCTAATATTGGAAGGGCCATGTGCATTCTCCAGTATAGGGGAAAGCTCCAGCCCATGCTAAGAGGCTGACACCCTAGAGAGTTCCATGAGGTTTCTTTCTGTCGCAACACGCTGGTCAACCCCTGCCCCCTCCAACTTACCTGAATGATCATCCTAATGTGGTTACCTAGCAACTGATGGTCGGGCCATCACCCAGTCAGCCAGAGCCATTAACTAACAATAGAAGTGGCCCAGGTGAGTCATCGGGCCTTGCACAAGGTGTGTTCCTGGTGAGATCATAGTTTTTGCAATATTGACCACCCCTCTGTCACCAACCCACTTTTTACCTTTAACCTATAGTATGGTCAGTAAAGGACGGACCTCCTAGTAGGTGTGTTAGTGGGATGTGGTTAGCGCTGCCCTCCCCAAAAGACCACCTAATAAAAGACCTTGCACAGCATGCAATCGGTCTCTTGAGCATTCCATCGACTCCTGTCTCCTTCCATATCCTCTCTAGTCCAGCTTTCTATCCCAGTACCCTCCCTCCATCTTTGATCTCTAGGCCTGATCAGCTATAGAGAGAAAAGTGTGCTTCTGCCGGTTCAGAACACGCTCCCCATTTTCTTCCTTTCTAACCCCTCCATTTTGGAACCAGGATCCATCTCCAGGATAGGTACAGTATAATCCAACCAACTTTTCCTGCAAATTGCAACAGTGCTATTTTCTATCTTTATTTCCTTAGACCTGTGTGTTTGTGTGTGTGAATCTGTTTTGTGTGCTTGAACAACATCATTCAGTAAACAGCATTTAATTTGCCATCTGCCTCACGTGCCTGTTTCCTGTAGAACTCCCGGGAGGGGTGGGACCCTGGTATAGTTGGCAAGAACCCGGTATTTTGCCAATTGCTAAACTTAAATTAAAGCAATTTGGCTAACAGGTGAACAGATAGTCAGTTCTCCTGCCCAGAGCTGTCTAGGTTTCTTGAGATAATTGGCCTTAATGAAAATGTAAAATTTTGTAATTGCCTTTATATTGTCAGCTGAAGATGTTTAAAATAACTCTTCTATAACATTATATCATAATCATGGTCAGGGTTCTGTATAAAGCACACACCCTTGCTATAAGGTTTCTGCACAGTTTCCTTGAATTCTATGCTTTTCCTTTCCACAAATGAAGTCTTACACTTTTTTTTCCAAGAATTCAGGGATTAAATATTTTAGAATAATTTGGATCTGAAAAAACAAAAAAACTGGATAAGACATTGTCACTATGATTATTCTAATTTTTGCATAGTGAAAACAGCCTTGCTATTTCACTTTGAACTAGCAGAAGCTTCCAAACCATCTTCAGAGCTAGCCCCAAATGCAGCACAATACAGTTATCAGATCTGGAAATGGTGAGAGCATGGACCCCTGTGTTTGGATTTTGCTTGTCAAAGTAGGACCATACTTGACAAAGAAGTTAGATTCAGGTGGGTAGCCATGTTGGTCTGAAGCAGCGGAACAAAGTTTAAGTCCAACAAAGTTTTATTCTGGTTATGAGCTTTTGTGTGCAAGCACACTTCCTCAGATACAGACTGAACCAAAATTTCCTTGAGCCCTATCTTTCTGTATGTAGAGTCTGAGGAAATTCTATTTTAGTCTGTATCTGATGAAGTGTGCTTGCACATGAAAGCTCATAACTTGAATGAAATCTGAAGTTAGTTAAGGTGCTATATACCACAGATAAAAAATTGGTGGTAGAACTATAGATTTTTATGTAAATGTTTCTGGAACTGTATCTATTTTTGTGCTGCTTTTTGACTGTAATAAATCATTCATACATACTTGCCACTATAAATTCAGATGTAATTGTACCTCCAAGCCACAAACCTGGCTTCAAGAGTAGTGGAACTTCCTCCAAAATAGGTTGTATCCCAGTTCCATCATTCTCACCAGCAGCAACCAACCGTAGTTTTACCTGGATCATTCTTTCATTACGGCCTCCAGAAACTGGTGGCAGCTAGTGCAGTGATTCTTCATGCCAGTGTGGATGATTCATATGACTGACAGTAAAGATCACATCCAAGACTTCAGCTGGAGGATTGCAGCAGCGGCACTTTTCTCTTTTTGTACACTTCACAACAACTTAGTCAAGTACATCACTCCTTACCCAACACCATTCTTTACTTGCCTTGGATCCAATTGTCTAGAAGAAAGGTACATGTACAAATATTTTAAATAAATAAATATTCAACTCCTTGTTACACGATGTGTGGGTAGAAACATCCCTCATTTTTTATTTTGTGCCTTCTTCCTGTGTTGTTTGGTACCTCACCTATGGTTCCTGGCAGGGCTTTTTTTTTGTAGAAAAAGCCCAGCAGGAACTCATTAACATAATAGGCCACACCCAACAGCAGAAACATATTAGCATATTAGGCCACACCCCTGACAGCGCAGCTCCCTCCCAGGATTGGCTTCCCCAGGTGCCCTGTGGCTTGCAGGGCTTATGCGGAACTTAAGGGAAGGAAGGCAGTTTCAGTATCGGCTTCCCCAGGTGCCCCGCAGCTTGTGAGGCGCCTGTGGAACCCAAGGGGGGGCTGTAGGTGTGGCCAACTCAGAAGCCAGCTGGAACTCCATTCCTGTGCGTTCCTGCCCAAAAATAGCCCTGGTTCCTGGGCAAGAAACATCAGCCAGTTCTGAGGAGGCCATTCCAAGGAAGTCCATACTGCTTAGAGTTCTCGTGTTCTGCTTTTGCAGGTTGTTCTGATCTCCTTCAGTTCTTCCTTAGTTAGGAAAGGGGAGAGATAAGGGGCAGCCAACTATGGAGAAAACACAGCCAGCTATTCAGTTTGGGACAGAAAAAAGATAATTGAAGGAGGTAATCACCTGCCTTTTGTAAGGTTTGTGAGTCTCATTCCTGTCCCATGTGCAGAAATTTTCAGTGATTCATACCCCATTCCCAAGTAATTGGAGAGATTTTTCATTTTGTTTCAGTGCTTTATAATAATAATGCCCTTAACTAGAAAGTTACAAAATAAAAACATTGATTCCATTACTGTTTGGAGGACAGTAAAATGTTTGCTGTTTTGCTCACTGGAGCTTCTGTGGTCCTTTGCAGTTTTTGATTTTCTGAAGTAATTGACCTTTGCATCTTGAATTGGAAGCAATGGATGTTTGGCAGTACCTTCATGGGATAGCTTGTATACTCCCTTTGGTCTTCCTGTCTTGTTAATAAACATAGGACATCACTTTCTAATATGATCAGAGATGTCCTAGCTGCATATATAATACTAGTGCAAAGGAGAAAAAAGATTCCAGAGTGAGTGAAATTGAAGATTCCAAATGGCGTAAATGGGAGGCTTGTTTACCTGAATTCCATGTGTGTGGAGTTTCTTGGGGAAGAGGGTAAGACATTATTGTTCTAAAAAGAAGAAAAGCAAGCTTGAATGGTGAATGGCAGGTAAGATTTTGCTGTTGGATAGCTGTATGACTGAGTGAGTGGACTTATGGATAAACCTTCAATGGAATCAAAGCCCACCACCTCCTGTGAATGTTGCCATAAGGTTGTAAGCAAGGGAGCCAGGATAGATGGGTGATGGGTGTAGACAAGAGGGGGAAATATAAGTTAGTGGGAAATATGTGGGTTTTATGTCAGCAGCTTGATGTAAGTTAAAAAAAATGATAAGGCAGGAAGTGGGGAAGAATAACAAGCTACTAAGACTGAAGTTTTAAGTGTGTTGCAAAGTTATTTTTTGTTGTCTTGTTCTTATTCCGCCCTCCAATTTTATTTTTCCATTTATTTTTAGAAGCAGCAGAATCGAAGAAAGGGTTTGATTATTCACTGCTGGTCTTCTTTTATAAAGCTACAGTGCTGTATTCTGATTTTTTTCCCTTTAGAATCTACTGTCTTTTAATACAAAGCAAGCAGCATACAATCTCAGCATTTTTTTCCTACTCCAAGCAATGTGTTTTTGATGCTATTGGAAAACATATAGTGTCATACTCATTTTTTATATGTATGTGTGTGTGTGTGTGTGTGTGTGTGTGTGTGTGTGTGTATTTCATTTGAGAGTGTTAACTTCCTTAGGATTATCTGTTTTTAACTGAATATTTTAACTTGTTTCTTAATAAAAGTTTTTAGTATGAACATTGCATTTTGCATTGCATGCTATTAAGTTGAGCTGCAATTTTCTGTATAATCAGCAGTGGTCTGTTCAGCAGACCAAATGGCATGTTTTAGAAACCCACAATGTTCTTGTTTTATTTTGTATTGGTTCCATTACTCATCTGATAATTTCCTTAGGTTTATTATGTCTACTAAACAATAAAATGTGTGATGCCATTCAGCTATTATGACAACATTCTAGTGTTCATTGAAACTGCATGTGATTGTTGCCTTTTTTTAGCTATCTGTCCTTTTGCTGCTACCTTGGGTTGGAACCCATGGGGGATTTCTGCAAAGGGAATAGAATTTTCTTGCCTCCCCCTACCACTGCAGCTCAAAATATCCCCTGAAATGCTACTTATAGGGGACCCCCAGAAATAGTTTGGTAGGAGAAAAAAATCTGCAGAAGCGAAATCAGGGAAAATTGTCTCTCTCCTGCCTGTGGAAATCCTCCTAGGAACCAAATCCTTGTGATTTAATATTGGTCTGTTAACATTGACTTCTATATCTAAATATGCCAACGGCAAATTATAGTAACTTCACTTGTGCCACACAAAATTTTAAGATGTGTCCATACTTCTTTCTATTAGCTTGATTAAACTGAACCCTTTTGTTTCAGCTGTATATAATTCTCAAACTTTATACATCTGAATTCTCACTTCAGTAACACTTTCCAGTCTTTTCCTTAAATCATTTTTTCTTCCTCTGTCATTGTTATCTCTTACACATGGGACTGGTAATTTCTACAATTCCATCCGCTGATTCCTTGGTTCTTAAAATTAATAAACTTAAAGCAATCCTGCAAGCACTTACTTGACACTAAGTTCTGTTGAACACAGTGAAGCTGTTTCCAAGTAAGCATGAATAAGTTCGGGCAGCAAACTTTTTTTCTGTAGGATAGTGAGAATTGGAATAATTACCTTACTAGGAATGCCAGTACCCAGTCATTGTACCCTACTGAAGTCCCTGTCCTTCCCAGGCTCCATCCTCAAATCTCCAGGAGTTCCCCATCCTAGATCTGGCAGTCCTACCACCCCATTCCCTGCGAGTGGCCAGGGGGGACCTGGCAACCCCAGCCGTTACTGTTTGTTTGTTTGTTTGTTTGTTTGTTAGAAGTTATATAGTTCCCACAAGGCAGTTTCCCCAAGCCCCTACCACAGGTTTTTGCTGTCTACTGCTATTATTTTAGTGTACTTCCATCCTGGTACTATATCTGCAACCCTGCCTTTCAGTGTCTTTTCCAGCTTCTTTTATAAAACTACAGTGCTGTGGGTTTATCTCTGGTTGTTCCACAAGAGCAGAGATAAGATTTATAAAAGCAGCAATTAGGCCTGGTGCACTAATTCAGACAGCTTCTGCAACACTGCAATAACAGCCTACAGTCCTTCCTGGCCCTCTCAGGTGAGGCTAACTGGCTAGACAGAGCTCTTCCACCAGGCATTCAACCAAGGAGCTGCACCTAATAGCTGAATATAGGCTTAAGACCCGGGCCCTGGAACCATCATCGGCAGCCTGTGCCTCGCCAGCATAATCTGAAACTAGCGTGGGACCAAGATAATACTCCTAATATCACTGCTGACTGTACTCCCAGTATGACAGATTCGATACTGTGTTTCGCTATCGCTTCTGCAGTACTGTAAACTAGCACACAATGGTTTTATAAATGTTCTGTTTAATTTGTTTTAATTTTTATGTAAGCTGCCCTGAGACTCCTACGGTGGGAAGCGCAGCATATAAATCAAATAAATAAATAGTGGTACACAGCTGTCAACCAATAGACTACAAATATTGTTCTATTTGTGTATGATTTGAAATGTACTGTGGAAGTCTTTAAGTATACCAGTATATCATTTTGAAGTTAATTTATTCTTCATTTAGTAAATAAGATTTGACAACTTTCTAATCTTTTCATGTCAGCTACAAAATATTTGACACTACTCAGTATAAAAAGTGGACACAAGAAAAGAAGACTCAACCTAAGTTGCTAAAGTTCCATGCAAATTTTGGGGCTGGGAAGGAACTGAAGTAAAACAATACATAATAGCTGTTAATCCTTTGCAAAGTTTGGGGACATTGTGTTGACATGAGGACTTTAGCAGTTGGTTCTAAGAATTAGTTGCTGTCTTCTTGACCGTTATATAGAAAATAAAATTGTACAATCCATCAATGACATTATGTGAGTCTGGAGTCCCCTGTGCGGCACCCATGGATACCGTGGTACCTGCAGACACCTTTCCTGGTGCCCAACAAGTGTTTTGTTTTTAAGTGTGGGGCTAGGTGGGGTTTTTGCCCAACAGTTTCTAATTGGGCACTGGAGATTTGGCAGATATTGTCAGTTGAGTGTTTCATGGCTAGCTCAATATGTATACTTATTTTCTCTGTGTGCAAGAAAATGTTTCTAAACAATCTGTTCATTATAAAAGCATCCTACTAAACATAGCTGGCTGAAATGCTACAGTTGCAGCCAGAGTTATGCGTAATCTCATTCCCTGATATTTTGTGGTTGGCTCCGTCTCCTGTGGCAGCCATTTTGTGGTTGTATGCCCACCCTGTGTCATAATTCCAAATATGCTAAAGGCTCAAAAAGGCTAGTGACCCCTGATATAACGGACAATGTAAAAGTACTGAGAATTTTTTACAGTCTCTAATTTTGTTGAAACATCTTGTATTTGGGAAATTAATAGCTAGAAATAATGTTAATGTTGCAATAGGTAACCCATAAAGATAACTATTCTGAAAAGCCAATACACCATAGTAATGCAAAACTACCTAACAGAAATCTAACACATTCTAACTAAATCCATTCACTGTGCCATAACTTAAGTATGACAATGTCAATCTATCAATTTATTATGGTCATAGACCAGCAAACAATGCAATAAGAGGCAAGTACATAACGGGTAAAAAGAACAGTGAAATTATAAAATGTAATAATATCTAAAATTATAAACAGGAATCTAAAAAGTTTAAACTACAGAAATAGTAAAAATTAATATTAAGATCAAAGGTTAAAAATAAATCTAGGCCTTTCCGTACTTTTTTATCTCCTTCCTAGTTCGGTATGCCAACCAACCAGATTTGGCAACCATTCTAGTCAGCGTTTGATGATTATTATTTTATTATTATTTATGCTTTAATTATTGTGAGCCGCCCTGAGCCTTCTTTGCAGAGAGGGCGGGATACAAATCCAATAAATAAATAAATAAATAAAATATTACCCACCATCATAAATTTGTCTGTTAAATGGACATGCTTTCTGCCCAACAGCACATACATTATACTGAGGATATTTGCACTTTGTGATTCTGAATATCTGATCTGTTAAATTAAAATATTAACTTTGGGAGATTCCTCAATTTTATCCTCACAGCAATCCTTTAAAATAGGAATGCCCGAAGTGAACTTCATAACTGAGTGGATTTTAATTTCAGAATCCCCATCAGTTACTCCAGCCATTCTACCCCAGTGGCTAAATTGGCAATGACATTTGTTCAGGGCACATACTGAGCTTTTTCCCACTCACATTGTGCCGGCGTTCTGCCTCCGTTTGTCCCGGCGCTGGGTGTCAATTTCACACACTTTGCTGCGGCGCGTGTGTTAATACGGGGCTTCGCGCCATTTTCTCCGCACCTTCGGTAAACCTAAAAAAAAAGGTCTTCCCCGAGCTGCAGTGCAACGCTGCAGTGTGTGAACTCAAAAGGCATTTAAACTTTAAATGCATAACTGAGAGTTCCCTCTGAAGGCTAAATGCCTTGCTGAAAATTCACTCTGAAGGCTTTTAAAGGGATTGAGAGCTTTTTAAATATCCTGTAACTGTAACTATCCAGTGGCCCCCAAAAATCCCAAATATTTTTGGGATTTTCAGGGTGGCCATTTTTAGATAGCTGAATCACTAGCCCACTCGGTGTTCGGTTGAGTAAATAGGGTATTTTTAGGCTAAGTTTATACTGAGTGCACACCCCTAGTTGTTGTTCTGTAGTTTTTCCAAGAAATGGAGGATTGGTGTGAGAGATTGGTGTGTGGTTGATGTCTGACTGCACTTATGCAATCCTGAAATAGTCATAGACAATATGTGTTTCCAAATTGGTCCTGTCCAACTAGAATATGGACACTGTCGCTGTGTCAATCCTGACTTTTTCTTTTTGAATGATGTTCTCGTTGCTGAAACACATCTCCCTGTTTCCCTTTCCAAGCACCTCATCCTGCAGTTGATTGTTACTTTACCCCTTAATAGGGTTGCCAACCTTCAGATGGGACCTGGCATTCTCCCAGAATTACAACTGATCTCCAGACTACAGTTCCCATGCAGAAAACAATAGTTTTGGAGGGTGGATTTGTATACCTGCTGAGCTTTCTCCCCTCTTCAAGCTTTAACCTTCCCAGGCTCCACTTCTAAATCTCCAGGAATTTCCCAACCCACAGTTGGCAACCATATACCTTAATGTGTCTGTTAGTTCAGCCCCTTTTGAGATGTATTAGGAATTAGACTTGTTAGATTTAGATAACAGATTATATCTGAGATCTCTCTCTGTGTGAGAGATTTTCATTGTGGGTTTTTTTCCTGTCAGTGTTCTGCTGTAGCAGCAGTAAATATTTATAAGTGATTGTGCTTGTGTGCCAACTGTGGGAAATGTGGATATGATAGAGAATGTTGATACATGGGGAAAACCATCTGTTTGCACTGCTGGACCACCTGCAACCCTACAGCACCCTCTACTGAGGGAGAAGCAAGAGGAGGAAGGGAGAAATCAACCCATGTTATGTGTTCACTAATCAAAATCTACTGTCATGCCTTCTTGTTTAGCACCAGCACAGTGACAAAGCAGCAAGCAATGGTAAAGGAGACCTCCTTCAGCTGTCCTCTGTCCTGTTTGCCTTCCAGTACTGTCTAGAACCCTTGCCTGCCTGCCACCTCCAGCTTTCCTCTGTTCCACTGTGCCATGACCTGGTGACACTTTCACCACTGTTCAGTATTCTGAATACCAAGATTGCAGTCATTGCTTAGTGCTCAGGTATAATTGCCTGGCAAGTATGGCTCCTGGTGTGCATTTACCACATCTGGGCAGTTCCTTGAGGTTGGCAAAAGTACTGGGAAAGGGTTAGGGGGCTGAGAGAGACTTAAAAATGAGTTGCCTTGGTTTTTTTTATTGGGAGATGGTTGTGTCCTATTGTCTTGAATGGGATTCCAAATATTTTGAAATTCCAGTTTTTTAAATAAATAAATCTGATTCTGAATTTTTGTGCTGGTTCACATTGCCAATCTTAACACTACCAATTCATTTGGTTAACAGAAGAGCATTCATGTCAATGACAGCTCCAAGATTATTTTATCTGCCAATAATCTAATAGTGGGGGGGGTTGCACATCTCATCTTTCAACATAGAGTCCAGGACCATTTCAAGAGTGTAATATTATTTAGGCCTCTGGTTATTCATATTAGGTGCCTGAAGTTAATACGATCATTTTAATTCTTGGAGTCCTCTGCAAACATGAAATTTATGACTGAAAGTATCAGCTGTAAGTGTTATATCAACAATTCATTTTGTGGTATTCCAGTTGACATGGTCTCTTTCCTTTATTTATTGATATCTTCAGTCATCAGCAATGAGAGGAAAATACACTATTTGTCAAAGTCAACAGCATTCTAGCCTCAGTTACAATTGATGCTGCTGTTGTCTTGATGGCTGGACAATAAGCTTCACTGTTAGAAGATGCCAATTGACAAAGTATTTTAACAAAAGGGACCGTAAAGCAATTTGGAGGCTTTGTTTACCAGTTGGAAATGTTATATTTATCTATTTATATATTTTACACTACTTTATTCAAACTAATGTACTATAGTTGAAATATGCTTTGCGACCCCTTTCTAAAAAATGAACACATAATGAAATAAAATTTGTCCGATCAAACACAATTAGAATCCAAGACTCAGTTGCCCCATCTGCAAGTCTTCAGGCAGGCTATCCCAAAGACTTAGGGCTTCTGTGGAGAAGATCTTGCAATGATCTTACTGCAATATTGCTGACCTGACTCATCAAGGGAGCTTTCAAGAATACCTACTGGGCCAATCTCAACAAGCATGAGGACTCATATGGGATTTAACTTCAAAACATTTATTTTATTTTATTTTGCTTTAGTTGTTCAGTGTTTGAACATTTGGAAGACTGATTTGTTATATTCCAAGTTACAATTATTGTTTTTGAATGTGTGTGTGTGTGTTTGAAGATTTTGTTTGTTGGAAAGCTTTGGGGTGAGTAAAAAAGCAATGCAAATAGAGAATGGAGTAAAATAATCATATTCACTGAAATTTCCCTACCGTTTTCTAAGAGTGTATCATGGTCACTGTAGCATAGTGGTTTGAGTGCTGGACTAGGACCTGGGGCAAGGGGATTTGAATCTTTGCTCTGCCATGGAAGCTTGCCAGATGACCCTGTGCCTATCAGACCCTCTCAGCCTAACTTTCCTCAGAAGGCAGTTGCTGTCACAGTAGAGTGGAGTGGGGAAAGAACAATGTGATAAACCTCTTTGGGTCCTGTTTAGGGGGGAAAGTGAAAAGCTTTTTTTTTTTAAAAGCTAAACTTGAGTCTTAGTTTAGTGAAAGAGGGTAACAAAATGTTTTCAAATATTAACACCTGTTTGTACACATGATAGTCTGATGCCTTCCCAAATAATAATATTGATTTTCATTCACATAGTATCATGCATAGAGGGTTACTGACAGCCATGTGCTCCTGTACATGTTTGAAGCATTGTGCACAGTACTTAAAACATATTATTTTTAAATACTGTTCATGATGCATCAAACATGTACACAAACTATTTGTGATGCTTCAGTTTTGCGATTTCAAGTTCTGATGCAATTATTCTTTTTTATGGCATTTAAGATTATTCTTAAAGTGCTGATTATGTCTTTGCATTTAGAGTGGTTATTAAGAATATTAACCTGCATTGCTTTTTAAATGCATTTGTTACCTTTCAGCTTGCCATCTTTTTATTTACTTTTAAAAAAAATTTGTTCATGCAGAGCAGATTGGTCAGGAGATGTTGGAAAATCTCAGCCATGACAGAGAGAAGATTCAGCGTGCTCGAGAACGAGTAAGTTTTCTACCAAAAACAGTTCATTGTTTATATTATCATAGATGGAAAGGGGGGGAGTTATCAATACTTTCTTTTTGCAAAACTGCAGAGTTGTCTATATATTTGTCTCCATCTTATATGCGATTTTATTTCAAGGAAAACATGTCTGAACCTGCATACAATACAATTTTATCGAAAGGCTTTCATGTTGCAGCAGACTAATACTTACTATGGGCCTTTCATGCCCCACCAAGCAAACCAAGAATATGTTTACCCACATAATCCAAATTCATGTCCATGTCATACTCTTCCTGGTATCAACATTTAAACCCATGTTCTCAGACAGGGATATTTCCCAGTCTATGATCTGCCACTCACTTAACTGGAGATACCAGAGATTAAACTTCAGACCTTTGGAATGAAAACCCTGTGTCCTGCCAATAAAATATAGGATCTTTTCCTACAGAATAAGAGAAGGGATATATAGCAATAATTGATAAAATTAAAAATTTATATCAGGTGTCTTTCTAGCTGAAAGATGCCCAAATCAAATCAACTAAAATATTATAAAGCAGTAACTGAGGTCGAGTTCAGACTGGCAGTTTGGCCCGATATAGGCCCACTTTGCGAGTGGGTTAAGGGAGCCCGTTCACACAGGCACAGCTGCCTGGTGTTGCCATGCCGCACTCACCCCGTCCTGAAGCGCTTTCATCCCGCTTTTAAAAGGTACCTGGTGAAACCGGTGTTAAGACGTCTGGGTGCGCGTTCATCCCACTTACTGGCAGTGTGGACACAAATAAGCCGCACATCAAGCGGCGCCAGTAATGTGAACCCGCTGATCCGGCTACTGCATCCATGTGCCTATGCGCAGGTCAGCAAAATGGACCAAAGCCACGCACCATTGCCAGGGGCCGCCCCACAGTGCGAACGCTCCATTCCGCCCCCTCCCCAGTATGGTCCTGCATCAGTCTACACTGTGCAAACAGAAAGCCCCGCGACAACTCGGCCCGGGTCTTTTTGCCCCACGACAACTCAGCCCGGTTCTTTTTGCCCCGCTTCCCTTGTGCTTCATTTTGCCAGTCTGTCCTCAGCCTGAATGTCATGAAAGAATTGCCAGGCAAGTAATTTTACAAATAAACTATCAAATGTGATTTTACTTGGCAGAGTGAATTCAGAGGGTCCCAGCATTTAGAAGAGAGGAGTCTTACTGTGCTCATGCCTTCATAGATTTCTTGAAATGATATATGCAATTCATAATAATACATACTTACTCACAATGCATGGCAAAACAACTGGTTTTCCCCATCTCACTCCTTTCATTATTGTAGCTATTGAATAAAAGAAATTCTGTTTGCTCTAGCAAATGGAGATCAAGGATGAGCATAGTTATACTCACATTCTCCACTAAAGAAGACAAATTATTAAGAAGACAAATGTGATATCTGGGTTACAAACCTACTGTTGTGTTTTTCCTTTACCAGAAAATTATTTCCAGCTGCCTGAGCTAGCATTTCATTCAAGGTACATATAGGAAGTATTTAGAATACCATGTTACTGAAAGAGTACAATAGTGTGATTATCTAAGGCAGGGGTGTCAAACATGGGGCCCAGGGGCCGGGTCAGGCCCCCGGAGGGCTTCTATTAGGCCTGCATTGGAACTGGCCATCTCCTGCTTCCAGTTCTGTTGCTGCTGCATCATAGCTTGCTTTGCCAAACTCTCTCAATCGCTCAGCCATTTCACATTTTCCCCTCTGTCCTAGACTCAGAACTCTGAACAGGAGATTTCTGTGGTGAATGTCAATAGATCAAAAGTAGGTTTGCAGCTTACAGACTTGAGCAGCATACTCAAGATTGCAACAGCACAGACATTTTGATGTAATAATTCAGAGCAAGAGGTGTCAGTTGTCAGAGACTGTTAAATAAACAAAATATTGCAAGAATGCTAACGTTTTAAGCATAGTTTTATTTTGATTTTAAAAAACCCTTTGTGTTTGTGTCCTTTATAAAGTGTATAAAGTTCCACTACCTGGCATTACATTTTATGACACACATGGCCCAGCCCAACAAAGTCTCATTTAAGTCAGATCTCATAACAAATGAGTTCAACAGCCCTGATCTAAGGCATTTCATAGTTTTGAACTGATAAATCAAAAGCCTCCAGTGATCAAAAGGAAACCACCATTGCTCTGACCTGGATATCCCAGGCAAGCCCAATCTTGTCAGATCTCAGAAGCTAAGCAGGGCCAACCACGACAAGTATTTGGATGGGAGATCTCCAGAGAATACCAAGGTCGGAAGGTAGAGGCAGACTATCAAGCCGTTTCTCTGAACGTTCTCCATACCCCAGTAGAAGTTGCCAGAGGTCTCCATGACTTCAAAGCACAGGCACGCACACACACACACACACACAAACACAAAATGCAACTCCCCCCCAAAAAAAGAAGCCACCATTTTGTGTAATTCTTACCACAGCCCAAGAGAGAACAGAATAGCAAGCAAAGAGAAACTACTTTTATTATGAGAAATCAAATCAAAGAGCCCCTCCCACAAACAGTGGTTAGTACAAATAACACCTTTGAAACATCCATGCATAACTGCTGATTGGTCAACCATGTTGTAACACGCAGATCTGAATGTTTCCTATGCACGCTGTGATTAATTTTTCACTTTTGCCTACGTACTAATAATGGCTGAGGACAGACTGGCAATCTGGAGCGAGATGAATGCGGAGGAAACTGCTGCGGGGGAAAAACTCCCCGGGGCTGGCAGTTCACACTGGCCAGTGTATTGCGCAACAGTGCCGATACGGAGCGTTCAGACTGCTGCGGAGTGGCCCCACGTGGGCTGGCCTCCACAGTTCGTGATAGGGCTGTTTCGGCAATTTGCGCATGTGCGCTCATGCGCAAACTGGCAAAACGCCGCGTTCACACTGCCGCCTCCGCTTGCCTCCCACCTTCTTCCGGTTCACACTGCCTGGAAGTGGGAGGCAAGCGCAAGACGGCCTCTGGACACTGGTTTCTCCCGGTGTCCTGTTAAAGCGGATGGAAAGCGAGTGGGAGATGGGTAAGTGCAAAACGGAGCTGACGGACAGATGCACATGTCTGAACGTGCTCCCTTCTTCCACTTCCAACGCGGGGCTGTCCCGCTTTACATTGCCAGTCTGTCCTCAGCCAATATTAAAGAACAGTGTCAAAATATGAAATGCAAAGTTAGAGTGTTGGACTAGGATCTGGGAGACCCAGGTCTGAATCCCAGCTTGACCATGAAAGTTTGCTAGGGCAGTTTTTATAATGATAAAATGGAGGAGGGAAGAAAGAATGTTGATGTAAGCTGATTTTGGTCCCCATTGAGAAGAAAAGTTGAGTATAAACATTGAGAACATTGAGAAGAAAAGTTGAGTATAAAGTGTACCTATGCAATAAGTAAGATTTTCTTTGGTTTGTTACAAAAAAAAAAGTTTTCTTCACATAATAGGTTTATATGCAGTATTTTTTATAAAGAAACCTTATCTCCACAGCTGAGAGAAACAGATGCAAACCTGGGTAAGAGTTCAAGGATCCTAACAGGAATGTTACGAAGGTAAGGGGCAGGTAGGGACTCCTCTCTCTTTTTCTTCTTTCTTCAGATATATATAATATATATATTATAATGTAGATTCAGGTGGGTATCCATGTTGGTCTGAAGCAATAAAAAAATGTTTGAGTCCAGTGGCACCTTTAAGACCAGTGAAGTTTAAACTTATACCCAGAATTAAACTTGGTCTTAAAGGTGCCACTGGACTCAAACTTTGTTCCATTATAATGTAGTAAACAATCATGGATTTTGACAGGATTTTCTAGCATTTGGAAATCAGCAATCAAAGTGATTGTGCTTAGATCCTTTCACTGTGAAAATAGTTCAGGTTTGCTCTACAATCTTTTCTTCAGAACCTTAGCTTTAGGTCCTTAGAGTATTAACCCTATTGTTTGAACTAGTTGTTTAACTTTCTTGGCCACCCTATCAGGGAAATTTAAAATAATACATGGAACATTTAGGTTGTGTTGTTTCCAAAAGGCACTTCCATATACAAGCAGAGATTCTGCCTGTGTAAGGATGCTCATAAAATAGTTCTGTTGTGTTCCTTCTCGTGTTAGCACTTATACACTAGATGATTACAGAAAATGAAAGATCTATATATGTCTCCTATTTCCCAATCCAACCCTGTCCCCTCAGCTTAGTCAAGGAATATGAGTTTTGTGCTTACTTTCCTTGGTTTAGGAGTAAGAGATAAGTAAGATGGAGATATGAAAGGTCTCCCATTTCCATAATTCCATAATAATGTGCCAGTGCACATGCACCGGATTTTATTATGCCGTATGGAGATCCCCAAATGCTTTGAAAGGAAAAGAATGCTTTGCAGAAAAGAATGATCCTCATGGTATTTTGTGCATATTTCTCCCATAAATTATAAAAAAGATGTAGGGGAACTCAAAGATAACCTTTCCAGTTCCTTGTACATTTGTCAGAATTTCCTATCTGCAAACTATGTCTGCCAGATCTTTACTAAAGTATCTTTTCTGAAAAACCTTGCATAAAGAGAAGAATTACAGCATCTTTTGTGTCATTAGTGAAGTGCCTTGTTGGTTAAGATGCTTTTGTTGAGAGATAAACTAGGGTTTGTTGAGAGATAAACTAGGGTGCCATGTTTGGCACTGATAATACCATTAGAAATTATTTATCACATCATTTTTGCCACCATGAAAGGCATGAGTAAAAGAATGTCTGTATGAATGCAGGCAGAAACAGATTCAGGGCACAAGGCAAAAATGGGTTTATCTAAGGCGTGCTGCTGGAAAACTCATGGAAGCATTGGTGATGGAAAAAGAGAAAGAAAGCAGCAGATTCACTAAACTGAGACAGGAGTTGAGCAGAGGCTGCTGGGTCAGACAGGAAGTGTGGTGCAAGCAAGGCAGGAATAAAGTAGAATGCTAGAATGAGAGTTGAGACCATAAGATTGAAGAGAATTGGAAACACAACAAGTCCTAGAACTAGCCAGACATGACACTGTTGGTTCAGTACTAGCCAGTTCAGGAGTAACTATCTACGCCCTCATCTTGAAACATGTATACAAAGAAATATTCTTTAAAACAAATATTGTTTGTCTGTCTTTAAAGTTATCATTGAACAATTAAATGTTATTCTTTAGTGCATTATGACTTTATAAAGACCAGCACACATATTTCAACCACCCTGTGGAGGCTATTTTAAGTGCCTCCACAGTGCGGACTATTCTCTGCTCACCGTGTGGATCAGACAGATTTTTCAATCGTTCTGTGAGCAGACAAAGAAGTCTGGGGAGAAGTCTGTGTCATGGAGAAAAATTGCTTGATCCATATGGTGAGCAGCTGCACATGAGTAGCTTGCCATGTGGAAATAGCTGCACATTAAGTGATTTAAGCTGTATATACCAGTCCTTAATCTTCCCATGAAAATATCTTGAGGTTTTTCAAAACTTATTTGTTTATTCAACTGAAAAAGGTTAAGATACCTGGACCTCTTGTCTCTGTTTTACAAACTTCTCACAATTCAGACTCCGAAGCATAGCAGACAAAATTTTCTGATTAAGAATAATATGTAAATGACACAAGCTAAATTCAAAATCCATGGAGAAAGGAAGTGACAATTGAAAGAGATGGTTCAGCGCCTGTAGACAATCAAAATAATAATAAAAAACTCCACAGCCAAACCCATATTCTCCCCAGGAAGGGCCCTGAGACATGAGCTGTAACGAATATTCTGCATATGTCTCCATTTTGTCAAATCTTATTAAAGGATTTTCTTGCTTTATGTCAATTGAGCTGTCCAAAAATCATTCATCATTTTTAGTGTAAAAAAAAGTCATGCAGTTATTTAAATAATATCATATTAATGTTAAAGTTCAGCTGTCATTTAATAGTATGGCTTAATCAGACATAGCATTTAAGAAAAATAGTTTTTTCAAGCTTTACTTCGCTTTCAGGTTGGCAGATTCAAATAAGGATTTATGGGTTTCTAAACCAATGTATTTTTGCCCATGTTTATGCTTGATGTACCTCAGCTTTTCTTTCAGGCGTCTGCAGTCCGTTATTTTCAGTAAAATAAAATACCTTCTCATATTGTGTTTGAATACATTTGCAAGTAATTTAGTCAGGGTGAAACAAAAACATGCTGTAACCTTTGACACTGTTATGTGCTTGGGAGTTGCAGTTAGGACTCCTAGTTTATAAGTGTTCTGTAAGCCAAATGAAAAAATTGACCTTTGTGAAATATTCATGGGGCCCTGTTCTCAGACAAATGGATTATGTAGTCAAATGTTTAAAAGGACATGCCTTTTTTGTATTTCAGAAGGTCATTTAATTTCCTTTTTCTGTACAAAACAACAGCAACACAGAACCAGATTTGCCCATTAGAATAGGGAGGCAAGTTCTACTTTCAGTCCAGCCGATGAGCGTATTGGTGAAATTCATATAGATATGCACATTTCTATCCTTGTATAGACATGATTTGTACATAGAAGATACCTGATAACATTCCAGGGCAATTATTCCCTGTAATTTAAATTTGTTTTATATACATAAGAAAAAGACTGGGTAGCTGTTTTCCAGAGTCAGCATTTTAATGGCTATTAGGATCATTCATAATGCCACCATAAGCTATTGAAAAAGAACAGTCAGCAAAGATCTAGGTCTTGTACAATTGCTAGAAAGCAATAATTACCTAAGGGTGGCAGTTAGGTTTTCCTGTCATTCCTTACTATTCTTGATATCATGCAGATATATATTTAAATGCTGAATTGAGTGGTAAATGGCTAAATTTTACCCAAGTACTATGTGAAAAGCAATGTCGCTAAGTTGAGGTAGAAAAACAAATTACTGTGTAGCCAAAATGATAATTCACTTGAAAGTATAAATCCACTGTATTGGTTGAAGGTATGATATTTTGCCATGGGTCCTAAATAATTATTAAAAATAATTTAGATTGCTTTAATTATCTTCATCTGGCATCTGTATCTGGAAATTCTTCTCTCAACAGCCACTTATTCCTTCCATTTCTATCATCCACTGTAGAAATGTTGAGACAGAAGTTTTAAAGAAGTTGTTTAAATGCAAGTGTCATGTGCTAGGTAGCAAAATAGTCTCCTATTGGGTGTAGCACTTAGCATGTGTGTGGTAGAGGGAACAATGTAAATGGAAATATATGAGCTATCATCTTTCCTTCTAAAAGTAAAGTTAGTCAATAAAACTGTAAAATAGATTTACCTTCAGTCAAGGCAGGCATTTCAGCATACCTGGGGGTCCTTCCAGACATGCAGAAAAAGAATACTGTGTGATATTTTAAAAAGAGGAGAACTTTAAAAAATAGTCTGATGAGAAATTGACATATTCACTTTCTAGGAAGCATGGAATATTGAGGTAGCAGAAGTATGAAGGAGAGTTTTCCCCAGCTGCCACTTGTGGCACCCCTCACAAAAACACAGACAAGCTGATGCCAAAGGTCAGCAGGGCCTTGTGGGGAAAACATGATGAGGAATGAGAGAAGTAGAAACCAAGCCAGATCATTTCTCCTCCCTCTTGTGCAACTGAAAAACTTCCTGCACTGTGCTTTCTCCTCCCAGCAGAAGAATACAGGGTGGGCAATTTCATCCAATTTCCTTCCTCACTGCAATCCCCCATGCCAGGTGGCAATAATCTCTGAAGCTGTCCTCACATCCATCATTACTTTTTTGGGCAATCACGGGGGGTGGGGCCTACTTGGGGAAAAGATGAGATAGGAAACATCCACTGCTGTACTTATGTTCAAAGGATCCATGCCTGTATAATTGTTTTTTAGGATGTATTACTTAAGATTAGAATTTGATTCTGAGAGTTCTTAGAGGAGAAAAGAATTTTGTATAAGACTCAACAATACTTACAAATAAATGTCTCTCAAAAGTAATGCTATTTTTCCTCATGACGTGGCAAGAAAGCATTACTTTTAATTGATTCCCTCAGTCTTCAGCCTCAGTTGAAAATAAAGACAAGAAAATGTAATATCCTAACGTATCAACATTCTGTATGTAACATGTATTTTATTATTTTGGTTATTTATAGTCCACCTTTCTTGTTGAGACTCAAGGTGACTCAAGGTGGATTACGTAGTCTAAATCAAGTACAAGCAACAGGATGGAACATCCAATGAGCAATACAATAGAGTTTGGACTACAGAAATCAGAAAACAAGCAGAAATCTCAAACAGAGCTGAAACAAAGCATGAGCTATTAAACATGATACATTAAGAGGTGTAAAAACTGCCTAATCTGAAGCATACATACAATATTAGTTAGCTTTATGCCAATAAAAGATATTTGTTGTTGTAATATTAGTTAGCAATACAGTGGTATAGGTCACAATCCCTATCCCTTTACTAATGCAAATTTCTGACCATTTCATTACAGTTCAGTTCTGTCTACCTATTCAAAAAGCCCTCTTGAATAATTTTGTTTTGCATAATTTGCAGAATCCCAGGAGAGTGAGAGCCTTCCTAACGTCATCAGAGAGGCCATTCCATAAGGTGGGGCCACAACAGAGAATGCATGAGTACAGGAAGTTATTGCAGTGCAGGATGGTAACTGCAGAAGGCCTTGCTGGGATGAGTGAAGTTGGCATGGCATAGGAAGACAGGTAGTCCCGCAGATATGAGGGACCAAGGCCATTAGGGGCTTTGTTTGGAATAGTCAATACTGTGAATTGAGCCCAGTAATTGATGGGTATCTGATGGAGTGACTGCAGAATGGGAATGATGTGCATGTTCTGCCTAGTTCCCAATAATAACCCAGATGCGGTGTTTTGAACTAACTGGACTCTCCAAATTGACTTTGAGAGAAGACCCACAGAGTGCATTACAGTAGTCTAATCTTCATGTTACTATGGCATTGATCTAGGTTGCCAGATTGGCCAAGTCAAGGTAGGGGGGGCATCTTGCAGGCTAGACTGAGTTAGAAGAAAGTGTTTTTTGCAGCTGCAATTACTTGCTTCTCCAGCAGTAATGTTGGATCCAGTATATACCCAGGGCTCTTAACTGAGCCAGCAAATGTTAGCTGAACCCCACTGAAAGTGGGAAGCACAGGGTCTTTTGACATATCCACCTTTCCAACCAGCATCTCTTCTGTCTTGTCTGGATTTAGTTTCAATTTATTTGCTTTCAGCCATTTGACTACAGCGGCTCAGTCACGCAGCAGCTCAGGAGTGCTACTGTATCACCAGGGGATTTAGACAGAG
This sequence comes from Lepidodactylus listeri, assembly GCA_029233225.1. Classification (NCBI taxonomy): domain Eukaryota; kingdom Metazoa; phylum Chordata; class Lepidosauria; order Squamata; family Gekkonidae; genus Lepidodactylus; species Lepidodactylus listeri. The sequence continues at coordinate 72,549,331 of JARCFY010000005.1, forward strand.
AGATGTAAAAATGGGTATCATGCATATAAGGATTACAGCCAATAACAAAGCAACTAATGATATCCCTAAAGACTTTACGTAGAGGTTGAATAACATGGGGGATAAAATTGCACCCTGGGGAACTCCATAAGGTAACTCCTAAACTGGTCACCAGCAGCAACCTCCAATTCATGAAGAACAATTTAAGCCAAATCACAGCACATCCCCTGATACCTACATTTGCCCTCAAACAATATAGCATGGTCTATTATGTCAAAGGCTACACACTGATCCAGGAGCATCAGAGAAGCATGACCTTTGTCTACATTCAGGGATAGATCATCAACTAAAGCCCTCTTTGTCCCATAGCCTGGCCCGAAACCAGACTGGAAACGGTCTAGAGGACTCTAGGGTCTGTGAGTTATCCAGGAAGACTTGGAGTTGGTGTTCTACTGCTCTCTCAATCACTTTGCCTAGAAAGGGGAGATTAGACATTGGGCAATAATTAGCAACATCATTTTTATCTAGGGATGATTTTTTGAGTAGTGGATGGATGGTCTCCTGTTTGAGTGCTTGAGGGAAAGTGCCCTGAGTTAGTGACTGATTTATTGTAGTCATCACTGATCTTATCAGCCAGGATGGGCAAGGATCCAGTGTGCATATGGTGGCCTTCACTGATCCAAGGATCCTATCATTATCCATCACAATAATTAGGTCAAAATGGTCTGTAATCAGACCAGATGATGTATTAGGCATTTCATCTGCCAGCCCTATCTTACCAGTGTCTTCCAGGTCAGAGTGTATTCATGTTATTTTATTAGCAAAGAACCTGCAGAGGTGTTACAGCTAATTGTCAGTTCTGAAACAGTAAAGGTTCAGATTTAAGAGTCAGCATATGATGGGATGCCTTAAACAATTGATAGGGTTGTGAGGTAGCTGATGCAGCAGTTGCAGAAAAATAATGTTTTTTGACTGCAGTCACTGCCACCTCATAAGTTTTCCAATGGACTGTGTAGTGCACTCTGTCAGATTCATTGTGGATTCTGCCATCATCTTTCCAGGCTTCTTCCAGCCCTCTTTAGATCACCCAGCTCCACAGTAAACCACAGGGCTGGTATTCTCCCTAAAGGTGGGAGTGGTCAATGACTAGCAATCTTGCCAATGGCATCTAGGAGTTTCATGTTCCAAGTTTCCACTGCAGCCTCAACAGAGCAAGTGTTTGGATTCCCCAAAACTCCCAGTGCATTTTGGAATCCAGAAGGATCCATGAGCCTCTGCAGGTGGGTCATTTCAACTGCCCTTCCACTTTTGTGGGATGTTGGTGTCATAGTCATCCTTGCTTTCAGGAGATAGTGATCATACCATAGTTCAGACCAAATCTCTAATCCTGAAATAAGACCTCCCTTCAGAGGCTCAGAGCAAAAGATCAAGGCTAAGATGGTCTTTTTAAGCATCGGGCTGGTCATGTTTTGAAAGAGGCCCAGGGCAGTCAAAGAGGCTGTAAAATTGTGGGCCATGCCTGGCAAGGAGCAGTCAGTCTGAATTTTGAAGTCACCCAGAACGATCAGCCTGGGGGTTTCATTGCAACATCTGACATCACCTCTGCCATATCAGAGAGATGGTGGTTGGATAAGACACATCATGTCATTTTCTTCTAAGCACATCTCAGTTAAGCAAACCAAGTAAATTTCCTGTTTTTGTAGTTATCTTAGTAAAGAATTCAGTTTTGCACCTCACCAATCTGGTATTGCACAGCACTAGAAAATACATGGAAGAAACAAATGCCCTTGCATCCTCAGCTCTTGGGATCTTACAGAGATTATATAGGCTAGGAGTGTCCTTGCCAGATACAATCCATCTTTTAACCATCCCACTCCTATATCTACCAGCTCCTATCTGCACTGAAATATTACATTCATTAAACATCCTGTTATTGTCAAAACTGCATGAAAGTATATTAAGTGGTCATAAAATCAGAAGAAGGATTTGATCAGCATCTAAGTAACAAATATAGAATAAAAGTTTTGTTTTTAAAATTTCATGAGATGGTGTTCTCTTAAGTAATTTTATTTTGGAGAACCTGTAAAGTTCAAATAGTGAGATGAAAAACAACTGGCATACTGTACTAAGGAACAGTTCCCCATGGTAGAGCATCCTGCTTATTTAACAGCTCTACATTTTGATAATTTTCATCTTGAAAATTGTTACACATGAGGTGTTAGATGACTGGTGAATGCATCTGCCTGTATGAAAAAGACCCCTTTTCAAATTTAATTTTAAACAGGATGGGGGCGAGAGCTTTGGTTGATGAAAATGGAGCAATATACAGTCAACACTCTGGTGATAAATTGGGTGATTTGCCAACACCTTCATGACAACCATTAATATATGCAGGGATAAAGCATGCTTTATCCAGCAGTCTGGTTGGTCAAGTTTCTTCTCTTATATCATTTTCAGCAATTGGTCACTAGCTCCATTCCTGTTCAAGCTTCCAATAACCATGTTTTCACATAGACATGGTTTCTGTTCCCTCTATGTTTGTGTTTGTTTTCTTGATACTTCATAAATAGCCTATTGAGAAGGAGATGACAAATTAATGCAGAGAATATATTAATAAAAGTTTTAGTGGAATGAATGATATATATACACGTCTCTAGTCTCTTGTCTCTCACAGAACAGGGGTTAAAATATACAGAAGGACAAAAGTTTGAGGCATTACCTTTAGCAACAACGTAGGCTAAAAGATCAGGAGTTTTTTAACTTAAAAACTAGCTGAATATTTGCACTATAATTAGGAAAGGGGACGATATTATGTTTCCTCTTTCAATAGGTAGTCTTTTTTTTGCATTGATGAACAAAACATCTGGAAAAGTTAATGTTATGTCAGTACAATTCCTAAGGGTAAGCATACTTCATTATTAGGCATTCCAACCAGAAAACAAGTAAACCTTTGAGGCAGTTCAGATATAAGAATATCATTATCCTGAGGATAAGGGAATATACCAATTGCATTTAACAGGAAGAATTGCTTTTAAAATGTATCTGGTATACTGGGTTCTATGTACCCTCTTTACCTGCATAACAATCTCTTGTATGTTAAAGAAATACAGTTTTGCAAGTTAGGGAGCAATTTTAACAGCAACAAATTCATTCCTCCCCCCTTTTTAGAATGGCAAAACCTTGAATATAAGCATATGAAGACAATTCCACATGCTACATTCCATGCACTACAGTTCCACTTTTGAGATCCGGTACATACAGAGCTGCAACCAGTCATGGCCCTGTGATAAAGATACCTGCATATTTGTTTCCAAAGAGTGTTTGTCTCATCCATCCATTAAATTTTAAGATTTCAGTTTAAAAACATCTTAGCAGTACATCTCAAACTGTAATGTGTGAAATGCTCTTAGTCTCCTTGTTGTGCATTCATACTCCACAGTATTGGACTTTGAAGATCCAAGATTAGAAGAATGCTAAGCATTGTTTGCGTATTTCTGGGCAATCTTCATAGTCCTTGATCATGAAGTTCAGGAAGGGCTTCAGTACTGGAGGGTCCAGAAGGCAAGATGAGCAAGGCATGTTTGGCTTTGATAATATCTGAGGATACAAACTTGGTCTTGACTCAAAAGTTCATACAGAAGTGTTTTGCAGTTTTATTTTAGCTTTTTATTGTGCTAGATCCAGCAATTCATCGATGGTTGCAGATCTTTCTTGTGTTCCCTACATCCGAGCAGTCCTTTCTGAACCTGGGACAGTTTATTGCTAAGGCTGTGGGACCCACATTGACCAATAGCTAAGAAGGGGAACAAAATCACCCTTTCTGCTTCTTCCATCAGTGCAGTTGTCATCTGGAACTGAAGGCACAATTTTGAATACTGGGAGCTACCTTCCTCATACCTGTTGGAGGTAGGAAGTATTCATGCCATGTTTGTAGAAAGGTTGTGAAGCTTGGTTTTTATTTGGGTAATATCTTCTATTTATATTGATAGGTTTGTTCTTCTGTGGGCAGCTGATTATGATCTACATTCTTCTTTTCCTCTGTTCTTATTATTTTAAAAATATGCTGTGCTTCTTAGTTTCATTATTTCTCCTTCTATATCATCTGGAATTATTTGTCCCTTCCATCAACCTTGACCATCTGTATAGCTGGAAACACCATTATCTAAATCACTGCTATGCTCCTACAAAAGCAGAAGTGTCCCGGTGGATTCTTCCTTATGCTGGTTCATTCAGACAACATGGACCAAGAATGTGATACATTACACTGGGTTAAATATCATCTAACCCCTGTGGTTGCACTGTTCATTGAGACATGCTTAGTATCATTAAAAGGTTAGAGCCTTCGATAGGATTGTTGCTTGCGATGTCAGCATGTCAAAATCCACAGCACAATGCCTAAGTAAAAATTAATATCCCTAAATAACATCTGTATACTTCATTTAAAAATGTACACGTCTAGCAGAGAGAGGACACAAACAACTGCAATATAAACAAGCAATTTTTGTGCAGCAGAATGTTTCCAATAGTTGCTAAAGTTTTTGTATGTTGATAGCAAACTAGGCAAACTTGCCAGAAGTTATTATGGTGTATAGTGTTAAGTGAATTAGCTAAATTTGCCTAATCACTTCTGGTTAATTATATGTAATGACTTCTTAATTGTCATGGAAGAAAGGGCCACAATACGTCTAGCATTAGATGGCTATGGTCAAAACAATAATCTAAAGTCATATTATTGCATGTCTAAGCTGATATCACATACAAGTGACATACTAACTGCTGATTGATCTGCAAGTTTAATGCTCCACCCTGAAACACCTAGGACTCAAGACATAAGCACAGTTATCTAGACTGTGGCAAATGTCTTTCCATACTCAGTACAGTAGTGTGGATTGCTGTGGTCAGATCAACTGTGTTCAAAAGAATTCTTCTGTCCAGATACTGGTGAAAGAAGGCAGTACTAGTAACAGTGTTGACCTGCTTCTTCATCTGAGGTAAGGAATGGAGTCAGAAAGAGCCATCAAGGAAATAAATAAAATAACAATGGAAGACAGGTAAAGGCATACAATTTGCCACAGCCATGCACTGCAGCAAATCCAACAGGGCTCTGCCTCCGAGGACAAGAGTCCAAGTATCCAGACAGTGATCCAGAGCAATCCACTGAAGGAAACAGAAACACATGACCCATGCCCAAAATGAGCACCCCAGGGCTGCACACGAACAAATGCCATGGCTAAACACATTCCAGAGCTAGACTCTGTTCCTTGCTGTGGAGCAAAGAGCTAGGTCCCAAACCAAAAGATTCTTTTTCTTTCTAGGCTTGGAAAAATGAAAATGAACAAAGAGGATGTCCAAGTATAATGGGACAAGGTTTTCTTGTTACTTCAGTTACTCCTGGGAGATACCAATGGAGCAGGAGATGAAGTTATATTGCTGATTGAGGGTTTGACTGCTTTGCCAGGCAGGTCTGTATTGTTCGAGATGCTTGTTGAGTAGTTTGGTATGTTAAGTTATTGTTGAACAAGCAAGAGCCATTTATTTTTGGCTGGGCATGGGGAGCTCTCATGGAGTCACAAAACAAGTCTTTCATGGTGGCTGAGGGTGGTTTCCCATGGAAACTTGGCTATCTCATTTTGAGATGGCATTTTATTGGTCTTAAATCCTATCTGTGGTTTGATCCCATAAATTTAGGGGTTCTGCAGGTACCAGTTTGGGAATGGGAAATCAATGGCCGAGGACAGACTGCCAATCTAAAGCGGGGCAGGCACGGTTCACAAACGGAAGAAAGGAGCATGTTCAGACATGCGCATCTGTCCGTCAACTCCGTTGCGTACTTACCCATCTCCCAGTCGCTTTCCTTTGGCTTTAACAGGACACCGGTTTTACCCGGTGTTCAGGGGCCTTCCTCCGCATGCCTCCCGCTTCCAAACAGTGTGAACTGGAAGAAGCGGGAGGCATCCGGAGGAAGTGTGAACGCACCGGCAAAAAGTTATGCGCATATGCGCGCGCTGGCTACGCGGCAGTCTGAACGCTCCGTTGCAGTCTGAACGCTCCGTATTGCTGCTGATCCGCATTGCTCTGGCCAATGTGAACGGCCAGCTCCATGGGGTTTTTCCCCCGCTCCAGTTCCCTCCACTTTGCCTCCGCTTTAGATTGGCAGTCTGTCCTCGGCCAATGTTCCCTCTAAGTTGAGTTAGTGTGAGCTAGCTCACATTTTTAGCCTCTGGTTCACCCATTTTTGTCTTAGCTCAGGAAGGATGGCTCCAGAGCAAACTAATTTGTGCAGTAGCCAAATTGCTTACCCACAACTTTAATGCCAGTACCTCACAAAGTAGAATTTTTGCTCACAAGAGTTCACAGCTTAGATGGGATCCAAGACTATGCCCAAGCTCTGTACAGAATTTCACTGCTGCCATTTGCAACCCACATAACAAAGGCAATGAAATCCCCTCCAAGACACTAGCTCTACTCAACAACACCTCAGCTCTGCCATTGGGTCTTGATGTTATGACCTGCCTTCTTACAGTAGCACAGGTATTCTAAGGTTCTATCCATATATAGAGTCTTCAAGCATGCATCATTGCAATAGTATGTTATTGTGGACTTAGCTTTTGGTGGAGTAATATTGATTTGTGTGTTATCAAACACATTAACCCCAGTAAGGAAGCCGGTTTTTGAAAATTGATAGTTTAAAACATTGTAACTAACTAATATATTTGCTACTGACCCTAGATACTCCAAAAATAATTTTATATCTCTGTCCATGCCCCACCATCCACAGCTGGTATAGTATACCTACCCTAGTCATCTCTGTCTGAAGAAATGAAGTGCAGTTTCAACTATAAGATCTGAATTCCAGTAGGAGTTATCAGACAGCAATAGCCAACAATTTAGTAGGTCAAGGAAGGGACATTTGAACTGAATGTGGACATTTCCTCTTGTTTATCTGACTATTGGTCTTGTAAGAGCAACTGTGTTCTGAAACACAGCAGCATGTCTGGTTCTGCTGTTCTTATAGTTTCCTAGTTTACAGTAATTTTGTGAACAGTACATAAATGTCACTGGTATAGCCAGCTTATATAAAGAAATATGTGACATTTTTACATAAAACTGGACCTTAAAAAATCAACACACATTAAAGGATGAACAGCTTCAATATCTGTTTCTTGTAAAAATTAGACTGTAGCTTTATGTTAGTAAGCTCTCAGAATGATGAGCAATAATTTATTAGAAGCCTGTGCCCTTTTTATCTTTCATGTTAATTTTCATTTTCTGTTGCTTTTATTTCATTCATTATTACATTTGTGCATTTTCATTTTGTATATATTTACATTCCCACTTGCTTCAATGGAAATTACAGCTGAAACACTCTGACAAACTGAAATCCTCACACATGGCAGCCTGCCTGTCAAATGGGAGTAAGAGTCCCACTGTTAGAGAGAACTCATATTTCTGGCTGTAAAATCTTAATTGTTGTTCCAGTATAGATGACATTCTCAGGGACTATCTTCCTTGCCAAAGAGGTCCTAGTGTTATAGGTTTTGATTTTATTTACTCATAGAACTTTGGTCCATTTCTCCTGTCTCTCTGAAGCATGGCAGGCATAATCTGTTGGGGAAGGGGTATAATCCCTGGAATTTTTTTTCCAAATCAAAACCAATGGAAAATAAAGCAAATGGAATTAATCTATATACTAATAGCCAAGAAGCCCTCTCTGCACATTGGAGGGGCACATTGGAGGGGCAAAGAGATTTTCCTGCACACTTGGGGCACTCCCCAGGTGTGCAGAAAAATCTGAAAAGTTTTAAAAACTATACAGGGCATACTTAAATCCCCCCAAAAGTAAAAGAGAATTCCCTGCACATGTGGAGAGAATGCTCTGGGGACTCTGTGGTGGGCCCGGCAGGTTGGAACCGCTCAGGCCTCAGTGCCAGGGGTGGGGAAGATTGGCGGGCCCGGCAGCTTGGAGCTGCTCAGGCCTTGCTGCTGGTGCCTGGGGGGCAGGGGAAGATCAGTGGGCCCAGCAGCTGGGAGCCGTTCAGGCCTTGCCACTGTTGCCTGGGGGGGTGGGGGAAGATCGATGGGCCTGGCAGCTGGGAGCCGCTCAGGCCTCGCTACCAGTGCCCGGGGGAGGAAGGCTTACCTGCAGCCGCTTCGTCCTCAGTGTGGAGCTGCTTCTGCAGGTCAGGAGCCTTTATGAGTAACCCCCCCCCCTCCTAGGGCTGCCAAGTCCCCCGGTAGAGCGGGGGAAACACCGATTTTTAAAGCTTTCCCCCGCTTTTCCAAAATTGGCCACCGGGGGGACAAAATGGCTGCCAGCAGAGGAACCTCGGAGCCTGCCCTGCTGGCCTCTTGAACTTCTTAAAAGGGAAATTTCCCCTTTAAGAGCTGATCGAGCAAGACAGCCCCGCCCAGAGATTAAGGAGGGACTAAGCTCTTTCTACTGAAGGGCTTCCGTGCAAGGTTGCTGCTGGAGTAAGCTGCGTAAGCTGCTGGGGTCTGCGAGCTCTTTTCCTTCTCTGTCTCTCCCCCTCCCCCTCTTTCTTTTTTCTGTCTGTCTGTCCATCCACTGTGGTTTTGTCAAAGGAATAAACTGTCACTTCCAAAGAGGTAAACATCACAAGGAGAGGTTGCCTGTAGAAGGTCTGGGAGTGGGATTGTTTAAAATGTCTTGTCGTGGCTGCTTGGGTCCCCCCAATCCTCATTTCCCTTCTACAAATAAAAGTTGGGATTCCTCATTTTTATGCCAATTTTCTGTTTCTTTCAACCATGTCCCCCCCCCCCTCCAGCAGTAAAAATCTGCATTTTTAAAAGCATTTGTACATCAAGTAACCGGTATTTTAAGTTAGGGATGGATCCAACTAGCTTTTCTGCTGGCGAAAAGGGGAGGACAAAGGTCCTCTTTAGCCACCAAAAAGCCTATGCTGGGGGGGGGGGGGGGAGCTGGGTGAAACAAGGGCCAGAAATAAAGCCTGGGAATTGGGCAAGAGTAAGTGAAAAAGCTGTCTGTCTGTCTGTCTGTCTCTCTCTCTGTCCCCATCCAGCAGAGGTCTATCAGTGGCTATTATAGCCACAAGGTCTAAATGGAACACTTTGTCTGGGGCAGTGATGCTCTGTATTCTTGGTGCTTGGGGGGGCAACAGTGGGAGGGCTTCTGGAGTTCTGGCCCCGCTGCTGGACCTCCTGAGGGCACCTGGTATTTTTGGCCACTGTTGTGACACAGAGTGTTGTACTGGATGGGCTGTACTGGATGGGCCTATCCACTATGGCTTCTCTCCTGTTCTTATGATATGAAAATCATATTTAGCACTTGTGTAGCACTTAGGGCTTCATATTCTGCTGAGATGAGGAAAGATTCAGCAGGGCCGTTGCTCAGTGATAGAGCATCTGCTTGACATGCAGGAGGTATCAGCCTCTTCAGCTAAAAAAGGATCAGGTAATAGGTGACATTAAAGATCTCAGCCTGAGACCCTGGAGAGCCACTACCAGTCTGAGTAGTCAATACTGACCTTGATGGACCAATGGCCTGATTCAGTATTAGGAAACTTCATGAGTTCATGTGTCAGCATGTGGAAGCAACATCACAGGATGTGACATCACAAAATGATGTCACTTCCTTTCTCCTGGCTCCACCCCCAAAGTCTCCTGGCTCCACCCCCAAAGTCCCCAGATATTTCCCAAGTTGGACTTGGCAGCCCTACCCCCTCCCCCCGCATGAGTATTGCGGGTCCCGCTTCTTGTTCATTTTTATTCCCATTCCTTACAGCTTCAAAAGTGTACTTTTCCTTCCATTCCTGCTAAAATAAATACATATCCCTACAAATGTTAACACTAATCCTGCCCATGTATGAAGCAATAGTTTGCATTCTTTTTCTTTTTACCACAAACTATAATGACTAAGTTTTAACCTAATCAGAGGCTGGAGACCTTTGGCCATCTGTTCTGTTTAACAATATAGTCTGTAAACAATGTATACACTTTACTTGCTTAAGTATTAAAGAAACCCATTTTTTTGATTGAACCTTTGCTCTGCAAATTGGCACAGTCACATATCAACTTGTTTCTTGTTTTAAATGCCTGCTGTGTTTATAAAATAGTACAAAGCAAGCTCAGTAACAGCTAATGTCTTGTGCAGGTGGTTGAGTGAGTTCCCTCACAGATCAAAAGTCAAACTACTGTGAATCTTTTTTGAAATGGCAGTTAGTAAGACAAGGCTAGTCTTATCTCCATGACAAAAAGGAGTTATAGCTATCTACCCTGAACTTCTGAGGACAAAAGACTGTTTCATAATCATGCAGCATCAATGCTTCAGGCATTTCTAAACACATCCTTGGAATATTCACACTGTTCTGTTTTATTGGATAGAGCTACAGAAGCATTTCAGCGTTGTTGCATATGAGATGGGATCTCTGTCACTGAAAAGATCAGTAGCTTGAAATCCTGTAGGACCAGCCCTTGCTTCATTCATTATCAAATGGTTTTTTAAAAATTTGCTACTGCTTGAAAACTTCACTCCAGAGTGATCTTTGCACCCATCCTCTTACACTTTGAGTCAGGTGATGTTCTAATAGAGAAGAGCCCCATGATAAACAATAATGGCAACCCATGTTTTTGTAAAATTGGTATTCATATCCATGCCAAGAAAAGAGTGTGGAAAGCATACACTTAATATTGGCCATAATGATTGTTGTTTTCATCAAAGGCACATGATTTATTGGCCAGCTTTCAGGGTACTCTCACACTTCAAAAGGTTTTGCAGCCATGAATTACTTGCCATTTTAAAAGTGAGCTTGACACACACTGAAAATGGCCATGTGGCAGGGGGACAGAGGCAGGTGAGCTGCAGCAAAAAAGGAGGAGCTGTCAAATTCCCCATGCTCTTGTGAGATGTTTTGGCCCTATGCACAAAGGCAGTTCTGCTTATAAAAGAGTGAGGGGTGTTTGATTGCATCTGCATTCCCCTTCCTGGTGTGCCCCCAAGCCACGTTGTTCTTGTGGGTCCTCCTGCCATCCTCAGCAATGTCTTTATAATGAGAACAAGAATGCTGAGAAAAGCAGAAAGTGAGGGAAAACCACTTCTGCAAGCTCACTGTGTTCATGGAAATTTGGATCCAACACATGTGACTTGCTTGTCCAGGTTTCCCTGAGGTAAAAAGTAAACCTTTCACCTCATACAGTCATTTCAATAGTCAGTTTACACTGAATGTAGATATTCCAGAGATGTGTAAACAAGAAACGAGTAACTGGCCCTTAGGAAATCAAAGGCACTTTGACAAGAAGCAAAATATTTGTTTAGATTTCCAGTGTTGCATACCCAAGAACTATTGGCATCCATTCAGATGAACAAGGCTGAGTATAAGATATTTCTTGTTGGGTAATTTGACCCTGTCACTTCAGTGCTACTGAAGCTTTAATACTGTTAAAATGAAAATCTTTCAGAGTTTTAAGATTTATGTTGTGAGCTGTCTGGATGAAAAAAATGGTGATGTAAAGATAGGCTATATATTTTAATATCAATAAATGTAAATGCTAGATCACATGCTGCCCTGCTGCCGCTGCACAGCAGACAGTAATACTAGCACAACTACTCCTGTTGTGACAAAGCTGGTCACTTATTATAATAAAACACAGATGAGATTCCTGCAGTTTATTGTGGAATACATGTGCCCAAACTAATCTGAGCATCAAATCCCATGACTGTTATTAATACTTCCTTATCGAAACTTGGACAAGTGTTGACGTTTATGAAAAACAGAGAAATAGTTTCTGAAAGTAAAAGTTTCCAAGAAAACTATCCCCTGAGATAAACTGTTCTGTTCTGAGTATGCATTTGGAACAGAATAGAAAGCAAAGGCTATATGAAAGCAAATAGGTTAGAGGTCTGAACTGTTTGGTTGTTCATCTCTATATTGTGTTTGTATCAATGGAACGGCACAACAGATGCAGTATTTAGCCGGTTCTTCACTCTGGCCTGCTTATGAAGGCTGAAAGGTTGATATCTACAAAAAGCATTTGTTTTTATATACAGCCTGCATTATGTATGCTGAGGCATTCACTGTTGTTGTGATAGGTGCATTAGCCTTTAATTGTTGATGCAATTAAAGGCTCAGTATTGCAAGTTCTTGAGATGATTCCATTAATACTGCAGTAAGCACTAAGAAATATATTGTACAAGGCCATGAACAAGTTGAACAAGGCCACAAACATTCTCACCTATAAATGCTGCCTAGTGCTGCCCACCCACCCAAGCCTTTAACAAAGTAGCTACAAAACCTTATTGAGAGATTTTTTTAAGTGTTGTTGGATTAGCAATGTGACTTTGTTCAGTCCCCCCCCTAGGGGGCTGTGTGGCTAGGGCTGTGTGGCTGAAAGTGGGAAACAGTGCTGAACTGAAGAAGTAATTTCTCAGCACAGTTCCAGGATATTGTGAAATTTCTCATGTTCACTCAAAAAAAAAAGGGCCAGCTTACTCTTTCAGAATTCTTTAAAAAATGTTTCTTGTTTCCTGTGTCATCTGGCACAATTGGCCGTCTCTCCTTCAAAGTTGTAGCTTTAAACAAATATATGCATAACTTGGGTGTGCAATTCATGGAATCGTACTGTAATTCCCTGGAGTGGAAGAGTGGAAGTGTTCCACCTGCCCACAGAGACATGCATCTTTTCTTTTCAATTAACAATGAAAGGTGACATGATGAAGGTTTACAAGATTATGCATGGGATAGAGCAGGTAGAGAAAGAAGTACTTTTCTCCCTTTCTCACAATACAAAAACTCGTGGGCACTCAATGAAATTGCTGAGCAGTTGGGTTAGAACGGATAAAAGGAAGTATTTCTTCACCCAAAGAGTGATTAACACATGGAATTCACTGCCACAGGAGGTGGTGGCAGCTACAAGCATGGATGGCTTCAAGAGAGAATTAGATAAACATACAGAGCAGAGGTCCATCAGTGGCTATTGGCCACAAGGTATAGATAGGATCTCTCAGTCTGGGGCAAGTGATGCAATGTATTCTTGGGGCTTGGGGGGCAACAGTGGGAGGGCTTCTAGAGTCCTGGCCCCACTGGTAGACCTCCTGATGGCACCTGCTGTTTTTGGCCACTGTATGACAGGGTGTTGGAATGGATGGGCCACTGGCCTGATCTAATATTGGTTTCCCTTATGTTCTTATGTTCTGTCTATCTAAGGAGTTAAATTTGTTCCAAGAATAAGTAGCATGGTTTTCTGTCCCATCTTCTCCTGACACTTCAGTCACTTGCATTTGTTGTTTCTATTGTATGCCTGATCCTTTGCAAAGCTGACATTGCTGTTTAGAATGATGCTTGTGCAATCTGAAGCAAACCACAGGACATTTCTCGGGGAGGTGGAAAGTATGAAAAAATATTGTAGTACTGGTTTGATGTCAAATGAGATAATGTTGACTTTTGTCATATTGTACAATGCTCAGAATCACAATTTTAATTTTGAAATATATAATTTCAGAAGAGAGTGAGATTTGCCTCAAAATTGACAGGTTTGGACAATAATATAGTTCAAATTATTTTCATGTACACAAATATATTATGAATTAATATTGTGAATCATTATGTGTAAGAATTTAAGATATTCAATAGAACTAAATAAGATGATCTTACTGAATCTGGTTTTAATTATGTTATTATGGCCCAAATACATAAGTATGATATTATAGAAAGTCACCACACATTTTTGTATGGTAATAGGCTCATTTTTAGTGCATGTAAAATTATCTGAATCCCTGAAGTATAAGAAGAGCTGTTTTACAGTTTGGCCATTGTTCCATCTAAGTCAGTATATATTGCCTTGGATTAGCGGCAGTTCTCCAGGATCTTGGGCCGAAGACTCTTGCTACCCCAGATGCTCGGGACTGAGCTGGGAATGCAAAGTATATTCTCTACCACCAAACTAAAGCCCTTACACAAATATTTATTTTGTTTTTATCCCATCTTTCTTTTGGGGCTCAGTATGGACTGCATAATCTACCACCCCCAGTCATCTCTTTAAAGTCAGTTAGGCTCAGAGGGAGTGGCTGGGCTAAAGTAAAGCACTGAAATAAATGCAGCCCCATAGCCACAAGGGGCATTTGGGGCAATGCCCCCCACGGGGGGGGGGGAATTAAAAACTAAAATGTATGCATTAGGGGTTTCCAAAATGACCCCCGGCACAATCAGGGAAGCTTCAGTCTCATTTCCTTTTTTCTGGGCCAAAAAATGAATAGGTTTTTTAAAAATGCAAAATAAAATAAAATTGCAAAAGAGAGTCAGAGATCTTCCCCCTCCCCAACTCATGTAGATGAGGAAGCCAGTAGATGAGGAAGAGGACTCGGCTCCCCCTTTTAAACACAGAAGAGGACTCAGCTCCCCCTTTTAAATGCCACTCAAGCAGCAAGTGGCAAGCCTGCCCACAGCAGAGGAAGAGGACCCAGCTTGGCAGTGGTGGCCTCACTGTGCCTGTGCCAGCCGAGCCAACCCAGGTCACATGGCTGGGCAGGCACAGAGAGGCCACCGCTGCCAAGCCAAGTCCCTGCTGCAGTTAGGCTCATTGCTCTCTCTCTCCTCCCCCCCCCCAGCTCCTCTGCCCCACAGGATTTCTCAATGCTGCCCCTGAATAAATTACATTTTATATTTTGGAGCACAGAATGCAAAAATCACTGAAATGCATAAACATATTTATGACACAGGCTTTAAATATAAACTTTAATCTTCTACATAAACTTTGAGGTGGGGAAAAAGCTCAAATTATTTTTTTCTTATTTTTCTACTGTTAACTTGTTGTGACAGCAGTATTTAGTGGATTATTTAAGTTTCAGCTGTGACAAAGATCCATGCCAAGGGATAGTTCGATGCGAGATGAACATTTCAAGGCTTATGTTACTGCTGTCTCTGGAAAGAACATAAGAAGAGGGTACCGATATGGTAATTATTGTGGTGGTGGTGGTGGTGGTGTAATTCTGTGTAGGCTACTGAGCAGTGGATATCCATGGGACTAAACTGGCCCTCGTACAAATGGAAAAGCTTACATAAGAGAAAGCAAAATGGTGCTCATGGATCTTAGGAGCTAGGCCCTGTATTTTCTCTCCCCCGGTTCGTTTACAACTTTGAAATTTTACATTAAGAGAATGTCTGGATTGTCATTTATTTGTGAGAACCAAAAACTGTAAACATTTATGGAACAGGCAGTTATGATTGCTTACTGCTTAGTAGGTTGTTCAGTACTCTTACAGGAAACTGGTCATCTGTATCAACCTGATCATACAATAACAAAACCAGAACATATTTCCCAGGGTTTCTTCCCAAAGTATGATATATTCTCCACTTGCCCAAAGGCAGGATTTTATACAATTTCCCCTCCTTGCTCACTCCTCCATCACATGGCATATTGTGAAGGAAGGTCCACTAGCCCTCAGCCATGGCTTTTCAGGTAGTTGCTTTGAGGAGATGGACAAGATCCTAAGTCTGTGAACCCCTTCCATTCACATATGGGAAGAAGGTAATGCTGTTCTAAAGCTGTTTGCAATATGAAATCAAAGCCAGATATATTCATCCTAACAAGTAACAAGTAATTCTAATAAAAGAAAGCCTGCTTTCATAAATGGGCTTATATTTGGATTTTTGGCCAAATTTGGGCATGGACTGCCTGAGAAGGTAGACTACTGATGAAGCATACAGAAACCTTTTCTCTTGAGAGAGTTCACCAGATCGGTTATGGTCTTTCACTTGAGATTACTTACCATGTCCGTGGCCTGGTGGGATTTTCTGTATATGTTCTCACTCCATCTGAACTCATTGGTGTCTGGCAAATGTTTGCTTTTCTTTTCATGTGTGACAGGTCTTACTTGCTTAAATGTCCTGTGTTTAACATATTGCATATCCTTTCCTGTATGGTGCATTTTGGTACCACATTTCTGTTCAAGATAGTAGGAAGGAACTGAAGACTTGTAGATTATATTTAGAAGATCATGTATTAGTATGCCGTTCACTAAATGGCTTTCATTCCTCTTGTAAATGGTTCTGAAGGTTTAAGAATGTAAGCTAAACTTCTGTCATAACAGAAAATCCTTGAAAAACTTTGTGATTGGCATAATAAGCAAACACAAGCATGTCAAGATGTGTAAATCAGAGATTTATAGTTTCAGTTTTCAAGCAGCAGATTATATTTTTAACTACTATTCTCACAGTGGCATTTGTAATGATGGGACGTTTTGGGGATACCTTTACCCTAATGTTTTTGCTCATAATCTTCAGATAATATTTACTGAACTACAACATGTCAGAAATAAAAAATATTCAGTTACTAAAGTATGTTTCATGCCTTAATTACATGAGCATCTAATAGGTTTAAGAGAAATTCCCTTCTTTACCTCTTAAACCTGATGAAGGGAATTTCTCTTAAATTTCCTTCATTAGCAGCCCTGACCTGGATAGCTCAGGCGACCTAGTTCTTGGAAGCTAAGCAGGGTTGGCCCTGGCTAGTATTTGGAAGGAAGGAATACCAGGTGTGTAAAGCAGAGGCAGGCAATGGCGAGCCACCTCTGAAACATCTCTTACCTTAAAAACAAAGTCTTGCTCACCACCTCGTGGTGCATAATGCTTAAAGAGCTAGAACTTCCAGCTACCAGACAATCTTAGAAACTCCTGGCTGTACTACACATACTGCCCTACAATAATTATTTATTAATTATTCCTTCATTGGCTGATCACTTTTCTGTCAAAGGCTCAGACGTAAATGAAATAAGAATAGCATTTCCTATTTACATGCCATATTTTAATATATGTAAATTTTTCAGTTTTCAAATGTGTGCTTTGTGGGGGCTGTGTCAGAAAACCGTTTGAATTATTTAAATAATGATGATGATGTCTCTGATTTTTAAAACAGAAACAAAATTGTGTACTTCACGTATTAGAAAAATGGAGTTTGAGGGAAACTGTGGGAAAATGTAAACAAATCACTGTAAAGTACAAACATATACTATGCAGTTAACACTGTGTCAGTATGACATAAGCAGTATTGGGTGGCTATGGTAATTACCGCAAAATGCAATCATTTTGTCAGTGGTGGTGCTTTAGATAATGGACAGGGAAGGTTTCTTCTCTCTCAGTCCTACTAATATCTACTAGTTCAGAAACTCTCTGGCAGTGTATTATTGCATTCTGGTTTATTTTAGGAAGTTTTAATTTTATTATGATTTCTTGATGTCTTAATGATCTACATGTGCTGATCTACCTGGCAAAGTTGTGATGGTTATTTGTTTGTTTTTTAAATGGAGGTGACTTCCCAGAACAGTAGGTGATCTGGCATGGATGTTTTGTTATTCAAAATAAATTCAGTGAAAATTCTTTCTGAACATACCTAAAAAAACCTGCCTAGATCCTGGCTCCTAGATGTTCTTCAGTAGGACACAAATATCATAGATATCACCTTCATAAACAAGCTAAAAGCCCAGAAAGCAAATTACCTTTATTAAGGTTACATACACCAGCCACCCAAGCTGCATATCAACAGTGAAAAGAAAAAACTATTAAGGACCAATATATCAGATATGTAAGACTATTTAAGCTTATTTTGTGAAGATTTAGTTACAGCTGATTAAACATCTCTTGACTCGATTAGTTAACTGATTTCTGTGCAGTTGTGAGATGTTTCTTTTTGCTGATAATAGAAAAGATGATGCAGTTCTTTTGAAACTATCAATGGAAACTGGCAAAACCTTTTCACTATTTCCAACATGGTCGGCGAATATATGTAGCATATGAAAATGTCTTCAATAGCCATCACTGAAATAGCTGGTTAAACAATATTGTAGGCTTTATCCTGAGTATGAATTAACCCAGGTTACCCCAATGTCGTGCACTCGCAGACACCTTTCTTGGCACTTGCCAAGTGTTTTTAGAAAGTGGGCAGGGCCAGGTGGGGCTTTTGCACAGCAGGGCTTCTAATTGGCCATTGGAAATTTGATTGTCTGTGCTAACTTTCAAAAAGTTGCTTTGTCAGGAGCTACCACCACAACACATGGATCTTCATTGTATGACTGAAGATAAGCTGTGTGCATATACTAGAAAATATTCTAAATAACGTACTCATTTTCAAAGGCATCCTGTTAAACAGACCTCCTGTCTGAAATGTGGAATGAAAGTTATGCACAACCTCAGTCTCTGAGATTTTGTGATTGGTTCTGCCTCTTATGGCAGCCATTTTGTGATTGTGCTCACCCTCCAGTGTCAGAATTCCAAATGTGCCTGCAGACTCAAAAAGGTTGGGGACCTCTGAATTAATGTAAGAATCCAGTGATAAAAGTCTTGAGGTACTTATTTATGGTAACCAAATGTCAGGGAGGGGGGAATCACTTTGGGGCAGTATCTAACATTTTGCTGTGGTTAGTCAGCATAGATGTACTTGGGAATCATACAGTTTGCATGATAAATGGAAGTCCACTCTAGCCAAGCCCTCCACACCCATACTTAAACTGTGTATTTAACTACTCTTCATGTTGTTGTTCGGGGGTTTTTTTTTGGGGGGGGGGGTTGTGATGCAGAGGTGCCACATGTATAATTATAGTTGTCATATTGTACTACTTTAACCATTAAACAACATACTCATATGGAGATGTGAAGATGAAAATAAAAGTTTAATCTGAACATTTCTGATGAGGAAAACACTAGAAATGGGCCATTATGGCATTGTGGGTAGAATGTCAGACTGCAGCAAGGGAGCTCACTTGACCCAGTGCTTGTTTCAACCTAACAAAATAAAAAGAGAGAGGGACAATGGAGAAAGGGCAATATGAAAAATAAAATGAAATGGTAAGAAAATAAATGTAAATAATCATTTCACTCCCTGTTAGTATCAAAGGTACCACAGAAAAAGAAATACAGCAGTATATTACTCCTAGCATTTTTTAAGAATCTAAACATTAACAGGCACAGTTTGGCATAAAAGGCATTTTGCTTTATAAGCAAGTACAGGTGTAGTCCCACTCCCAGTTTGGTGTAGTGGTTTAGAGTGGCAAACTCAAATCTGGAGAACCGGGTTTGATTCCCCACTCCTCCACATGCAGCCAGCTGGGTGACCTTGGGTCAGTCACAGTTCTCTCAAAAGCTGTTCTCTCAAAAGCAGTTCTCTCAGAGCTCTCTCAGTCCAACCTGCCTCACAGGGTGTCTGTTGTGGGGAAAGGCAGGGAAGGAGATTGTAATACACTCTGAGACTCCAAGTGAAGAGTGGGGTATAAATCCAGCTCTTCCTCTTCTTCTTCTGTTAGCTTAGGCCTATTCACACAGTTATGTAAGTTCATAACCATTTCCTTTAAATGTGGTGTTCATTATTTTATTGATCGATACAAACACAACCAAATCTTCAATATTTTTGTGTTTTTAGGAAGGCTTTGGAATTTATGCCAAAATGAATTATTCAAATAGTTGAAGGTGATAATTCCCACAAGGCTATATTTTACTGTTGAATGACTGTTTTTCATATCATTGTTCCGTGGTACAGGACAGTAATGCACTGGGTTGTCACTAGATGTATGATAACCATTTACTGGGAAGATAGGATCTTCTTTGTGGTCTCTGTGCAGTCCCACACTTGGGTTTGGCTCCTATGCATTAATCAAACCTTGGAAAGTTGCAGAGCCAGCCTCCAACATTTTGGCACACTTTTCTCCCATGGTCTGGGGAGCAGGCATTGACTGTGCATGCCTGGAGCTGAGGATAAAGTGCCCTCTCGCTCAGTTCCTTCAGACCGCCTCTGGTAAGTCCCATCAACTTCAAAGGTAAGTGACAAAAAGATGCCAGCAGTGGGTGGGCGTGGGTGACTGCACAGATGACCACTTGAAGATCATCAGTTACAGATAAGCAACCTGTTTTTGTATGAATTGGTTAATGGGAACTAGTTCATAATATATGAACCATCCCATGGTCACAGCCATCCAGAAACTATATGTTCATTAAAAATAAAATTAAGCATCACCCTTTTTAAGAAGAGTTTTTCAGAGTTCAAATAAATGGTCTCAGTGATGATCATTATCAATGGCCTTAACTGAGTTATGCTACTTGAAATCTGGACACCATCTCTGAGTTAATCAGTTAAGTTCATCAAAAATTATATTCAAGTTGATACAATTAAACAATTGCTACATTACTTATACTGCTTAATGATGCTTCACTTACTGACACAAGATAATAGAGTAGGTGAGCCACCTGCTTCAGAATAACTTATTGAGCCTTTAGTTGGGAAAAAGGAGTTACCAGATTTGTCAATGAAAGTTATTCAAGATGTGCAGTCTAAATCCTCTCCAATTAGTGCTGAGGTCTTGGAAAGGGCCACTCTTAGCTTTTTATTAATATGTTCAGTTTATTAATGTATTTTTTGATATATGCACTGTCTAGTACATCTCATGATGTTGCATAATTATGGTCTTTTAATTTGCTTAAAATAGGTCTACTTTTGTTGCTTAAAATTCAGAGCTATTCCATACCCTAATAACATAATAACTCATTAGAAAGCCATGGCATGTACTTGAGGTTATCTCAAAGGCTATCCATATTTAACAATAAACTTGAGATAATTCCTTGACTATTTGACTGTCATTGACCAGTTTAAATATTTAAGGTTTTAATTTGACCCTCTTGCCAACCACTTAACCATGTATAGAAATAGAAATGAGTGTATACAAATCAAAACTTAATTTTTAAGTAACTCTTTAAATTGTTTTTACAGTTTAATAATAGAGTACAGAACTATAACATGCTAACTATATATTTCACTGTAATATTCTAATTATATGTTTCACTATCAGGTTCTTGGTGTTCATAAGAACATAAGAGAAGCCAATTTTTGATCAGGCCAATGGCCCATCCAGTTCAAAACTCTGTCACACAGTGGCCAAAAATACCAGGTGCCATCATGAGGTCCAACAGTGGAGCCAGGACACTAGAAGCCCTGCCACTGTTGCCCCCCAAGCACTAAGAATACAGAGCATCACTTGCCCCATAGCTCCTATCTATACCTTGTGGCTAATAGCCACTGATGGATCTCTGCTCCATATGTTTATCTAATTCCCTCTTGAAGCTGTCCATGCTTGTAGCCACCACCACCTCCTGTGGCAGTGAATTCCATGTGTTAATCACTCTTTGGGTGTTAATTGGGACACAATAACCCATGGTGACCATATCAAACATGATTTTCACTCATCTACCCTGGCCAATGGCCATTTCCTTCACTTGCTATCTAGCCCAAACTTTCTACAGCAGAATTACAGAAGGTTCCCAGCCAGAATCTCAGTCATCAAATTCATTGTGTGGAGGATCCACTCCTGCCCCTACTAACCCCTGTGCTACATCATAGTCATCTCCCACAAACCATCAATGGAAATATTATGGCAATGTCTTTCGCAATGTCTTGCTTTCAAACTGCTAGGTTGGCAGGAGCTGGGACCAGAGATGGGAGCTCACTCCGTCACATGGCACTAGGGTCTTGAACTGCTGTACTACAAACCTTCCGGTCTGCAGCTCAGTGTCTTTACCTCTGAGCCACCTCAGCACTTCTGTTTAAGACAACATCAAATATATTGTGCAACTGCAAAAATCTGTTTTGTCATTTTCTTTGTCAATGGCAGGGCTAGCAGCTATTCCTACCTTTCATATAGAAATACAGCACTTTTCTGCATTTGTGCACATCATGGTTAAGCTTCTTTTGAAGGATTAGAATTGGGTACATCTTCCAGTTAGCATTTGAATTGCTCCTTTGAACCTAATGCTGTTCTTGTACAAACTAATGGGTAAGTCCTTCAAATCAGTAGCTGCCTGCACATTAAAACTCCTTTCCTTTAAAATGGCTTTTCAGGTTGCTGTCATGTCTGCAAGATAAAGTAGTGATTTTTGTGTCCTCAGCTCTCATGGTATTCTACCCGAACAAGATTGTCCTGCAGTCTAATGTTCCCTTTCTTCCAAAATTATCTCATCCTTTTATTTATTCCAAGACTTAATCCTACCTGTCTTTCCCTCATCCAAGAGGATGTTTCATACCATGACTGTAAGTAACACTTCCTTCTTTCACAACTATGGCACTAAATGTTTTTGTTTGAGTTTAAAAGGCTATCAGAGTCAATAGGACCTGGCACTGAAGGCTGTGGCTGATTGGCTTAGACAGAGTCGATTGAAATTGAATCCGACGAAGACGGAGGTCCTGTGCCTGAGTCAGAGTGGACCGAGATTAGGGGACCCCTCTCCCGATCTTCGATGGGGCACAATTGGTGCTAGCGCCAAAGGTTAGGAGTTTGGGAGTGCTCCTGGACCCCTCGTTAACGATGGAGGCCCAGGTAGCAGCCACTGCAAGGTCAGCTTTTACCAACTATGGCAGATCAAGCAGTTGGTTCCCTTTCTCGAATGCAATGACCTGGCTATGGTGATCCATGCGTTGGTCACCTCAAGATTGGATTACTGTAACGCTCTCTGCATGGGGCTGCCCTTGTACCAGATCCGGAAGCTGCAGCTAGTGCAGAATGCAGCAGCCAGGCTGATGTTGGGACTTCCTATGGGGGAAAACATTCAGCCTGCCTTAAAGGCACTGCACTGGCTGCCTATAGCATACCAGATCCGGTTCAAGGTGCTGGTGCTTGCCTATAAAGCCCTATTTGGCCAGGGACCTGTTTACCTGAAGGACCGCCTCTCCCCGTATATACCCCAGCGAGCTCTTCGATCAGGCTCACAAAACTGCCTGATCCTACCAGGGCCCAGGGAGGCTCGACTGGCAGCAACAAGGGCTTTTTCAGTGGTGGCCCCGTACTGATGGAACGAGCTCCCAGAGAACATCAGGGCCCTGCGGAACTTAGTGCAGTTCCGCAAGGCCTGCAAAATGGAGTTCTTCTGCCAGGCTTACAAGTAGGGGTTGCCACCAGATCTTCTGTAGCTCTGACTCAAGTATTAAATATTGCTGTCCAAACCATCTGCACCTGTGGTCACTCTTGGGATGGGGTGAAGTAGAGCCATCTTAGTAAGATGGATCCTGTATAATTTTCAGTATATGATGTTTTAAATTGTATTTTATGGTTTTAACTGTTTATTGTCGTGTTGTTAGCCGCCCTGAGCCTGCCGAGAGGTGGGGAGGGTGGGATATAAGTTTAAAAAATAAATAAAATCTCCTTGTGGTGTTTGCTCCCTGTGCTCATTCTAAAAGAAAAGCGGCTACCTCTGCACCTTTCCTGCGTGGATGTTCCTCTCCATGAACCATGCAGCACTGTCAATATTCTTCTGTTCTGCTTTTGATAGCCAGATAAGAGAGGGTGCAAGTTTGGCAGGAGATACCAGGGCCCATCTTCTCTGGTAAACTAGCCTGCTAATCTCTGATATATGAGACTGCACAGAAACCGCAAAAAAGAAAAAGAGGTTGCTTGATTTCTTTGAGTAGTCATCTGTGAAGTCACTCAGCCTTCCCTTTGCCATTGCTATTGACCTCTTGAGATTTTATGTGTTGTGGTCTGAAGGAACTTATCGGAATAGTGATGACTCATTTAGGTATATACAAAGGTGCAAAACACGGGGCTGGGGGAATTTAAACTCCAGTTCTTGGACAACAGCTATAGAACTTTCTAGAGTTGCTTTTCTGTAGAGTGTCTAGAGTGTAAACTACATAGATGACCACTGTAAGAACATCAGTTACAGACAAGCAGCTAGCTTTGTTATGTTCTCATTAGAGTGAAGTAATTTAGCACTGCTGATTTATGACTATTAGGCTATGTTCAGTTATTAAGTGCATTTCTGATTTTCCCCCCTGTAAGTTCCTCCTTACAATCAAAACTTTTATTTCTAATAAAGTCATTCTTACAATCTTTTGTGATAGTCTAACTTGCCAGATCAGGAGCATCATGCTTTTCCTATTAATGCTAAATGGAGGGGCGGGGGGCTGGAAGTTTTGGCTACAATGCTATAGGCCTCTTTCTCGATATTATATCTATGGCCCTTGGGGAGGATATAACATCAGTACTCCAGAGAGGAAGCTGTGGAACCACTTACAATCTTAGAGCCCTTGATAGTTGAAATGCTTACAGCTGCTCTTGAATATTTGTTTCAGATACTATCACTTCATTTCCAGAGGTTTATATGTCATATATAATCAGGATCAGAATGCATCTTGAAGGGCCATTAGCAACCCTATTTATGGTATGCATTTGCAATATTGAAATAGGAGCTTCCTCTAAGGAAAGCTTTAGGACCCCTTCATTCTCCAGTATAAATTTCATTAAGCCCTTTGTGCACCCAGTTAGTGTGTTCAACATCAAGTGTTTTTTTCTCTTAACCTTTCAGTTACATTTAAAATGTTAAGAGGTATTGGATCACAGCAATATCCTGTTAGAATGCATCTTGTTTCCTGCAGTACCAATCAGATACCTCCAGGAAGCCTATATGTAAGGCATGAGCTCCCCTCCCCCCATTGTGTGCTTCTAGTATCTGTACTGAGGGGGTGTCCTGCCTAGTGCCTTTAGTAATTTGGCTAACTTCTTTAAAAGCCGTGTAGCAGCTATTCTGTGGCAGTGCATGTCATAACATAACTGCATTGTGGGAATAAACCCTTCACGGAATTCTAAATTTATTGTCACTGGGTGACCACAAGTTCTGGTAATGAGCAGGTTCCCTTCAGAGGCAGTAAAGAAATTTCAAAAAAAAAAATAGGAGTAAGGCCCCTTTGTGAGAAGAAATACAACAGGCTCTAGAAAGAGGCTCCAGGTGAGTGTCCCAGCTGTGGCTGGTGGGGTGGCGGAGGGAAGGGGAAAAAAGTGGGAGGCGAGGCCTCACAAAATGTTGGAAAACCTTGTAAATCCAGGCTCACATTCGAAATGCTTCATTTCCTTCTGCTTAGCTATATGGCAGGGCTGTCTCATTTTGCTGCCCCAGGTGAGTAGTATGGGAGGAGATCTGCATGGTATCAGGTATGCTTCTCTCCACCCCTTACTTGTGTTGATTTGGGGCTATGCAGTGGCAGCTAAGGTAGAAAAGCACCTCCTCCTATGCCATGTTTACTGGGTTCCAAGGGCCTGGAAAGTGGTTCCATAGCCAGTTACAGGATTGCCGATTCTGGGTTGGGAAATGCCTGTAGGTTTGAGGGGTGGAGCCTGAGGAGGGCAGGGTTTGGGGTGGGAAGGGACCTCAGCAGAGTGTAATGCCATAAAGTCCACTGCCTAAAGCAGCCATTTTCTCCAGGAGAACTGATCTTAGAGATCTCCAGATGCCTCCTGGAGGCTGGCAATACTAAGGGAAGGGCCAGGTTTGTTGAAGGACTCCAGTGAGGTATAATGCCATAGAGCTCACCCACCAAAGCAACCATTTTCTCTGTGGGGACTGATCTCTGTAGTCTGGAGATCAATTTTAATTCAGAAAGATGTCCAGGCTTTCCCTTTCCCCCCAACCCCTTTCAATTCCAAAGCTGCTTCCCATTTAACACTTTAACTGACTCCCTGATAATGCCCCACTGCCTCTTGGGACTCCCAACTAGGGAGTTGTAGTTCTAATTCCCCTTGCTGTGGTTGCAGTAAGGCCAGCTGAGAACTACAACTCTAATTTGGATTCTTTTTAACCTATACTACTGCATCAGCAAAGTGTCTCCAGAAATCCAAACCAGAGCCCAAATCTGTTTTAAAAGCAAATGTAACAGTAGTCCCACCATCTGTATTTTTCAGAACTCCAGAGCACATTTTTCATTCTTCAGACAGCCAAAACATGTTTGCTTAATTTTTCTGTATAAAGAGCAAAAAGAATATTAATGGACGAAGTACCTTGTAGCATAATTAAAGCATAACACGGTTAGGTAAATATCCTAGGCACAAACTTACAACTAAAAAATTTTAATGACTTATTAGAAAATTAGAATTTATGTGCTACTGAAAGCAAGAAACTTTCAAGATATGGTAACAGTAAAGATTATAAAATGCAAAACTCCACAGTGACTGATGGCAGATGAAAATCACACAAGGTATACATTTACATGTAGTTGCAGCCCCTTGGATCAAGGCATTTCAAGGTGGAATCAGGCCATATGATCCTTTAGAAAACCAACAAAAAGAAGGACCATGACCTTCCAGCTCCTTAACAGCTCAGAAATAACAGATGTAAGACTTATTGAAGCCTCCTAGGGCATTGATATCTTTGCTGTGCATTGGCTGAGAAGTTTGTTCTTTAGCCAATGAGAGAAAAGTAAGAAATCCAGCCAGCATGGACGTAAGCAAATATAGTGTTAGCATATGATATACAGGGCAGTAACTTTGTATTGTCCCTTCACATTTTCTTTGTAGCAAATTGTCACAATAGAAGAAAGTCCCCTTGTGGCATGTTCCAATACTTAGCACTGCATCTAAGCAAGGAAGGAGTCACTGCATAGTATTAGATACAAAGAAAGTTTCAAATTTACACACTTATGAGCTTTGGGGAGGGGGGTGATGCTTTCACTTATAGAAAGAATGGAGCTGGTTAGATTAGGATGCATTCTCACATACAGGATTTTCTGTTTCCCCACTTCCTTGTGACTGGGTTTTGGGGGGTGGCCTGCCACACTCACCCTCAGGCCTGGGAGGTGGTCACCTGGTTGTGAAAATGGATTCTGGGAGTGGGCAACCCTTCCACTCTGGCCTGGGAGGCAGTCATCCACCCACCTCCTCATTGGGGACATGGATTCTAGGGCACAAGAAGGGCCACCCCTTCTTGTGCCTGGGAGGTGGTAACCTGCCTGCCTCCTTGTTGGGGACATAGATTCTGGGAGTGGTCAGCCCTTCCCCGTTGGCCCGGGAAGCAGTCACCTGCCCATTGTTGCTGTACATGGGGAACCACTGAGTGCAGTCAAATGAGCTCGCTTGTACGGGTGGATGCTTGACAAGGTAGAGAAGAAGAAGAAGAAGAGATTGGATTTATACCCTGCCCTCCACTCCCCAAGGGAGTCTCAGAGCGGCTTACAAACTCCTTTTCCCTTCCCCTCCCCACAACAGACACCCTGTGAGGTAGGTGGGGCTGAGAGAGCTCTTTCCCAAGCTGTCCTTGAGGGAACAGCTGGTACAGAGCTATGGCTTGCCCAAGGTCATCCAGCCAGGTGCAAGTGGAGGAGTGGGGAATCAAACCCGGTTCTCCCAGATTAGAGTCCGCGCACTTAACCACTACACCAAACTGGCTCTGCATAGGTGGATGTCGGTCCACAAGGTAGGTGTTGTGCTATGAGGTAGATTTTGTTTCATGAGGTGATGTTCTATGAACTAGATCATGGTTCTTGAGGTGGGTGCTATGCTGTGAGGTAGATCTTCGTTCTTGATTCTTGGTGGGACACAATTCATGAGGAGGCAAGCATAGATGGAGCGCTGGAAGTTATGATTTTTGGTGAGACACAACTCGTGAATAGGCAGATATGGACATGGGGAGGCTGAAAGTGACAGTTCTTGGGGAAAACATAAGGTGGAGAGATATGTGTGGACTAGGGAAGCTAGAAATGTTGATTCTTGGGGGGACAAAACTTATGAGGAGGCAGATGTATCTGGGGGAGGCAGGAAGTGCCGATTCTTGTGGGGACAGAAATCATGAGGAGGCAGACATGGATGAGAGGAGGCTGGAACTGATGATTCTTGGGACAGAAATCATGAGGAGGCAGATGTGGACGAGGAAGCAATGATTCTTGGGGGGATGCAAATGCTAAGGAGGAGGTGTCCACAAATCCCCATGAGGGGGAATGTGGCAGAGTGGCCCTTGAGCATGAGGGAGAAAGGCCTTTTAATGTGGAAACGTAGCCAGGATCCATCTCCGTAATGGGATGGGCGAGGGAAGGCTGGAAACAAGAAAGGCCTTTTAACGATAGCCCTGAATGAGAGCAGCTGACTCCCACCAGAATCCATCTTCCCAACAGGGTGGGTGAGGTGAGGCCTGAAGCACAAGTTGTGAGAAGGCAGGTATGTGGGGGCAAGGCTAGAAGCAACAATTTGGGGGGGGGGGCAGAAATCATGAGGAGGCAAACATGGAAATGGGGAGGCTGAAAGTGACAATTCTTGAGGGGACGCAAAGGCATTGGAGAATACATATATTGACAGGGAGGAGGCTGGAAGCACCAGTTCTGAGGGGGACAGAAATGCTTAGGAGGAGGTGTTCAAAAATCCCAATGAGGGGGAAGGACAGGTACCTCAGAGCCCTGAGTAAGCATCAAACACAACCCCAGCCAGGGAGAGGTGTTCACAAATCCCAATGAGGGAGAGTGTGGGTCCTCAGCTGAAGAGCCCAGTAGCTAAGCCCCTCTGTTCAGCATGAGCAGAAGGACACCGTGTTATGCCATCAGCTGGATGTTTCTTGATGAAATAGGTTGTGCTGTGAGATGAATATTGGCCCTCTAGGTATGGTACAGGTATTTCATTATGAGGTGGATATTGAGAGTACAACTTGCAGGCCACATGCTGGATGACTCAGAGAGGAGTGCGGAAAAGCAGGAGACAGGCGTCCAGAGAGTAATAGCCCAGTAAGGGGAGGTTGACCTTGAGGAAAGCCAACTCTTCCACCAGGGCTGGGTCCAGGTGTGAGCGGTGAGGTCAGGGGATGTCTCCCACGTAGGAGAACACCCACTTACTCTGGGCACTGGCAGGAGAGGAGGCTCATGGCCACACAGGACAGGTCAGGACAGGTGGCAGCCTTACATGGTCAGTACTCCAGGGGATTGGAGTCAGCAGACTCAGGGGGCTCCCTGCTGAGAGCCTCTTCTTCCCCCTGCTGGGTGTTGCTCTTTGCTCTGGAGGCAACAGGTGCCAACAGAGGGTGGAGGATAATAACTGTTGGGGGTTCGAACCCCTCCAGATCTGGAGATTGCATACCAGGCACTTTGCCACACAGAGGTTGTCGGGGAGGGTAAGGAAATGCTCCCAAATTGTGGCCTGAAAACAGGGACCCAAAATTGGGGCAGGTCAAAGGCTTAGCTGCTGCGGTGTGATGCCGTGCTGGGAGAACTGACGGAGGAGTGGATGCAAGATGGGAGCAGCCCCAACAATTTGGGATGTGGAGGAGTTGGATGTTTCACACACACCCCTAATTCACCAGTGTCAGATTCCTCCTCCACAAATAGTTTTAGCAACTGCTCTGGTTTTGGCAGCACTAATAGCTCTTCTGCCTCTGAGTCCATCCCCAAGAACATATGAGGCAAAAGCATAGGCGTCAACTACAGGGGGGGCTTGAGGACTCGAGCTTCCCCCGAAATTTCCCGGGAGGGACTGAGCTCCCCCCTGGGAAAATGGAGTGCCCGCCGCCACCTCTCTCCCCCCCCCCCGGCCTGGCTGCCTCCATCCCTCCCTCCCTCCGTCTGTCCAGGGGCCAGCTAAGCAAATGCCCAGCTGGCCTCTGGATGGATGGAGGAATGGGAGCAGGAGTAGCCAGGTGGGGGGGAGAGGCAGCAGCGCTGGGGACATGGCGGCGGGGCAGTGGCAGAGAGAGGCAGCGGTGGCAGGGACACGCAAGAGCCCCCGCGCACAAGAGCTGCCGCCGCCTCTCTCTCCCCCCCCCCCCGGCCTGGCTGCCTCTGTCCCTCCCTCCCTCTGTCCGTCCAGGGGCCAGCTAAGCAAATGCCCAGCTGGCCCCTGGATGGATGGAGGGAGGGATGGAATCAGGAGTGGCCAGGCTGGGGGGAGAGGCAGTGGCGGCAGGGACAAGGTCCCAGCATGTGCGCGCGCTTTGCACGCACGCACGCAAGAGCCCCCACCCCCCCTGGAAATTTTAAAACTCGACACCCCTGGACAAAAGAGGCTCTGCCTCTGAGGCCCCTGGTGATACCCCAGTATAGCTGGGCACCGGTGGGCTGGTAGGATGGGCTTGTTCCACAGGGATAGGGGCCTGTAGGACAGGGGAGGAGGACTTCTTCCTCCTGCGATGAGCACCCCTGTTCCCCAGTCTCACCCTCATGGCACAGAGGGGTGTTGAGAATTAGGCAGGAGGATCGGTCATCAGCTGAGGAACCCACTGGCTGAGCCCCTCTGCCTGGCTGTAGCAAAGGGGCAGGTACCTCAGCGAGCCCTGGAGCACCAACACTGTTCACCACACTCCTTCTCTCTCTGCCTCTAACAGTTAACTCCCTCTCTGCCTAACTGCCTGCTCTCAAGTAAAAAGAGCTGTGTGTAAGCTGGGGGTATATAATCTGTTCTGCTCCCATAGAGCAGAATGGGAGCTCCACTATAGGTGTTTCCAGGGCTGCAGAAGTCCATCTCCCCCCCCCCCCCCCCCGGTTGCTTTGACAATTAATTCAGCACCAGCATGTCTGGCTCATGAACTGCCACCATGAACTTCATGAACACCAATGAAAAGCATGGCAGTTTGTGAGAAATGCAGTCTCACGAACTGAGGCCTTACAAGCCACAAACTGGCCATGTTTGTGATGATACTAGGTTTGTAGTGAAGTTTGTGCCCATCCCTAGTGTCATCTGCCCTCCTTTTTTTTTGTACCAGTATTTTAAGCAGATATCAGTGCAAATCTAAGCAAGAATTCTCAGAATTCCATTAAAGGCTACTCATTGGCCCTTGCTCCCAGGGAAGAGTTCTTAGGGTTGCCCTGTACACTTGTTTGTACTAGTAATAGTAGACCCATATAAAAGGACTGAAGACCAACTGGTATCCTTTTTAAAAGTGGTACAGACAAAGAAAGCTAAATTCTGTCTGTTCGCGCAACATGAAATCCATATTACACAAAACACAATGAATGTTCAGTATATTTAACTCACCAGATGGCGCTGATCTTCTAACTTGTTTTACTAAATCAAGTGTTAAAAGTGTGTTATTGGTTTGTTTTGTTTTAGGAGTGCAAGGGATCTAAAAGTTATCTTGTTCAGCACACACCAACTCAACCTTCTTTCATACACTCCCAGTTTTACCCCAGGTTTCTCCAACTAGGTTACTAAAATCCAGGTATCTCAAGCAAGTAACTACATTCTATGGGAAACAAAAACCCCAAAGATTTGCCCACCATCATATCTCAGGGGGAAAATTATTGCCACACTTTCAGCTTCGCCTACCTATTATGAAAATAAAATGGGGGTGCAAGGGCAATATATGCTGCCTTTGAGCTCTCTGGAGATAGGATGGCATGAACATGCAGCAGACATAAAAATCTGTTATGAGCCAGCCTGAACTGACACTGTCAAAGATTTTAAAAGATGATATTGTGTGCAGAAATGTTTAAGAGCCATACCTACCCATATCTGTCTGGCATCTCTTGCTGTATTTGTTCTTTGTCTTGTATGCTGATTAATCTATTGAAAGGTGCAAATCTTGAAAGAACGGAAGGTCTACAGGCACTTTCACATAAAGTTGGAATGCCTGCTCCAGTGTTTCTGTATCTATTTAGATGGCAAGCCAGCAGTTAGCTGCAGCAGGTCATTTCCACTGGAGGAAAACCAGTTTTGGCTCTGCCAGGCCTCAGTTCCAGACCCTCAGGCTTCTAGTCTTTGCATCATCCTACACCTGCTGTTTTCTATGCATTATGTTTAATGCTAAATATCTTTTTTATTACTACCAGGGCTCCATTGGGGCCGGGGCGCGCCGGAGTGCCGCTCCAGGAGAGAAGGGGCTGGGGGGCGGGCACATAACAAAGCCCCGCCCCCCAGAAGAAAGCCTCCCCTCGTTCATCCTTCCCGGGCCGTGGCAGACTGCCGGCGGCCCGGGGAAAAGCCCATCCTCCCCCCCACCCGTTCACCCTTCCCGGGCTGCGGCAAGTGCCGCCAGCCCTGGGAGGAATCCCCCTCCCTCCCCCACTGAGCTTTCCCGGGGCCGCGGCTGGCCGCCGGCCCCGGGAGCAACCCCCCTCCCTCCCCCACTGAGCTTTCCTGGGGCCACAGCTAGCTGCTGGCCCCAGGAGCAACCCCCCCACTGAGCGTTCCCGGGGTGCAAGGGAGGGAGAAGCCGGGCCTGAGTGGCTTAATGCCACTCAGGCCCAAGCAAGGGGGGGAGGGAAACCCCAGCTGCAGTGGGGGGAGAAGTGCCCCCCTTCCTTCCTTCCTTCCTTCTCTGTCTCCCCCCACCTACCTACCTACCTTCCTGTTCCTTCCTTCCCCCCTTTCTCCCCCTTCCTTCCTTTCTTCTCTCTCTCTCCCCCCACCTACCTACCTACCTTCCTGTTCCTTCCTTCCCCCCTTTCTTCCCCCTTTCTTCCTTCCTTCTCTCTCTCTCCCCCCAACTACCTACCTACCTTACTGTTCCTTTCTTCCTTCCTTCCTTCCCCCTTTCTTCCTCCCTCCTTCCTTCCTTTCTTCCTTCCCCCTCCCTCCCTCCCTTTCTTTCTTTCTTTCTTTTTTTCTTCTTTCTCTCTCCCCCCCACCTACCTACCTACCTTCCTTCCTGTTCCTTTCCTTCCTTCCTTCCCCCTCTCTCACTCCCTCCCTTCTTGCCTTCTGACACACTGCCCATGACATCAGGGATGTGTGGCCTTTTGACACTTCCGGTGACATCAGGGAGTGTGGCATATGCAAATAAGTTATGCTAATGAGCTCCTGCACCTCTTTTTTTTACGAAAGGACCCCTGATTACTACATACTTTTGTTCTGTTGTTCCATTTTATTGGGGAGAGTACCTTGCTTGCTTTTTAGGTACACGGCAAATACATGAATGCTGCTGTCTCAGGGAATGAGATTGGACTTCCACCTATATTTTGTGCTACAGTCAGTAGCACCTTATTGCTCTGTGTTTAGCTTTAGTGTTTTAAAGTTGCACATTATTTTGTTTAGTTTATTAATAAGTTACAGTAGGAAGGGCATAAGATACTATATTCCTTGCAGTTGATAATTGGGATTTGCAAGAGTATTCACAATTACTTTTGGTCAAATATAACCTTTTCGCCTCAGGCTGATGATAAAATTACAGTAGCATAGTAATTCTGTTCCAGCAGTTTTGAATTACCAACTTGTCTGTTAACTATTTGAAATTAGGCAATTATAAAAGCAAAGATAGTTAAACCATGGTACTTGTTCACTGTTTTGATCTGACTACATTTTAAGCAGGCCTGCTTGGAGATTGTGGGCTTTACTGAGCACAATAAGATTCGTAGCTAACCTCCCTGGAGCTGGATTAACAAGATAAAGCAACTCCATTTAGCAGCCACATGCTCCACACTAAGAAAAGCCCCTGTGTATTTCATTACATTTCCATGCCACAGAAGAATTTGTTAACTCTGCAGACCTGACTTGCAACCCATGGGAGCTGTGCAGTGATACACCATCAAATCACAGAAAAATGAATTGTCTGTTCCTAGAATCATAAAGGCAGAACAGAACTGGAAAGAACTGTCTTGCTTAATCCCCAGAACTTCATCATTTCTTTTCTGTCAGTGAAATCCTAAACACAGCTACACCCTTCTAAGTCCATTGAAGTCAATGGGTTTAGAAGAATGTACCTCTTGATCAGGATTGCACTGTGTATCTGGTAGTAAAGTACCACATTTGTGCCAACTGCACATGCGTCAAAGTCAGTCAACCCACAAACAAGCAAAGAATTTCTACATATTTATTTATTTATATTACTTATTTAGTAATTTAATTTCTACCCCGCCCCCCCTGCCGAAGCAGGCTCAGGGCAGCTCACATAAAACCAATACAACAGTATATATTACAATATAAAATGTACAATATATAAATGCATCTCAATACATTACATAGTAAACAGTTGATATCGATGGTGGTGCATTCAGTACTTAAAGTGCGTTTAACGTGATCATTTATACTACCACTCTAAGTAGCTTCTGGTCTAGGTCGGCCCAGGGCATGACTGATAAAGTGCGACCCTATTGAAAAGCCTGCCAGAAAAGCTCCATTTTCACGGCCCTGCGGAAGTGTGAGAGGTCCCACAGGGCTCTGATCTCACAAGGGAGCTCATTTCAGAACATTGGAGCCGCTGCAGAAAACACCCTGGTCCTGGTTGATGCTAGCCTAACATCCTTCGGACCCGAGAGAGCCAGGCGATTCTGCAATCCTGATCAAAGTGCTCTCTGGGGAACATGTGGGGAAAGGCAGCCCCTCAGGTAGGCAGGTCCCTGACCATAAAGGGCTTTAAAGGTCAAAAACAGCACCTTAAAGCAGATCAGGAACACTATTGGCAGCCAGTGCAATGCCTTTAGCACAGGCTGGATGTGCTCCCACATCAGGAGGCCCACCAGCAGCCTGGCCGCTGCATTTTGCACCAGCTGCAGCTTCCGAAGTTGCACCAAGGGCAGCCCCATGTAGAGAGTGTTGCAGTAGTCCAACCTTGAGGTGACCATTGCATGGATCACTGTTGCCAGATCATTGCTTTCAAGGAAAGGAACCAGCTGCCTAATCAGCCGAAGATGATAAAAGGCTGCCTTGGCAGTGGCTGTTAACTGGGCCTCCATTGTCAAGGAAGCATCCAGGAGCACTCCCAAACTCCGGACCCTCGGCACTAGCACCAATGGTGCCCCGTTGAAGACTGGTAATGGGATCCCTACACCCAAGCCACTCCAATTCAGGCACAGGAACTCCGTCTTCATCGGATTCAATTTCACTCAACTCAGTCTAATCCATCCAGCCACATCCTGTAGCCCCTGAACCAGGACTTCTGAGGTAGAATCAGACTGGCTGCCCAACAGATAGAGCTGGGTGTCATCCACATACTGGTGAAACCCTAGCCTATACCTCCGGGCAAACTGGGCAAGGGGGCACATATAGATGTTAAATAACATGGGTGAAAGCACCACCCCTTGAGGCACTCCACAACCAAGTTGGTGCCTTCGGGACAGCTACTCACCAATAGCCACCCTTTGTCCGTGATCTTGGAGGAAGGAGACAAGCCATTGTAAGGCAAGCCCCCGAATCCTGTGTCAGCGAGGCGGTGGGCAAATAACTGGTGGTTGACCATGTCGAACGCTGCTGACAGGTCTAACAACAACAGCACTGCCATCCTGCCCCGATCCAGATGCCTCCAGGGGTCATCTGTGAGGGCAAACAGAGCTGTCTCCATCCTATGGTCTGGGTGGAAGCTGGACTGGAAAGGATCTAGCGTGGAAGTGTCATCCATAAAGTTCTGCAACTGAATCACCACCGCCCTCTCTATTAATCCGCCCAAATAGGGCAAATTGGAAACTGGCCGATAGTTCGCCAATTTGGCCGGATCCAGAGATGGTTTCTTAAGGAGAGGGTGGACCATCACTTCCTTGAGAGCCCCCGGGAACAGCCCCTCAGTGAGGGACTTGTTGATAATATCCCTAAGGGCCCCTCGAAACCCCTCACAACCAGTTTTAATTAGCCAAGAGGGGCATGGATCAAGGCTGCATGTAGTTGGACATACAGTTGAGATCAATCTGTAAACTTCTTCTAGGCTGAGTGAACTCAAGTAATCCAGAATGGGACGAGAAGACGTGCATGGAGCCTCAAGTTCACTTACTGTCTCAACTGTGGCAGGAAGGTCGTGGCGGAGTGACAAGACTTTATCGGCAGAATAGTTTGCAAAAGCCTCATAGCCACTGTCCAATTCACTCATATTTTGTCTGCCCTGTGGCAGGGTTGTTAAAGACCAAATCATTCTAAATAATTGTGCTGGGCATGAGCTAGTGGATGCAATCGTGGCTGCGTAGAACTTCCTCTTTGTAGCTTTGACTGCCACCTCATAGGATCTCATAAACATCCTGTAAGATGCTCTTGTAGCTTCGTCCTGAACGCGCCACCACTGTCTCTCTAGC
This sequence comes from Lepidodactylus listeri, assembly GCA_029233225.1. Classification (NCBI taxonomy): domain Eukaryota; kingdom Metazoa; phylum Chordata; class Lepidosauria; order Squamata; family Gekkonidae; genus Lepidodactylus; species Lepidodactylus listeri. The sequence goes on from JARCFY010000005.1 coordinate 72,584,986, forward strand.
CGTCTGAGCCCTTGCTTCATCAGCCTCAGCTCCTGGATGTACCAGGGAGCCAGCCTAGAGCGAGGGCGCAGAGGGTATCTGGGAGTGATCTCGTCGATGGCTGCTGAGAGTCACCTGTGCCAGTCCTCGGCAAACTCATCTAATGAGCCTCCAGGGGGTATTGGATCCCGAAGAACCCTTTGAAGCCACACAGGGTCCATTTGGCTCCACAGGCAAGCTAAAATTCGCTCACTACCCAAACAGAGTTGGGGTGTCACATTCACCTGGGCCTCCAGGGCGTGGTGGTCCAACCATGGAACTGCCATTGCAGTGATCTGGTCCACTGTGACCCCCGTCACAAAGGTCAAATCAAGCAAGTGACCAGCTCAGTGAGTGGGGGCCATTACATATTGGGAGAGTCCTAGCACTGCCATAGACATCACCAGGTCCACCGCCCATGAGGAAGCTGCATCATCGGCATGGACACTGAAGTCCCCCAGCACTATCAGTCTAGGGTGCTCCAATGCCCAGCCCAACAATGCCTCCACCAGGGATGACAGGCTGTTAGGCAGTGCGTTGTAGTTCTTTAATTTTGAGGTTACCAGCCTCCAGGTCAGTATTCCTGCCCCCACTGCTGGACTTTCTGATGGCACCTGGTGTTTTTGGCCACTGTGTGACAGTGTTGGACTGGATGGGCCACTGGCCTGATCCAATGTTGGCTTCTCTTATGTTCTTATGTTCCCTCTAAGCCAGGGGTATCAAACTCATTTGTTATGAGGGCCAGGTCTGACATAAATGAGACCTTGGCAAAATGTAATGCCAGGTAGCAAAGATTTAAACTTTATAAAGGACACAGGCATAAAAGATTTTTTTAAACTTAAAATAAAAACATGCTTAAACCATTAGCACTCTTGCAATATTTTGTTTATTTAACAGTATCTGATAACTGACACCTCTTGCTCTGAATTATTGCATCAAAATGTTGTGCTGTTGCAATCTTGAGTATGCTGTTCAGGTATGTATCTGTAAGCTGCAAACCTACTTTTGATTTATTAACATTCACCACAGAAATCTCATGCTCAGAGTTCTGAGTCTAGGGCCCAGGGGAAAGCATAAAATATCTGAGCAACTGAGAGAGTCTGGTGAAGCAAGCTATGATGCAGTAGCAGCAACAGAACTGGAAGCAGGAGATGGTCAGTTCCAGTGCAGGCCTGATAGAAGGCCTCCAGGGGCCTGATCCGGTCCCCAGGCCACATGTTTGACACTCCTGCTCTAAGCTGTTCACATGAGCAGCTGCTCATTCACACAGGAAGCTCCATTCAGCAGCAATCTTGAACTGTGAAGTCTTGCATTGCCCATTTTTACAGCAGTTATTTTCTGCTCAGGATGTGAACTGCTTGGCTCAGTTGGGGGGGTGGGATTAGCAGGAACACATCTCCAGGTGCGGCCTGGGTCTGTCCCAGAATTTCACTTGTTCTCCAGAGTAGAGAGATCAATTCTCTTGGAGGAAATGGCAGCTTCAAATGGTAGCCTCCATGGCATCACATCCCTACTGAGCACACTCCCTTCCTCAAACTCTGCTTTCCCCAGGCACTGTACCCAAATCTTCAGTAATTTTCCATATCTGAGTTGACAAGTTCCTGCACCTCTTCCCCTTTTTGAAGATCAGAGGGAAGGACAAACACAATTTTAATTATTCCGTGTCTTGTATCAATATAATCAATATAATCATTGAATATCTTTTAAAAAATATAAATGTGCCTGTTTTATAATGATTTCACTGTGCCTTAATACAGAGGTACCCACTGGAGGTGCACATGGACACCATGACACCCAGTGACACCTCACATGGTGCCTGCCAGGGCTTTTTTCCTAGCAGGAACTCATTTGCATATTAGGCAACACCAGGGCTCATTTCGTAGCAGGAGCTCCTTTGCATATCAGGCCACACCCCCTAATGTAGCCAATCCTCCAAGAGCTTGCAGAGCTCTTCTTACAGGGGCTACTGTAAGCTCTTGGAGGATTGGCTACATCAGGGGTGTGTGGCCTAATATGCAGAGGGGCTCCTGCTACGAAATGAGCCCTGGGCAACACACCCCTAATGTAGCCAGTCCTCCATGAGCTTACAGTAGCCCCTGTAAGAAGAGCTCTGTAAGCTCTTGTGTTAGCCGAATTGCTTTAATTTAATATTAGCAATTGGCAAAATACCGGGTTCTTTGCCAGCTATACCAAGGTGTTTCCAGGAGTTCCCAGAAAATAGGCACTAGAGGCTGAGTGGTTCGTTTGAATGATGTTTACTGTAAGATGTCTTCAAGCATACAAAATAGAATCATACACGCATACACACAAGATCTAGGAAACTTAGGTAGAAAATAGCACTGTTGCATGAGCAGGAGATTCGTTGGTTGGGTGATACTTTACCTGTCCTGGAGATGAGTGATCCATTTCCAAAAGAAGATTGGGAGAGGTAGAAAGGAAAAATGGGGAACATGATCTGAACCGGCAGAAACACACTTCCTGGCTGCGCAAACCAGGGATTAAAGATGGAGGCAAGGTAGTGGGATAGCAAGCTGGACGTAAGAGGGTGGTAAAGAAGATAGGGGTCGTGCCGGCTAGCAACGATTGTCTGCTGTGCAAGATCTTTTATCGGGTGGCATTGGGGCGGGCTGTGCTGACCACATCCCACAAACACACCTACCAGGTGGTCCGTCCCCACTAACCCTAGCATTGGTCAAGGTAAAAGGAGGAGGAGATGGGAAGAAGTGGTCAATATTGCAAATCTAGGTGCTAAGTAGGAACTGACACCTGGGCAAGCTGCTAGGATTTATGGCGCCATTCCATTGTGTCTTGATGGCTCTGGCCAGGTCACTCGATAGCCAATTAGTTGCCAGGTAACGTCACTTAACATAATCTCTTGCAGGATCTTTGGGGGAAGGTGTGAATTGACCAGCGTAAGGGAACAGGAGGACCCTTTGAAATGGAGTCCTTGTCTCCATGTCAGTGTGAACTATAGAGGGTGCTTCTTGCTGTGGACTGGAGTCTCTTACCACAATAAAGAGTGCATTTCGTCCTTTGCAGTATAACAACCTAAAGTTCAAACTTATGATCATAACAGTCCATAAGAGCGCATATTGTGCCTTGCTGGCTTACACTTGGAGGATTGGCTACATTAGGGGTGTATCGCCTAATATGCAAGGGAGTTCCTGCTAGAAAAAGAGCCCTGGACTGCCTGCCAAGTGTTTTCAGAAAGTGGGTGGGGCAAGATGGGACTTTTGCCCAGCAGGGCTTCTGACTGGCCACTGGAGAGTTGATTGATTGTGCAGATTTTTACCAGTGTTGCTTTGGCAGCTGCCACTGCCACAGCACAAGGATCTTCCCCTCAGGACTGAAGGTAAGCTATGTGTATGCAGAAAAATAATTTAGAACAATATGTTTGTTTTAAAACACAGCTTCTGCCTGAAATATTGAAGAGTTACTATTAGAATTATGCGGAACCTCACTCCCTGACATTTTGTGATTGGTTCTGCCTCTGTGGCATCCATTTTGTGGTTGGTTCAATTTCCTGCAACAGCTATTTTGTGGTTGTGTTCACACACCCATGTTAAAACTCCAAAAGTACTCTTCGGTTCAGAAAGGTTGGGGACCCCTTCCACAGATAACTACTGTCAGCCATAATTCTGTTGCTGCTCTTCAGAGGAAAGAGAAACTCCTGAAAATGGTTGCTGAAAGCTATATTTTAAATCCCTAGCTTCTCTGCAGTTTTGAATTATAATAAAACATTTTTTAAAGAAAGTCTTTAGCAAGTCTGACAACTATATCAAACTTCACCCTTCAAATGAGGTGTAAAATAAATTTGAAACTACAATAAAAGGGCTTTTTTCTAGCATACAACAATTTGTAACTGATAACATATACTAACCACAAAATACCTGTATTTATATTCTGATTCCAAATGGAACCCAAAATTCAAGGAACGGGAAATGAAATAAAGGATATCTGTATATTTTTAAAGGGGTGTGTGCCTTTCTTTGGCAAAAAATGAAGCCTCTGTAAATAAAACCACCATTTTAAGTAAATCTTACAAAGTTTGTCAGAATAAGTGTACTTTATTACAAAAGATAAAAGTTTCTCCTTTCTCACAGTGAATACAGGTAATTTCAGAAACCACTAGCTCATAATTATTCACTGTTGAAAAGCTTTAAAAAGATCCGCATTGAATACAGTGACCTCCAGTTTTCTCTGTGAATGGATGGAGGCACAAATTCTCATTTTGCTAGAATGCAAGTTGATAAGTGAGTTAAGCAAAACATGCATTTCTTTATTACACTGCAGCCCATTGGGTTCATTTAAATAACAATATCTGGCATAAAAGTGACAAAAGAATTATCTAGCAATTTCAATATGTAGAAATATATTATTAGAGTTAACAATAGAAAACGGGGTAAATAAATGAATGCCTTTTCTTCATGGCATTATTTCAGTTTATTTAGCTTCACAGAATATTAAGCTTCGTATTCAACACCTTCATCGGGAGTATTGGCTTGCATAACTTCTAACCTTAAAATTGACATTTTTAAAGTCTCCGTGGTTTCCGCGAAATAGTTATATTCAGAAACAGCCTGACTCAAGTAAATGACACAACTTATATCTATAAGACATATGACATAAAGTCCTGATTTCAGTGTTAAAAATCAAAATATCAAATCTAGTATGGTAATGTTACCATATTAAATTACACAAATAATTATACAACATACTTAGAAAATGGAATCAAGACAAAACCTATTCTGCAGTATTAGTAAGAAAAGCAACTTAGTCTATTGGGGCTAACCATGAACTAGGTGATCAGTGGCATACCAAGGGCAGGGCGGGGAGTGCGCTCCACCCCAGGTGCAGCTTGAGGAGGGCCCTTGAAGTCAGCACCATGCTGCATCCAGCTGAACATCTTTCCTTTTATTTTTAAAATGCAGTTTTGGCTGCAGCCACTAGGGGCCCTGGGAAGTCTGAGCATACCAAAAAGCACTCTAGGATTGTCTGGCCTTCCCTTTCTGAAGCAAATTTGCTTAACAGATTGTAGCTGGCTCTCATGATGGAATAGTGTGTTTGAATTTTATTTTTTTATCTTTGCAAAACTAATATGAGTTCTTTATTGTAAGGAACTTCACTCTGGACAGGATAGAGTAGAGATAGGAGTCTAACCTAGTTTAACTAGCCTGGATGGATAGAGATGCAGAAGGCATGTCTTACCCTCATGGTGCCAAGATGAAGAAGAGTAGCACAGTGTGGCGAAAAAGTGTCAAACTGGAAGGAAGGAAGATTCCCTGAGAGTAGCAATCTACATGTCAAGGGAATAGTATCAAAGTAGTAGAAGAGAAGGATGATCAGGGTTTTGGCCTCTCTATCTTTCTGACTCTCTATTATCCCCCTCTGAAGTCTGAGGCTACCAAGAGAAACAAAGTTGGGGTCCAGTGGCACCTTTAAGACCAAACTTTGTTCTCTTGCTTCAGACCAATACGGCTACCCACCTGGATCTATTTTCTGGCCATTGTTATTAATTTTATTTCATGATTATTACTGGAAGTAATTCTGTTGAATAGAGGAGGGGCCCTGACCTGGATAGCCCCAGCTCTGCCTGATCTCATCAGGCCTCAAAAGCTAAGCAGGGCTGACACAAAGGCAAGCAGTGGCAAACCATCTCCAAGCGTTGCTTACCTTGAAAACCCTACAAGGTCACCATAATTCAGCTGTGACTTGACGGCAAAAAAAGAAAGAAATGGAGGGGGTGTTAAAAAATTATCTGCCCCGGGCACCAAATAGGCTACATACGTCATTGTAGGTGACAACACCTGTAAATGCTTTCAAGAACTAAATGGTGTAAACTAATGTAACTGTGGGTATTACATATTAGATGTCACCTCCATTCCATTAAAGCTTAATGTTTTAGTAACTTGCTCCATGAGTATCAGAAATCAGAGGTTTCCTTGAATTACAAAATCAAGCCAGAGCTGGTACCATATGCACCTCTTTGGGAAGCTGAAATTTTGCACATGAATTAAAAAGCTATATTTACGCAATATATTGAACATGCAATATATTTGTTTACCAACATTTGTACCCAATACCACTGTATTCAGAAGTGGGATGCATCACCTAAATGCTTCAGCATCATTGCAGAAACCTCTAGAGAGAACATACTATACACCTCTTAGAAAGTTGTAGTGAATAGGGCTCAGATGTCATGGTGTCATGTTATTTATTTGTTTACATTATTTATAGTCCACCTTTCTCACTGGGACTGGAAGTGGATTACATGGAATAAATCAATGGAAACATTTGTGAAAAACCTCTGAAGACTATTATGATGTGATATGCACTGGATGACTTCACTTCCAGTTGAATATAACATTGGCCCAATGCATGTGAACCATTCAGAACATACATTTTATTGACAACTTTGTGCTATAATTTTGTTAACATATGATAATGTTACTGTAAAGCAGTACAAAAGACTTGGAAAAATTGAATAAGTTCATTGTCTTAGGAACTAATTTGGAGTGAAAAATATTCCACTACCTCCCCCAGTCTCATTTCTCTTTAAAATGTTTGTGGTTCACCAATGTAGGCTCTGCATAGCTCTGAATCCCAGGCAGTCAACATGTTGCTCATTGTTTGCTAGCTGAGGTCAGTTAATTGAAAAAACCTTGGCAAACTGCTGTTGTAAGACTCTAAAAAGTTATTCTCATATCAAATATGGTATTGTTGCTTTAGCCCCAAGAATTCATTACATTATAATAGCATTCAGAATGATGTGCATAGAACATCATAATTACATAACTTCTTTCCCCTCTAGGTTTTCCCAAGTGGCATACCCTAATACAATTTTACATGAGCTGTTTAATGCTTCTTCCATCTAGAAAGATATATTACTTTTGTAAGGCAGGAAAGTTATTACCTAGCTTGAGATCTGTTATTCATTTTGTTTTGCTGTAAATACAGACATAAAGAAAGCATGCCCTGGCTTATGAAGATGAGAATTCGTGTAGGGCGCTTTTTCTAGTGAAATCCCACTAATGTACATTAGAATTTTCAGACAGTATAAGTCACTTGCTGAGCCCCAGTTGAAGCTCACATCATGTGACAAGCTGTGACCATCTTTGAAAGGCCAACCAAAACCTTTACTAAAGCATCTCCAGGCATCCATTTTTACTAGGTATCCTGCTTATATTAGAGGACACCTGTAATAATGGCTGGGAGGGAAGGCAGCATGGTATAACCTGATCAACATCTCAGAAGCTAAGCAGGGTTAGTAATTGGAAAGGAGACCTCCAAGGAAGACTTTGCAGAGGAAGGCAATGGCAAACCACCTCTGCTTCTCATTTGCCTTGAAAGACCCTTGCTGGGGTCACCATAAGTCATCTGCAACTTGATGACACTTTACACACACAATAATAATAATGGCTGGATACAAGAGACAGGACTTCTTTGCTGTATAAACTTAAATATCTGAAATGCCATCCCACAGCTTGGCATGTAACTTCAGTTTGTGGTGTCAGGTAAAAACATACTTTTTTTCCCCAGGCCTTTTCTGGGTGTGTTTCTAACCTTGTACTTTGCTTTGGTTTTATATTGACATTTTTGTGTCAGCTTATGCTGACCACTCATAATTTTTATTCTGGTTGGTTTATATTACTGTTTATAGTGTTTTGTGACATTTTGTCTATTGCTGCTGTCAAGTTGGTATTATTGGTATTTTGGTTTTTAAGGTATTTACTATTGTCTTTTTTTGAGGGATTATTGTTAGTCACATTGGGAATCAGTTTATTAAGACTGTAGCATGGAAATATTTTAGATATATGAGATTGAAGTCCCAGGTGGAGAAAAGAGACATTCTGCATGATTGACCCTCAGATGTTTACACGGTTGTATCATAAATAGTTCTCAATTGTCCTTTCTGCACTAGACCTTAAATCCTAGTTCAACCCTATCCCCAAACTTACATTCTACACTACATGCGAGTTCATCTCTGTAATTATCTTGGGGTATTTTTTTGTTTTCACATTACATTGAGTTCACCCCGGTTTCAACCCACACTTGTCCCAGGATAAACAGATGCTGTTATAACCAGGGATAAATGCAAGGTATTGTGTCACGAGTTGAATTCTGATAAAACCAGGGATGAGATCCAAGGGCGGAAAGGACCAATGGCTTGGATCCCATAAACCATGGGCAGAGTTCTGTTCACAGCTTTGCTGTCTGCCTCTTTCTACTGCAACTTCCTCCATCTCCTGAAAAGCCATTCTTCAGAGTGAGGGGATTTTCAGGAGTAATGTGGGATTTGGCATTGTATGCTATATGGGAGATGAGAAATTAGCAGAATTTATAGATAGGCATAAAATCACTTGTGAAAGGACTGATTGATCATGGATCACACTTTGAACGTTTTATTAACTTATGTCATACTGTATGTATAGTAGATTCAGTAATACTACCTTGACCAAGATATGCAATATATGCCATTATATATATTTAATAATTAATATCTTGGAATCAGATGTGTGTACTATATTCAGACTGTGCACATTGTATATTTATTGATATATATTTTAGCCAGATTGCCTCATTTGTGATACCTCCCTTAATTTGTCACTTTCAAGGGGAGTTTCCTTCATAGCTGAAAATTTGTGATTTAATTTATTTATTTAATTAGATTTCTTGGCCACCTGTCAGACCCTGTATGTACTCACTCCCAACAACACGCTTCAGAAGCAGATTTATTTACTGAGATATGCAGTCATTACAGGTGTAAGGCAACTTGTGTCAGAACTGGTGGGTCTTGGCACCAAGCCCATAGTTATACCCCTTTTGAAATACCCCCATAGTGGCCAATCACCCTAAGCATTCATCCCGCCAAGCAAAAGCGTGGTTCTTGTCCCTACCCCCCACCCCCAGATGGCATCTATCAAATTAGCACTGCGTTCCTGGCAATGAAAGGTTTCAAGGACACTTCATCTTTCCCTCGCAGGGAGCTTGCTTGAGAAGAGTTACATGAAAAGCGCATTCCCACACATTCCAGACCGCATTCACTCCCCCCCCCTTCCCAAGCCAAAGACAGCACAGTAAACATGGCAAATGAACCAATGTTTTTGACACCGCCCTTCCCTGCAAGCAGGGCTCAGGGCGGCTTATAACAGAACAAAGGCAATAAATATTACATTAAAATCACATTTAAAGCACCCGTAACACATCAACAACTAAAACAATGCACTTTTCAAGATGGCAACATTTTTTTTCCTAGAGGCTGCCTAGGGTGGAGTGGTTGCAGGGGGGGGAGTATGGGAGCACCAGATTTCACACTGTCCCATTGCTGTCCTCAACCAAATGCCTGGTGGAACATCTCTGCCTGACATGCCCTACAGAAAGACAGCAAATCCTGCAGAGCATGGATATTCTCAGTCAGAGAGTTCCACCAGGCAAGGGCCAGGGCCAAAAGAACCCTGGCCCTAGTTGAGGACAGCTGGCTCTCTCGGGACGGGAACCACCTGTTCTCGGAGTGGAACACAATAATCAACCTGTGTCCAATATCCCCTTTGTGGGCAAGGTGACTCAATGGTTCAAGCTGAGCTGAATGGTATCCAGTATGCACTTTTGGTGTGATAACAGGAATCAAGCAGGGCCCAAAATGTTTCTCAAAAGTTGGCTTCTTTTAGGTTATGTGTGGTGGTATTCACACACCAGTCAGCTGCTTAGCACCATTCTTTTAATTAGCTCTCTTCTTTCTAGTAGCCCAGAAGCATTGTCCTGTCATTTCAATTCATTTTATTTGCCTCAGTGGCATTGTCACACAGCCAAGTCTCATTGGTTATCTAACATCTTTTTTTTTGCTAGGAAGAAGGTTAATGTGAAGGGGGAAATAATGGCACCCATGCTTAGGTACTCATTAGGGAGTGCTGCTTCTAGTGGTTATTAGTTGAATCAGTTCAGCCTCAGGTTTTGTGTAGTGCTGGATTTTTTTCTGAGTAGCTCCAGGCCCTTGCCCTGCTCCTATTCAACCACCCTCTGCCTAGAAGTTAATTAGTAATGAAGTTTTTTGGTGTCTCTTGTGTAAATCCCTTCCAATCATGAGGTGAGATTGATTAGAAGTTAGGCAGGGTCTTTTGAATTGTGGCCCTAGATGCAGCTACCCTTTGAGACCTGACCCTCTAGGTTAAGTCTGATAAACACTGCACTAATTAATACTACATATGTGAAAGCAGGATATGTTATTGTTTCATTAGTGCCATTCAGTACTTTTGCTTGTATCAATTTAAAAATGGCAAAAAAAATTCTGGGGGTAGATTTTAATTACTATTTTAATTCTTTTTTTCTGTTTAAAATGGTATTTTGCTGTCTTTTCTGCAGTTTTTTAAAATACCAGTAGTACTTTAAAATCCATAGAAAATACATCTATGATAAGATAAATCTAGGATATGTTCACTAAGAATGTAACTGGCTGTACATTAGGAATTTGTAAACAAAATAGTTTAATCAGTTCTTGAAGTAGAGTTTAAGGGAAGAATGTGCAAAATTTGCAGCTTTCTTTCCTATGTGGCTGCTGACAGTTACTTCTCTTTTGCTTGCAAGATCATGGGGAAATTTAATTGAAAACATAGCTTAATGTAATAACATTTTTTTGTGTCACCCCCAAACAAAGTGGGACTTAAGGCCGAATTAAAAGTTATACTACAAACAGAAATAGTCCTAGCCCACTGCCTGCTAATGCCTTGGATTTGTCCTCTGGAGGAACAGATTTGGAGTAGCAGCGCCACAAGAGGGGAGGTTATATGTAACCTACTATCTGATTTTGCCCTGAAGGAAATAAGATGACACCCCCCCCCCCTTCCTGGTGCATGTGAAACTGGCATTAACTCAGGGAACCACTTGACCTAAGGTGATATTATTAAATATTTCCCACAATGAAAATACATCCAGAAATGGCAGTGTTATCTCTGGCTGCTGACTAATGCATTGAACTGTTTTGACATGTGATCTGTTGCTTTTGGCAGCTTTTGTCTTCATCTTCAGTTACAACATTGCCACCTCCTCCCTATTTATCATTGCCTTCACCTTACTCAGTATACACAAAGACTATTTTTTCTTATTGATTACTATTCTTTTTAGCTATGTGTTATTCTTTCGAGCTATGCATTTCCTTCTGATAAGAGATTCCATATGTTTATCAAACTTAGTTCTGTGTAACCAAGTTTAATATGCATTGCTTCCTGACAAGTTAGCAAGAACTGAGGCATCTGCCCAAGGAGAAAGGCGATGCAAGGCAATCACTACAGTAGTGGCAGTGTTCTCCATTACCATCATGGTGTCTAGTGCTGTGCTGGTAGTCTAATACCAGGGCTCTTTTTCTAGCAGGAACTCCTTTGCATATTAGTGACACACCCCTAATGTAGCCAATCCTCCAAGAGCTTACAGTAGTCTCTGCAAGAAGAGCTCTGTAAGCTCTTGGAGGATTGGCTACACTAGGGGTGTGTCGCCTAATATGCAAAGGAGTTCCTGCTAGAAAAAGAGCCCTGCTAATAACCAACTGTTTCAAGTGCTGTCTTACCATTGCTTGGGGAAATACTTTGTTTTTACATACGCACCTACAAAATTTGGTCTAAGATCCTAACTCTGAGGCAATATTTGGGGAAATACATGAGAAAGAAGTACCTTTATATTTGAACCAAATTGATTTTTATTGAGAAAAGGCAGGGAAAAAAGATGTCATGCAATACAGCACACAAAACTGAAGAACAGATTGAAAAACAAATTGAACTGACTTCCAGAAGAGACGCGCTCAATGGCGGACGTCTCTCTCTGCTCATGCAGGAGAGGCGATCCATGCCCGGTAGGGTGAAGGGGTTCTGGACAGGTGCCGAACCCCCAGAGACCCAAGTGGAGGGGCTCTGCCTGGGGTGGCATGAGGAGGAGACTCTCTTGATGGTGACGACCACAAGATTGAGACCCCCTTCATCACCCCCGTAGGTTCCCCTGCCGAGGAAGCCTTTGGGCTGCGTAAGCACGACCGAGAAGCAGCAGAAAATGCTTGGCAGAGAAACAATCAACAATCCTGATATGCAATGGTGAAAACTGTGAGTTGCAAAACCTAACAATAAATAAAGCGATGGGGAGGGAAAGGGAGGATCGTGTTCCCCCCCCCTCCTTACCGAAGCGGATGAGACTTTCCCACAGCGTCACTGCAACTACAAAGGCGTTTCGAAAATGCTGGAGGGCTGGATCGCAGACACGGAGAAAAGACCTTTCAAAAGACATTGGTGCGACTACGATTGCTTCTTTTACGGCCCTTCTTATCTAAGTGTAAACAAAAGCATAGTTGTAACAATGACGGGGCGGCCAAAACCCTCCCCTAAACTAGGAAGCGGTCCTCCGAGTTCAAAGGGCGATACCACAGAGATGAGCTCAATGTTTTCAACATTGCTGCGGCCACTAGTGGATCAGATGACTGCTCTCAACACTAAGATGGATTTAATGCAAAATGAACTGAAAGAATCTGGCAAACGAACAGAACAGCTGCAACGGGACCTCTTGGAAGTGAAAGCGACCACCAGTAAGCATGATTCAAGACTACAAAAAATTGAGAAGGAGAAGGCTTTTCAATGTGATAATGTTTTGAAATTACAGATGGAACGTTCAAGTTATTTCCTAAGACTTCAGAATGTTCCTGAAAAAAAAGGGGAGGATCTTAAAAAGCTAGTGAGTGAAGCTTTGGCACCAGTGACAGGTTTAAAAGCGGAAGAAATAACAAACGACATGGATTTGGTCTACCGGACCTATCCAGAACTAGTCAAAAAGAAAAACCTGCCAGGTGAAATTATGATAAGATTCTCCAAAAGATCAACAAGGGATGTAGTTTTAAGAGCCACCAACAGAACAACGCTGAAGATCCAGGAGGAAGATATCAAGGTACTAAAGGACATTCCATTTGAAATAAGAAAAAGAAGAAAAGCCTACAGAAGTTTAACTACATGGCTCCAGTCTGAATCAATTATATATAGATGGAATATTCCAGAGGGACTGTGTTTCAGCTACAAAGAAAATAATGTTAAGATTGATTCTGTTGAACAAGCAAAAGCCTTTTTGGAAAAATGCAAGAAAAAGAAAAAAGAGAGAGACTCAGACGATTCGCTAGCGCAGCAGGAAAGTTTATATGGCTTGGACAGTTCAGAAAATGAAGAAGACAACTCGGACTCGGAGAAAGGAGCTGCAGCTCCAAAACCTATGGAAGAGACTAAAAAGACAAGAAGAGGACGAAAGAAGAAATAAATTTTATATTTGTTGTTAAAAGTCGAGCACTAAGTATATGTTAATGGGAAATAAGCGTGCTCCAAAGTTATGTGTACCAGCAAATCAGCTATGTGATTTTTAGAAGCAGTAGTATATGTAACTAGTTAAACCAAGAATTTTTGTTTCTCAAATTTATTAATTTGCTTTAAATGATTATTTTACTCAGCATTTTCTGTATAAGGTAATTTAGCTTAGAATTTAGCTGTGTAGTTATAGAAATAGTTGAAAAATTAATTTAAAAAAATTAAAAAAAAAGAAAAACAAATTGAACACATGAAATGAGGAAGAAAATTTAAACACAATAAAATCGAGTAATGTAATGAAAATCAATTAAAGAGTTCCTCTTGGAAGCAGTCACTTTAAGTTAGATATCTCCACCCATGGCTAATACATGTAGAATCCTTCCATGGGTGTATGTGTAGTGTTCCCAAGAGAAAAGGAGAACAAGAAGTTGAAGGGAGTTGTTTATTTATTTATTTATTGTATTTATATTCTGCCCTATCCCATGATGGGCTCAGGGTGGCTCACAACAAAAGTAAAAACAATTAATATATAATTTAAAACCAGTTAAATAAAACAAGATGGCAGCAAAGAAACATAACATCAGTCGAAAGCAACCCAATGTGCTTCCCATGAAATGTTAGCAGGATGGTAGGCATCTGTAGGCCTACTATGGGCAGGGGAGGCCGAGATGGCATCCGCCACCTCAACCAAAAGCCTGGTAGAACAGCTCCACTTTGCAGGCCCTGGAGAATTTGCAGGGCCCTGATCTCAATTGGGAGCACAGTCCATCAGGCAGGTGCCAGGGCAGAAAAGGCCCTGGCCCTGGTTGAGGCTAAGCAGACATCCTTCAGGCCAGGGACTACCAGTAGGTGTTGATCAGTGGAGCACAAGGCTCTCCAGGGCATACATGGGGAGAGACAGTCCCAAAGGTGTGCTGGTTCCATGTCGTGTAGAGCTTTAAAGGTCAACACCATAACCTTGAAAGGGATCCAATACTCAGCTGGTAGCAGTTGGCATAACACAGACTGAATGTGCGCCCACACAGATGACATCGTCAGCAAGTGTGCCACCACATTCTCCACCAGCTGGAGTTTCCAGGTCAGGGTCTAGGGCAGTAAAGCGAGTTACAGTAATACAGCCTGGAAGTGACCAGTGCATAGATCACTGTAGCTAAGTCCTGGGAGGAGAGATAGGGAACAATTTGCCTGACCTGCTGTAGATGGTAAAAGGCAAACCTGGCAACAGTGGCCAACTGGGCCTCCATCGAAAGTGAGGCATCCAGGATCACCCCAAGACTCTTCGCTCTCGGCACTGGCATCAAAGGCACCCCACCAAGCATCAGGAGCCAAATTCCCAATCCCAAACCTCCACAACTCAGATACAGGACCTCCATCTTCATTGGATTTAGTTTCAACTGGCTCTGCTGTAACCATCCAGCCACGACTCCTAATGCCCTGTCCAAATTATCTGGGGTGGAGTCTGGCCATCCATCCACCAGCAGATAGAGCTGGGTGTCATCAGCATACTGGTGACAACCCAGCCCAACCCCCCAGACCAACTGGGCAAGGGAGCATATACAGGTGTTAAACAACACCGGTGAGAGAATCGCCCCCTGCAGCACTCTGCATTCTAGCTGGTATTGCGGAGACACTCTCTCCCTGAGTGCCACCTTCTGTCCCCAACCATGAAGAAAGGAGGAAAGCCACCGTAAAATAATTCCCTGTATCCTTATGTTGGCAAGGTGGTGGGTCAAGAGTTCATAATCGACCGTGTCGAATGCTGCTGTCAAGTCCAAGAGCAACTGTTGTTGCAGGTCAGCAGGAGAGAGAAATTGTACTTGAAGCCAAAATGAGAGGTGGAGAGGTGCAGACTGGAGTTTTGAGGTTTAGCTGAATGGGGCTAGGGTCTAGATGAAGAGGGAGAGAAGCAGCAGTAAGTCCAGAAGCAAGAAAAAGGGAAGGGGGTGCATTGCTGTTTGGGAGACTAAGGCCCCGTCCACACTGTCACTTTTGTCGCTCATTTCTCCCTTTTGCTTCAGGTTCCCCCACCCCCCATATGTTTTGTTCTCTCTAGTAGTCCCAGAGGGAGCAAAACACATGTGGAAAAAGGGGAGGAACCCAAAACAATAGGGAGAAATGAGCAGCAAAAGTGACAGTGTGGACGGGGCCTGAAATCACTGCAATAGGGCTCTGGGATAGTTAGAAGAGGGAAAGAGGGACAGTAAAACAAGGGAACTGAGGATAACAGAGTGAGGGAACTGATTTGAGAGTGAGAGTATAGCTTGTAATGGTCATGTTCTTTTGAATTCTAGTAGCATCCATCAATCAAATCAGATGCCAAGGTCAGACGTCAGTGGTACAATCATGCATAAGAAATTATAAATAAATAAATATATTCTATTTTGTATTATTGTGGTTAATTGCCAACATGTACTTTTTTTAAAACTATATTTCTAGAATTGCAAGGTAGATTTCAGTCCTTATCTTTGTATGGAACTGATCCAAGGCAGTTTTATGTAAATAACTTAATTAATTGGTACCCTTCAGTTGAAACAGCACCATCAAAGGCAATAATCCTTTTCGAGTGGCATAAGCTATTTAAAACAAAAACCCAAAGAAACCCTTGCTCAGGCAAGTTGTCACACAATTAAAACTTATTTGACAGAAGTAACTGTAACACTATACAATGTCTTCCAAATGGTATTTTCCACATAATTAGAATAACATCAATTCTAAGACTCTTCATTAGGTGCATTTATAACCAATGATATTTTGAGGGTTAATTATGTTAATTTATGGAGCTTCCCAATAACTGATGTTGATGGCAAAATATGATCCAAGTAACCTACTTATTAAATTTGAAATATTTAGAGAACAGTTAACTGTTTGCCCATAAAGCTTAATGGTTCATATAACCTTTACTTTAGCTTATACTGCGTGTGTTGCACTCATTCAAGCATACACATCTTTCACTTGGTAACTTTCACCAGAATATGTGACCTATCTCCATTAGTCAGGTGTTTTGTGAGGGGGGTTTTTTGTTATGAAGTGGGATAAAAGCTCTATCTGTGACATATAATCTGTAGCAACTGATTCCATATGAAAGTCATTAATGTTCATTCTCTCAGCAATCAACACGTGTATATAATCTGACTTTTTGAGTGGTTATGGGTAGATACTGTGAGCCCAGATATTTTTCAGTAGTTCTGTATGTTCTGTGATGCTGACTGTGGTATCGTGTTCATGGCAGCAAACCTTTACTCATAGAAGTAAGTCATCATTGTACTTCTAAAGCCTTTTTATCAGTGCAGGAGATTCACTACAATTTTGATTTCTCTTGCACACGCTAAAGTTGGAATTGCCATGAACACTTTGGAGAAGACAACTCAGAAGTCTTCCTGTGTAGTGTATTCTTGTCCACATCAGTCCTGTTCACAAGTTACAATGAAAACAAGTACGATCCATGTACACTGAACACTTGGTTTTTCTTTATACATATTTTAAGTAATTCTCATGTTGCACTCAGTGTGTGTACAGCTGGATGGGGATGTGCATTTGGCTGTAACCGAGCCAGAAAAGTACCAAAAAAACCCTTATCAGTATTTGGGGGGTATTTTGTCAGCCGAATAAAGATCAGAGAATCTTTTTGGCTACCAATATAACTGATTCCAAGGGGGGAAGCTGATTTTTCCCCCCGCTTTTTTTCCAAGTCTATTCATCAATACTGAATAGCTGGAATTAAAGGGATTTAAAGGGCTGCAGAGTTTGCCTCTAGACCTTTCCCGCCTTTTGCTTTGGTTTCCAGGACAATGGGTGGGATCTCTGCAGTCCAATGGCAAAAAGCACCTTAAGGGGAGCTGTAGAGCTTTAGGGCAAATCATTGCAATGTTTTTGAAAATGGCATTGCATTGCAGATTTGCAAGGTTGTTATCTTTAAATGTGAAGTTGAACAACCTAGTTTCCCCCTCCCATAGTAGGTTTCCCAAGGAAGGGCAGGGAGCAGTGACAAATAGGATTGTAGGTTTGGGGGAACACTGCTTTTTACCCAGTCACAGAAGTTGGTTCTTTTTCTGTGCATTAGGGCTGCCAAGTCCAACTTGGGAAATATCTGGGGACTTTGGGGGTGGAGCCAGGAGACTTTGGGGGTGGAGCCAGGAGAAAGGAAGTGACATCATTTTGTGATGTCACATCCTGTGATGTTGCTTCCACATGCTGACACATGAACTCATGAAGTTTCCTAATACTGAATCAGGCCATTGGTCCATCAAGGTCAGTATTGACTACTCAGACTGGTAGTGGCTCTCCAGGGTCTCAGGCTGAGATCTTTAATGTCACCTATTACCTGATCCTTTTTTAGCTGAAGAGGCTGATACCTCCTGCATGTCAAGCAGATGCTCTATCACTGAGCAACGGCCCTACTGAATCCTTCCTCATCTCGGCTGAATATGATTTTCATATCATAAGAACAGGAGAGAAGCCACAGTGGATTGGCCCATCCAGTACAGCCCATCCAGTACAACACTCTGTGTCACACAGTGGCCAAAAATACCAGGTGCCCTCAGGAGGTCCAGCAGCGGGGCCAGAACTCCAGAAGCCCTCCCACTGTTGCCCCCCAAGCACCAAGAATGCAGAGCATCACTGCCCCAGACTGAGAGTTCCTATCTATACCGTGTGGCTAATAATAGCCACTGATAGACCTCTGCTGGATGGGGACAGAGAGAGAGACAGACAGACAGACAGACAGAAAAAAGAAAGAAAGGAGGAGGGGGAGAGAGAGAGAGAAGGAAAAGAGCTGGCAGATGCACTTACCCCAGGCCCAGCAGCAACCTTTCAATCTTACACCAGCCGCATGCAAAAGCAGGCCCTTCAGTAAGAGCTTAGTCCCTCGTTAATCTCTGGGCGGGGCTCTCTTGCTAACTCTTAAAGGGGAAATGTCTGGTGAGGCTTTTCACTGCAGGCTCTTCAGACATTTCCCTTTTAAGAGGCCTGGCAGGGAGAGGGCCCGGCAGGCTCCGACGTTCCCCTCCTGTTGGCAGCCATTGCCTCCCCTTGGTGGCCAGTTTTGAAAAAGCGGGGGTAAGCATGAAAAATCGGTGTTTCCCCCGCCCTACCGGGGGACTTGGCAGCCCTACTGTGCATGGGCAAAGCACATAAAAGCAGTGCCCAGCTGAGCTAGACTCCGTTCCTAAGAGGATTGGAGAGTGTGCAGTGCTGGCTTTGGCTTCAGCTGCTGCTCTGAGCCTGAACTTCTGCTGCTGCCTGTGGGAAACTGACTCTGCTATAGACTTCAGATCCTGACCTTCCTGCCTGGAGAAGACACCAGCCAGTTTGAGACTGAGCATCTATTTAAAGTTTTCTTACTTTTAGTTGTTCTTTGGACCTGGTGAGTGGTAGGTTAGGTTAGGGCCTTCATTGAGGCAGCTGCTGGAGTGCCACTTACAAAGGTGCCCATAGGTGCTGACACTAGGCAGGAGTCTGCTGCTCAGGCAGCTCCACCTCCAGCTGTTGTCGCTGTGGCTCAACAGCAGGAAGAGGAGCTGCCTGAGATGTCTTTTGGGGTGAGCTTTGGGTATGAGAGTTTTCTTGCTCTGGAGCTCACCCCAGGGATCCAGATGCTGCTGGAAGAGCTAGAGGAGAGGCTGGGGTGCTCCTGCTCTGGTTCCTTCAGAGTCCAGCAGGCTTTCCAAAGAGGAACAGGAGGGGAGGCCAGAGGTGGCACAAGAGGGAAAGATAGAGGTGCACCCCAAGGTGCTGCTATCTCAACCCCTCAAACATCTCTTCCTGTCCCCCCAAGACATGGTGTGTCTGCCCCAAGATCCTCACAGGAGGTGGCTCCAGGAGTGCCCATAGCTGCTAGTCAGCATGGGTGCCTATAGACCTCTGAAGTCTGGAGGTACTTTCAGCACACAGAGGATCCACATTTTGCATAGTATCATCTGTGCAGAGCCCGGATCAGTCGAGGGAGAGACATCAGTCACCTCTCAACTGCCAGACTATGGAACCATGTGAAGAAGCACCAGTAGGTGGTGCTTCTTTGGGAAGAGAGAGAGAGGCTGCTGGGGTGCCTGAGCAGCCAACACCAGCCAGCCAGGAGATGAGTCATCCTGCGACCACCTCCAGTGCTATTCTGGAATGTTTCATAGTAGGGAAGGGACACCAAACATCTCTGATGAAGATGTTTGAGGAGGTTGACACTTGGGTGCCTAGAGAGGGGAAAACAGCAGGCAGGGAAGAGGGTCACTCACTCACCTCATTGGCAAGATTATCTTTCTAGGCAGCCACCTTTTCTCCATGGTCAAAGACAGTTTCTGCAGGCTACTCCAGGATGCCTATTCCTGGTACGCGCCTCCTGCTTACACCATGCTGAGTGGTGGCATGTTGACCTCGTATCGAGCCCTATACCACAGACTATGTAAAGGCACAATTGTCCACACTCATGGGAGAACTGTGCACTTTACATCTGAAATCTGAACTTGCCCTTGTCACATGTACCTCTCGCTGACTGCACACTGGTGGCAACCCAATGACATTGTGGGGGGGGGGGGGGTTTGGGGAAACCAGCATTAGACGGGGTGATTGTCACCAGGCCAGCTATTGTCAGGCTCTGCTTCATGCCATGGTTCTCAATCAGGCTCATACGGTGGACAACAGCTTTGCCGCCATCAAGGAACAGTGGCATGTGTAGGCGGGGATGTCTCCATATGCTTCATGGTGACCAACGGTGGTGCGAACATGAGGGCCGTGGCACTGGCACTGGGCCTCAGATGCACTTACTTGACATCTATCTAATCCCCCTTACCCAGTTGGGGCTGGCTTGGCTTTGCCCCAGAAAACCTGGCCAGGGCCTTGGAGGCTGTGGCTGGTTGGCTGCAATGGAGCCAGCTGAAATGGAAACCAGTGAATTCGGAGGTCCTGTACCTGAGTTGTGGGGGGCTAGGATCAGGAATCTGACTCCCAGCCCTGGGGGGTATTGATGCTGGCCCCAAACAGTGAGGAGTTTAGGATTGATTCTGGATGCCTCCCATTCTCAGTCTTTGGCTGAGGCAGCGGATGCCCAAGTTACATTGGCCTTCCCTGCTCACTCTGTTCAAATCAGATAAATTTGTCCTATCTGCTTCATCTGCCTTTGGGCCTTGCCTATAACAACTTGGCATTAACTATCAAGAGGAATCTGCCCTGCCTAGCATGGTTGCAGCAGGCACTGAAATTAGACATGATTAAGCTGCCATTAAGGACTGTTTTAATTAATTTTATCTAGATGGAATTAGTTAATGCTTTATGAATGCTATTATTTATTGTTATCTTGTGAGTTGCCTGAGCCCGCTTGCGGGACAGGGCAGGGTAGAAGTTGAATAAAAAATTTCTTCTGTTGGGGTACGATTGTATCCAACATTTTAAGTTTCAAACTTCATAACTGATCTATTTTGACTACACCATTAGTTTCATGATTATTATGTATTTTACCATGTCTACATATATAATAATGAAATTCTATTTCATAATAATATTTCTATTAATAGAAATAAATAAAAAATAAGTAAATAAGGGAAGGTGTGAAGTGTCTACAGCTTCAGGCATAGCTGAATAGCATTAGCTTCGGGGCCATATAATATCTTTTTGATGCCTTTGGAGAGCATTATTTAAGACTTGATGGGTATTTCTGTAACTGTGTGAGTGTTTCCACTCATTCCTGACAGTAGGAAAACCAGCTTGAGACCTCCTGCTCTTCTCCCTTTTGTTGGTTCAGCAGAAAGTCTCCCGGCCCATGGAGGACTGGCAGGAGGAAAATTATTTTAAAGAATGGTGCTGTGCCAGGAGTACATCCCTTCAGTAGATACTTGGAAGTGATGTCACATCACTGGTGTGATGTCAATCAGACACTCTAGAATTTGGGCAAAACTCTAGTTTTACCTACCTAAATGCACAACAGTGGAAGGATTCTATAAATGTAGATAATAGAAGGGTACTTTTAGAAAGGCTAAATTATTAAGAGAAAAGAAACAGTAATTATAGTAGTTTGGCCTTTGCAAAAAACAATGCAACATAACTTCTGTCGTAAGCTTCTCACTCATACAGCTGAGTGTTCTTTAGTATAAGAATTGGAAGATCAGATCCATAAATACTGAGCTAATGCACTATGGTGTTTTCAATAAAAAGTTAATATGGATCACTAGGGAGATGGTGTTTGAGGGGTAAAGCATTGAAGAAATGGAGAGTATGAGTCATTTGGTTCAGTCTGAAATAGACCTTCTTGCATAAATAACATTATTAACTTTTAAGGGCTTGATCCTGCCTTGGGGCGTGCTGGTACATATTGTTACATATCTCATAAATTCAACTACTGTTACAAGCCATGTGACACTGTTCACCCTCATAGCTAAGAACTGAGCTCTGTTTTATTTTACAGTCTAGAGTTGTTGTGTTTTATTTTTTAAAAAAAAATAAATACTGTACCACTTGGCTCTTTTCAGAATACTGAACAGATGCAACAAGATTTTCCTACATTACTTTCCCATTTGTAATCAATATAAGAAGTTGGTGTGTAGTGTCTCTCGATAAAGACTTCTTTAGAGGGCTACTAAATGAATGAAGCCAGATAGAATGTGCCATTGTTGCTGTTGCAGGTTCTGAGTTTATTTGTACATTATGTGTACTGTAGGCTACATAATAATGAAAAGCTATATGCTCTGGTCTGCTGGTTCACTACTCAGTCTGTGTGATTACAGATTGTTCGAATAACAGTGGCCTATTGAAAATCCATCCAGATGTGTGTGTTGCTAACTGTGGAAATATCCACAAAGAAGCATTATCTCTTTTGTTGCTATTTCCAAGCCTTTTTACCAAGTGGAAAGTGAAAGCTGTTGAGGCAACCATTGCCTAGGAAAGTGGGTGTGCTGGAACTGTTGCCCCAATGCTCCCAGCAAACAAATCTTATAACCTTGTAAAATTTCACTCCTAAGGGCTAAATAGGCAGAGTTGAAGAAGGAGCAAAACTAACAAAATTGCAAAGCGGCCAGGTATAGCTATGCTAATTCACAAATACCTTAGCCCCTAACTAGACTTCCACAAGCACTTGCAAAGCTTTAAGAAGAACTTAGTATACAAGGGACTAGCATCAGTATAGAATTGCTTGCTAAGAAGCATTTTAACTTTATATGGTATAAGGTAAGGAGGGTATAAATTACTTTTAGTACCATGTAGTGAGTCTGGTATTTTAACTAAAATAGCTTCAGAAAATGCCCGATAAAGGGTTTGGCACAAAACATAGAAACATACAGCTGGAAGGAAACCCAAGGGTCACCTAGTTCAACCCCTTTCACAATACAGGAAATTCACAGCTACTTCCCCTCCTCCCTCAGTGCCTAAGGATGCCAACTTCCAGGCCGGGAGAGCTGGGACTGCAACTGATCTCCTGGCAACAGAAATCAGTTAACCAGGAGAAAATGACTGCTTTGGAAGGTGGACTCTATGGCGTTATACCCTGCTGAGGTCCCTCCGCTAACTGTTATAACTCCTGGGATCTTCTCGGGGCTATTCTTAGGCAGGAATGCACAGGAACGGAGTTCCGGCTGGCTCCCAAGTTGGCCACGCCCAGCAGGAACTCATTAGCATAATAGGCCACACCCAACAGCAAAAACTCATTAGGATTGGCTACACTAGGGGTAGGTGGCATAACAAAGAAGTTCCTGTTACAAGAAAAGCCCTGGGTTTTGACAACAAACAAGGTAAACACAATAAGAAGCAGTAGGTGGGTGTGGCTGGATGACCACACTTCTGGTAACATGGGGGTGTGGCCTAATATGCTAATGAGCTGTGCTGTCAGGAGTGTGGCCTACCATGTGAATGAGTTTCTGCTGTTGGGTGTGGCCTGTTATGCTAATGAGTTCCTGCTGGGCTTTTTCTACCAAAAAAACCCCTGAATCTTCTAAAGCACTTCCTACTCCAGTAAGGTGGAGGAAAGCCAGAACTGGATCCTTATTTGGGGGGAGAAGCAGATGGTCATCATAAATACATCAGTGGGCACCACGCTGGGGATTATTGATCTAAGACATGCTTTTGTAACTCCTTGATCATTTATTTTATTTATTTATTTTACCATATCTATTCCACTTTTCTACCTAAATAGAGTTCCCAAGGCAGTGAACATCAAGGCATCAAAACATTTCAAACATTAAAATAGGATTTAAAATGTACATGTAAAATATTTTAACAATGCAATAAAAACATATTAGAGCAGTAAAAGGCAGGCAGCTGTCACATAGGTTCACTAACAGTGGTATGGATTTTGTTTTTTATTAGCAGTGTCCATCTTGAGGTTGGACATTTACATGCTCTGTCTATATAGGAAGAAGGGTGGATATGGCTAACTTCTCAAATCCATATCTTTATGTTTTGATTCTAATAATTTTCAGAATATAAAAATGTTCTGTGGAGACTCTTGAAATTGAAAGAACCAGCTCTGACATTTTACTATTATGTTATGTAGCACTACAATTTTATCCAATGGCGACCTAATTTTATTAGTAAATTAGAGAGAATGACTAGAGGAACTAAAGCTGGCAAGTAAATCTCCAAGGACATTTTGATTCAGCTTTAACTGTACTGTGAACAATTTAATTTAAAGGGAAAAAATGCTGAATTTTCTCCTGAATGATTAGTACTCAAATGTGGTAATATATAGGAACTGTGAGCCTGACCTTCAAGACAAAGGTCAACAGCTATATTAAAGGTGATTACACAGTTTTCTACAAATGAACTGAAAAGCAGCGTACACATTTTCTGTGACTTGTGACCTCTTAAAATGCATGCTTATAAACCTGAAACAAGTTTGGTGTAAATATGGTACATACTGAGCATGTAGCCTAATTTTTAGGCTTGGAATTTTTAGAATAAAGGTCTGACCAAACTTTCTGATATGCACCAGTATCAGAAATCATAAAATGTTCAACAACTGAATACAGTCTTTTGATAAATTCATCCCACCCCCCAATTCCTTGTAGTCCTGAGAGGAAAAGTTTTGTTTGTTTGTTTGTTTGTTTGTTTGTTTGTTTGTTTAAAAAGCACCTTTTCCCTCTTAGTTCACACAAACCCATTGCCATGGAACAAATGTTATTTCTTACTCAACTTGAAGATACTAGAAAAGGTATGAAACAGGCATTAAAGCTTTTCCACATAAAAAATTCATAGACGTTTGTATGGAAATATAAATCACTTTTAAAAATTCTTTTCTTGACAAGGTTTCAAAGTGTACAGCAGCATGTAATGGTTGGCATTCCCATGTTTGGAAAAAGAGGGGTGTCTTGCTGAGTAAACAAGGAGCCTTTACCTTGAGCTTAATCAATTTGGCCTTGTGATACATGGTTGAGACAAGAAGGGGGGGGAACCTTCCTCTAACCTGAGTTTGGATATTTTTATTCCCTGTTGAAATCTACTACATTTTAAAAACAGATATATGTGGGAAATACCACAGAAATAGAACAATGAATTCCAGAGTGCTGTAAAAGCAAGTAATGTAAACTTACCACTTGAAAAAAAATCTTCAAATTACAAGCAAGTAATGATTTTATTTATCTGAAGATTTATATCCCACTCTTCTATTTAAAAACAATTATTTATGTATTTATTTTATTGAGTACATTTTTCTCCTTCCTCCTAGGAGCTCAGAGTGCATACTCTGTCTTAACATAAAGTGCATACCCTGTTCTAACAAGTTTCCATGACAGAGTGGGGATTTGAACCAGGGTCTTCCAAATCTTTGTCTAACACTGTAACCAGTACACCACACTGGCTTTCAATTAGGGTTGCTGTACTGGCCCAGCCCTCCCAGAAAGCAAGTGTCACAGCAAGGATGGCAGAGAGAGAGAAGAGAGAGTAATCAGAGTCCAGTCCAAAGTCAGAGGTTCCAGAGAGCAGGTTTAACAAAGTCCAGTCTAGAGTCAAGGAGTTCCAGGTAGCAAGTCCAGTCCAGGGTCAGGGTTTCCAGAAAAGCCAGTTGTCAGGCCCAGTTCAGGGTTGCAGAGGTCCCGTAACGACAAGGTTGGTGGCTCAGTAGCAAAGTGTACTTGTTGCATGTACAAATTGCTGTTCTTCTGGCTGACTTTATAGCCAAGCTACACTCCCAGCCAATTCCTTGGCATTAATTCTGAAACTGCTCATCCATCTCATCAGTTGACAGCTGATGATGGGCCATGAGTCTCGCACTCCTCTTCCTTTCCTGCAACTCAGTTCGCCTTTGACAGCATCGGTGCTGCACGGGTGTGGGTGAGCTAGATGGACTGGGAGTGGCTTCTGAATCTTTGTTTACTGCTTTAGAGCTACAAGGCATTAGCTCAGTTTCAGCTGTAGGCTGTGACTTCTTCTCAGTTGGTAACCTGATTTCTTGTTGCTTTTCTCCTGGCTCAGAGCTAGCTGCATCCAGTTGTTCAGTTACTGACTGAG
The DNA here is from genome assembly GCA_029233225.1 of Lepidodactylus listeri. NCBI lineage: Eukaryota > Metazoa > Chordata > Lepidosauria > Squamata > Gekkonidae > Lepidodactylus > Lepidodactylus listeri. The sequence continues at coordinate 72,610,740 of JARCFY010000005.1, forward strand.
GGCCAGCTGCAGGTAGCTCTTCAGCTGCAGAATCTGTGCGGTCACTGAGTGCAAACTGACTTAACAACAGTTGCCAGGTCCTACCCGGCAGTGGGGGGGGGGGGATCCTTGGTCCTTTCTGGGATCTTCTGTCCTGTGTGCTCTGGGTGATGTCATCATGTTGCCTTTCAGGTGGCCAGCGATGGGGAAGTACCCCACAAAAGTGGGGGATTCCCCCACCCCCAGCAGGGGTCTGGCAACCCTGCTTTCAATACTCAAGGCAGCTTTCAGTATTACAGCCCATACAAAACATATAAAAATAGCCATTAAAACTTACAGGCACCAGGGACAGATTTAAATTTCAAAAAGCCTTATGAAATAAACACATTTTCAGTTGATGCTAGAAGGCCTCCAAAAAGTGTTGCCAGCTCTGGTTTGGAAGACTCCTGAAGATCTGAGGGTGCAGCCTGGGGATGGCAGTGTTCAGTGAGGGGAGGGACCTCAGTAGGGGTATTATGCCATAGAATCCACTGTCCGAAACAGCCACTTTCTCCAGGAGAACTGGTCTCTGTAATCTGGAGATCAGTTATGTTTCTGAGAGGGCTCCAGATCCCACCTGGAGATTGACAAAGATACCTCCAAAAAAGGCATCATCTATAGCACAAGAAGGAATACGTTCCAAAGAGCAAGAGAAGCTGCTGAGAAGGGCTTCATATAGGTTCCCACCAAACAGATTTCTGATTTGTGGTTCCCTCAATAAGGCTTATTCATTTGACCTTAGTGCATGAACCACTGTGTATGGATGGAAGCAGTCCACCAGATACCTTGCATTCAAGCCGTTTAGGCCCTCACAGATTAATATTAGCAGTTTGTATTGGGCCCAGAAGCACCCTAGCTACCATGTTATGAAATAGCTGAAGCTGCCAAACTGACTTCAAAGGTAGCCCCTCATTGTGTTACAGTAGTCCAGCCTGGTTGATGCCAAGACTATGGCTGGGTCTACCTGTTCCAAAAAGACAATAACTGGTGAACCAACCTATGTTGGAAAAGCACGTTCCTGCCTACTTGGGTTCTAGGGTCGATGAGGCATCCTAGACCACACCCAAAATGCAAGTTGTGATTGGATAGCCCCATGATTGTCATGGTAGCTGTGAAATCCTGAACGTCTTTTATTTATGGGGCCTCAGTATGGATATGGAAGTCCCAAACAAATAACCTAGTGACCATAATATTAAATATGAGACAGCATCAAGCAGCTGAAACAGGCAATAGGTTGGGTGGCACATTAACAAAATCCCCAGTCTGTACCAAACAATTTTAATTTCAGGTATGTGCAGCAGATGAAACCTCAGAATGTTCAAACTTTGCAACCAATGGTATGAAGTGGGAAAAAATATATACACCCGCCATTAGTTTCTAACTGTTCCTGTCCAGATTCCATGAATACACCCTTTTTTGAAAAAAAAATCCCATATTTAGAAGGGCATTGTGCATTTAACCATGTTAAAAAAACCCTACACTTCTCCAGAATCTCTCACAGTTAGGAAAATTCTTTGTTGTTATCCAGGGCTCTTTTTGTAGAAAAAGTCCAGCAGGAAGGAACTCATTAGCATATTAGGCCACACCCCTGGCAGCAAGGCTCATTAACATATTAGGCCACACCCCATGTTACCAGAAGTGTGGTCATCCAGCCACATCCACCTTTTGCTTCTTATTCTGTTCACCTTGTTTGTTGCCAAAACAATTTTGACAAAACCAATAAAAACTTTATTTTGTGTCCCATCTAGATAAAATCTTGCCTGAACCAATATTTTATGTCCAACAATTATTCCCACACTGGATTGGAATCAATTCCTAAAGTTTAGGTTCCCATGGAAATCAGCTTGCCTTCTTGCAGAACTAGTACACTGAATATGAATTTTTAGGGTTGCCAATCTACAGGTGGGGTCTGGAGATCTCCTGGAATTACAACTGAGCTCCACTCTACAGAGATCAGGTCAATGGCTGCTTTAGAAAGTGGAGTCCGTGGCATTATGCCCCTCCTTCCCTCAAACCCCACCCTCCTCAGGCTCCACTCCAAAATCTCCAGGGATTTCCTCAACTTGGAGTTGGCAACCCTAGTTCACTGGCAGAACAACCCTAGGAGCCAGTTTGGTGTAGTGGTTAAGTGTGCAGACTCTAATCTGGGAGAACCAGGTTTGATTCCCCACTCCTCCACTTGCACCTGCTGGATGACCTTGGGCAAGCCATAGCTCTGTACCAGCTGTTCTCTCAAGGTCAGTTGTCTCAGAGCTCTCTCAGCCCCACCTACCGCACAGGGTGTCTGTTGTGGGGAGGGGAAGGGAAAGGAGTTTGTAAACCGCTCTGAGACTCCCTCGGGTAGTGAAGGGCGGGGTATAAATCCAATCTCCTTCTAGGTTTGTGGATGCACTGGACGGGAGTAGTTTGTGGGCTATTTTATTCAAGGTTCAAAATTTTATTCAAGGTATAAGATTTCATGTGCCACCACACTTCTTCAGATGAAACCACACTTCTTCAGATGGAAGAAGTGTGCATGCACACAAAAGCTTATACCTTGGATGAAATCTTGGACTACAACTTTGTTCTGCTGCTTCAGACCAACACAGCTACCCACCTGAATTATTACACTATAATATTTTTTACAAGCAATTATGTACCAGTGGAGTGGTTACCATGCAGAGTCTGTCCCACAGGTAAAATGATCCTGGGAAAAGGTGGCCTTTACCACATCAAAGTATCACTACCATCACAAGATCACCAATCATTGGAAGTCAACTCCTCGGAAGCAGAAATCTCTCTTATTAGGAGGTTTAAGAACATCAACTTTGCTGGCCTATTAAAGCCAGATGTCAGCCCAGTGGCTGGAGAAGAGGGACAATCATCTTCTTCAGAAACTTTGCCCACTTTTTAAATTTCACAAAACAGGCAATCTTCATAGTGCTGCTGACCATTCTCATTTTTAGTTACACCTCTGTTTCTCTGCAGATGCCCCCCAAAGTCCCTCATGCAACAGTCAAGTGTTCTGCCAACACACACAACAATGAAGCTACTTTTTCAGATGTTTTCTCTTGCATGGCAGTTAGCACCAAACCACTTTAATACAGACTTTAGACACACATATATTTGCAGCCGATTCCCAACAAGACACAACAATGAACTAATTAACACTCAGGCTTCAAACTTACTTTTCTTAAACAGAAAATGCCATGAGAAAACTAAAGAAATTCTCAAAAATTAAAGATATTGTCAAAACCAGCATTTCCTGGGCTCTCTGCTTTTTTACATCCCTCCCCTTTTCCAACATTTTTTTTACAAAACACAAAGAACAAAATGGAGAAGGAAGGAAGGAAGGAAGGAAGGAAGGAAGGAAGGAAGGAAGGAAGGAAGGAAATCTTAGGATGCTTCCATAATAACATTTTTCACCAGTACTGACACCATTAATTCATTACTCATATTTTCCTGAGAATTCAGACAACATTCCTCCCAACCACTGCTGCATTCCTGTAGTTTTGCTGTTGTCATTCCCTTATTCTTAAAGTTCTGGTTTGAGGCAATTTTCAGGGCTTCTTTTGCAACAGCAGCATAAAACTTTCAGGTGTGAGCACTTGGTTCAGAGTAGTGAATGGTCCAGGTGGAGATGGTATGCAGTCCTACCTTTCTGAGTTACATGCCCACTTGCCCTGCCTTTGGTATGCAATTCTTGGAGGAATGGCTTGTCAGTTATACCTCTGCACTGAAGTCTATTTAAAACACAGTTCTCATTTTTGGAAGGAAGTCAGTTTTTATAGCCCCCTTCCTTGCAATTCAAAAAGTCATCCTGACCTTCAGGACTTGTTCGTACTATTTCTAATTTGTGGCATATATTTGATTTGATCCTCTAATGTAGACTGAAACAAGTTTTCTCATGGGATTTATATCCAGGGTTGCCAACAGCATGGGGAAAATGCCCTGTCCCTTTAATAGAGACTTGCTGAGATGCTATTTACCCTCATGTCATAGAAAGTTTCAACACCCCATTTCTACACATTAAGCCTTTACATGATTTTGGGGAGAGAGAGGGGGGAGAGGGGGAGAGGAAGGGAAAAGAGAGAGAGAGAGAGAGGAAGGGAAAAGAGAGCTAGAGAGAAAAGAGAGAGAGAGAAACGGAGGGAGGGGGGAAAGAAAGGGTGAGAAAGGAAGGAAGGAAGAAAGAGAGAGAGGGAAGGGAAGGAAGGAAGAGAAAGAAAAGGAGATAGGGAGAGAAATAAAGAAAGAAAGGGGAGGGAGGGAGAAAAGAAACAGAAAGTGAGAAAGGAAGGGAGGGGAAGAAAGAAAAGAAAAGAGAGAGAAGAGGAGGCACTTACCGGCAGCAGAGAGAGAGAAGGTGTGGCAACAAGCCCAATGGAGAGAGCTGCGACAGCCGGCCCCTTCCCCACAGCTCTTTGCTCTTAAAGGGAAAGCTCCCTTTGAGTGCAGAGAGCCGGGAGGCCTTTCCTGCCGGCGGGGGATCTGGGGGGCTTGGATGCCAGCTGAAACGTCATTCTGGTGCGTTCCAGCCCAAAAAGAGCCCTGTTGTTATCCATTGTTAAAGGTGTCCATTCCCTCACAGTCCATTCCCTTCATCAGTTTGTAGTGGTTAAGTGTGCGGACTCTAATCTTGGAGAAGCGGGTTTATTTGTTTGTTTGTTTGTTTACTGGATTTGTATCCCACCCACTTTGATTCCCCACTCCTCCACTTGCACCTGCTGGATGACCTTGGGCAAGCTGTAGCTCTGTACTAGCTGTTCTCTCAAAGACAGTTGTCTCAGAGCTCTCTCAGCCCCACCTACCTCACAGGGTGTCTGTTGTGGGGAGGGGAAGGGAAAGGAGTTTGTAAGCCACTCTGAGACTCCAAGTGAGTGAAGGGCAGGATATAAATCCAATCTCTTCTCTTCTTCTCTTCTTTGTTTCATTTTTTGCATTTCTTCACTCTTGGGGAGTGAAGGCATTAATGGGAGATGATTTGCATTGAACGAATTCCAGGTATGTCCAAGAATTAATTAAAATGCACCTCTGTCCATCCTTCCTTCTTTGCTTTGAAAGAGTGATGAGGACTGTCAGTGCTTTTGTTAGAAATAATCCGCTTTTATTATTTATTTATTTATTTATTTCAGACTTTTACCCCGCTCTCCTCGCGAACGGCTCAGGGCAGTTTACAGTAAAGCACATAGTGCCTAATCAGAATAAACAGATTTAAAACAATTTAAAACCTTATAAAATACAAAGCAATACATCGTACATCCAATTAGCTGTAAACATTACAAATAAAGTGCTCACAGTGGTATCTAGGATGTACCATCAGATGGCTGCTAGCTGATGCCCTTCGTACAAACCCAGGGTTATACTCTGGCCCTCTATAGTCACCCAGCCCAGGCTTCATCCAGGGCAGTCCCTCACCATTGATATTACAAACGATGGCTGATGGTAAACGGTGGCGGCTCCTAATTAAAGGCCTGGTGGAAGAGCTCCATCTTGCAGGCCCTGTGGAACTAAACAAGATCCCACAGGGCCCTGATCTCCGGGAGCTCATTCCACCAGAGAGGAGCTGCCACCAAAAAGGCCCAGTGAGTCTGTTCTAAGGAGCATGTCTTTTAAGAATGAGCCAAAAATAGTACTGCCAACTTTTACAGAGAAAACCCTTTGTTACTTTTTAAAATTTCAATTCACCTTTTCCCCCGAACAAAACATATTTTGTAAAGAATGCAATTTAAATGTTGCCTGTTATTCTCAGAAGGAAGGCAGCTGAAAAGAAGATCATTGCATAATATAACAGTACAGTAAGATGGCTTATCCTTTTTTTTGTGATCGGTGTGACACTTAAATCTACTGTTCATATCTATGCACATCTATATATCTAATTCCCAAGTGCCCCCCCACGTGCGGATACTTAAATCCGCGCGGGGGGGCACTTGGAGGGCAGAGGGGGGGGTTCTGCAGGTGGAGGGTAACCCCCCCCGCTTGCAGAAAAATCCGAAATCTACCAAAAACTTTTTGGGGGATCTTTAAATCTCCCGAAAAGTAAAAGAGCGTCCCCTGCGCATGCGCGGGGAATGCCCTTGGAACAGCAGCAGCCCGGCGAGAGTCGCCGAGGCCAGCCGACAGCCCACGGGGAAGGGGGCGAGTGGCGGGCCCGGCGAGAAGCACCGAGGCCTGCCGGGAGTCTCTGGGGGGGAAGGGGGCAAGCGGCGGGCCTGGTGAGAGCCGCCGGGAGTCTCGGGGGGGAAGGGGGCAAGTGGCGGGTCCGGCGAGAGTCGCCGAGGCCCGCCGGGAGTCTCTGGGGGGGCAGAGGAAGGGGGAGCAGCTGTCAGCTTCTCCCCCCCGCGAATATCACGCTCCCCCCCCCCCTATATATATATTAACAGAGTAAGTGTGCATGCTAACATTGTTGGTGAAGTGTCCAGCAAGCCCATGTATTCTAACAGGGTGACAGGATAAAGCAAGTCACAGAAAGATAGGAAAGGAAGTTTTTGTATGGACAAGTGCAAGCTGATATGCCTGACTGGCAGAGGAAATGCTGAAAGCACTAAGTGCATTTTCCAGGTCAAATTTAATTGTGCTGTCCTGGTTTGTTTTGTTTTCTTTCTTATAGGAATGGGGTGACCCTTATTTTCCTTTCTTTTCTGAAAGGGAAATAGCTAGCATAACAGCCTGTTATGCCTTAAGAGCTTAATTTCAAGTGAGTTTATTTCCTAATATAGCAAAACAGAACCAATAAGTTGCATTGTGTTGCCCACATTAGCACACTGAACAAATTACTCAGTTGGTGATCTGGTCTCATATACTAAAACTGATTGATAATAATCCTTGTACCTTGTATTTCCCTTGTATATACTGGTAAATACAGTATATTTATTTTATACTGAAGCACGATTTTATAAAATTACATGGTGCAAAGGCATCACATGCACTTTAAGTACACACACACATATATATATATACATACACACTCCAGAGTATTATTGTCAAAGAGTTAGTAAAGTCCTAGAGTTAAATGGAGTGAGAAACCCAACCAACAAAAGGAAGCAAAGCTGGAACTTGAATATGCATGTGTGTATGAAGTACACCTCTAATACAGTACAGAATGATGCCACAGTTAAAATGTTGTTGCACAGCTACAAGAATCACAAAAGCACAAAGTTAATTTGGGGTGGGGTGGATTCTGGCTGCCAATACCTTTAAAACATTTAAATTATTGTGAAGCTAGTTATTATAGCAATGTCTGATTCCTTTGATTAACAAAGAATAATAAAAGAGCAATAGGCATCTGTAATGTCTCACTGTTATAACAGCATGATATAATAATGTTTATGGGAAGTTTAGTAATGTACCCCCCCGTTCGAGCATGGAGATTACCTACAGAATAACACGTGCCTAGTTCTCGTTGAAGCAGTAAAGCTGTGTTTTGGATATGCTGCTTCAGACTGCACATGGAATGAACTCTCCTCCATTTAAAACATTCCCTGCACATACAAAACTAGCATGCCAAATAACATATAGTTCTCTACGTGGGCCTTTATCAGGTCAGATTTAAATGTGCTGTCCAAACTCAATGAGAACCAAAGCCTGGTATTCAGTGTTTATGTGGGCAAAAGAACATTCCCCACAATGTTTAGCATAAAGTTACATTGAGAGCCAGTGTGGTTAGAGACCCAGGTTCAAATCCCCACTCTGCCATAGAAACTTGCTGAGTGACCTTCAGCCAGTCACATTCTCAGCGTAACCTACCTCACAGGTTGTCATGAGGATACAGGAGAAGAGGAGAGCAATGTAAGCTCTTTTGGGTCCACATTAGGGAGAAAGGTGGGAGATAAATGAACTAAAAAATACATCATTCTTTGGGGAGTGAAAGTGTTTTCAAGATCAAGCTTTAAATTAGGTTTTTAGTTTAGTCCAGGGCCTCTAAAAAGGAGAGAATGAATGCTGAACTTTCTGGGATGTTGAGCAAATTGGAACCCTTCTCTCCGTATCACTCAGCAAGTTATTCTAAAACTAAAGTAACATTTGCAAATAAGTATGTAGGTTCTTGATTAAGTTGGTAATGTAAAGAATCTGGAGGATGAAGGAATGGACTATGAGCAGAGTATGGATTTCTAAAAAGCAGCCAGAAATTCTGTTTTGTCAAGTCTAATTTTATTCAGGTGGTTGGTGCTGCGTAACTTAGTAAAAAGTAAATACTGTACCTAGCATGGTAATGGCAGTACAGTGAGTTTATGCTAAGCTGTGGAGAAAGAACTCCTTTGTTTTGTGAAGACCAGTACATCAGATTGTGCTTTTTTACAGGCTGTTAAAGAAAAACATCTCTATAATTTTTACCTAAAGTTATATGTTTCTTCTATTTCTTTTCTAATCTCCTGCTGTTTATACTTTAAGATATATATAATCAGGCAATGAAAGATGAATATCTGTACCTGTGAGAAAAAGAAGCATAATACATCTGGAACATGTATGTTTAATGCAAGGCTTCTTGCTTGTCCCTGTTTTCATCTTTCTGTGGGACAGTAGCAAAACACAGCTACAGTTACTTTGCTGAATAAGGGCCTCGGAAAAAAATAACTTCTGGTGAATATACAAAGCACATCTTTGTTTCCCAAAATGGTACTTCTAGACAATATATCTGATTTCCTTAACTCCACACCTGCTCTGTGCCAACCACAGCAACTACATGTAACCCTGTTCAGTTCTTTGCTTTTTTCCTTTCAATTAGGATAGTTAATATATCAATCACTTTTCCAACTAAAGGATCCCAGTGCAACACATTAAGTAGTCTATAGATTCCATCCAGTCTTCAGTAAGGGAAGAAAAAGAGAGCCTAACTATAGCTTGTCTTGTTCATTTTGTTTGTCCTCACACCAGGCGTATACTAATCACACTGATATATTTCTAGATTATTAGTATCAGAATGATCCACCCAAATTTGAGCACCAGTGGCAAAATGCTGTTGGTGGATTCCTAGAACATTGTCAGTCCTTGAATCATCTATTCCAAAGTATAAAATGTGGATTTAACCTTCAAAGCATTCTAAGTTCTGTAGTTGCTGATACTGAATTAGGGTTGCCAAGTCTTACTCGGCTTGCGGCAGGGGGGTCCTGGCCCCTCTCCGAGACTTCTTTGGTGTGCGTGCTTTGTGTGTGCTCTGTGACGTCACCTGGAAGTGACATCATTGCACCGGGCACGTTGGGGGCGAGGCACTGCTATTTGAGGGGGAAACCATAGAGTTTTCCCTCAAATGTTAGAGCGTCCCCTGCAACGTGTCCCAGTGTGATGATGTCACCTCTGGGTGATGTCCTCATGCCAGGGCACATTGCCGCGATGATGGCACTTTGGGGGTGGGGTCCCCCCTATGAGTGGTTCTGGGCCAGCGGGTAAACAGCCCATCGGGTGGGCAAACCCCCGCCTGCCCGGGGGACCTGGCAATCCTATACTGAATGGGTGAATGCAGTATTTTCATTGTGAAGACAAACTCAGAATGTTTTCTTGTTCACTCATATGAATTATATGATGCATTCTGTTGTGCAGACAATTTTCTTCCTACTTACAAAAGGGTTTTAGCAACTAGAAAATAAAAAGGATCACATGCCTGTGAAATTACCCTGCTTTTTGCAGTCTGTCAGCAAGCATTCTATTGTCCATTAATGCTTCTCAAACAATAACAGAAACAGTAAATATCACCATTTCAACTTTGCTGCCCATCTTTGGAAAGCAATATGGAAGTCAGCTTCCATTGGGCTATACTAAAGAAAATTAGAGAAATTAAACTGTGCGACAAGGTTGGATTTTACTTTGTAAAATTTGATTTAGATTTTGTTCCACTTATTTCTAGGTTGCAGGATTTAATTGCCAAAACAGTTACCCAAACGGTCAGTAATGTGCTCAAAGGTTTTCACAAAGTTAAGGGGGGGAGATATATAATCTAGAGCAGTGCCCTTACTTAGCACACTGGGGGTTCAGGTCTCTCATTTCAGTACAATGGGGAGGAAAGGTTCTTCATATATATCTTTTGGCAAATATAGAGTTGCCTTTTCTGTTGAACTGAAACGGGATTTCTTGCAAATGAAGAAGCTGTATATGAGCAACAGAGCTGTTGGGCTTTCAAGGGATCTCTGGACTGGGCACCAACAATAATGCAGAAGTCATGGGATACAAGAACTATAGTGGAGAGCAGGGAGAAGAAAAGTCCTTTTGCGTGAGCAGACCTTTGTTCACAGTTCTCTTGAACATTTACCATGATAGCATCAGTGGTTTCAGCCTGGTGTACATGACAATCTAATGTTTTCTGTTGCAAGTGAAACAGTGGTGGTGGAAATGATGTCAATTCACAGCTGAATTATCGTGATCCCAAGGCGTTTTCAAGACAAGGGACTTCAGAGGTGCTTTGCCATTGCCTGTCTCTGAGTCACGACCCTGGTATTCCTTGGAGGTCTTCCATCCAAATACTTGCCAGGCCCAACCCCGCTTAGCTTCCAAAATCTGATGAAATCAGGCTTCCCTGGTCAGTAAAACAGTACTGCATAGTAAATACTTTTGTTGCTTCTGGGCCTGGTGCCAGTTTGATACCTATCTGGCTACATCTCATGATCTCTTCTGTTTATTAATTTCAAACTGTTATCTCACCATACTGGTTGATTACGAGGAAGAGAAAACATGTATAGTGGACACATTCCAAAAAGCAGAAGCCACATGCTCATTTAAATTCTACCGTTTTGTCAGAGTTTCCCTAGCATAATTACTGTTCCTGCTACTATAACTTGCCTGATTCAGGACAAAGTGTTGGGAAATTCCTGTCTGGCACTTACAAGGTGTTTCTAAAAAGAGAAAAGCAGAAGTCGAGAGGATGCAGCGAGCAGAAGGAAATCACAAAGGGGGGAAAGGTATTTAAGAGAAATTTGAGAAAGCTGAAGAGATAGTGTGGGCTGGCAAAAGGGACTACAGCTGCCTCAGTAAAAGGAAGGATTCAAAGTTCAGAACAATACCCCTCTACTGTACGCCATTTCACTTTCTAAATTCAAATTAGCCTTAAAAAGTAAATCCCATATGACTGGCAAAAGTGATTTGTTCTGTGGGGAGGGGAAAAGTAAATGGAGTTCTGTTCTCATCCAGGACAGGCTACAATACTGTATTTCTACCATCCTAGTCTAATGAAAGCCAAGTCTGAGATTTAAAAAAAGTTACCTTGGAAACAATGTTATTTGGGATGAAATATTCTGCACTGGGTAATCAGAAACAGCCTAAAACTGTGTTCAGGCCCACAAGCTACATGAATGACGAAGAATACATTGTGTGGAGTATTCCGTTTACACCACTCTGGTTGCAATGCTAACTTTATAATAACAGTCAAGAAAGCAAAAAGAGAGAAGTCAGTGAAAGGATCCTGAGTTGAAGGTAGATCCGAGAAGTGTCTGAGTAGTCCCACTCCACTGCGTAAGCTTGCCAGCCTCCCACCGGGATTGGGATATACCCTGCCCCTGTGGCTGGTGGCACTCCTGCCCCTCCCCCCAGTCTTTCACTAGCTGCCAGGCCATGCCTGCCAGCCCCTGCCCTTTCAGCATTCAGACACTCCCAAGGTTTCTGTGCAGCTACACAGATCAACAACTTGCTTCCTGAAAGCAATGAAAAGTGATCTTTTCAGCTAAGCTATTCCATCCTTTCCAGATTCTACACTTGTGTATGTGAGTGTTTGCAATACAATGTAAATGCTTAGTTGTCATTCAGGAACTTATCATAGCCAAGTGAATGAAGAGAGCTGATAGCAAGTCATATGCCAAGGATAAACCTCTCCTGCATGGTCTAACTCAGCGCAAGAAAATGATGCGATGCCCTGTCATTTGTTAATGATTCTGTATTTCTCTCTCATACAATTAGAAAATACATTATGGCCTGGCTTCAGGCAGTTTAGCCTTATTGCATTTGCAGTTTTTCATATTTCAAGCAGGCTGACCAGATAACATTAATGAATAGATTTGAGATGCAGGCACTTTTAAGGGGAAATAATAAACATACTTATATATTAACAAGTTAATTCAGTCTGGAGCCAAACAGGTAATTTTCCTTGTAGCATTTTCTCCCCCCACCCCCAGTTCAGCTAAGACAGGTTAAACTAGGAGTGCAGTCACCCTGTCTACTGAGCTTGACTTGGCTTGCATACCAGGGGCGAATTTTCCTCAGACAGACAGCAAGATGATCTGATTGGCTTCATTCCAGAGCATGCTCACAAAGGCTTCTTTGATGAAGGAACCTTGGTAACCACGGTACCAAAAGCTGCCTACCACTCTCCTTTCAAAGATGACCATTTACTTGTAGTACAGAAAGGGGGTATGTGTATTTGTGGGGAGGGGTACATCAGAATAATTACGCAGCTTAAGGAATGGAAGAAAGAAGGAAGCTGAATATTGAAGCTTAGTTGGCAACAAAGCATGAGCATAAGGAATGTACAATTAAGCTCATTAAGGCATCATCATTTTGCTTATCAAAGAAGGTGGAGTACGACTATGTATGCCCAAGCTCAACAGTTATTACAGATAAACAATTTTATCTGTCTGCTTTCTTTTTGAATGGCAGAATGATAGACCTGAGCTAGTAACAGCACATTTGATGAGCTGACTTAACTGCATTTTGCATCAGAGAACCAGTTGTAAGTTGTGAATGGTAGGTCTTTATGCATCCTGCAAAAGAAGAGTGGTAGAAGTAGCACTGTTCCCTGTCTGGGTTTTTTTCGCCTGAGATGGTATCCTCTTTCTTTTCTCACACTTGCACTTCTTTCAGTCTCCCTTATTTGTTCTCATGACAGATAAGCAGCAGGTCTGTATTTGTGAGGGCTTCCTAACCTGTGAGAAAGGTGCCAGAGGGTATTAGAGTTGCCTCAGCCCTTCAAACTTGCCTGCATTTCACTCTCTTTCTGGTCTGTGGCAGCAGACACCACTCATAAATGGGCAGTGGCTACTGGTAGAATTTCAGAGGTAATTACTCTTTCAGAGCCTAGCTGCAAGACTTGTTGACTTAAGGCAAGTGGAATTCTGCATTTATAGAAAGTGTTCTGTTTACATCTGTCTACCCAACTTCTGGTTCGCTTAATTGTGATTAGAATAAAAGCTTACTTCACAATTTGAAGAACAGAGCATAAACAGGGATTCATGTCTTAGAACTCCATATATTCAAGAACTTATTCCTACAGAAGTTCTATATTTTTTGTGTACTATCTTTCTCTATAATCTATATATCTAATAGCCAAGTCGCCCCCTCCATGCGGATATCTAAATCTGCACAGGGGGGCACTTGGGGGGGGCAGGGAGATTTTTCTGTGGTGAGGCCCACCAAGCCTTTTTCTGAGGGAGAAGGCTTGGCAGACCTTACCGCTGCTGGGGAGGGGCGGTGGGAGAAGGCTTGGTGGGCCTCAGGCCTTGCCATCACTGCTGGGGAGTGGGAGGGGGTGGGAGAAGGCTTGGCAGGCCTCAGGCCTCACCACTGCTGCTGCTGGGGAGGGGGGGCAGAAGAAGGCTTGGTGGGCCTCACTGCCATTGCTGGGGAGGGGGTGGGAGAAGGCTTGGCAGACCTCAGGCCTCACCACCACTGCTGCTGCAGAGGGGGACAGGAGAAGGTTTGGCAGGCCGGCAGCTGTGAGCCGCTCAGCCTCGCCACCGCCGGTGCCGGGGGGGGAGAAGGCTCACCAGCTGCTGCTTCTTCCTCCTGCAGAGCTCCTCCTGCTTCTCCAGGCCAGGAGCTGTGGGGAATACTCCCCCTGTGAGTATCGTGGGTCCCCCTTCTTGTAATCCTGATTTGGCAGTGGCACTCTCCAGAACATTCCACACGCTCCAAAATCAGTTGGCTCCTGGATATGTCACTCGGAAACTGTCCCTATCCACTGGCTATGAGGACTTGTGTGCCATTGGCTGGTGCTGGGTTTGCTTCTCTTCCCCGCCTACTCCTTCAGCCTCTGAGCCCTGTCAGAATTTCTGGCAGATGGCTTTCTCTCTCGACAAAGACGCTTCTCCTGCTTGTTCCCTCAGAGGCTGTTGGTAGGTATAACGAAATGGGACTTACCTGTGTTTGAAAGATGGCTGCTGTCTGTGATTGTTTATAAATAAAGTTCAATTGAACTGTAGTTCCAGAGAGGGGCCTGCGGGTGTATCACTCACTGGGTTGAATGGGGCTTCCTCATCTGCTGGCCCACAGTTCCCAGCTGCCCCAAGGCCAAAAAGTGCGGGAAAAGAGGGTGACGTGGCAGTCAGGGCTTCAGAGCATGGTACAGATTGCAGGTGTGTGTGGGGGGAGATGGAAAGCTGAACAGTGAGGGAAAAATAAAGGTAGGTTGATGCTTGGCTGGGAAGGAGAATGGGTTGCCAACTCAAGGTGAGGAATTCCTGGAGATTTGAGAGATAGAGCCTGGAGAGAGTGAGGGTTGAGGAGGGGTGGGGCCTTAGACAGGTACAATGCCATGGACGCTGCCCTCCAAACCAGCTATTCCCTCTTGGGGAACCACTGTTGCCAGTCTCCAGGTGAGGGCTGGCGATCACTCAGAGTTACAACTGCTCTCCAGATGGCATTGATCAGTTCCCCTGGATAAAATGGTGGATTCTGTGTCCTTATACCCTGCAGAGATGCCCCACCCCCCATGACAGCCAATGTGACATGGCATTCAGGGCTTCAGAGCACGGTAGAGGCTGCAGGTATGGGGGGAGATGGAAAGCTGAAGAGTGAGGAGAAAATAAAGGTAGGTTGATGCTTGGCTGCGAAGGAGATAGTGTTGCCAACTCCAAGTGGGGAATTCCTGGAGATTTGAGGGATGGAGCCTGGCGAGGATGAGGTTTGAGGAGTGGGGCCTCAGACAGGTAGAATGCCATGGACTCTGCCCTCCAAACCAGCTATTCCCTCTTGGGGAACCACTGTTGCCAATCTCCACGTGTGGGCTGGAAATCACTCAGAATTACAACTGCTCTTAAGGTAGCAGAGATCAGTTCCCCTAGAGAAAATGGTGGACTCTGTGTCATTATACCCTGCTGAGGTTGCCGCAGCAAATTGACGCTGAGTGCCCAAGGCCTTGGCACTCTCCCAGAACCTCTTTCTAGAGCCCGTTGTATTTATTTCCACAACGGGCCTTATTCCTAGTTGTATTATAAAACCCTTTTTATTAATTTGCAGAACTTTCTAGAACTAGTTAACAATGCTTTTCAGTTTCTTCCCTTTATTTTACTGTATTGTCAGTATTCTATATAAGAAATGCTACGCATGTTATGTACATATTTGTTTTTGAATTTTTGCTTTATTACATATTCAATTATGCCTTCTCTTCATTTAATTAATAATGCATTTCCTTTATCTCTTTCATGCAAAAATAATTTTAACTTTAAGTTCAAAGAAAAGAGGAAGAGAATATTGGATGCAATATCAATAAGGAGTAGCATTGCTGCTGTTATGCTACTGTTGTGCTCCTAGTGGAAACACACAAGCTATCTCATTATTCTGTAATGATTATTATGAAAGCAACTTAAAAACTGTATTTACAGTCACATACCAGAATTTTTCCACTAGTTTGAATGGATATACTGGTTTATATACATGTTTGAAATACTTCAATGCATGTGTATTCTGTGATTCTGTGTTTGACGTCAGCTGGCATTGTCACAATAGCACTGGGTTTGCTGGGAAAAACCGGTTGCTTACCTGTAACTAATGATCTACGAATGGTCATCTGTGCCACACATTGGGTTCTGTGCCTGCACTGGACCTCTGCCAGGAAGCTTCAACAGCTTTCATGACAACCTCTCATGGGCGTGGCTTGCTCTGCTATAATAGGAGCAAGCCCCACCCTCCCCCCTCAGTTCCTTCCCCCTCTTGCCAACGTCTTTTAACTACTTAAGTCATTTAGATGCCAGATGTGGGGAAAGGTAGGGTGGGTATATGCACAGATGACCACTCAAAGATCATTAGTTACAGGTAAGCAACCTGTTTATCTTCTTTGTGGTCACTGTGCAGAACACACATTGTGAGACTAGTAAGCTAAGTTATAAAGGATGGAGGGTAATGGCATCTCATGTTTCTTTCCTATCTTAGCCCAAGTTAAGAACATACTTCTTCAACTCAGCACATAATGAATAGTTCAACACTTGATTGCACAACCATAAACTCTCCCTTGCACTCCAAGGGGGTAATACCCTCTTAAACCCAATCCAATTTCAAATAAGAACATCAGTACCTTAATTTTTCAATTGTAAATGAAGAAAATGTAATATCAGCAACATCTAAACATTGTCTAAACCAGGGGTGGGCAATTGTTTTGGCTCGGGGGCCACTTTGTGGGAGTGGAGGTTAGCGGAGGGCCGCACCTTTTAAAATGAGTGGAAGCCAATATGGTCATGCCTTGATTCCATCTGATCATTTGTTTCAATCGCAGGAGGGGCCATCTTATGTGTGAGCAATCCGGCATCCGGATGGTAATGATCCAACCTATGGACCATTTCATTGCAATCCCTGGGTCTTGGAGAATGCCATGCCTGGTGCCCTTCAGATCTGCGCTCCTTACGGTCTCTCACAGGATCAGGTGATCTAGGTTGCATCCGCCTGAGTCTGAAATGGCATGTGTCCTCTCTCCCCTGTCTTGCACAGTGGGTTTGTCCCGCATGGCCATTCTCGCTGTTACTATTACTGAGCTACTATCTTGAGCATTCACTTCCCAAGCAGCAGGAGCTTGAGGGAGACCTGTTGAATCCGATGTCCCTGGGCTGTGTGAGGTAATGGCTTGGAGTTGAGGAGTACAATGAATCATGGTCCTCATCATCAAGACTTTAAGGGGGGGCTACAGTAACTTACTGTGGCTGCCATACTACCCTGGATTCCCTTCTCTGCACCACATTAGACTGAGTCAGTTGAGAGTCAGGAAGCATTCCTACAACTCCCTTCGACAGTCCTGGCAAGGCAATGGGCTCTGTGGGGGTCGAGCACAGAGTCCCTATCAGTTTTGAGGGAGTCTTTGCCTTTGATTTTGAGGCATGATCAATCTGATACTGCTTAGCTTCTGAGATCTGATAAGATCAGGCCATCCTGGGCCTATCCAGGTCAGGGCTAGGTGGAGAGTAATGTGACTGTCCCAAGGTCACCCAGCAAGCTTCCATGGTATGAATGGGGATTCGAACCTGGATTTTCAGATCCTAGTCCAACACTTTAAGCACTATAGTACACTGGGTCTCATGATGGAATAGCGAGTTGGAATCTGATTTTTTTTTTCGTGGCATGAGTATACATTTTCATTGTTAGTCTTATATTTGTTGTTGTAGAGTCACACAGTCGAGTCCGACTCTTCACGACCCCGTGGACCACACCATGCCAGGCCTTCCTGTCTTCCATTGTGTTCTAGAGTTTGCTTAATTTCATGTTTGTTGCATCGATAACACTGTCCAACCATCTCATCCTTTACCGTCCCCTTCTTCTTTGACCTTCAGTCTTTCCCAGCATCAGAGTCTTCTCCAGTGAGTTCTCCCTCCTCATTTGGTGGCCAAAGTATTTGAGCTTCAGCTTCAGTATCTGGCCTTCCAGGGAAAAGTCAGGGGTGATTCTTCATCGCTTGGCCTTCCTTATAGTCCCAACTCTCACAGCCATACATTACTACTGGGAATACCATTGCTTTGACCATACGGACTTTTGTTGGCAGGATGTCTCTACTATTTATTATGCTGTCAAGGTTTGCCATCACTTCCCTCCCAAGGAGCAGGCATCTTTTAATTTCATGGCTGCAGTCACCGTCTGCAGTGATGTTGGATCCCAGGAATATGAAGTCTGTCACTGCTTCCATGACTTCCTCTTCTGTTTGCCAAGGAGTGATGGGACCAGATGCCATGATGCTTTTTTTGATGCTAAGTTTCAAGCCAACTTTTGCATTCTCCTCTTTCACTTGTAGAAAGAGGCTCTTTAGGTACTCTTCACTTTCTGCCATTAGAGTGGTATCATCTGCATATCTGAGGTTGTTGAGGCTTTTCCCAGCAATCTTAATACCAGCTTGTGATTCATTCAGGCTGGCATTTCGCATGATGTACTCTGCATATAAATTAAATAAGCAGGGGGACAATATACACCCTTATCATACTCCTTTTCCTATGCTAAACCAATCAGTTGTTCCATATCTGGTTCTAACTGTCACTTCTTGACCCTTATGCAGGTTTCTCTTCCCATATTACCCAGCGACCTGAAGGTAAAGCAATTTCCATTGGAGAAGTTGGATTAATTTGCCCCTATGCTGTGCAGTAGAGGTCATTTAAACACAGTGCTTGAAAGTAACTGCCTTTTTGTGCCAGTGTCTAATTTCCCATGTATGTAATAGATCAAAACATTTAGATTAGTTTGAGCCACTCTGTCATAATGAAGAAGGTTTAGAGCAATTTATATAAAGATCTAACAGTTGTAGAATGGTTGACTTCTCAGAGATTCTCAGAGGTTGATAGTCACCACCGATACAGCTAAGTAAACCATGAGACAATTAAATGGAAATATGTCAAAGTAAATTGCCATTAGAAATGTTAGATAAGAGATTCATACTTAACAGAAGACTCTATATGGAATTTCATTGCAGGGCAGTTTTTCCCATCATGGAGTAGCCAAATGGAACATAATCTTGCCAGCAGGTTCACACCCCCAGTTAGACCTACACTGTGCCTGTGTGTGTGTATATTATATAGTGCAAAGGCTGCCAAGCACATATTGAACTCATTCATAATTCCAGTCACCATGAGGTTGCTACAGAAAGGTCCATTATTATTTTTCAAAATTGCCATTTTTTCCCTTTTACCATCAGTGTTATTTATCAGGGTATTGTTGGTGTTAATACTCCTTGGGAGGCATAGTGAAACCCCAAAATGAACTGCGCTGATCCTTCTTTGATTAGTGCATGGGTAGCACACTTTAATATTATTTGGCAGTGACTGAGCAGAGTAAGTTAATACATAGTTGAGTTTATTTGTAATTTTTTTAAAAAAACTTTAAAATTTGGCGGGGTTTAGGGTTTGGCAGGGGGGACACTGTAGAATATCATGAAACTTTGTATTGTTGTATTTGGTTTATCTGTTGAGAAAGTTCCCCTTGATCCCCTTGATTAGTAGCCACTGGTAGACCTATCCTCTGTGGATCTATCTAATCCCCTTTTAAAGCTGTTTATTCCTGTGGCCATCACTACATCCTCTGGCAGCAAATTCCATATTTTAGTCACTCTCTTGGTAAAGTAGTATTTCCTTTTGTCCATCCTGAATCTACTGCTCATCAGCCTCAGCCTGATCTACAATATTCCTCCCCTGTTTGTCTATCTTTAAAAGGTCATAGGCATTTCAACAGTTAAGTAAAGACTAAAGCCAACAAAAATATACTGATGATTATTTTATTTATTTATATTATTTCTCTCCCACTATGTTTTATATGAATCAAGTTAGCTTACAAAAATTAAATAAAAACAGACAGAGATTGGCAAACGGAAACATGGGTAGCTAGCTTCTATTTCAGATATATACACAAGCTATAGGAGGAGGGAAACTTATCGAAAAGAGAAGCTAGAAGTACCAGGATGTAGGTGTGTTATGTTATATTGCACATGAAAGAAAAATCCATTCAGAAGCATAAGTGATCCACACAATCCTGTTTTTGACAAGAACCATTTAATTCACTAAGGTTTGCTTTTCATTAAATGGTTACAGTACTGGACTGTGAAGTTTCATTAGAATGCATTCATAGAAAAGTCAAGGATTTGGAGAGAGCTCTTAATAGCTATTTTGACTCAATAAAACAAATAAGAGATTGTGAACTTTTTTCCAGAATAGCAGCAAGAGAATTAGTGAACGTATGTGAAACAGTCACTATTTGGTTTCAGCAGTTATTATGAACTAGGAATAAGGCCCGTTGTGGGAATAAATACAACGGGCTCTAGATAGAGGCTTTGGGCAAGTGCCCCGGCCTTCCCCACTCACTCCTCAGCCATTGCTGTCATCCCACTCACTTTCCAACCCTTGGCATTTGCTCACCCCCACCCTAGCTGTCTTCCCACCCCCCAACACTTGGCATTCATTTCTTCCCACCCACCCCAAATACTTAGCATTCACTCCTCCCACCCTTGCTGTCTCCCACACACACACAGAGCCTCTTTCTAGAGCCCATTGTATTTATTCACTGAGTGGGTGCTGTAGTGCATCTCTCTGCCTTCCTTACTCCCAAGTAAACAGGCTGCACACACATACACAATTATTAGGGCTAAAGTTGGGGCCAGCTCACCTTATTTCCATTTTGTAGATGGCACAAAGGGGTTTGCAGGGGGGCAGGGGGTAGATTTCTCCCCCTCCCTGATTTTGAAAGCAAGTAAATGCTTCCTCCTATGTTCAGCCCCACTGTCTGCAGCTCTTCTCCCTTCTCCCAATGCTGCAGAAATCCCCAGAGGTTGGTGCAAAGCGCTGGAGCCAAGGGCTTGCTGCAAGCCAGTACTTAACTGATTTCCAGAACAAAGTTTGTGTCCAGCAGCACTTTTAAGACCAACAAAGTTTAATTCTAGGTATAAGTTTTCATGGGCATGACCACTGAACTGACCTCCAGCTTCTCTGCTAGAGATTCGTTCAGGATTTTTTTCCTTCCCTTTCCTTCCAACCCCTTTCAATTCCAAAGCTGCTTCCCCTTTAACACTGGCTGATTACTTACCCTGCTAATGCCCCATGGCCTCTTGAAACTCCCAAATTGGGAGTTTTCCTTTGTTATGGTTGTAGTAAGGCCAGCTGAGAACTACATGTCCCAAGGTGCAGTGCATCAGAAGTTAAGTCATCGGCAACACAGTTTGCCTTTTATATATACAGGACAATAGCCTCTGTTTACCTTAGAATGTTCACATACCTAGTCAGTGGAGGGGGCACAGGAATGAGGGGAAATGGTGCCATGCTGGTGGTACAAAGTCCCTTCCAGCAGATACTAAACACTTCCAGCAAAATGGTGATGTCACTTCACCAGTGTCATGTCAAGATGATGCTTTAGGATATGGGCAAAACTCTATGCTTTTAGCAAATCCTAGAGTATTACCTCATAAAATAAGTAATGTGACACCACTTCTGGGGATTCACCATTTTAAAAAACATCCCCCCCCCCCTCTATCCCTCAACAGGCTGGCAGGCAACAAAAAGGGAGAATGGGAGATTACCTGCTGAAGCAAAAGATCATTACTCAGGCTTTCCGAATGACAATAACCTGCATTAATGTGCTAAATCTCAGGGAGATCTTGTAGCTGGGCCTTGTAGAAATTCTACTGCCTTGAACATGCCCCTCAGTTCTCAGAACCATGTGAAACAGATCATTATTATGGGCGAGCCATTGTGAACAAATCCCAAGGAGCTGACTTCAGTTGAAGTAAACATGCAACAACATGGTTTTTGAGGAACATCAGAACAGAAAGTGTGTGTGTGAGAGAGAGAGAGAGACTGTACTTATCTTTCCCATGCTGACAGCACTGCATAGTCTCTGTTGTCCCAGCTTCCCCATGAAAGGCAAAATTTTCAGCAGCCAAAGATTCAAACACTTTACCAGGAGGTTAACTTCACACCTGAGCTGTGCTATGAAGTGCTAGAACAGCAGGCTAGCTAAACTTTTTTGTTGCCTTGCACTAAAACCATGACCCTTGTTAGGAGAGCCAAATGCTTCTGGAAAATACCACTAAGGCAACAGTTAAGTTCTAAACAAGTATTGATCTGTTACATTTGTTTAGAGTGTGCAAAGAAGAAAATCTTTTGTTCCTGAGCTGGCACTAAGCTCTGCCTACAGTAGGTTCAGTGTGTCTCAGGATAGTAGTTATCTGGGGCACCTCAGTGCTGAGTCTACAGATATTTGCATGAGGAAGTGAAAGAACCTGCATAGCACCTTTTTTAACATTCTATGATAGATGAATTTTAACCTCTTTTGTTTCAGTTTCAATAGCTGTATTACAAAAACAGGATTCCACCCTCATCACAAAAAGCTGGAAACTATAATAGTGAAGTTTTCACAAATTTAAAGTTTGATAGTGTCCCAAGTGTCTAGAAATAGTTTGCTTTTGAAATCCAAAGCAGAAATAATAATCAAATAGTCATACTTAGAAAATTACTGTACCTTTTAAAAAACAACAAACTTCCAGACATTGAAACACTACTGCAAAGGTTTCTATGATAAAAGGAGATAGTTTGCTTTGCTTTTAACAAGGCCAATAATAATAATAATAATAATAATAATAATATTTAAACAATTAAAATAGAGCTAAAATTTCTGTTCTGCCTGCAGATATCTACGTAAAGCTAAACGAATATTATCCATCGTCTTCAGAATCAGAGCCTTCGCTGTTAATTAATTTATACAGCTGTCAGTGCAGCTTTCTCTGTTATTCATACTTGGAGTGTTTGACTGCCATAGATTTTCTTGCCGTTGCTGGCAAAGCTCCAGTGAAAGCCTGGGACTTATTAAGCTGACTTGGTGCAAAGTCTATTGATTGTGGCCTCAAGGGTAATAACTAAATAGAGCTGGAGCAACAAGTCAATAACACCATTGTTGCTACAGACTTGATTCACTTGAGGAGTGTGATTGTTTTACAGTGGCCCAGAGTAATCATAAGCAGATCAGCATGTTCTACAGGCTATGTACCATGTTAGTGCTGTGGCTTTAAAAAAAAGGCTTTCAGCAGGATCACTGGAGAATCAGGGTGGGGTACAGGGATTAAGAACCTTGTAAACTCCTTCATTACTGCTAAAAGGTTTCAGCTTTGCTTTTAACATTGAACAACTAAAAAGAATACTATGCAGTAGTGGTGTAAACCATACTAAACAAACTCGATGAGCAAATCCATAATGGGGTGATAGAACTAAGGTTTTCCCCCGCCAGGGTTGGGCAGTGATATGAACGCAGTGTACGTAATATAGGTTGCATAGTTCACTCTGCTTTGTTTCCCGTACTTCAGACAGACAGTTGCTTGTATGGTATGAAATTAAGAGGTGGTTGGATGCACCCATCATAAAAACCCTCAAGAGGGGGAGTTGTTTTGCAGTCATGACTTCAAGTTCATTTATTAATACTCAGGTCAAACTGGATTACTGTAAAGATTTCTGTATTATAAGTTTTACACATATGCAACAAATGTAAGAGAGCTCTATCAGAACAGTGCAGAAGTTAAATAAATGAGGTCCTCTGAGGGTCCTACTTGCAATTTAGTATTATGTCATTCATGCACTCCAAGCAGAGCACTCCAAGCAATACAAACCAGTACAGCTCAAGAACCTATACTGGAGTTCAAAGATGTCCAAAGTTCATTTTAAATTACTAAATTTACAACACCATTCCTGCCCTTCATCCATGCTCATCACATGCACAAATTCTCTTTTAGGTCAGTCTCTATTTTAATATATCTAAATACACCAAAGCTGAAATACTCTGATAAATGATAAACTGACCTGGTCCCCATCACATCTAGTAAAAGACAAATACATTATATTTTAATGTATGGTACAAATAAATGCTATTTTAATGGTACAAATAAATGCTAAGTTCTAGAACTTTTTAAAAATCCAAAGTTATTTCTACAAAATATACAACCCCAACCTTTAAAAAATAACTCTTATTCATCAAGGTCACAAAGATACGTTAGCATTTTTTTTTAATCAGCCAAAGTGCTTTTGTTTATTATTTATTCAGTAATCCTTCCTCCTGTGTATTTACTTTTGGAATTCCTTTTCTTTTGCAAAATTATTCTCAGAGCTCTTAATTAGAATCCAAGAATTTTGGTTGTTTTATTTCACCCTTTCAGAATGTGGCTTGTATGATGTTTTGGGAGCACAAAATCATGGAGTGGTACTTAATCACTGTAGGTTAATAAAGTAAAAGGCTGTGTTTATTCACAGCCTTTTCACATATACTTAAGTGTAATCACGTAATATTTTACTCTTTGGAGATCTTATGTATGATTTAGCTATATATGTATTTTATTCATTATTATTTACCGTGTTCGAATTGTATAATTTGCAGTGGCTTTTGAGCTAATACCATAAAATATTTGATGCTGCTGCTGCTGATGATGATGGTGATGGTGATGATGGTGACGACAACAACAATAACAACAGGCTTAAATGTCACTCTCTGCTCCCTCTCTTCTGCCTTCCACTATTTACGCTGAAATTGCCATCTTGTTCTCCCCCTAGATTAGATACCTCATTCTTAGAGTATCCCCACTTGCCTGGTGTCCTGGGATGTGATGGTTTAGCAGCTAGATCTGTTTTTTACTGAAGTAACCTGTACAGTTGCAATTTTTTTTTTCTGGCAAGGCTAATGTGACTTTAATAGCTGTATAGCTGACAGAAATTCATATGAATTTTGCCACTACTGGATCTTGGAATCAAAAAGTGAATTCACATGCTATTCCAGAATCACCAGAAGCCCTTCTGAGACAGCATGCAAAGTATGAATTCACATTTTGGGAGGGAAGGAAGACAGGCATAGAGTGTTGTACCTCATTATTGTAAGCACAGATATTTCTTCTCAAGGGATATGTGACTATCAAATCCTCTTCTAAAGTTACCTATACTAGACCCACATCTTCTGGCAGCAGATTAATTAATTACATGTTGCCTGAAGGAAATAATTTCTTTTGCCTATCTTGAATTTATCAGTCATCGTCATTGAGTGACCCCAAGTTTCATACCACACATAAGAAACCTATGTTACATCTTCCCATAGTA
The DNA here is from genome assembly GCA_029233225.1 of Lepidodactylus listeri. NCBI lineage: Eukaryota > Metazoa > Chordata > Lepidosauria > Squamata > Gekkonidae > Lepidodactylus > Lepidodactylus listeri. The sequence continues at coordinate 72,635,450 of JARCFY010000005.1, forward strand.
AACATTTTTCTAAATGTATATGGTCCAAATGTTTTAGTCTTGCCGCAAAGAAAAGATGCTTGAAGCTCTTGGAATATGATGAAGAAATAGGTGTTCTGTGGTAGGGAAAAATTACTTCAGCTTGTTCTGGACTTAAACCTTGAAAGGTATGGAATATCTTGGAAACAATCACCTACAAAAACTAACAAACCAATTTCATCATCTAGAAGCCCATCTTTCTCTTTCCAGAAGACAGTCTTTACAGCTGCAGTAATTTTTTTTTTCTTGGTTAAAAGGTAATATGGTTAATCTTCTGACTTCACTGTGTGGAAGAACTCATCTTTCCAGACTGTTCCTGTGTTTTGAACAGGCAGCGTGGTTTTGTAGAGTTCCCGAGAACACTATATTCAGAGAAATTTTTTTCTATCTATTTTGTTCCTTTTAGCTTTCTCTTTCCTTAGCAAAGGATTAGTGAAACATAAAAGGACTGAGGAAAAAAGCCTTCAGGGCTTCCAACAGAGAGGTCTCCCTGCCCTTCTTGCTTGTCCCATCTTCCACAGGGACAGGGCAGAGCGGGAACCAGCAACAGAGGTACTTCAGACTCTTTGACGTATCTTATTTTGTTGTACTTCACCATCTTTTCAGCCAGTTAGAGCTGATGCTCACAGATTGCCAAACTCCCTTGAAGTAAGGTGCAGAAGGTTCGGACTTGCAGCCACAGGAGCCTTTCCTCCACAAAAGATGACCTGCTGGTCACCATATCGGCCTGTTTCTGCCCAAGGTGGTTGCTAGTATAGCTCAGGAAAGCTCTTGCCCACTTTCCATTGCTCAGCTCATCAGACTGCCAGAACTTCATCAGAACCACAAACTGTCCTAGTATTCCCAAGCCCCTTGGGTATGCAGCTGAAGTGGATTGTGGCCTTGAACATTAAGAAGCTGGCTAAGATAAGGAAGGGGATACTGTGGAAATCTGGGATCAGGGCCGTCCTCATACAAATATCCTGGGGAGAACAACCACTGTAAATTCAAAGCATTCATTAGGATACTTCAATCAGTCATAGGGCTCCCATAGATCCATACAGGCTAAGGACTCTTCTTACTGGATTGCTGCTATTTGACAGGAAGGTCCTTGATTTTTTGTACTACCAAAGACATTCCCTCCTTCAGCATCAACTATATAAAGATTCGTGGTGTAACAATTCATCTTTATTGGTATGAAATCCTGATTTAATCCACTAGTGCTAACAGCAAACCAGGAGGGTAGTCATCAAGTTACTGGTGGAGCATGGCTCACATATATATATGAAACTGGATTCTCATTAGTTCTTCAAGCGCGTATTTATGACAACACACTCAATACAAAACAAAAAACAGTTCTTGTGGAGCCTTGAGCATCTTTTCTCAGATCTCACATCTGACCCCCAAGAGGCTACTGCTGCCTTTTCAAGTGCACATAGTGACTCAGGCAGAGTTACACATCCCAGGAAGGTGAGATAGGTGAATCTGTATCACGATTGATGAGAGCCTTTTTTGGCTTCAGGATAAGTATATATGAACTGGTCCCTCAAGGCAATTACACAGGTGCTTCTACTTTTCAAGGACCAAATCTACTTCTGCAGTCCAGCTCAGTGTTGCTTCTTCTGGGATTAACAAAATTTTCAGAAAATATGCAATGGCATATTTTTTTTGTAGGACAAGAGAATCATCAATTGGAGGACTCAAATGTGAGTCTAGTGTACAGCAAGCACTTACAGCCTCCTGGCTGGGTAAACGGCTTTATTATTTAGTTGCACAATTTATGTTTCTCCTAGTCCTCTTGCTGGTGTATTTGCTACACTTAAAACAGGATCAACAAATGGCTGTAATGCTAGTGGACTTTTCTGTCTGAGGAGATCTTGGTTTCCATAGTTGACCAGTCTGTTTATGCTGTTACCTTGGTGGTTGCCAAGCAGAATAAAGCTCTTCTATAAAAGCCCAGTAGTACATTCACAGCCAGATCTTCTGTTGCTACCAGGCTAAAGAATGAATTGCAAAGCAGTGAGAGCAATGGGTTAACCTGAACAAGTTCTGGCTACTCCTCTTTCTTCTAGAAGATAATGTTGTCAGATAATACTGCCAAAAAATGAGCCATTTTTAGTATTAATCTCTTTAGTCTGTCTCTGAATTTAGGTGACTGAACAGGGGAGACTCAGCTTAAAAAAGACTATTTTTCCAAGGATAAACTCAAAGGTGGACCCAGCATTCATTCTGCAGTTAATTTCATTTTTCATGATGCTTTCAGTGCTTCCGAGATAATGAGATTGTTAAAAGTTAGTCATGACAAGGACCTTAAAATTCTAATAAAATACCATGAAAACATATGCCTTGCTCAAGTGTTTTCAAAAATCTTCCTTGAGAACCAAAGATATTTGGTGCACCTCCATCCATGTTATTATCTATATTCAGTGGTGGTATTCTAGACACCAAGAAGAATAGGAATTTACAGTAAGTAACAGTTTCCTTCCTCATCTAGTCAATGATTGGATAGTTATATTTAGTCTCTTGAAATAAACATACAAATAAGGGCAATTCTAGACATGGTGTTGAGGATTCTTGAAGAGATTTTCCTAGCATTTTAAAGGGAAATAGAAGTTCTATAAGGTCCCAGTTCATTTAGGGAATGCAGTGGAAGAGGAGTGGGGCTTAAATCCTTCCTCCCTGTGCAGTTTTGACTGTCAAAATTGAGCCTCACTAGGAGTATGCAAAAAAGAGAGAGGTATTTTTTAGGTTGAGTATACTGAACCCCCCTCCCCAATTGGTATTTTTTGATATTCCCAAATCCCAAAACTGGTATGGTATTTGGATTTGAGGTTTTTTGGAAATCCTGGTGTGTTTTTCAGCTCCATTATACCTTCGGGGACCATTGTAGTCAATGGTTCCCATAGGGGAAAATGAAGAATTCATCTGGAGGTCAGGGGAGGCTATTTTTTCAGGTAGAGGCACTACATTTGCAGCATAGCTGCTGGTACCTCTCACCAAAAAAATCTTCCAAGTTTCAAAAAGATTGGACTAGGGGATCCAAGTCTATAGGCCCCCAAAGAAAGGTGCTGCCATCCTCCATTGTTTTCATTGGAGGGGGGAAAGGCATTTAAAGGGATCGTGGTCCTTTTAAACACCTTCTGCAGGGTGAACATTCATTCCAGAGGCATTTAAAGGGCTCACAGTCTCTTTAAACACCTTCTCCAAGCCGAGAGTTCCCCCAGAAGGCATTTAAAGCAACTGCGGTCCCTGTAAATGCCCTTTAACTTTGGCTATCCAATGGTACCGAAATTTTCATTTTCACTGGTTCTACTCAAATTTCAATAGTTCAAATGTTTTTTTCCCAGGCTAAATAGTGAAGTTGCAGCTACCTAACACATTAATTTACAGATTATCTTTGACAGAAAAATTAGACATAGATATTCACACCTGTTCAGAGATTTTTTCCTAACTTGCGATTCTTTGCTAGCTGACCATTCCTTGGTTATGTTAATGTCTCAGAATGATTAGCCAATGTGTCTTCATTAGTTCTAAAGTAGAAAATAAGTGCTTGAGGCTACAGGAAGGGAAAGGATTTTACAGTTTGTAAATATTTGGTTTAATGGTTTATTCTGTAAGTGCATTTAGGATTTTGTGTACTCTAAATAATCAATCAATCCTAAACTTTACTGCATTAGCTCACAGCCTTAGCAATGAACACCAAAAATACCGACAACATCAGAAGTATAATGCATCACAATAATAATAAAAACTCTAATATACATCACAATTTTATAAACAATCAAGATCACAACAAAAAACCTGACATAGAACCAACATCAATTCATGCAATTCAGTCAGATAGTCAACAAAAAAACACAGATTTATCCATCAGTCACAGTAACAGTGGATGGTTTTGGTAAGGCCTTTATCACCCATGCAACAAACTTTGCCGTTTGCATCGTTATCCACAGGGGTAATTTCATAGAAAAAGAGGTGCAGGAGCTCATTAGCATAACTCATTAGCATAACTTATTTGCATATGTCACACCCCCTGACATTACCAGAAGTATGTCAGAAGGCAAGAAAGAAAGAAGAGACAGAAAAGAGAGAGAGAGAGAGAGAGAGAAAGAAAGAACTGGCAGAGAGGGAACAGCTATTAATCCAAGCCTCAGAAATACCACTATTCTGGGAGGATAGCTTCAGTGGTGGCTGAAGCCTTCAGAAGGCTGTTTGAAAGAACAAGGACCTTTCCAGGGGATGGGGTCATTTTGCTGCAGCCATGACACAAGAAGGCATTCCCCTGCAGGGGGGCTGGCACCAACTCCTGGAGCTGCACTCCCCCAAGCTCCTGCTCGAAATGACCCCTGGTTATCCATTTACTTTCAAGGAGAAAGCTTTTAGACTTCTTGAACATAGGGAAAAGTAAAAATTGATGGGTTCATGCATCATCCTTTGTTTTCTATAAGAAGCACAGTAGACCCAAGCAGTTGGAAGGGATGCTGCACCCCACAATCCTGAATCAATGTGGACATGTTCAGTCAAGGCACAATTGTGTGCATAAATGTGAACTACCATTAAAAGTTTCTAAGGTCATTGAAATCATTGTTCTAAAGTATGAAATGTCCTACATGGAGTCATGTTTTCTGATGCTGATTCCATTTGTTGAGAAGTTATACTTATTGACCGATCTCAAAATAAAGTTTCATAACATGAATGAATATTTAGATGCCCTTAAGGGTTTTGTTTGTTTGTTTCTAAAGCATTACCCTGGTCTCACTGTTCATATTCACCAGAGAAGGAAAAGAAGGTAGCAAGAAAATAATTTGCATTGCCTTAGGGGATTTTAATGAATAGTTAGTAAATATATATTTAGAAATAAATATGAGGGAAAGCTGAACCCACTATTGCTTGTGCACAGTCACAGGAGTTAGTTTTCTGTCAGGTTAATGCTGTCTGAATGAAGAGATTCTGTTTAATTTGCATAGGTTCATTTTTGTGATCCAAGTAATTTTTGACATATCAAACCAACCTATAACTTAATTAGCCCTGACATAAGATGCTAATATAAAAGAGAGATCCTTCAGGAGTCTGACATATTTTCATTTTTTAAAAGCTGATTTTGGGATTGTTTTAATGTATGCAAATGATAATTATAATGTAGTCAATTTACAAATCTCAGCTTCAGATGGAGGGGAAACCATTCAAACTATGCAAATCTATCTTTGTTTTGAGAACTCCTTTCCCTTAGATTTAGGTAAACTGGAAGATTTAAAGTTACTTAGATTCTGAAGACCATGTTACAGTATTCTGTGTCGGGATGATGAAGACCTGGAAGATATGAATAACTTTCATAATTAGGAAGTCCCTGAGCCACTTAGAATCGACCCCTTCTCTGAATTTCACCGCAGCAAATAATGGCTTGGTGCCAACTGTTTCATCTGTCAGTTTCCTTTCTCATTCTTCTTTTCTTCCCTGTGCAAGGTTGGTGGGAACAGTAGATGATGTTAAAACAAAGGGCACTTCTGAACTATAAATGCATTTCTTACGTAAACTCTGTGGGGAAAAGTCTGACATTGGTGGAAAAGCTGTTCCTGACTAGATTTTCCCACACTTTGGAGAATTCTTGAATAGGTACTGTGTGTTTTCCAAGAATTCTCCAAAAAGAGTTTTCGAAAGACCCAGATTATTCATTTATAGTTCACCTTTCTAAATGAGACTCAGTATCATTGTCACAAAGTAAGAGAAATTAAGGTGTATCATCCTAAATATGTATGTATAGATAAGGAATAGATGTTGTGAAATAAAGTTAAGTGATTCAAAAAGTGAGGCATGCCACCAGTTATAGTAGGAAGCTGCACAAAATCACTTTGATTTCCCTGACAAGATACTTGCTTGACTGCCTTTGGTTGCGGCAGCGGGTGCTTATATATGGCCTTCCTGAGGTTGCTGTCACCTGACTGTCACCTGTCTACTGACCACCGACAACTGGCCTTTATCAGGCCAGAACTTTATAGCCAACTGATGCTGTTTCAAGCTGTACCCATTGTTTTAATTGTTATAATGTTTTATCGTGTTTTAATGTTTAATGTTTTAAATTGAAATTGTATTTATTCAAATGATGTTACACACACACACACCCCTGAGCCTGCCCGCGGGATAGGTGGGATATAAATGCAAATAATAAATAATAAATAAAATAAATAAATAAATAAATTTAGTATATTTGTATCTCATGAACTAGATCAGGCGTTTCAACGCAAGGTCAAAGTGAGAGAACGAGGGAGAGAAAACAAGACAGAGAGAGATTAGATTATTCTTTAAAAGTTTATGTTTGTTCGGGAATTTTAGCTTCTACTAGCATTTTAAAGTAATACATTGTATTAGGAATTCAAAATTCAGGATTTTGAGTACTGGATCATATATGGCTTGCTGTATTTTCATACAATGCAATCTAGATCGCAAATTCTAATGGTTTGTTTTCAGGATCATAGTTAGACATTCACAAAGCAGACTGAGTAATAAAATGGTGTCTGTATGTGAATTAATTAAATAAATAAATAAAAATAAAATAATTTGAGTGGGAGATAAACAATTTCATTAGGGCTTCTCACTATTGCAAAGGAGGATCCCTCCTGTACTAGGTGTTTCCACTCACACAAGACTGATGTCTTTTAGTGAGGAGAAAATGTCTAGTGTCAGATGAATGTGTTCCACATCAGTGGACTACCTCTACAATGGACAAAGAACAGCAAAAGAAGAAGGAAAAATATAAAAATTGAGTCTAAGTAAGACTCTTATCTTTCTTAATGTTTTGTCATTACTGCTGGGCCTGTTGTGGCTCCCTGATTTCCACTGTTGCCAGGCCCTCCACATCTCCCTGCCTCCCCCCACTGTCACCACTGCTGAGATTGGCACAGTTCATGGCCTCCCCCACCGCAGCCCCCAGCCCCCCTTTTGATAGTTGCCATTGCCACTGGATCCAGTGTGGCTCCTGCTCTGTGCCTCCAGAGCCTGCTCCCTACTCATCCCTTTTCCAGCCCCTCCTTGTTCTCTTGTCCCCCCCCCACCAGTCGCCTTCTTCTCCTGGGCTCACCCAGCTGTGCATTCATCCTCCCCACCAACTCACTCACTTGCTGGCCAGCTCAGCTGTCCACTTTGCTGTTCCCCTTCACCTTCTTTGTCAATATTCCTCTATCTTTCTCACACACACCCCTTCCTTACCTTGACTTCCTCTTCAGCTGCTGTCTTGGTGACAGGACCCTCAGCAGCTGTCGCAGCTGCAGCATGGCCCCCTGGCAGCCAGCAGAACCTCTGGCAACCACTGCATCAGCTGCACAGGGTAACTAATCTTCTCCCGCGTAGATAACATTATTATTTGGGGGGGGGGTTAAAGTTCACAATTAATTTTCAAAAATATTTAAAGATTTTTATTCAAACCTGGGGAGTCCCCCAAGTTGGGAGAAAAATTGTGTTTCTCTCAGTGTGGGCCTGATCTACATATTTAGATATCCACAGATCTGATCACACTTGATTAATAAATATATAGATATGATGATGGCATAGTTAATGTACAAGGCAGAAAATAATTAGCTACCTAAACAATAAAGAGTTGTGAATACAAAATTACAATTTGTGTAAGAAAAATAACCAAGCTACCCAGTTAAAAGTGTGGAAGATATCTTTATTTTACTGGAGGGAGGAGGATTCAAAATATAGAGAACATATAATACCTGTGTTCCACCGTGTTGTCATTAGCTGTAATTTTGAGCTCTTTTTTCCCTTTGGGGGGAACAAAATAAACCTTAGTTTGGATTACAACACAGTCATTTCTAACTGAGGTCTAATTTTCAAGTTGCAGGCAGCTACCACTTTAAAGCAGCTATCCTAAATATACTTATTAGGAAGTAACTCTCTTTGAATTAGTAGGGATTGCTTCTAAATAAACTTGCTCCGGACTGAGTTATAAATAACTTCATGTTATTTATGTGTGAAGAGCCATTACTATACAGCAGTATACCTAGTAGATGGGACAAAACCACTATTTCATGGCCTTAAAAATTTGTGGTGGCATGGTGAATACTGGCACAAATACTACACATGCTGAAGTGCACCACAAATGACAAATGCCACATTGTCTGCCTTAAAGTAGCCATTGTTCTTTGAAATCTATGGGTCTTATTCCTTTATCCCTTCTTAGAAAACAAAACTAAGGGTTGCCTTCAGACATCATATCATGCCAACATTAAATCTGAGTGTACACAAGCCTCCCTTCTGCCTTCTCGCACAGAGGGCAGTAATAAAATACAGGTTTAAAGCTAACTCTATTATATACCAATGTACATAACACCCAAATACATGCATTCATATATCAAGGGTAACATGTTTCCTTTGTGGCATTCTGTAGAAAACAGAATGGGAAATAGTAAAGTTGCATGCCCAAGTTTTGCAACAAATCAACTTTGAGTTTAATTTAACCTTGAGTTGCTATCTGAATGCAGTCAATGGGTGACTCCAAAGAGACAAGACTTTGCATGTGGTGTTGCTTGTTCCTTATCTTGGGCAGTGGGGAAGCAGTGGCATGTAAGGAATCCTATATGCTTATTCTATTCTGTGATCTATCAGTGCTTCAAATATAAGTGGATACCATAGATAAATAGCAAATATTCTTAAATTTGAGTTATCAGTCCTGTAATACATGCATACTTGCTTGTTAATCAGTTCAGACTCTCAGAACTTGCTGGAGTTATAGACGTGTTGCTTAAAATGTTAGACAACACTGATTATCTGGAGAGTTTTTTCCCGGATGTATTGATCCCTATTTTTGTACACTTTGCTTTCCTATGTGTTTTTCTTGGGAAGAATGACAGGTATTTTAGAGGATTGTCCAATGTTATCATAAGAGTCACTGATTTTATAAACTATTCCATTTTTCATTCCTCCTATTTTGGGTCTCCTCAGAGAGTTTTCTCCTCTCATAAAAACAATTCACTCAAAATGTCTTTTAATCTGCCAGACATGACCACTATCAAACATTCTTCATGCCCATGAGATTTTTTTTCTGCTCTAACATTTGTTTAATTGAAAAGAGAGTGTCATGTAGCATTTTAAGATCAGCCACATACCAGCCTCCAAAGTTTGCAAGTCTGTCAGCAAGATGTCATCCTGTAAGTATGAATGAATGACTCCCATTTCCTCTTTAAATTTCCTCTCACCATGCACAAATAGCGTTGTGCACTTCAAGAGTAGATATCTGTTTAAAACTTTATAAATTGATCTCCAATAAAAAGTAACAAGGTAAAAATAAAGCAAAATTCTTTACTAAATTACATTTCATGCTTACTGTTATACAGTTGGTATTTAGTATTTTTAAGTCTGCCTTAAAATAGAAAGGAGTAATTTAGCATTCTTCCCCAGGTATACAGAGGGTTAGATACAGAGTTACATTTAGAAGTTCATACTGCTTCCAAACTCAGTGTGAAATGCCACAGCTGTAAGCATCAGTGTGTCAGCTGCTTCCTGCAAGTTATGCAGAAAGAGTTTTAGCTTTATTCAGTCACATTTTTCAGTGAACATTCTTACTTCATCCCCCCCCCCCTTTCACTAGAACAATCAACCCTCAGGCAATTATCATGTGGCAACAGTTCAAGCTGGGAAGAAGGTTTGGATAAGCCAGATGAGCTCTGTGTAAATCTTTGAACTACCTGGTTGCAATGTTCCTATGAAGCATTACCACATGGTCACAATGGTAGTTGGACACTGGCCTCCATAGGGTTATCAATTACTGTTAATTAAGAAAGAAAAGCTGATTTTTGTTTTACTGAAAGCTTTAGTAGATCTGCATGTGTCATTGATTTAAAGAATGTATTTATTTATTAATTCATTCATTTAAAACCTTTCTATGTCACCTTTACACCCCTACACCCAGATAGATCAAGATAGGTAGCCATGTTAGTCTGTCTGTAGCAACAGAAAAGAGCAAGAGTCCAGTAGCACCTTAAAAACGTCAAAAAATTCGTGGCAGAATATGAACTTTCATGACGAAGGGTCATATCTTGCCACAAATTTTGTTAGTCTTTAAGATGCTATTGGACTCGTGCTCTTTTCTACCTTCCCACCCAATTAGGATCCCCAAGGTGGCAAATATAAAAACACTGAAATATTTAAACATTAAAACATCTAAGACATTAAAACAGCAGTTAAAATAAAATATACATAAAATAATCAAGTCAATAAAACATAAAAATGCAAACAGGTATAACATAACTGGGGAGAAGGGCCGATAACAGCTATTGGAGGTACACAAAACAAAACAAAGTCTTCATCCACTTGCAGAAGACAATAATAAACATCCACTAGCAGAAGATAACAATAGAAGGACAAATCTTCCTGGGGAGGGAGTTCCAAGGTTTTGGTGCCACGACCAAGAAGGCCTTTTCTTGAGTGGTCACCTGTCTAGCCTCAGATGACGGGGTACCCAGAGCAGGGTCTCTATAGATGACCAGAGTGGACAGGTAGGTTCACAGGAGACGGTGATTGTGACAACCTTTTTCATTCACACAGAGTGCCTTGACAGCCTCTTTCCACAGGTTCAGGATTACAGGTAGGTCAGGTAGTCACACATCACTACCCACCTTGCCTCTTTTAAAATATAAGGAGAGCCATGACCATTTCACATACCAGGTCTTCCCTCATACTAACAGAGACACCAGCAGACAGGATAGCCAATTCTCCTGTAATAATCACCCTTTAATAATTATCACACTTCACTTAGACACTGCATAGAATTATTGGGCTTGGGAACCATTCTGCTACCATTTTTTAATGATCTAAAATATATATACCAAGATCTTAGCTTGTGTATGTGTGTACTTTTCCCTAAGACAATCTACCCTCTGGGTTAAACAAAGAGGGAATTAACTTATTTCTGGTTTGAATTTACCATTGGAGTAGTTAAGGTAGAGGTTACAAAGTTTCTTTTTAATTGAACTTTTGAACTGTTTCCCTGTTCCAGCATTTGGGATCCTTCGTTCCTTACAAATCGACCCTTTCATTCTGTTTAAAGCTGCTCTGCTACTAGGGTTGCCAGGCCCCCGGTCCGGGTGGCTTTTCCCCCAATTTCTGGGGCTCCTGCCAGCACCCAAAAAAGCACATCATGTGTCGATGTTGTCAGTGCAATGACATAATGTGGAAGTAACCATAGAGTTTGGGCCAGAATGCTAGAGCATTGCTACACACCATCCCCAGCATGATGACATCACCCCACCACCACCACTCCCAGACGACTCCCTCCCATCCTCTACCAGCAGAAAAATCCAACCTGGCAACCCTATCTGCTGCACTGTTACACTCAGCCAGACTTACTCTTCTTTCAACTAACTGCTGTTCTCTACCTGTCTCCCTCACCATCATTCCATCAGCTCCCATTGGGTGCTCTTAGGGACAGAGAGAACCTAACCTATCTATCACAACAATCCTTTAACTGTACCAGGACATGTCCTTTTTCATGAGTTAGGCTCATCACAACCTGGGAAAGACCCATAGTAGCTGAGACTGCAAAATCCTCAGGCAACCCAGCAAACCTTTGCATGAATGTTGAAGTCCTCTAAAACTATCAATCTGGTGTTCTCCAGCATCAAGCCCAAGACCCACCTCAACATCTCCTGATAAACTGTGTGGCTAGTAAACCAGTAGAATGCTTAATTATCAGAATCTTAGCACTGTGTTGACTGCAGTTTACATTGGGAACCTTCAAAAAGAGGAAAAATTCATGGAGAATGATAACTGCTCCCTCTCCATGGCCTCCAGTTTAAAGCTGATAGAGGATCACATAACCAGGCAGAGTTAACTAAGATAAGTATACCCCATCTTTTTTTTCCCATAAGGGTTTCAGTTATGCAAACCACATCAGTCTTGCCCTTTTTCTGCAACCCAACAGCAGTGCAGTTTTATGTCTCACCAATCTGGCATTGTATAGCATCTAGAATAAAGTCAAGGAAATAGGGACTCTTCCATCTGTATCTGTCTAGATGGGATGGAGTTGGTGGTCAGCACTGACATATCTTGCTGGCCATCTCTGGAAGGTCTCCTTCTTCCTACCACCACATTCCTCTATTCCTAGAGACACTAAAATAGTCACTTTGCCCAACATCCTGCCATAATCATCAATGCCAGTAAAACTGAGGCCGAGAACATACTGGTATTCTATCGTGCCTCCACAGCGCGGCAGAACAAGGCGAGGGGAATTGCCCCCGCCGCGTGGCGTTCACATGCCGCCGCAAGGAAGCCGCTCGCAGCGTCTAGACTGTGGGCGGCTTCCGGTGGCGGCATCCGAACGCCGCATGGCTCCCCCAGCCCGGCCCACGTTCACACCCACCGGAAGCGGGTGGAACGCACGCACAGCAGCCGGGACACCACTTTGAAATGGTGCCTGGCTGCTGTGGGAGGAGCGCAGCGCCAAATGCGTTGCGTCCAGGCCGCCTCCTCCGGGCAGATGTGGCAGTCTGAACGGCTGCTCTGCCTCCACTTTTAAAGCGAAGGCAGAGCGGGCCAGACTGCCAGTCTGTCCTCGGCCTAAGTTACTGACATCCTGCCCAGGGATGTGAAGGCCAAAGAAAAAATAAGAAAATTTGGGGAAAGAAATGTGTTCTTTCCACCCCACACACTCCCCAAGTACTTTCACTCAGTCCAAATGTACAGCATGAAAATGTCGGAGAATCTCTTTTTTTCCAGTGGGAAAAATGGTTAATTTGGGGAAGCTCTGAAAAATCTCTTATACTGTAGACATATACAGTGTTTGCTTTTTGTTTGTTTTTGTTTAAATAAATTTGGCAAGTTATGTTACAAGTTTAACTTAATATCCAAATATACTGGCAGTCATACCTAATATGATTTTACGTGAGCATTTCTATCCAAACAATACTTTTTTTGTTTACGATAGAATTTTTCTATTTTTCTATTTTTTAATTTTTTCCCTACTTTTCAGATGGCAAAAATTAAATATACATGTGCTATGGTAGCACAGGTGTAGCAGTTTACAACTCTTTCTTAAAAATAGGGTACACATGTATTTTTTATCATAGGAAATGAAAAGAATAACACTTTTTAATTTTATAAATATGCCAAATAGTACAATTTTAAATGCTAAGTTATAAATGATGCATTTTATGTAGTTAAACCAGTTGAAGTGGTTTAAATTTGATGGGAACGTACTGTATATTTTTTAATTTTACCAAAATTTCCATCCCCACACCCACTCTCCACAAAGTGGTACTCTCAGAGCACCACTTAGGGTAGAAATCTGAGGCCCCAATTTACCAGCTAAGTAGGGAGGACCCAAAGACATTCTGTAGCTTTGCATTAGCAGTATCTGTTACCATTTAAAGTGGGTGCCTAAGGTTGCCACCCTTCAGCTGGGGCCTGTAATTACAACTGGTCTCCAGATCACAGAGATCAGTTCATCTGGAGAAAACAGATGCCTTGAAGGGTGCCCTCTATCATATTATACCCCACTGAGGCTCCATCCCTAAATCTCCAGGTTCTCAGCCCAGAGTTGACAACCCTAGGAGGTCCCCATTGGACCAATAAATCAAGTTACCTTTCTGGAGCAAACAAAAACTAAATTCAGCAGAATGCCAAACTGCGAAATACAACAGTGAGATAAACCAGGAAATGAGTGATGTTTTTGCATTCTAATAATTTCCGTAATCATTTCAGCTGCGCGGTCTGAAACATAAGGCATGGTTTTAAAGTATCTCTGCAGATATTTTTGTTATAATCTGTAGAGTTTAATGAAAGCTAATTGGAGGATAAATTCTAGTCTAATTAAAATATGGCTGTATAAATGTGAAGGATAAATGAAGGAAAATGCTTTATAGGGCAGAGAAATTCAAACAATTATTCTGAATACTCAGTCAAGTAATGCTTTGTACATGGTGATCATAGACATTGCCAGAAATAGAACAACCTTGAGAAAATTACTTTAAACTAATGTTTTAAGTTCTTTCTTTTAAAAGTATACACTTAATAGCTGCTTAAATGTTTTCTTGAAAAATAAAAAGCAAATCCTATCTTTATCTAAAACATACCATGCTCTGCTCATAGAGGAACATTCCATCTACGTTCTGTCATGATAAGCAGACGTAAATGTTTGACTTATGAGTTCTAATGAGATTTCAATACTGAGCAAACAATAAAAATTTATGCATTGCCTGGTTTTAGTGGCCTTTGGCTTCATGGTTAGTGTTACACCCTTTCAACAGCTTTGGTAACATTATGTTCAGCAGGCTTTAGAGACAAGGTGAATGTTATCACTGAAATACAATGGTGAAAATTGTGCAAATGGTGTAATAGATTACACTGTGCAAATGGTGAATTCCCAGTATGTAATAATTCAATATAATCTTTATCCTTATTTATTCTAAATAAATAAATATATTTATGATCCAGGAATATTTATTTACAAAACATGTATGCTACCTCTCCAGACCTTTTAGAGGAAGCTCACAACAGTAAAACAGACTGATGCACCAAGATCAGAGAGAGCTGGAGACAAAATCCTGGCTTATTTATGTTCTCCATAGAACATTCTAAGCAAGTGATTATCTCTCCATCTTAATTTCTTGTATGGAAATATGCCTCATTCTGGAAAAAGATTTTAGAGGAAAGTGGCTTAAAATACTATCCAAGTGGACTCAAGAGGGAAGTGGCTTTATTTTTTCATTAACAAGAGAAGAGAGAGAAAAGCAGATACCTGACTGTGGAACCAAGGGCGCAATCCTACACACCCATTAGCCACACGAGAGGGATGACTCACCGGCGGATCAAAGCAGCGCGATCTCACCAGCACATGTGGGAGGCGTCCTGCACCTGTCGACAAGCCGTGGACAAGCCATTTTGCTCCGCCGGAGAAGCAGAATAAAAAACCACCAGGGAAACCCCAGTATCAAACGGGTTGCTGTGGGCCACAGCCGGACTTTCCCCATGTGATCGCTCCAGCACGGACTTGTGGTGTCGGAGATAGTCTGATTAGGCTATCCCAATGCCATGCCATTGTTTTTTCCCCCTTCTCAGTATGCGCATCATTGCCATTGGAAGCTCTCAGGGTGGAGAAGCGATTTAGCGATCCCCTGTTTAAGCAAATCGAAAACCAACGACAAAAAAAACCCCAGCGACGAGTTGCACTGGCAGCTTCACAGACCTGTTTGATCGCGCAACTGCAGGCAAATTGCTCCGGGGCAAAATAGCCTTGCTTCCCCCCCCCCCCCCCCGGATTATCTCGCTTGTGTGGCCAGACCCCAGTCTGCCCTAAGGAATACATAACTTCTTTCTCCCATGAAACTTAGGCAGTTCTTTTGCAGATAGCTGTTTCTTAGGCAGGGGTGACACACTTTTATCCAAGGGGAGATTAAAACTGTCTTGTTTTTACCAAGGCAGGTAGGAGTCAATTCAAGCCAGGAACAGCAAGCACTATCAGAACTGTTGATTTCATAACAACAAGAGCTGAGCTAGGGTTCCATACTGCAAATCAACAGCTGGTGGGAGGAAAAAAATTGAAAAAATAACCATTGGTGTGACATTACTTCCAGGAAAGTGATGGAAGTGATGTCACGCCTCTCTAGGAATCATGGGTGATTCCAAGAGAAGACTGACATCACTTCCATGTTTTTCCAGAAGGGACATCATGCCATCACTGACTGCTGCCACCACTATATGCACACATACCTAGGCCCTTTGGACCTGTAAATCCTAAACTTAACTGAGACTATTTATAGGAACAAAGGCCTGCAACTCTAGCAGTAGCCTGGAGTCTGCAGGCATTCACAGCTGGACCTTGTCCAGTATCCTGCAAAGCCTTATACTACATCTAGGTCTCCAAATGCCTTGTGGTCAGCGGAAAGACCACAAGCAGCTAGTAGTGTACTCTGATGTCTAAGCTGGCTATGCCTCTGCCCAGGATTTCTGTCTTCTCTGCTCTCAGGATCCTTATGGTGACTGTGAGATCCTTGGGCAATTGTCCATTTCCTTTGATGGGTCCATCAGCAATCCTAGGTTCTGGTGGTGCCTCCTGGGCTTCTGGTCAGGTAGCCACACCTTGCTGCAAGTTCCCTGACAGCTCCTGGAGGGATCAGAGGGCCCAGGCACCTCAGGTTCTGTTATAATTTTGTCCTCCATGGCATCTACCATATGGTGTCTTAATCCCCTGATGAAGAATCATCGGGCCTAATCCCAACAAAAACTGTGTGGATCTCTGCTTCATATGTGTGTGAGCTGCACTGCAAGGATCCCAGTGGCTCACATCTCCTAGTAGTATTTACATATGTGGTACTCAAACCTTAGTCTAGTGATTACCAAGAATCTAGTTTCAGGTGTGTATCCATGTCGGTCTGCATGAGAAAGGCAAGATTTGAGTCCAGCAGCACCTGCAGACCAACAAGGGTATAAGATTTCAAGAGTCAAAGCACTTCTATCTGACAAAGGGAACTTTGACTCTCAAATGCGTATACCCGGGAAATTGTGTTGGTCTTTAATGTGCTACTGGACTCCAGTTGTGCTCTTCAAGAAGCTGAAAGTGTACATCTACCAGGAAATCTTTTTTTTATGAATGAGAATTATTCACTATTGCTAACATCACCCATTTTCTCTTCATGTGGGAGAAAAGCTTGTTTTGTACAGCATCTCAGATTATTTACTTCATTTATACTGCACCTTTCTCCCCAACGAGGCCTTAATGCAGCTTGCATTATTTTCTCCTCCATTTTACCCTCACAACAACTTTGTGAGGTAGGTTAGACTGAGAGTGTGTGGCTGGCTCTAGATCATCCAACAAGCTTCTCTGGCAGAGTGGGGATTCGAACCTGGGTCTTCTAGATCCTAGTCCAATACTCTAACCCAAGGGTGTCAAACATACAGTCCAGGGCTGGAACCGGCCCATCCAGGGCTCTTTTCTGGCCTATAAACAACTGGTGTAAGGGAGAGAAGGCAGGAGGCTGTTCAGAAGGAAAGGAGCAGGCGCATGCAGTGAGGTGTGCGTGGTCAAAGCTGTCAAGGTATAGAAAGGAAATTACTAGGGGGCAAGACTATGAAGCTAAAATCGTGGGGGGGGGGGGGATGGCAGCAAAGGTGAAGAGGAGGCATGGTATTTTTTTCCTCCCACCTCCTCCAACCACAGCTCAGTGAGGATAGGTGAAGCCACTACATGGGGGTGGGGGCTGAAATGAGCAGCCAGTGCTGCCACCACCACACCAAATGGCAACTGTGAGGGGGGTTGGAGAGAGCAACTGCACAGAGTAGCAGTTGCTGATGAAGGGATAGGGCCAGCAGGGGAGCAAGGAGGAGGAGGAGGGCCAGTGCATGGGTTGGGAGGCAACTGGGATGTCTTGTGCATGCCACCTGAGGGGCAAGACGTCCCAATCTCAGAAGTGAGTGGAGGAGCAGAGAAAAAGGGGTGCCTCTGTCACCACTACATATCTGAACAGTCACAGAGCAGGAAGGCAGAGTGAGTGTCAGGGAGGGTAGGGGACGGCAATCTCCTTTCTGTCTCAGACCTGTTCTCAGCCCATGAAAGAAAAGGGGTTGCAGGAGGACAAAAAACACCCTTTGGAGGTTTTGGAAACAGCTTCTCCATCAGCCCTTCCATTCAGCTCTGGCACTTCTATGAAAAATGCAGGAGGGATGAGAGCTGGTAGGGGGGGTCTGGGAAAGCCAGGTTCAGAACCCCCCGCCTCCTGAGCCCTTGGGTCACCCAAGGCTGGTCTCTCAACCTGGACCACCTCACATTGGGGTGGTGGGGATGCGGCATTGGAAGGGGAAATCTGGAGTGGAGGGAGAGAGGAAACAGAGCAGGAGACGGATCATAGCCCTGCCCAACTGCTGAGGCTGGGTGTATGGGGGGGGGGGGGTGCGCTGAAAAACTACCTTATTTACTTGCAAGGAGCATGATCCATCATCTCCTAAAAGTGCTATATGAATGAAAAGTAACTAATTTGTATGTAATGTAAAATACCCCCCTTTTTATGGTATTGCTTAGAAAAAAACCTTTTTTTGCGTATGATTTAAATACATTGGGGGGGGGGGGAGGCTTTTGTGGATTCCCCAGTAAATCAGTTGCTTTCACTCCTACAAATCAATTGCTTTTGTTTGTATATTGAGTAAAATTAATATTGTTACTTGGGTTTGCCTGTGTCCTTTTATAAATATCATTTATATCTCCAGTACCTGGCATTACATTTTATGACACACATGGCTCAGCCCAACAAAGCAACATTTATGTCAGATCTGATTGTGGTAACAAATGAGTTTGACACCTCTGCTCTAACCACTGCATTGTACTTGGTCTCTCACTTTACTTGGTCTCCCCAATTATAATGTTCTGAAACAAGTGTAGACCAGACATATGTTTACTTGGGCTTCGCGCTGTGCAAACTAACTTTTATCATTTATGTTAGTTCCATACCACATAAACTTGAATTGCAGAATAATGGCAGGTCTCTGGACAGCCACTTCAGTGGCAATAATTATAAAATTGTCATGTCTATTCCAAAATTTGTAAACATACACAACTGATATATTTGACTCTGCTTTATTTTAAGACAAGACATATAAGCGATTAATGTTTGCTGTTTACCCCTGTATGTTTTTCTATCTATCAAGAACTTTCCTCCCCACCTCTTCACCACCACTATATATATTGAATGGTTTAAACCAAATTCTTAAAAGGCTTCCTGGTTTACAGCACTACAGTATAGTAATATTTTGAGTACTTCACACATCACAATCAAAAAGATTGTGTAGATCACTCACATGCACTAGTGAGCATATTCTTGGATTTTACTGAGAATGTTTCATGCTTGCCCATGAAAGCTTATACCTTGAATTAAACTTTGTTGGAATTAAAGATGACACTGGACTCAAATGTTGTTCATGAGTAGAATTAACTTTCTTTGCCTTCCCACTTTTGCTGCAGCCCCAAATCACTCCCCCTCTGGTACTGCTTCTGGGAGACAAGAGACCCTCAGGGTTAGACCTGCTAAAGACAGATTACGCCTGTCTAGGTTTGGTAGATCGAACTCACGGCCTTCCCAACCAGTATCACCTCTGCCTTGTCTGTGTTAAGCTTCAGTTTGTGCAAACTCAGCCACAAGATGATAGTGGCCTAGGATCTGCATAGCTGTCTCCAGAGGCTTAAAAATGTAAAACTACATGTCATCCACATATGGATAACAATCCAGTCTGAAGCTCCTGATGATTTCAGCCAAAGACTTAACATATGTATTGACTGCTTTTATAGTGGTAGTGACAGCTTGTTTTCACAGGTGATAGACCACAACAATTATCAAATTGTTCGTGTGCATAGAGTCCCCAGTGATGCCATCTGCTCTTAAAACAGAAGGTTGGAGGAAAGGGGATATTTTTAAAAAAATTAAAAATCAAAAGATATCCTGAAGTTGATCAATTGTGTTGCAAAATTTGAGATTTCCAATAACTCAGTATATTTAAACTTCAAAATACTTAAACCCTATAAAATGTACAGGTAGTTGTGCTAGTATATTAGAAAAACACCTCCAAAAAAAGCAGTTCATAGACAAAACAGGGTTTTGCATGCCAGGTTGGTGGGTGGGTGGGAAGTAGAGAAAGACTCAAGGAAAGGTGAGGATATCGGTATTGCCAGGAGGAGGGAAAGAGGAAATATTGTGGGGAAGGGTGATATAGGGGAAATGAGGTGTCTCCTGCAAGTCCTTGCAGGCTCCTCCTCTACAACTGGTTCCAGCCCGTTAGCCAGCACCGTACACTTGGGCCCTAATTTTTCTGGGTAGAGGATGCCAGCAGGAGAGAAGGGAGGAAAAAGCTGTAGACAAGGAGGCAGACAAAGGTAGGTAGGTTGGCTGGTGGGGGTAGGAAGGAGATAAAGGATCAGGAAAAGAGGAGAAAGTATAGGGGCATTCAGGGAAGGGAAAGATTAAATAGTGGGGCAGGGGAAACTGAGAAGCCCCCCACAAGTTGTTGTGGATCTCCTGCTTGTAACTCTTAATTGCTAGCCTTTGTCTTTGCCCCACTGTAATAACTGCCCACACAGAAAGTAACTAAAGTGCTGGAGCCTTGTAAAGAAGCTGATTGCCAGATTCTTGCCTACTGGTGCAGTGGTACTCAACCAGTAGAATACAGAAGTGGTCTAGGTGGGACTCAGGGTTTTCATAACAGTTACTAAGAATTTGTTTTCCCTCCATCTAGTTGTCTGCCTACAAGTTTGATGTGTCTTCTTCCTGCTGACTGTACCTGTCACGGCTTGTCTATCTGTGACCTTTTGGCATGCTAGTAGTAAAAATAACATGCCTGTAAACATATAAAGGTCCTTCTCTGAAAAAGTGGATTTTTTGTTTCTGGCATGATGGGATCCAGGTTCTTTGATAGTATGATTGGTGGGGTGTGAGATACAAAAGGTTGAGAATCACTGCATTAGTGCAGTCCTAAGTAGAGTTACGCTTTCTAAGACCATTGTTTTTATTGGACATAGAAGGCTATTATGGTACTTAAGAATGCATTATAAGTCTCATAAGAACATAAGAGAAGCCAAAGTTGGATCAGGCCAATGGCCCATCCAGTCCAATACTCTGTCATATAGTGGCCAAAAATAGCAGGTGCCATCAGGAGGTACACCAGTTGCTTAACTGGGTTTACTCTCTAGTAGAAGTGGTTAGGATAGCAGTAACTACAGCATACCAAACTAGTGTCTTCCACTATTCCCCAAATCCTACCTATTCTGAAGTAAGAAAGCTTCAAGACAGATATATTGTTCCACCTTGGCTTCCCTGCTACAGTGCTGTTTTTGGAAGCAGCCATATGGTTTCATTCTCTATTCACTTTAGTTTGGTGTTCTCCCTTGCTTTGCTGCCATCTTTATGAAGCTTGGTTGAGTATGACTTTTTCAGAAATATTACAAAGCACCTTTGGATGCTTTGTGGATGGAGAGAGGTATATTTTTGCCTCTCCTGTACACATCAATACCATTTACCTTGTCTCATCCCCCTGGTCTCCATTTTGCCTGCATCACTAGAGGACTTTTCAGGCTATTTTAATAATTGGTAATTGAGATATTGCTATAGTGCAACATTATAATGATCTTCTGCCATGATCTTCCAGTTCTTAACTTTCATTTTTGTTTTTGTTTTTAAGTAAAACCACCTCTGTTAGTCTCTTGCCTTGAAAACCATATGGAGTCACCATAACTCAGCAGCAACTTGGTGGCACTTTACACAAACACATCATAGAATCAGAGAGTTGGAAGGGACCTCCAGGGTCATCTAGTCCAGCTCTCTGCACAATGTAGGAAATTCACAAATACCTCCCCCCACACCCCCAGTGACCCCTGTTCTGTGCCCAGAAGCAAGGCTTGGAGAAAATTTCTTCCTGACCTCAAAGTGGTGATCAGCATTTCCCTGGGCGTATAAGAAAGGCCACGAGAACTAAGCACTGATGCAACCCTTCCTGTTCACCCTCTCATGATTTGCCTAAGTTCAAAGAATCAGCATTACTGTCAGATGACCATCTAGCCTCTGTTTGAAAACCTCCAAAGGAGAGCCCACCACCTCCCAAGGAAGCCTGTTCCACTGAGGAACCGCTCTAACTGTCAAGAAGTTCTTCCTAATGTTCAGCCAAAAACATCACAAGTCCTTTTCATGGTAGTGTTATAAGGTGAAAGGTGCTGGCTGCCAAATATAAAGTTGGGATTCAGATACATATTATGATTTTTATAATCTGAAGAACCTAGGAGAATGTGACCAATATTTACATATTAAAAGATATGGAGACGCTAAATATTCACTAAGAGACACAAAGTATTTTCAAACACACCAGCATTCTTGGCCATAGGAATGTAAAAACCACCTTAGAGAAATGGCATATTGGGGGGTTGGGGTCAGTATCCAAATTAAAGAAGAAGTGTTCTGTGGAACTCAAAAGCTACTTCCTTGTTTTCGGAGCATCAGTTGATCTTGAAAACTAATAATCCATATTTCAACATCAGGGATAGTACTTTACATATTGACCCATATTAATGGTTTTATTTATTTATTTTTTGTGGCTTATTTTCTGGCTCTTTTCACATGTAAAATATGGTTGATTTCAGTGCTTGGGGAAGGAGGATTTGGTGGGAGGGTTATGACTTTGATAATATTTGTGGCAAGGATAGGAATTGAATCATATTTCTGATCCCTCTGGATTCAGTGTGTGCATGCAACCACAGCTTCTTGCACTGTAATGGAACTTACAGGGGACTCCCAAAAAGGTCCACTATTGACCTCAGTGCTGTTAGCTAGACAGAGCCCTTCCAGTCCTGCTCCTTATTCTTAGAAATAATGTAAAGGAAAGCTGGATCACACCATCAAATGGGAAAGAAGATTCTGCATATGTTCAAATTCAGAATCACTTTCCCATTTCAGTTTCTCCCGGATGTAATCTTATGGAGGGAGTGGGCTTGAGCCCTGGCACCCACGCTCCTTTTCCCCATCCCTAACTCCCCTGACTCCTGAGTCTTTGGGGGTGCAGGCATAATGCCTAGATGTGCAGTGATGGCCATGGCTCTCCTGGCAGCAGGCAGGTTTCAGTGCTGGGTGCAGGGCAGCCTACACGTGAGCAAGCAGCAAGTTCCTCAGCCCCTCTGTGCTTTGCCTCCAAGCATCATATTGGGGCAACCAAAAAGAGGTAGTGAGAGGAGGAAAGCACTGGCCTGAATACTGCAGGAGTGGCAGGAAGGGCTGAGAAGGGATGCAGCACTGATGCTCCTGTATGCCCCACCATACACGAGTCTGTTAGTATCTTTCTGAAGACTGTGCCTTGTTTGGCCCTTTCAAACCATTATGCATCTCCAAAGAAATTAGCAGTTGCCACAGACACTTACAAATTGTAAGACGAATGATGTGCCTGCTGTCTATCTCTTAACCCACGAAAGCATAGGTATGTGTATTAACTGGGCAAAAATATAGAGATTTCAATCCTATGAGTACACAGACCTATGTAAATAACTTCTGATAACAATTTGTTATCAGAATCTTGATTAGAGGATCCAGCTTTCGGGGCTAACAAAGATGGATTGTTTTTATGTATTTTTAACAGTGGATTCAAGGAGCTGGTCTTGGTGCAGCAATCTGTTTCGCTATTCTGTTTATCAGCCCATCATTCGCTGACTGACCCAGGTAGCTGCACCTGTGACCAGTTTTTGTAGCAATCTCTGAAGAAAAATGCAAAAATAATCAGCACATGTTTGCCTTACATCCATCTCTGTCATCTGGGAACCTGATCCTGATAGTATCGTGAGCAGTGATAACACATTCTGATATTATTTTCAGGTTTTTTGTCTAGACAGAGAGGAGCAACCACTACAGTATCTCTGCAACACACATATGATGGGGGGGGGGGGGGATTATAGGCTGGAGGCCAGAGGGGAGTGGGGGTAGTAAGCTGTCTATATTTTCTAAAAAGAAGAAGTTAAAAACCACCACCTACTCATCAGGTGGTTGGAGACTGAGGTTGTAAAAATGTGCTGCAGGCAGAAGTTCTGAAAAATCCCAGAAAGTGTTGAAAACATCTCTAAACAAGGTATTTTTCTCCTGCACCTTTCTTGCTAAAGGTCCCAATTGCTGCCAAGAAAACTAGTGAGAATGTTAGCTGCCAAATAAAAAATTTATGACAGTGTTTGGCAAAGGACTGTATCGCTGCTTGTTTTATACATTTCCACAAGGCTATAGAAGGGGCTTTTTTTTTTTGAACACATACAGTTCACTGATCATTGTGTTCTCTAATAATAAAAAGTAAAGCCAAAGTAGGATTAAACAATATAACTTTTTATTTTTTTAATAATCACCTATAAGTATTGGCTATGGTGAGAAAATATTTTTTCTATGGCATTCCCACTATATTTTAATATATAGAAAACACCTGGCAGGCATCCTTGCTGGGGTGAGTCAAGTCTCATAGTAAAATACATGAAATCATCAATTAAAATGTATTGCTTTTGCATTTGTGCTTGTTATACATCGTCTGGGTCAGTAAAATGCTTGTTGGAAAACATAAAGGGACTCATTCACAACTTGGGCACGGCATTTATAGTTGAAAAACAGGAGAAATAATAGGCTGGAATTGTATACCTCTCCAATATCAATTACGCTTTTGTGCTGTGTCATTAAATTAATGTTGTGGAACAAAATATATATTTCAATATGTATTGAGTGGAGAGAGGGGCTATTTTTACTACAAAGTTATCACATTGACAGTAATGATTAAGCTGGCTGAAGTCAAAACCCTTTTAGGAGTTACTGTGCCTGTCTAAAGGTACAAAATTATCTCTCTACCAAGCAGCAGTCAAGTTAGGGCTCCAGTTGCTAATTAGCTTTATTTAACATAGATCTCATCATTTTGGTTTGAAAGCAGAGGCTCACAGCAATAAGACAGAGCTCTGGGCACTGGAAGAGTACAACCAGAACCCAGAAATGCCTCCTGTTCTAGGTACGATAGGACATAGAATATTTTTTTTCTTTTAATATCAAAAGCTTAACTACTCACTGGTGGAAAGGAAAGCCATAGGCTTTTATTGAGCATCTTTAAAGAAAATAAGAAACCTTCTTACAAAACAGCATATTATGCCATAGAGGAGAAGGGAACCCTTCCTGTTGTACATGGTTTGACAGTGCATACGTAAAGGGAATTCCATTTTGGTGGAGTCCCCAGGGAGCTCCTCTCAATACAACCCAACTCTGGGACATCTCAGCCTAGGAGGAACATTGTCACTCTTCTATTGCCACCTGTTGGTAGCACATCAGCATTGGGACGTTCATTGGTAATTATCTAGTAACTACATATATCTCGAGGGCTGCAGTGGCTCAAGCAGTTAAGACGCTGAACTGCAGACCAGAAGGTCGGTAGTTCAGCAGTTCAAGACCAGAGTGCTGTATGATGGAGTGAGCTCCCGTCTCTCCTGCCGACCTAGCAGTTCGAAAGCAAGAAATTGCAAATAGATAAATAAGTACCTCTTTGGTGGGAGTGTTCCATGCACCTCGGTATCTAGTCATGCTGGCCACATGACCACGGAAACGTCCTTGGACAACGCTGGCTCTTCAGCTTGGAAACGGAGATGAGCACCACCTCCTTAGAGTCGGATTCGACTGGCTTTCGAGCAAAGGAACCTTTACCTTTACCTTACATACATCTCAGTGTTACTTTGTCTATTACAGCCACAACTAGAGGCCATCAAAATATGTTACATGTTGCACTGATGCATATAAAAACTATAATGCTTGTAAGCCTCCCTTACTTCATCTACCAGCATAATTGTGTTGTAAACTACATTTTGAAGATTGTTATACTTTTAATTTTTATTTTTCTTGTACCCCTGGGGTTCACCTCATGTTTGTGGAAACATATGATCTTGTAGGGGTTTTTTTATCCACATAATGAAACCACTTGTTAAATGGGTGATCATTGGTGTTTTACTTATGGTATATAATAAGATCTAGTGTAAATGAAACACTTATGCAGCATTTATTGTCATTGTTAATAATAGTTCACACTAAAAGAACTTTTGACCTTGACTTGATCCAGAATGTTCATGCTCATGCAGTGCCCATGAAGCACTATCATGTAGTACCCACATGTACAAGAATTTTATCATTCACTGTAGGGCATGGAAATGGGTGACATTGCAATTTTTGCCTTACAATGGACAGGCCTATACCTGTATGGCAGCAGAATGTATGAAGCTGCTCTGATATTGAAAGAGATACAGGATCCTAGGCATAGAGGAGTTCCATATGCACATCTGGAATTCTGTATCTTTGGTGTAGTCCAGCTCTTTATTAGTAACTAGGAATAAGGCCCATTGTGGAAATAAATACAACGGGCTCTAGAAAGAGTGGGAGAGTGCCAAGGCCTTGGGCACTCAGCATCAAATTTGCTTCGGCAACCTCAGCAGGGTATAATGACACAGAGTCTACCATTTTCTCCAGGGGAACTGATCTCTGTTACCTGAACAGCAGTTGTAATTCAGAGTGATCTCCAGCCTGCACCTGGAGATTGGCAACAGTGGTTCCCCAAGAGGGAATAGCTGGTTTGGAGGGCAGAGTCTATGGCATTCTACCTGTCTGAGGCTCCATCCCTCCTTAAACCTCACCCTCGCCAGGCTCCATCCCTCAAATCCCCAGGAATTCCCCACTTGAAGTTGGCAACCCATTCTCCTTCTCAGCTAAGCATCAACCTACCTTTATTTCCCCCTCACTCTTCAGCTTTCCATCTCCTCCCCACAACTGCAGCCTCTACCGTGCTCTGAAGCCCTGACTGCCACGTCACATTGGCTGTCGGGGGGGGGCATCTCAGCAGAGTATAAGGACACAGAGTCCACCATTTTCTCTAGGGGAACTGATCAATACCATCTGAACAGCAGTTGTAATTCTGAGTGATCTCCAGCCCTCACCTGGAGACTGGCAACAGTGGTTCCCCAGAGGGAATAGCTGGTTTGGAGGGCAGAATCTATGGCATTGTACTTGTCTGAGACCCCACCCTCCTCAAACCTCACCCTCTCCAGGCTCCATCCCTCAAATCTCCAGGAATTTCCCACCTGGAGTTGGCAACCCTTTCTCCTTCCCAGCCAAGCATCAACCTACCTTTATTTTCCCTTCACTCTTCAGCTTTCCATCTCCCCACACACACACTTGCAGCCTCTACCGTGCTCTGAAGCCCTGACTGCCACGTCACCCTCTTTCCCGCATTTTTTGGCCTTGGGGCAGCTGGGAACTGTGGGTCAGTAGATGAGGAAGCTCCATTCAACCCAGTGAGTGATACCCCTGCAGGCCCCTCTCTGGAAATACAGCTCAATTAAACCTTATGGGGGAACATTTTAAACAAACAACCACAGACAGGAGTCATCTTTCAAACACAGGTAACTGCTATTTCGTTACTCCTACCAACAGCCACTGAGAGAACAGTTGGTCCCACACAGGAGGCAAGCAGGAGAAGCATCTTCATCAAGAGAGAAAGCCATCTGCCAGAAATTCTGTCAGGGCACAGAGGCTGAAGGAGTGGGCGAGGAAGAGGAGCAGACCCAGCATGCGAGTACTCACAGCCAGTGGATAGGGACAGCTTCTGAGTGACACTTCAGGGAGCCAACTGATTTTGGCATGTGTGGAATGTTCTGGAGAGTGCCACTGCCAAATCAGGATTATTATATAGAGAAGTGGGTTGGATTTGAAAGCAGAGTTTTGGAATGCAATGATGGCTTATTCAAATTTCTGAAGTATCCAAAAACTATTTCATTAATCTGTCTTTAGTAGAGTTCCAAATACCATTTTGAGCAAGAAAAGTTTACAATGGTCAGATATCTGCATTCCTTTCTTGAGGACACAGGTACATTTAGCCCACAGCAGAGAGAGCTCATAAGTATTCTCCACAAACACTGAAAGAATAAGCCATCACACTGTCCACGGATTCTTGACTCTAATCTCATTACTCCTGAGAGTGAAAGTACCTGCTTCTGACTTCCTATCCTGTTGTTTTTCCCAATATATAGAAAGTTAGTTCTTTTATTAAAGCATGATGTTTGAGGTATGTCACTTCCCTAGTAGAAATACTTTTTACACACTGAAAAGGAAATACTTTAAATAGTAGCAAGTGTCTTCTGTTGGCTAATTCTCTATCAGTCAAACCATTTGTGAATACATCGATCTTTTTATTTATTTATTTATTTCCAAGTCTGTCTTTGCTATTCCCAGGGTTTCTCTGAATCAGTTGGGCAAACAAAAAAAATGATTTTTATTTGTTGTGCTGGTCTACTGTAAAATTAGCTTATGAACTGTTTTCTCCCCCCCCCCATTTTTTTTAGAAGAAGGCTCAAAGCACACAGCTCAGGTTGAAAAAAATAAGCCTATAGCAGTCAAAATTGTTGTCTGAAATGTCTTCAGACTGGAAGGCTGAATTTATTGCACAAAACAAGTCCTAGCAATGTGGAGGTGTGCAGTCCTGCTCATTATCCCTGGGAAAAACGGGGAACCAAAAAGCACAGTAAAAAATTAAATTTTAATAATGCTAGTGATATTTTCTAAATCCTTCTTGACAGAAAGATTCTCATTATTTTTATCTGTCTCCGAGTAGGCTCCTTTAATGCCATCTTCACAAATGGCCTTAGCCATGATTGTTTTCTTTTCTTCATAGCATTCAGGGGAGGGGGTGGAGGATGAATATATATGATACATTCTAAAATGCTTTCCTATCACTCAAAAAGTGCCATGAAGTACTAACATTTTGGATAGCACATTTTCAGGAACAATTGCTGTATCTGCCTCAGGTTTTTCTCTGACTCTTTTCTCCTCAAAAGAGGTCAACACAGTTAAAATTGTAGACATCTTCCTATAGAAAAAGACTCTCACCCAAGAACAAAGAAGAAATAAACATAAATGTAAAAGCAGTGTCCACCCTCTAATCTGTCTACATTTTAGACCCATGGATTAATTAAGATTTCTCTCAGAGATTCAATATAGAAGCTGTTTGACTTGGCATTACATCTGCTGTACAAAGATTGCAATTCTGAATGCTGGTTTAGATCAGCCTTCTCTGAAAATGTTCAATTTGTTTCCTGAATATTTGTGGGATTTAAACAAAACTATACTTATCATAGTAGCCAAGACACAGTCATGTTTGTTCTTGTTGGCTTTTCCTGTGCACATGCTCCTGCTAGTAAAGTAATTGTTCTATCTACATGAATGTTTTTCTTCATCAGTGATTTGGAGTACACACATCCCTAAACCAAATATTTTCCAAAGAGCTGACTAAATATAGAGTCCAAAGAATAAGCCACTTATCCCCACTTTTTCTAAGGAGCCATTCTTTAACATCTTGTTGGGGGAAGTCATCTTTTGAGAGCTTATGTGCTTCTTCACACTTTGGGTTGGCTTGAGGTTTAATACATGTGTTTAAGGCGACAAATGATTTAGATGTTTATGAGCCAGATACTAAGCAGCTTAAAAGTTTTTCTCATGAGTCTAAAGCATCCCCCCAAAGCTTGTTTTTTCCCCTTCAAGGACAATGTCTGCCAAATAGCAGTTACCTAACCATATTTATTCTGGGTGCCTAGTGAGGGTAAGCTGCAGTGAACAAAAGACTGTAGCCAGGGGTCATTTTGTAGAAAAAGAGGTGCAAGAGCTCATTAGCATAACTCATTCACATGACTTATTTGCATATGGTACACCACCTGACATCACTGGAAGTATGTCAGAAGGCAAGAGAGAGAGAGAGGAAGGAAGGAAGAGCTGGCAGAGAGGGGACAGCTACTAATCCAAGCCTCAGAAATACCACTATTCTGGGAGGATAGCTTCAGTGGTGGCTGAAGCCTTCAGAAGGCTGGTCAGAGGAACAAGGACCTTTCCAGGGGATGGGGTCATTTTGCTGCAGCCATGACATAAGCAGGTGGGGGGGGGGCTGGCACCAACTGCCGGAGCTGCGCTCCCCCGAGCTCCTGCTCGAAATGACCCTTGACTAGCTAAATGAAAGGAAATGGTCTGGTGTTTGAGCTGTGTTGTTTTACTGTTATGAAACGTATCTTCTTTCACCTGAAATTATTGTTTATATAGTAAAACCTATGTGCTCAAGTTATTATAAATTATTTTATTATTTTATGTTTCCTGTGTGTTACTGTGCCATATGATAAATAAATAATAGATACTTAAGTGGCTACTGGCCTTGTAAGCAACAAGTATGATGACTGGTTGGCCTTCAAGTACTGTTTATGGGGCCAATCTGACATCAGTTTACCAGATGGATCCAATTCTCTGTCGCTGGATCATTGCAGGATTTCTTTCTGGGTATGGAAGACAGTGTGGGATATGTCTGGGATAGGAGGCAAACCTGTGTAAAGTATATTCAAATCAAAAGTGGCGGGTTAAGAGAGAGAGGAATTAATGGAGTACAAGAGGCAGGTTAAGGGAGAAGGAAATTAATTGAAGACAGGCAAACAAAAAGTGAAGTGTGAGCAAACAGAGGAAGCTTGCAAATGTACTCAGGAGAACAGCTCAGCACTTCCATAGAAGTAGCCAAGTGACTTGACTCAGTAGCCCATTCCTCAGAATTGAGGAACTGGAGGAGGCTGGGAGGTTTCAAAACAGGAAGGGAAGTATGGTTTGGTCCCTATGGATCTTAATTTCCAGTGCTGGTTGGTTTGCAGTGTGTGCATGTTAACAAAGAAGGTTTTTGTTGTTGCAAGACAGCTGAAGGTGATTGCTGCTTAGGGTTGCCAGCCTCCAGGCAGGACCTGGAAATCTCCTGCTTTTACAACGGATCTCCAGATGACAGAGATCTGCTCCCCTGGAGAAAATGGCTGCTTTGGAGGGTAGCACAGTACCCTCCCCAAACCCTGCCTTCTTCAGGCTCTGCCCTCAAAATCTCAAGGTATTTCCCAGCCCAGAGCTGGCAACCCTCTTAGTACTACATTATCGACAGTGGCAGTAGTTTTTCATAACACCTGTCTGTGAAGGCGTATGTACAAATTTTATCTCATTTATTCATGCAAGATTCCAGAAAGGCTGGCAATTCTTATTACAGTTTTATAAACATGGGCAGCTTTAAATGGCGCAAACTATAGTGGTTGGCATAGAGGCCCCTGTGTAAATGTGGTGGTCCAGCATGCAATTTATCAGAGGACACTGGGGAGCAGGATAGGATTCTCCCACCTCATAGAGACCACACTGGACTGATGTTGCCACTAAAAATATATATATTTCTTTGTACGATAAACCAACCCATTTAGTTTAGGTCAGGGCTAAACTCTTCTGTGCAAGAGATGCAACAGTTCTTTTTTTCATTCATGCATTTGTTTTTTGATGCTTAGAAAAAGAAGAGCAGCTCAGGAATAGCATACATATAGTTTCATTTTGTGATGATCATAGTGCCTTGCATACTAAAGAATATCAATAGATCTAATTCTCTACATGGCGAAATCTGTGGATACTTAAATCCAGAGTCTGGAGTCATGAACAGACAAGACATATCTGTCTACAAACCTGAGACAGCCCAATGTTTGCACAAGAATCTGAAATCCTAAAAAATAAATAAATAAATTGAGGGGTTAGAAAACCCCAATAGAAGCAGCACCTACACCTTAAGAAATGAATGCACTCAGTGGCTGTTGCTAGGAAACCATAACAGTATGGCCAGCCTTCAAGCCATGGTTTCTGTCAGTAAATAGCATGGGGACTGTTTTGGCCTTTGAGGGAGTGGACTCATTGTGGTCAGGCCCACTTGTAACTGCCAAGCTACTTGCTACCACACAGCTTGTTTGGCTCACCCAAAACTGGCTGCTTGCCACTGTTAACAGCACCCTCACCCACACAATAGAAAAAGGGAAAGGTGAGGATAATAGGGGTACCCAGGAGAAGGCAAAGTGGAATAGCGTGGGGAACAGATACAGGCAGGGGTCTGTTGGGGCCGGAGCAAGGCGGAGCAAAGCTTCGCCAGCTCAGGACTGGCCAGTAGGGCAGCCACAGGCTGAATCAGATTCTCTAATCTAATTCAGCTCGCTGCCGAATCACTGCCGAAATTCAGCAGCAATTTTAAAAGCCACTGGAGGAGAGGGGGTTTGAGGGAGAGGCTCCAAACTTGCAGGGTAGCTGCTGGGGCCTCTCCTCGAAATGCCCACCAAGTTTCAAGAAGATTGGACCAGGGGGTCCAATTCTACAGGCCCCCAAACAGGTTGCCCCCATTCCCTCCATTGTTCTCTATGGTAGGAAAAAAGTTAACATTTTTTCCCTCCATAGAGAACAATGGAGGGGATGGGACAATCTGTTTGGGGGCCTGTAGAATTGGACCCCATGGTTCAATCTTCTTGAAACGTAGTGGGTATTTCGAGGAGAGGCCCCAGCAGCTACCCTGCAAGTTTGCAGCCTCTCCCTCAAACCCCCTTTCCTCCAGCCCCTCATATACCCTATGAGTTTTTGCCATTGATTTCAATGGCCCATAGGATATAATGGGGCTGAAACTGACATTCCCTTTCTGACACACTTTTGGTGATGTCAGGGGACATGGCATATGCTAATGAGTCATGCTAATGAGTCATGCTAATGAGCTCCTGCACCTCTTTTTCTATTAAAGGACCCCTGGACAACAGGGGAAATGAAGGTGTCCCCTGCAAATAGTGGAGGGGAATGAGATGCCCCCCACAAGTCCTTGCCAGTTGCCCTCTTGTATAATTACTAATTTTCATGTAGTGTTTTCTGCTCGACTTGTCTTTATCAATTGAACTGTATATGTGTAAACTCTAGGCTTAGGCCACCACCAAATAGTACAGAAACCTTTAGTATGCAGTAGTTGCTGTTGCCTGCAGAGCTGACATCCCTTCACCAAAATTTGATTTAGTATAGTTAAATGCTGAATGGATGAATGTTCCACAAATCATGTTCAAAAACATATAGTTAAACTTGAATTTTTCTCATCAATCTATTTGCACCCTTGAAAAGCCAGACTTTGCTTTCAAAATAAATTTCTGTGTTGTCATAAAAACGCATGAACTGATTCACAAGAACCATTTATTTTCTTATATTTGTACTAGTTTCAGAGCAGAATAGTTGTTGGAACTTTCTTAATTATTTGGAGTGAAACTTATACGACAGTATTCTCCAGTGTTTGCAGAGGCTTGCTTATGTCACGTATTTTGTGTCATGTTACTATGCTTTTTAATTTTCATTACAGTTATTATTTTAGCGTTAGTGCTTAATGGCAGGGCCTCATTATTTGGTGCTGGTCAGCCAGATGGTAAAGCGTTTACAATGTTGTGCACTTCTCCCCTACTAATTAATTCAGCTTCAGGTTGTTGTTATTTTTTCCCCTAAAGGATTTTAACACAGTCAGGGTCTTTATATAACAATTTCCAGCAGCTTTTTTCTAGAATGTCCTGCACATAGAGCTATGGTGCACACCACACTAGAGCACTGTATGCATAGACGCCCTCTGCACCCCCGCTCTAGGCTAGCTCCCTGGTATACCCAGGCATTACGGCTGATGAAGCAGGGGCTGACAGCTAGAGAGACAGTGGCAGCGGACATGCAATGAAGCTACAAGAGCATCTTATAGGACATTTATGAAATCCTATGAGATGGCAGTCATAGCCATAAAGAAAGAGTTCTACGTGGCCATGATTGCGTCTGCAAGTTCATGCCTGGCCCAATTGTTTAGAACTATTTGGTCCTTAACAGTTCCACCACAGAGCAGACCCAGTGCTAGGGAATTGGACATAGGCTGTGAAGTTTTTGCAAGTTATTTTGCAGATAAGGTCCTGTCGCTTCACCACAATCTCCCCGCCACAGTTGAGACAGTAAGTGAACTCGAGGCTCCATGCACGTCTTCTAGTCTGATTCTGGATTATTTCCATCCGCTCAATCTAGAGGAAGTCGACAGATTGCTCTTGACAGTATGCCCAACCACATGCAGCCTTGATCTGTGCCTTTCATGGCTAATTAAAGCTAGTCATGAGAGGTTTTGAGACGCCCTCAGGAAGATTATCAACAAGTCCCTCCCAGGGACACTCGAGGAAGCCCTCTCTTAAAAAAACCATCTCTGGATCTGGCTGAATTGGCAAACTACTGGCTTGTTTCCAATTTGCCCTATTTGGGCAAATTAACTGAGAGGGGGGGGTACAGTTGCAGGGCTTTGTAGATGATCCCTCCACGCTAGACCCTTTCCAGTCCAGCTTCCACCCAGGCCATGGGACAGAGATGGCACTGGTCACCCTCACAGATGACCTACGGAGGCATCTGGATCAAGGCAGGACAGCGGTGCTGTTGTTGGACCTGTCGGCAGCTTTCAACATGGTCAGCCATCAGTTACTGACCCACCACCTCATCGACATTGGGATTCGGGGGCTTGCCTTGCGATGGCTTGTTTCTTTTCTCCAAGGCTGGGGACAAAGGGTGGCTCTCGGGGATAAGCTGTCCCGAAGGCACTCACTGACCTGTGGGGTGCCCAAGGGGCGGTGCTTTCCCCAATGTTATTCAACATCTACATGCACCCCATACAGGTTGCTCGGAGGCACGTGCTAGGGTGACACCAATATGTGGATGACACTGAGCTATATCTGTTGTTGGGCAGTCTGTCTGACTCTAACCCAGAAGACCTGGACCGGGTGCTTCAGGACGTGGCAGGCTGGCTTAGACTGAGCTGATTGAAATTGAATCCAATGAAGATGGAGGTCTTGTGCCCAAGTCGGAGCGGATCGGGGGTAGGGTAGGGATTTCACTACCAACCTTTGATGGGGCGCTGTTGGTGCCAGCTTCAAAGGTTAGGAGTTCGGGAGTGCTCCTGGGTGCCTCCTTAATGATGGAGGCCCAGGTAGCAGCCACTGCCAAGGCGGCCTTTTATCATCTTCGGCTGATCAGGCAGCTGGTTCCCTTCCTCGAACACAATGATCTCACAACAGTGATCCACACTATGGTCACCTTGAGACTAGACTACTTTAATGCTCTCTCCATGGGGCTGCCCTTGTTGCAACTTCAGAAGCTGCAGCTGGTGCAAAATGCAGCGGCCAGGTTTTTAATGGTCTCCCTATGTGGGAGCACATCCAGCCTGTGCTAAAGGCATTGCAATGGCTGCCAATAGCATACTGAATTCGCTTCAAGGTGCTGGTTTTGACCTTTAAAGCCCTATATGGTCTGGGGCCTGCCTACCTGAGGGACTGCCTTTCCTCTCATGTTCCCTAGAGAGCACTGAGGTCAGGGTCTCAACATCATCTGGCCCTCCCTAAACCAAAAGACACCATACTGGCCTCTACCAAGGCTGGGGCCTTTTCAGTAGCGGCTCCACACTGGTGGAATGAGCTCCTGGAAACCATCAGGGTCTTGCAGGACCTTTTAGAGTTCCACAGGGCCTGCAAAATGGAGGTCTTCCACCAGGCCTTCAATCAGGAGCCGCTACCAGTAACAACCAAGGCCCATTATATTTTAACATCAACAGCTTCCGATGGATTAGACACTGACTGGAGCTATAGTTATACCATCTATTTAGCCTATTGTGATATCATTGTTACTACCGCCAGCAGTTTACTCTATCTTCACTTTATTTGTACTGTGTTTGTTATGTTGGAATTTTATGATGTGTACTGTGTTACACCTATGTTTTAATATGTCATAATTTTAGTGTGAGCCGTCATGAGCCTGCCTTGGCAGGGAGGGCGGGAGATAAAGCTAAGAAAATAAATAGATTTTGGGAGAAGTAATATGAATCCCATGCCCTTTCCAGTGATGCTGGAGAGGGCATGGGATTCATATCTGCTGAGCTGGAGACCATAGCAGAGATGATCTGCTTGACCTATAATTTTGCAAATGGCTGTCATTTATCATCTTGCTTAACAAAGTTGGCATTGACTCAAATTAACTTAATTCAGCTAGAAGGTCGGCCAGAGATCACAAACATTTTACAGTCTGAGAGTACCTTTAGTATTTTGAGAGAAGGTGGTGAGTCCCGCCCTAAAATTGTTGCTGCAGGAGGTGGAGCTAAGCATGAGATCTCTCTCCTCGCTTTTCAAAAGAATCACAGGAGGGGTATTAAGCGGAAGAAGGCGAAAAGAGAAAGGATAATTAAAAGAATGCAAGCCTAAAGGGGAAATGGACTCACATACAAACTAAGAAAAGCCCAAGTGCTTACCAGGTCTCTTGATCCAGTGACTGTGGCTGCTATTGCAGCCATAGAAAACCCTTTCATTTGAATGAGGGCAGTTAATAGCAAGCCCTGCCTTACAATGGCACCACCCTATTTCTTAAAAGCTTGGCAGGTACCAGGGGAAGTACTGGAGGGTTCTGAATTAGATGTTGTAGCAATACAGAAAGGCAGGAACTGGAGACGAACATATAACATACACATAAAGTGGCCTTCTACTGAGATAGCCGGCTGGTCGGTCAAGGTCGGTATTGTCTACTCAGAATGGTAGCGGCTCTGTGAGGTTTCAGGCAAAGGTTTTTCCTATCACCTCCTACCTGATTCTTTTTACTGGAGACTCCAGGGATTGAACCTGGGACCTTTTACATACAAAGCAAATGCTCTGCAACTGAACAGATGCTCTGCCACTTCTCCACTGTTCTATTTGAGATGAGATAGAACAATAAGGAAATAGGAGTGGGTGATTTATGTACCATGCTACACTGTGTCCCTCCTTTGTGTATTATGGCACCCCTATCCCTTACTCTATGTCCTCCACCCAGTTTCAAGCTGCAACAATTTAAAGTAGTATTGTTCTTCATTATATGTACTTTTGGTGTTTTAAAGGCAAAATTATGCCACTGTTACAGACTACGTCAGTTGTCCTAAGGCAGGTATTAGTAGGAACTGTTGTGGTGAAATGGATGTTGAAATTAGTCTGCTAGTCAAATACTAGTTTTTGCTTGGCCTTTAAAATCCCAGGCTTCCCAGTCCCTGAAATGACAGCCATTATCATCTCCCTCATAAAATTACTGAAAAATAAAATCTCCTAAAAATACCTGTGCATTCAAATCTTATGGAAATCAAAATTATATGAAGCTTCTGCTAGATCTTTGTTTTTCAAAGGTCTGTCCCAATTCAGCCATAAGTGAATGTGTGGTAGGATGCAAGCTATGCAACTTGCACTCATAGACCTGTACTGTTTGGATTCATGAAAGACTGAGGTCTTCACACCAGCGAAGACCAAATGGGACTACTTGTTTGTTGAATGGTAAAAAGCAACATTGATGCAATCCTAAATACGGTTTTTACTTTGACTACTAAGCATTGCTTCAGAGAACATGACTGATCCAACCCACCATGGACACAGCCCTATTGTACCAGTAACAGAAAAAACAGGCAAAGAAAATCCTATGCCTCTAAACAGGTCCTATCTCATTCCAGCATGCTGATCAGTGGGCAAAACCCTTCTGTGAATCCAGCACACAGGCTGCATCGAATAAACGGTTAATTCATCTTAATATCAGCAATGCTGTGATTCATAATGCAAACTGGAAGCATCCTTGATGTTTTAGTCACACATTCCTTTTAATTTTGCCATGCATTCTTTTAAAGCTACAGTATGCTAACTTAATAAAATGCAGCATGCAAATGCACAAGTTTTTTGCCTTCAGGCTCTTTAGCCATGGATGTTTCAGTTGGTGTCTCCTTTCAAGTATATATTCTTTCTTAAATTATTTACCCTGTAAACATGCTTTGCATTTCCAAAGGAGGCTCTGGGTTCACTGTCTGGGAGATTTTGTTGAATTTTTTAGGTAATAGGAATCCAAAGTTACAAGTATCATTTGCTTTGTGTTGGTGTTTGCTATGTAGCTATTTGGGGGGGGGGGTGTTACTAAGATGTTGAGCCCTAATTTCCTCCTCCCCTCCTTAACTTGAAATTCCTTGCCGCTTTGCCTGCAGCAATACCCACTGGCAGTGTCTGGCTGTGACAGCACTAGAGGCTTCTTTACAGATGGGCCCTGCCAATGCCAGCCATTGTTCTGCCATTGTAAACTGGTTTCATGACAGAATCTTGCTTGAAAACCCACCCACCCCCAACCTCCTCTCCCTGTGATTCTTTTCTTTAGTGCCCTGACTTGTTACTGTGAGATCTAAAAATGTCCTGACATCTGAATCAAAGTTCTTCATGTACCATTCCTTACCCTCACTCTCAACAGTGGAACTCTAGCAGAACATTCCAAGTTTTTCTAGCTCTGCTCCCCTAGTAGTAAAGAATCAACATAGTTTTTAATAACCATTTCAAGAGAATGCTCATTGTAGAGTTAACAGGAAATAATATTATTAACGCAGAGGAGTGTGTTGATAGCATCCTTCCTTACTTCATGATTAATTTCTTCTGTCCTATATTGTGTTGTGGGGTTGTTGTTGTTTTTGCTGCAATGGGCAACCTAATTCAGATTCCTAGAAGCTGAACTTTGATATACATATCCCAGATTCTCACATTAATGGAACACTTAATTAGCAAGAGCAAGATACAGGTGGGGGTCTGCAGTGCTTCATCTTCTCTGATGAGGATTTTAGAGATGCACTTGCAGATTAAGTAATCTTGAAATCAAGTGTGCAGCCAGAGAATTAGAAATGAATCATTTGGAGGAATCATTTTATTTACCCCCCCCCCCTTTTCTTTAATTTGGTGTGATGAAACACTAATAACTAGGTCAGATATGAGGCAATGGCTTACAGATTCAGCGTGTCAGATGCATGCATTTGCTTAACTATGTATTAGACTGAGCAAGTTTCATCCACCATTAATCCTTTGTAAATTAGTATTATGGGTGCCTTGGGGCCCTCATCCCACAAATAAAATGGTTGTCAGCCAAGTTGTATTAGAGGCATATTGCTCTGTGTTACTT
Organism: Lepidodactylus listeri; assembly: GCA_029233225.1. Classification (NCBI taxonomy): domain Eukaryota; kingdom Metazoa; phylum Chordata; class Lepidosauria; order Squamata; family Gekkonidae; genus Lepidodactylus; species Lepidodactylus listeri. Next base: position 72,673,774 of record JARCFY010000005.1, read on the forward strand.
AAGGCTGAATTTTAAAGTGTTTTCATGCTTTTTATTTTGTTCTCTTCTGAATTTCAGTTTCCCTGAGTTTCTTTTCAGGATCAGTGAGGGTGGCTGAGTAAATATGCACTCTGCTTTTCATGCATTCACTTGGGCAAATAATTTGCTATCAGGTGTTGTTTTCCTAGAGAATATCCCAAAAGAAGAAGCAAAGAGAAGGAGGGAGAGAGGAAGGGAGGGAGCACTGTAAGTTCAGGTGTTAATCTGCACTGCAAACCAGTAAGAAGCAGAAACCCCTTTAATTAGCTTTAGTTTGTTAGACCATTAAACATTTTTTTTATCCCAGAGAGACAGAGAACTCTGTTCCCTTTGGCAGAGTAAATATTGCCTGTTAAGTTTGAATTAGCTGTCATCGTGGGAGAATTAATGCTGCGCTTCAGCCTTTCTAGTGAGGAAGGGAAAAATAAACGAGACAGATCTTAGTTCAGCTTTAAGTGATAAATGAGGACAAAGCAGGCCATTCATCTCCTGTTAGCAAAGTGGACACAAGCACTAAAGCAGTTTTGCGGAAGACGTGTCAGCAAATGTGATCATTTTGTAACCTGTCAGGAGGATAGAGAGCTAGTCCTTTTAAAGTGTCACAGGGGAGAGTGTGTGTCTGATGTGACAGTTTTCATCCATCCATTTGCTTTTTTTTATAGGTAGATGTTGGAGAAGTGTGGGGTGGACATTCTGAAAGAAGTTGTAGGGACCTGAAGTTAGTTCAGAACTGCATACTTTCACTCTTATGCTTTTTGTATATACTTTAGGCACACCCAAACTCATCTCAGGTAACATAATTATTTAATCAGGGAACCTCTGTCCTTTTGTGACATACAAATACTTGTTTTTGGAAACCCACCTTAAGTTTGACTCCATTGCCCTATCTAATTTTTTTTTTTTGTATTTCTTTCCACTATGCATTGATTTTTTGTTTGGCTGCTTGGTTAAATTTTATTTTCCAGTTTTTATCTACAAACAAAAGTATTTGAAACTTTGAGTCTCTTATTTTTGTTTTTCCATCTGACTCTGATGATATTGAATAGCACAATATGTTCCCTTCCACGTGAAGGTTAATATCGTTTCTCTTCAGTGGCAACCAGGTTCAAAAATTACATTAGATTAAAAGCCAGTCTTGATTGTCAGCCAGATATTCCTTTTTAGTAGCTCTTAAATAGACCAAGTTCATTCAAACTCTAAAGAGTGTTTGTTTCTATCCAGAGTGTTCATCTGTACCAAGATGGAATAATATAAAATGTTAATACTTCTTGCATCTTTTTATTATTACTAATGTCGGCCTCTTCACTACACAGCAAATGTAATGCTTGCCTTATTACCATAAGTGAATCTATGCTACTGAAACAAAGAAGGTTTTTTCAACATAAGCTTCACAGTTTGACACTTGCTTTTTTATACCATCCCTTTTTTAAGACTATCTTTTATACTTCTCCCTTGGTATTTGGTACAAGTAAGTACCTTGCCAACACGTTTCCTTGAAGTCTTTTACGTTAATGGCAGAATCCCTTGAAATTAGTTAATTCTTCCTCTTTGGATTTAGGAAACCAAACTAAATTTATTTCAGGGGATCTATAATGGTTTAGCAGATTATGTAGCCATTTATTAATACCACTTTGCTTTCTGTGAATCTCCATCAGGCTTTTAAAGCATATTTTAAGTGTTTACATAAGTATAAGAGGCAAATAAACCTGTGATTATACATTTTTATGGTACCTATACATGTAATAAAGCACAGCCCTATAACACAAAATCTGAACTTAACAACCACATAACAAAATGCTTTCTTCAAGTACTGGAACTGAGGGACAAAAATAACAAGCAAAATCAGTATAGACTACAAGCTGCATACCTGTACTGTGAGTAACTCACATAGAACAGAAAAGTTGGATGAGCTGCATCAATCTTTTATTATCTTATTCTCTCTTACCACTTTTTCTCTCTTTTCCCCCCCTAGGATTATCCAAAATCGGATTTTGATAGTTATCTTGGGGATCATCGTCATCTTTGCAGTCGTGATGGTTATTTATTTCTCTTTCAGGGGACACTGATATCTTTGTTCTTCACTAACCAGCAGAAAACTGCTTCAGAGTAATTAAGACAAAGTGGTCACATGAATCATTCTCTTGCACTGAAATGGTTCTCCCTTGCAAAGCCTGCCGTTCAACTCTGGTGCAACTAGCAAACATATTTTGTCCTATTGTTTGCATGTGTATTTAATATTTTCCTTTGTTATAGAATATGTGTTTTAAATTAATGGTCTGTTTTTCATGTAGCAACATAAGGAATGGACATATGTATTTAACATGCAAGATGGCACATGTAATTAACATATTAAATTCCAAGGCAGATAGTTCACGCGCACCATTGTTTTGAGTTGATATTCAAATATCAGACAGAAATTTACCTTTTAAGATATTATTGGAATATGCAAAAACAATATGAAAAATATACTGAGTAATAAGATATATATACATGTCAGAGATGCAGCCCAGAATACCCAATAAACATACTACCTTTTGATAGGAGAATCCACTGTAAAACTGTTATTCTACTGGGATCATTTTGTTATTTCTTTTCAGACTTTAATTACTGATAAATTAATCATTAACAAGTCAAGGCCTTTCTTGTCCAGTGAATTTTCAGTGTTGCCCATGTTTTTTATGTAGTTAATTTTGCTTTGTGATTTTAGCATCAAACTTAGATAATACCTCTGCCATGAATCTGGTTGGTGTTGCCTGCCTTAACTTACAGACAGATGTTATGTTGGGAACTAATGCTTCCAAATGCTCCAGGGCCCAATATGGCTTGGGAGTACATCTTGGGGGAGGAGAAACTTCTGCTTTCCTTTCTGTGCTTGTCCCAGGAGCTGAAATGGCTACAGGGGACTTTATCTGGCTTGCTATGGAACTCCATGTGGTGCAGTCCGTGGCAGATATATCATCTAGTTTGACCTTGAATGTCCATGGTGTCTAAAGCAAGAAAGTCTAGTTAACAGATCTTTAGAGATCCCCTGCAAGTAATTTCTGATTTAAATTCAGCATAATAATAGGGCTTCATAAATTGAACTACTGTGATGCAATAAATATAGTGTGATTTTATGTGGTAAATATTTTAATGAATTGTATTGAATCTTAATACTCACTTCATTTAAATGGAAGCAATCTTACAGCACCAGGATTACATCTATTCAAAAGTATTCAGTTCTCCTTTACCAAACAATCACATCATAACACTTTCACATATCTGATACAAGCAGTGTACATTATAATTTGCCTTTCACATTGCTTCAGTTGCTTCTATTTCAGATAGACCCATTTTACAACTTTGCTTTTTGACAGTACAAGTTGTTAACATTACCTCACCCATTTCCCAAGGCTTATATGGCATAAAGCATATATTTGCCACCATGTGTCCATGCCATAGAAAACTATATCAGCCATGTATTCTTAGCACGTGTATCAGTATGAAGAAACATACATTATATTTCATAATGTGAAAGGAAACACCTTAAAGTATAACATGTGGGATACCAGAACTGATGAAAAGCTCAAGGGTCTCTGTTAGTCCCTGGCAGCCATGAGCATATGTTGCAGAACCCAGAGCCATTAGGAAACATGAGCAATGTAATTTCCATGATTCCCAATGTCACAGCATTGTCAGGTTCTTCTGGGCCTCAGAAATATCTGTCCCCAATCCTAAATGGATCCAAGAGGTGAAATTATTAAATATGGTATCTGAACCACTACTTATTGAGTCCCCACATCTCTTTGGATAAATTGTGCTCTTAGTCACATGTATATTAGGCTCTTCTGTGCTTTGACTGGCCTTCTGAAACTACCCAAGAGCCATAAATGATGTGTGAAACAACACTATAATCACTTCTCCCACAAAAAACACATATGTACACATTTCTGCATATTAAGGAAGGATGCCTCAGTTGCTTGCTAATGACCATGATCATAATTTTGTTATTGTATATTTACCTGGGGTTTCAAGAAAACGGCTTTCATACTACCTTTAAAAACAATTACGTGGTAAAGATTGCAAAGATTATGAAACCAGATATTCTGGACATAAAGAACAAACTTGACTATAATATATTTGAGAGACTGAAAATATAGTTAGGCAATCACCTGAAGGTCATAAGCATTTAGTAGCTTAATCCCACCTTGCGTTCTAGAGAACACTGAATCTCTATTGGCTTCCATAATATCCGTATTCAAACATCTGGGAATGGAATTTGGCCCTAAACCTATTTACTATTCAGACAAAAAGAACTGACTGAAATCTATATCAAAACTCGTATAGCTTAGTGAAAAAAAATCAAGATGAAGTGATTCACAAGAGAAATGCTTCTTATTGAAAAAGGTTAGGGCATGCATGTCTTCAAGTAAATCATTTAAGTTGTGTAAACAGAATGGTAGCCTTTACCATCTTAATAATAGGGAAGGACTGAGTTCATGGAATCTGGGCAAATGGGGATAAGGGAGAAGCCTGCTAGTGTTAAAAGAATGTACTGAAGCAGGTCTAAAGTTTGTGTGGATTTTCATAAATCCTTTGCTCTGATAAGAAACTCCTGTAAATATAAACTTGAAAGAAGAAAATATTAAACTCTGTTACTATACTGGTTATTTGCTGATGTTTCATTTGTTGGCTTATTATTGGTAATGGTAAAATTCTGTGCTTATGCTGGTTTATTTTCTGTTTTTATACAACTTCATAAGCCATAATAATACTGAGAATTTTTAATAAGCTATCTCCTCTAGCATTTTAAAAAAAAATTAAATTATGAAATTTAAAATCTCACCAGAACATAGCCATACAAGCCTTCTAGTGTCTCACTTTATATTTCACTATGCTTTTCATATACCAGATTTATGTCTTACTAGATAGATGCTTAGGGTTCTTATGAAATGACATCTAATACGTTTGACAGTATAAATCACAATCTAGATGCACATAGGTTTGCTGTATTGTAATTTGGCTTGGGCCTGGTCTATGCATGCAGCAGAATTACTGGTAAAATTCTAAGGTGGTAGAACACTCTGTATCATTTCAGGTTGCCGATGTGGAGATCACATTCTTAATGCTTCCCCACAAAAATATCCACTGCAAATAAAATGGAGCATGTCAGGGAGAAAAGTTCCATTCTAGCCCTTCACATAGTGTGCTTATTTCCCACTTACAGTTCATAATGTTGGGGAAATTTTAAAATTGTTTCATCTGCAGCCTGAATTGGCACAGTATATTTTGCCACCTCATCACAACACCACCTCATTCTGTTGCATTTTGAGCCCCGGCCTAAGATGTGCAGTTTTCTTAGCTTCTTATAACCCTGTGAAATCTAGGAACAGTTCATACATGAAGTGAACCTAAATGATAATCTCAAGAATGTGCAGATTTACTGTCAACCATATAACATGACTAGGCATGCATGGACCATGGTATATACACACGTGTATGCATGATGAGTGATATGTATCTAGGGTTGCCAGGTGCCCCATGCTGCTCCCCAGGATCTTCTGGTGTGTGTGCTTTGTGCGTGCACTGTGATGATGTCACTCAGAAGTGACATCATTATACTGAGCACATCATGCAGGGGACACTCTAGCATTTGGCCAAAAACTCTATTGTCACGATAGAGTTTGTAGCCAAATGCTGGAGCATCGCCTATGCAATGTGCCCGGTGTGATGATGTCACCTCCGGGTGACATCAATTGTGTCGGGCATGGTGGGGCTCTTCTGGATTGGGGCTCCCCCAGTGGCAGATTGGGGGCCTTGGAATTGGGGAAAAGCCTGCCCCCATTGAGGGGATGGCAACCCTATTTGTATCCATTATCAAAATGAGTCCAGTTTAAAACTTCTACCACCATTGTAGAAATTATGACTGCTGAATATGCTGGTTCACAGAGGCACTTCTGCCACCTCATGGGAACCTGGGAACAGCCACTTAGATTCCACTGAAGATGACTTAGTATTGCTGTCATGTAAGAACTCGTCCCTCAGCTGCCTGTGATGGGTTAAATGGGCAGCAGATAGCTTTCAGTGTAGGCATCTTGAGGTGTCATATTCATAATGACCATCTTGTGACAGGAAAAGAACCACATATCAAGAACCTTTAGGCTCATAATTAACCTCAGTTAAGTTTTAATTGTGAAATCAAAAGCACACACTGGCTGTCTTTCATGTATTCACATGGGATGTTGGACCCATTTTTGTTTATTCCAGAAAGTTATAGGTTCAGGATGAAGCTTCTTCTGGCCAAATCTACAGTAAGCTGTTGCTATAGAACATGATTAAATGCCTAACTAAACAGGTAAGCTATCACAGCCACCACCACCACCTCAGCATGGGTTCTTGGCTTCCCCTGAACTCATTTGTTGCATCTTTAGGAGGTCAGTGAATGAATCAAACATATCTAAATTTAACCATCAAAAAGCAAAAGTGTTCTAATGTTGCAAAGCCTTTTATTCAATGCTGGTCAATGAAAGCTGCACATGTAACATACTCTTGTACAGTGTAAGAAATTTCTATTTGCTAAACAGTTCCATGACACAAATCCACTAAACTAATTCTGCACTGATGCGGAATCAAAACACAGTTTAATTAAAGACAATTAAGTTTTAAAGAGTTTCTAAATGCTCTACGTTTTGGGAAAAATATCAGAAAAATGTAGCCTGACTGACGTCAGTTCCCATCTCTGGGATAGAAGGCCATTTGGTATTCTGTTTAAGGCAGGCTGGATTGTCTTATTTTGCAGCCAGCTTGGTGGGGGGTTTTCTTTGCTGCTGCTTCAGAGCATGGAGCTTCAAAGGCAGAAATTAATGGTGAACAAAATTGTGCAGCTCTGACCATCCCACGCGGGGCAAACCCATTGAGGGTTATCATTAAGTAAAGAAATAAAGAAAAAAAACCCTGCCAGTTCCCCCCCTTCCCCCAAAAAACCTCATCAGATAATGACCTCAGTGATTGGGTTTTCATTACCAAACAGCATCCCAAGATTGTCTGCCCCACAAAAAAAAAGCAACTATGTGTCTCCCCCTTTCTTTCTCTCTCTCTCTTTCTCTCTCTCTCTCTTTTTGCACATCTTTTCTTTAAACCTGTCAGATCATTTCAGTATTTCAAATCCGAGGAAAACAGCCTGCCTGCTGCTGTATTTGAAGTTGTAATGGTGTCAAAAAGTCACGACTGACTGACAGCCGTCAGTCCCAGAGGAGCTCATTAAATCATAAAAACTTGACAAGGAAATAATTGAGCATCACTGGCAGCTTGGCGCCTGTTTAGACGTTTTTATTTTCTTTCATTATTAGTCCCCACCATTACGTTCATTAACAAATTGCATTAAACAAATGTTAAGGGCTAATGATTTGTTTATCGTGGTTTTTATTATTATTATTATTATTATTTAAACATTAGCTGCGTCATGTGGTACCTCAGCAGCTTCACGCTATCATCTGACTGAATATTTTTCCACTCAGAGCTCTGGGTACTGCTGGAATATGAAATAGATTATTCATTACCCTCCTCTTTGCCACTGATTTGGTTTCATGTAGCGTCTTCCACAGAGAAAGATGAAAACTTGTCAAAAATAGGTTATATCTTATTCTAAGGGCAACAATAGCAGCAGGTACAGGCACACTTTAATATTTAATTAAGGTTGATGTTAACCCCTTTAAATGACTTTAGCTGTGAGTTATATTCAAGTCCAGAAGAGGAAAATAATTGTACTTAATTTGCAACCTATACAGCAGACATTCATTTTACAAGAAGATTTAAAAAATAATTTTGATTTCAAATCACAAATATTTATATTTTATCCCAGCCTCCACCAGCCCTGGATTAACCACTTTGGACCACATCCTCAAATTATTATTTTTAATTATATTTTTGAACCATCTCGCTACAAATCTGTAGAGCAATCTGGGAAAGGAAAGAGTTACATGTGAATCCTCGGAACTCCTTGGCTCTTCTAGTAAAATTCACGACAGCCTGTTAACTGCTCGGCATGTGTTTTTGAACAAGGAGAGTTTTGTTTCAAGCAGCTGCAAATAAGTGTTCATATTACTTTAGGGGGAAAAACATTTATTTTTAATTGTACATGTCCTTGTACTGCCTGCTGATGATAACACTGCAATCCTGTTGTGATACAAAAATCCAAGGTGGATGGATGGACAGATCTAGTTAAAATCCCAGTCACATTATGGAGAAGAGAGGTCAATTTGCAGACCACACTCCCTAGTCTAATCCTAAAAACTTGGGTAGTGTTATACCAGCAGTCCAATGCCAGTTATTTCAGTGGTGAGTGACATTAGACTATGAATCACTCAAGACCAGCCTTTGCCCTTTTGGCATCAACAAATATGTCACATGCACCTGCCCACCCTGTGGCCATCTTTCCTCCTTTCAAGGCTGAGAGCACACCACTGTTTTTGGTATGCCTTCCAGCTATTCAACCACACAAGTTCCCCAGTTCTTTCTGGGCTGCTGCTGAGAGGCTCTAGAGCTGTTGTGCTCATCTATGCTTCAGGCAGCTTTTTCAAAGAGTAACTAGATCTGTGTGTGGATGAAACCAGTGCACTGGTGGAACGAAGCATGGACACAAAAAATGTGCCATATACAGCTGTGTAATGGTAAAGCCAGCTCTGGAATTGGTAAAGCAAGCTCTGCAATTGAAGTGCAGTGCATTTCATTACAGCATATTACAGCCTGAGAGTAGCCTAAGGGCTTGTATTCAACTCTGCTTCTTCTGCTGCTTCTTTTTTGCCCTCCAGTTTCAAAAGCGTTTTGCAATGGACTTCCCTCAAACAATCTCAAAGCATCCTGAGCATAAGGAATGAGTTGGCCAGATCTTTGTATTCTGGCCATGGGCTACAAGGCAGAAAAAGGTGCATCATACTGCATAGTTCCCCATCTTTCTTCCATCTCAAAAGACTCTTCTCTAGCCAAACCCCACCCCATGCTGATTTTTAAATGCTTCTAAACTTTTAAAGATCGTTCAGGATTTATCACAAGATCAACTATATGAGATGTTGCCTTTTCCTTTTTGGTCACTCTCACATTAGACTCCCAAACGAAAATATCTCTTGAGTTAGGGGTGTTCAGCATGAAAAGCTGCCAACAGGCACCTTGGGAACTAAATGTTACCTCTGAATTGCTGGACTCTCAGGCCAGAACCAGACAGTACTGGATCTGTACTGGTTCCACCTAAAGCAGTAGTCTATGTTGTCATCTCTCTCTCTTCTGTGGTTGTTATCAGCTCTCTCCATGCTAAAGCAAACCATTCCATGTGGTACTATCTAAAGATGTGAATTCTGCTGTGAATGAGCTCAACATATGAACTCAATGGGTCTGATTGTGTTAATTGGCTGTGAGCTGATCAGTTGGTCTGTTCAGTTCATTCTGAACAGCCATGAACCCCTGCACCTGCAAGTGCAAAACTGCACCTGCACAAACACACTGCCAGTTCAAACAGATCAGCAGCCATTACCATTGCTAGCAACTACTTAGATGAACATAGATAGATAGGACTTTATAAAAACACACTGATTTATATGATTTGTGTCTGATTAAATTGTATGTCTAAAAATTGCCTGCTGAGTGGAGCAGTCATGCAGCAAAGACAGAGAGGAGTGTAACTCAATCAGAATGTGCATGTGCCAAAAAGTTGATTGCATTGTATTACATGGTTAGGAAGAACTACAGTGAAGCAACCTGCTGAACAGCCCCTGGCAAACAGGACGTTAACCAAACTGGTAGATGTTCAGGCATCTCTAGTAACATAAAGCTCAGAGTATTCTATCACATTCCAGTTTGATGGCTGTTGTTTAGAGGAGAGGGAGGATTTTAAGTAGAATTACGGATGTGGGCCAAGAAAGGTCTTGACTCCCTGAAGTCACTAATGATTTTCCTCTTGATGGTGTAACTTTGCAAGATAATATCCTGTTTGATGGTTGAGTGTCACCACATGCAGAATGGATGTTCCCCAACCAATTTTACTCAAGTGCTATGGTACAGTGTTTCTTGTTAATGCAAATAATGACTCTGTGATTTCTACTCTTAGATGAGCAGCAGAGTGGGAGATAAAAGATGATTACCTGCCCAATCTAAATGTTGATGAGCAGTGGATGTATTGTTCACAATGTATGTGGCTTCTATTTGATTGATTGATTGATTGATTGATTGAAGACTGAAGAAACAATGTATGTATTTTTCCAGTGCCTACCAATATGACTATTAAATAATATTTTCAAAATACCTAAACCAAAATAGATTTATTACATACTAGCAGCAAAGCCTATTGTAAAAGCGATTCAATGGGCTCTAGAAGAATGTCATGTCGGGCAGGCGCAGATCGGGCGGGGGGGGGGCCTCTGGCTGTCTGCACTGAAATGGAGCCCCTTTAAGTGCAGAGAATTGGCAGGAAAGTGTCCTGTGCGCCCGATCTCCAAGCGAAGATTGGATAGGCGGGGGCCTCTGGCTGTCTGAACCTAAAGGGAGCCCCTTTAAGTGCAAGCAGCCAGTAGAAAAGTGCCCTGCACACCTGATCTCTGCAGGAGGAGTGTAACTGCAGGGGGAGTGTAACCCCTCTTCAAGCCTTCCCCGGCTCATTTGCTTCAGCGGGCAGGCCAGGGAGGGTGGGGGGGGGGCCTCTTCAAGCCTTCTCCAGCTCATTTGCTTTGGCAGGCAGGCCAGGGAAGGCGGGGGGCTGGCAATGGCGAAAGGCTGGCTACTGACCTTCTGAGGTGAATGCATCTTCTGAAGCAATTTTTGGTGTGTGTTTCTTCTGTGGGCAGGACTCAGGCAATGCAGCCAGTGGCTAGGGACACCAAAGAGCCAACTGATTTGGGAGTGTGTGAAATGTTCAGCAGTGTCCACAACCAAAACACAATTATTAGAGAGAGATATATACCATGTACACATATGGATATGGGAGGAGGAGGAGAAGAGGAAGAGGTTTTATACCCTACTCTTCACTGCCCGAAGGAGTCTCAGAGCAGCTTATAACCGCCTTCTCTTCCTCTCCCCACAACAGACACCCTGTGAGGTAGGTGGGGCTGAGAGAGTTCTGAGAGAACTCTGACTGACCCAAAGTCACCCAGCTGCCTTCATGTGAAGGAGTGGGGAATGAAACCCAGTTCTCCAGGTTAGACTCCACCACTCTTAACCACTACACCACATTTACTCTCACTGGAGTTAGACATAGTAGTAACTATTGTATGCTGAGATAAAGCTACTAAATCATGAAATATTTTTATCAAGTAAATTCTGTATACATTTAGGAAACAAATTAATTTATATATATATATATATAAAATATACATACATATAATGAAACTCTGTTATGTATGTTGAGAGAAAACCACTACACTGACTGAAGTTGTTGTATTTGTTGCATATAAATAATGAAGGCATCTAGAGGAGTTAAAAAACCTGTAGACTATGATACAGTGAACTTGTGCACTCAGTCATTCCCTTCATCCAAACAACTGCCTTTGGCGTGAATAACAGCTTGGCTGATATGAAGCACAGTATTGATCTGTTGCTGAAGAAAGTCCATTGATAGTTCTTTGGACTTTTCCTGAGGTATGGCTATAACAGCTGAGCATGAGAGGGATCTGTTGCTTCTATCTCTGGTTCATCCCAAATGAATTCAATAGGAGACTAATCCAGAGAGGGCAGTCTGCGCTCCATCTGTACTGTTCTCTCTCGCTTAAACACACACATTTTTTTTCCTTTCTCTATGACTAAGGGCAAATTCACAGTTTACTTTTAAGTTGGAGTGCAAAAAGTATCAGAGTTTAAATGACAGCAGTATGTTACCATCAGATGTGAGCTATCTATATGCATTTAAAACTAAGGGGTTCCCAGCAATAAACAAATGGTTGTTAGTTTTCCACTACTTTTTATTTTCATCTAAAGCTTAGTACTTTTTTTAAAAAAAACTGTTTAAAATTACGTGAATTAGCACTTAGGAGTATGTTGGTGTGTTATTTTTCTTTCTCATTTATATGCTTCAACATGTACTTCCAATTTCCCTTGCAATATTTTGCTGCTATGGCTGCCATGCCTGTTTTCAATTTTATCATAGTATCTTTTGAGAGCTTTGTTTCAAGGAAAAGATCATCACATTGAAGTTACTACAAGAGCTGGTCAGCTATGGATTTTCATGACTTACTGTTTGTATCATCAAACAATGACACAAATCAGCCCTCACAGATCATCTCAGATGTTACATCATTATGGTGTTTAACATAATCAGATATCAAATATTTGTTTGACTTTGAGCTTTGAGAATTTGAGCTTCTGTAAATTCACCTATGAGCCATCCATTGATAAGATGCTGTGTGGGAGGACAGGCATGTATGAAACGGTCCTTCTGGCTCATAGAATGCAACAAATGTCACTAAGGCAACAGCCACTACATTCAAAACATAAAATCATGGTTTAATTTAAGTACAAATAGTGTGAGTGTATGAACACAACCCAATCCACTAACTACCAGCCACAATACTATGAATCCACCAAACCTGGTTGTGAAACCATAGTTTTCTTAACCACATTCTTTACACAGTGAAACTGTAATTTTGCATGGTATATAAACATGTACGTGCTAGCTTAATCCCTTTCTGTTCCTTGGCACCACTCTCTCCACAATATCAATTTCTCCAGAACTGATCACACTTGAAATAAATCATGGCTTTGTATTATATCTTAACTAAGCCAATATTTTTTTTGTAACAAAGTACCATAAAGCTGATCACTAGTTTACCCAGCACTGCAATCTGTATAGTGCTATTTTATTTATTTATTTAGACTTGTACTCTACCCTCCCCGCAAGTGGAAAGACCATTCAGAAACTGCAGTTAGTTTAGAAGGTGGCCAGGTGGACTTAGAAGAATCTAGATTTATCAGAAGTTAGATACCATCCACTTAGGTCTGAATTGGCATATATACAAAAGCTTAGATCACAAATGTCAGACTACATCTTACGTGTCATTGACTCCATTGTTTATTACTTCCCCTCTCCGCTTAGGTTGGCAGGCTGCATGCATTTGAAGGAATGAACTCTAGTCCATGAACGCTTATGTCAAAAGGACGTATTAGACTTTAATTTGTTAAGAGATTCCTTTTTTGTCTTTGTTGCAACTAACATGGCTACCCCATCAGAAGAAAATGAAGGCATTCAATGTTAGAAGGGCTTTTATAGTTAATTTAGCACTATTGGTGACTGCTTTTATGGGGTTAGATCAAGATGGGTAGCCATGTTAGTCTGTCTGTAGCAGTTAAGAGGAACTGCTATTCTTAGGCTGAGGACAGACTGGCAATCTAAAGCGGGGCAGGCACGCTTCGCAAACGGAGGAAAGGAGCATGTTCAGACATGCGCATCTGTCCGTCGGCTCCGTTGCGTACTTACCCGTCTCCCGGTCGCTTTCCTTCCGCTTTACCCGGACACCGGTTTTTCCCGGTGTTCAGGGGCCTTCCTCCGCATGCCTCCCGCTTCCAAACAGTGTGAACTGGAAGAAGCGGGAGGCATCCGGAGGAAGTGTGAACGCACCGGCAAAAAGTTTTGCGCATATGTGCATATGCGAATATGCGAATATGCGCATGTGTGCATATGCGCATATGCGCATATGCGAAAAACATCAAAGGAAAACCAAAAAAAAGTGCAGCGGCACGCGCGAGCCGCGCGCGCTGGCTATGCGGCAGTCTGAACTCTCTGTGGCAGTCTGAATGCTCCGTATCGCCGCTGATCCGCATTGCTCTGGCCAGTGTGAACGGCCAGCTCCGTGGTTTTTTTCCCCCGCTCCAGTTCCCTCCGCTTTGCCTCCGCTTCAGATTGCCAGTCTGTCCTCAGCCTTAGATCAGCAACTGAATGTCCTGGAAGATTAAAATGTCCACCCCACTGGTTTTTGAATGCTGTGATTTCTAATGTCAGACTTGTGTCCATTTATTCTTTGTTGTAAAGACTGGCCTCTTTGTCTTATGCAGAGGGTGGAAGGGCACTGCTGACATGTGATGCCATTAATTACATTAGAGGATGAGCCAGAGTGTGAACCTGAGATGATATGGCTGATGTTGCTGGGTCCAGTGATGGTGTTGCAAGATCTACATGAGAGCAAAGCTGGCATCTTGGTTTGTTGCAGGCCTTGGAACCAGAGTCGACGTTATTTTTAAATAGTTTATCATTGTAGGTGATTATCATTTTAGGTTAGCAGGCTGTCTGTAAGCAAGAAAAGGTCAGCCCCCCAGTGCCTATGTGAGGGAAGTATCACTATCCAGAATAGTTTGTAGGTCATTAATAATGTATTGAACTGGCTTGAGTTGTGAGTTGTATGTGACCACCAGTTCTCTTACAAAGGAAATTCAAAGGGAGATTAGAGAGACTGCTGAATTGCAACTGATAACAGAGCTCAAGACAATGCATCCTCCTGGGCTGAATCAAGACCTGATTTCCTGCCTCATTCCCAATGCTGATTTCTCCATGCCTACTACCCCTCCGCATATCATACCTAATCCAATCACACCTGCTGTTGTCATTCACCTGCTATTGTCATTTGCCTCCTATTGTCATTCAGCATCCAAAATCACTCCCCTCTCCAAGATATAAGGACAGATGGACTCACATTCTAGCTGTATCTGAAGAAGTGATCAGTGACTCATGAAAGCTCATACCCTGCTACAAAGTGTGTTAGTCTTTAAGGTGCTACTGAACTCTTGTTCTTTTCTAATGCTCTATGGGAGTTGATTTCTGTTTCACTCAGTTTAGCTGCTACAGCTGTTCTCTAAGTTTTAGTGTTATTGATTTTCAGCTTTATGTTGGCTTTATAAAATTGTGTAAGGGGCAATGAAAACATATTTTGGCTGAAAAGCAAGGGACAAACATAAGGAATAAATTCAAAATAAATACATGACATAGCATAAGAAAAAATAGTATTTTTACATTTAGATATATAAAGCAGTGATATTTAGACAATGTAGTTCTCACATTTTATTTTCAATATAAGATTCTGTGAATTTCAAAAGTCAGTTCCAGTTTTAATTTCTAAGGTTCTGTTTCCAGACCAATGATAATGGTCCAAGTCAAAATGGGGACATTTGACAGATAAGCCAGACAATGTCAGCAACTTATACACACATTTAAAAAGAGAGAGAGAGATGTCATACATATAAAATAGGTACTGTTGAACAGTGTGTTGTTAATGCTGCTGCTCTACACATGTAATTAATTTTCCCCTGTAAAAAGAGACCTAACTACAAAGAAAATGTCACTAGATGGCTCCCATTTTCCAAAGCTCAAATCCAGAGTCCTTTTTCAGTTTTTATTCAGTCCTTACAGAGTTCTCACTGCAGTCAATGGCCTTGGAAATTACCAAGGACACTCCTAATCAGCGCCTATTTGACCGATCACTGACATTTCCCTTTTTATTGCTATGGCTGTAAGGGAAAACAAAAGTGTTTTAAAGTTCCTTGAAGCCTGGACTGTCTCACTTCTTATTTATGCTGTGAATGTATAACTGGAATCCAGCTTTTGTTTCCTTGTTTTGTTTGAATAAATAACCACCCTCTTCTGCAAGCTCTGGATGCCTCACAGCGCTCTGGCTTGTTCCACCCCACCCCATCCAACCTGCACTGAAAATTCAGCATTACCTTCCTGTCTCTCCCCTTTCCCTTCCAAGCTTCTAGGATGACAGGTTAATGTCAGCTAAGAGATTTCTAAGTGTGCAAGCTCACTTTTAGAAGAACTAGAGGTTGAGAGTCTGAAGAACCATGGGGAAATAATTTGGAAATCCCCACTCAATAGCATGAAAATACTAGTTTCTTATCTTATCTCAAACCATTGTATCTTATCCCAAACCTCAGTAGTCACTGAGGACTGGGCTGGGCAATTGTTCTCTTTCTCCCTCCCCTTTCCCCAGTGTTGAGCTGTTCTAGTCTGTGGTGCTGAGTAGTCTTTGTCAGGCTGGATTAGGGAACTCTGGGATTCACTTTTGGTTTAGCTACACACTTAAGGAAGCAGGCAACCTGAGGACATCACTCATATGCTGAGCCAGTTTGGTGTAGTGGTTAAGGGCGCGGACTCTAATCTGGGAGAACCGGGTTTGATTCCCCACTCCTCCACTTGCACCTGCTGGATAACCTTGGGCAAGCCATAGCTCTGGCACAGCTGTTCTTGAAAAAGAGCAGTTTCTGTCAGAGCTCTCTCAGCCCCACCTACCTCACAGGGTCTCTGTTGTGGGGAGGGGAAGGGAAAGGAATTTGTAAGCCGCTCTGAGACTCCTTTGGGTAGTGAAGGGCGGGGTATAAATCCAGTCTCTTCTCTTCTTCTTTCAGTGGACCACATAAAACAAAAGCAGAGTCTGCTACCAATCTGTACACCGCCATTTGACATGCAGATCGCTCTGTAGAACTGACAGCTTTACATGGAGCAACCAACAAACATGATTGTTACTTCCTTTGGTTACAGAAGCACAAGCTACATGTACTGTGAATTCTCCATTTTGGATGAGCAACAGTTAAGGCCCATAAGAACTCCAGATACCATGTGGGAGAAAAGTCTCAAAACCAAGCAGTCAAGGAACTCCTGAAGTGAGGACCCTTGTAGGCAAGTTTGAAATTTGAAAATATATTTATCTCTTATTTTATGAAAGTTCCTCTATAAGATCTGAGAAACAGGCCCTTCAGAATCCTCTGTAATGACCGCTGCATCCCTTTTGAGCAACCCTGGGAAATAACTGCTAAGGTAGGAATGAATGTTGCACAACTGCCCTTAAATACAACAGCTATTCAGTTTGTGCTTGCTTGACTGTTTTGCTTATTTTTCAAAACTGGTTTAGCTTTACATTAGAAATCCCTTTCTCTCAGATGTCTTTATTTGGCACTCTGAAAAGGATAAAATAGTTTTGACTATCCAAACAAAAAACATCTTTCTTACTTGATCTTAAGCATTGTCCTAAGATGTCAGCTCATATAGTGGATATCCTGCAGAACAGAAGAGCAAAATCTGGGCAGATAGCCTCAGAGAAATGGAATTGCTGTTTTCAGGCTTTTGAGTCCCTGGTTTGATTTTCTGTAACATTTCAACCCACATATTTAACTATTACTTTGCATATTAAAGATTGTAAAGGCAGCCAGAAGAGAGCAGCATATACACAATGCATCCTTCAGTATGGAAGATTAAAATTAGTAACTTTGTGTTTTTCAAATTAGAAGAAGAGGAAGATACCATCCTCTCTCTCCATCCATCATTTGTTTAAAAAGATGCCACAGCCTAGTAAAATAAGTTTTTCCTCTGAAACAGCTTATCCTATATAGCACAGAGTATCTGGAACAGACACGGATTGTCATCCGTTCTGATAACCAGTTTAGAGATGTTTGTTCAAGAGGGCTGGAATTTCAGAAATGAACCCTACCACATAACTTATGCTACTTTCCCCCTCTTGGGGCCAAAAACACCATAAATATATTATTTTGTTAATCTACAAAGATTACCATTAAAAGCTTTCACAGACGATTGTGTAGTCCATTGGAAACTTTTATTTGCAAAATAAAAAATACATATTACTGGGAAATATGCAAAACTAGGATTACCTTGTGGATTCATCAGTATCTTTGCCTAAGAATCTGGTGCAAAGGAATGCAATTCAACACAAACCATTGATCAGCTGGAATAGCTCCTCTGTTCAGTTCTTTTGTGCTCCTGAGAATGGAAATAGGTATAGCATCTTTGAAATCCTTAACTACCTGCAGTAAAGGATAACTGCTTGATTATTTAGCCAGCTGTTGGGTACTACTGGGCTTTGGTGGGAAACATTTTCTTTAATTCATTCTTAAGGTTTTTCTGGGGCAATTCTGTAGGGAAGAAAGCCTTGAAAGCAGTGATTAAGGAAAGGATTGGAAATGTTGGTCAGCTGTAGAAAATCTTAAATTGGGTTTTTTGGCAATTATAAGCATAAGCAAAACTTTGCTTTTAAAGTATATCTGCCTAAATTTACTATATACCAGATTAGGCATTATTTTATTAATTCACCAACAAATGCATCCTATGATATTTTAGCTGGTCATTTTAGGAAAATAGCCAGGTTAAAGGTATTTTACTGTGGAGGTGAAGTGATAGAAGATCACCCTCAGTGTGTATGAAATTGCCCTATATATGAAGATACCCAAGATAAATAGATTAAGGTTTGAGCAATATAACACAAAATAGTTGGATGAAAGCAAAAAAGAGCTAATTGCTAATGTAGCTGTTTTTTAAATGCTCTAGTCAGTCATCTCTGAAAAGATTATCTGATGATACAGTTGACTGATTAAATGGTGATACACGATTCTGGTTCTATATTGTATTGGCATTGCTTCTCTTTTTGTTCAAAGTTTTAACTGTAATTTCTGTATCTTTTTACTGGTTTGATAAATGCCAACAATAAGCTGATATCTAATATTAAGGGATTAGGCAGAGATGTTCCACAATATTACTTTCATCATTCATAGACTATACGCATCCATGAGACCTCTAACATAAGCATGGTGGAACTCTGCAGGAGTTGTTTTTCTGATCAGAAATGGCCACCTGACTGCTTAAATCAATTGAAGGGAGAAAGTACAGAGACTCATATTGTTTCTATTCTCCCCCCCCCTCCTTCTGGGGCTGAAAGCAGCTTTGGTGGGCCATTTTTGATGGGAGAATTTGCTTTGGGATTTATTCTACCATCCCTACCACAATGGCTGTGATAATACTGGGTCTTCCACATCTAGAGATCTGAACATGGCAATCTCAAAATCATAGATATTTTGGAGAAGTTGTATTAATGGAAATAACTGAGTAGGGTATGCATTACAAAATTCCCAAGCCAAATATATACATGTAAATTGCTGGTCTGGGTTATTACAGTGATTTCCTGGAATAGGAATACAAGTCCAGGATTTGGGGGAATTATGAACTCAACTTCATGGAACAATCTGTGTTTTTTTTTTCCAACTTCAGGTGCTTACTAGCAATGCAGATTACTCTTCTGTTTTATTTTTGATTCTACTGATTTCCTGGGTAAAGGCATTCTTTGCAGGTATGATGGCTGGGGGAAACTTTGTTCAGGTCCCCATGAAATTGGACTCCTTGGTCCACTTCACTTCAAACTTGGGTGTTCTTTAGTGGACAGACAACACAGCTCCATGCAGTTTTGGTGTCATTTGGTTGAAAAACCATCACTCCTGCCCCTACCTCACCAAAAAACTCTCCTTCCTAATTTTCTAAAAGGAAACAACAGAATACAAAGGATGGATGGTTAATGCAAAGTTTTGAGTGGAAAGGAAAAAATATTGTCAGTCAGTCACTGAAAGAGTAAGAAAATGAAATGAATGTAGACAGGGTTGTTGTTGTTTTAAATGCCAATGGCTAGCACCATTTTCCCTTGATCAATAGAGGGATGTGTGCCTGCACCAAGATTCACCTTATGGAGAACTCATCCTGTTCCCTCCCTCACATGCAGGATTTTCCCTCAGTTTTTTCTTCTTTTGCATTCTGACTGAGCAGCCCCTTGATCTTTCTTTTTATTTGAAGGTTTATGGATGCCCCACTCTGTAATATTAATATATTTTGATGCTGGCTCAGCCCAGAAACTTGAGGGAAGAGACACGGTCCCCTTCTTAAACGTATACTTCTAAAAATGGCACTCAAGAGGCTTTTGAAAGTTCAAAAATAAACAAAATATTTTATTCAATGTAGAGGGGGGAAGGTCAGATGGAATCAGGGGTCAAATGTCTAAGGTGAATCAATAACTACTCTGAGGTAACTTAGAAAATTTACAAAGTCCAGTTAATATGTGTCCAGAAAATAAGGGTTTTAAGCTTTTCACAAAGTTTTAGGACCTTTGACATTAGAGGCTGTATTTTCAGTGTCTGCTAAACACTCCAGTATATGTTCTTGAGTTTAACTGACTCTTCAAATTTCAGAAGGCTAGGATACACTACCAAGTACCCCCCCTCCCCCAATTCTCTCTAAATAAACCAGGGATTACTCTTCTCTTTGAGCTATCTCCCTATTCAATTGGGCAAGGAATTACTTCTCTAAACTAGAATCTCTGTCCCTTTCCTGGCCCAAATGGTGGTCTTCAGTGACCCTCCCACTCCTCCTTGTCAACCTTTCTAGACCTCTGTCAGTGCTAAATCAACTCTCTTCAGAAGTCAGTTCCCAACTCTTTTTTTTCAACTGATGCTATCCAATGAAATCTGTTTGAACTGACTGTCACTCAAAGACTCTGTGAGGTACTACCCCTTCACAGTCTATCACATGTTTATACAGCACTTGAGTTTTTAAAGCACAGTCCATCACATACCTACTTCAGGACGCTATACAATCAACTCCCTTGGTCCAAGTCATGTGAAACTGGGGTGTGTGTGTGTTTCTTTAAATAAGAGACAAGACTATATTCTGCGTAAAATTTAGTGCCATTAACTTTATAAACAGTTGCCCTAGAACCTCCAATAGATTTCTCAATGAGAATAATAGTCCCAAATCCTGAACCAGCAATGTTCTCCATGATTCCACTCACAGTTACTTTTGCATTAACGTAATGGGAATCAATAATGTATAAGCTGTGTATTTATGCAAAGTCTGATAGCCATAGTGGGTTAATGTTCCCTATTTCACATCCAGAGTGTTGAATTTAACAAGTGGATGAGAGTGTACACACCAATCCATTTCTTGAGATGAGAAGCTCAAACAGACTTCGGAGCAGGTGAATGTTCCAGGGGTTAACACAACTCACATACTGTAAAACTATTCTATCAGATATCCCAAGTTGTTTCCTTTACCTTCCCTCATCAAATCTCAGCCATTCACAAAGCTGTTTCCCAGTCTGAACATTCATGTATGTGTCTTTGCTAAGTTAAATCACCTGAGGAAGTAAGGATTCCAAGGATGTTTAAAGCAAGGGTGTCAATCATGTGGCCCGCGGGCCGCATCCGGACCCCACAGGGATTGTATCAGACCCGCAAGCAACTGCTTACTTCTCCTTCTCTCTTGCTTTTGTTTGCAACACAGATTGCTTTGCCAGGCTCTCTCAATCCCACAGAAGAGCCAGAGAGCAAAGCCTCTATTCCCTCCATTGGCTGAGGCTCCTCCCTCTTCTTGTCTCCTGGGCTTGCTTTGCCCAGTTCCCTCAAACGCAGGGGAGATATACAAAGAAAGCGCCTTTAAAACCAACCAAGTTTTATTCAAGGTATGAGCTTTTTGCATCTTCTCTCTTCTCTACTTGCAATCCCTCTCAATCTTCCTGTTTTTATCTCCAGTCCAGTGTACATTCTCTTCTCTGTCTGGACCCAATAGCATAGGTTTTCTTCTGTTTCTTTTGCTCTGCACCCAGAAGTTCTCTGTTCTCTTAGCAGTTCAAACCCCTCTTTTTCTCTCCACATGCCATTCTCCTTTCCCCTTCTGAGCAATGACATTCCTTCTTTGTACCCAAAACTTGGGTGTGGGTGTGGGTGGGTGTGAGAGAGAGAGGGAGGAAGAGAGAGAGAGAGAGAGAGAGAGAGAGAGTGTTTTGTTGGGCTCCTTATGCTAGGGCTGTGCTGAGTACAACTGGATTTGCTTCTCCTTTTTCCACTGTATTCATGCCCTCATGATCCAACCTTTCTCAGTAGGAAAGCAATGTAAACTATTTAGATGAGAATAACAACAAGCCAATGAGTTAGATTAGGCTGAGTGTATGTGTCCAGACCAAGTTCACCCAGCGCATTTCCTTTCTAGAGTTGGGATTTGGAACCTAGACTTCTGCGCTGCCACATAGGAGCTGTAGCTATTCTCTGAGGAAGACTATAGTTTTGTAGACAAACACATAGCCCTCAGCCAATGTCATGGTGCCTTCACATTTTCTTGACCAGCACACAAAGCAACTTATGTACAAAAGCTCACAATGCCCAGCCACTTCATGTTTTCCTCTGGGACTTAGGCTCAAAGCATTGATTGCGAGTGAATGTCAGTAAATCAAAAGTAGCTTTTCAACTTACAGATTCACACCTGAACAACACCTGAACAGCATACTCAAGATTTCTACAGGACAGACATTTCTACAGGACAGACAGACAGATTTTGAGGCAGTAATTCAAAGCAAGAGGTGTCAGTTATCAGAGACTGTTAAATAAACAAAATATTGCAAGAATGCTAATGTTTTGCTAATGTTTGAATGTTTTAACCATGTTTTAAGTGTTTTTTTTTTAAATCATTAATTGTGTTTGTGTCCTTTATAAAGTTTATATCTCTGCTACCTGGCATTACATTTTAGGACACACATGGCCCGGCTCAGCAAGGTCTCATTTATCTCAGATCTGGCCCTCATAACAAATGAGTTCAACACCCCTCGTTTAAAGCTTCTAGATTTCCTATCTAGATCATCTGTAAGTGTGTTATTATCAGCACTATGAACAAAGTTGCACTTAAAAAAAAAGGACCAACCAAAAATAATATGGTGTCAGGAAAGGACTAGAGAGGATGACCCATGGAATCCCTAGTGAACAATGGCTATGGATGGAGAGTAAGAAAAAGACTTGTGTATGAACAAAAGAGGTTATACACTCTTGAAGTGCCATACACCTGGGTCCATAAGTATTTTCTATAAGGAAGTTGTTGTTTTCCTCTTTGGGTGGAGAAAAATGGGACAAAGGTACCCAGATAAAGAAAGAAATCTGTCATGTCAAATACGAAAACAGAATGGGAAACAAAAGTATGTGTTGCAAAAGCTGTACCTGTTAGTCACAATTTGTCAAAGGAGTGGACAAAACTTTCAGAACCTCTAGAAAGCAGATGATGCTGTAGCTGAAACTAGCCCATACTCGAGGTCTTAATTGCTGGTTTCAAGGTAGGCTGCTGGGATATGTTGAGTTCATTCTAAAAAAAACATTTGCTATGATATTCCAATCCCAAACTGCATCTGACTGAGAATAAATTTTTTATCCCACCCTCCCCTCAAGCAGGCTAGGATGGGTTACAATATACAATACACTGAACAAAGAATTAAACAGTTTAAAAGCCCTGAAAACAACGATTCCAGATTCCAACTCAATCACAAGATGGCATTTCCAAAACTTATGGTGTCCAAAGTAGATAGAGGTATATATGGTCTGGGTTCCCATAGAATAGTTGCCGTCAGACTCAAAGGGCTGCTTAAGCAGGAGGAGCCTGATTGGACTAGGGTTCCCAGCCTCCAGGTGGGGCCTGGGGATCTCCTGCTTTTACAACTGATCTCCATCTGACAGAGATCAGCTCCCCTGGAGAAAATGGCTGCTTTGAAGGGTGGCCTCTACGGCATTGTACCATGCTGAGGCTCCTCCCCTCTCCAAACCCCACCCTCTCCTGGATCCACCCCCAAAGTCCCCAGGTTTTTTCCAACCCAGACTTGGCAACCCTAATTGGACGTCTGCTTCCTCAACCAAAGGCCTAGCAGAATAGCTCCGTTTTACAGGCCCTGCGGAACTGTAATAGATTCTGCCAGGCCCTGATCTTCATTGGAAGATGTATAAAGAGCCTTCTCAAGAAGAAAGTCTAAGTTGATTACAGTATCTTGTGGAAATCACCGGTATTTGGTGAAATCGTGACCACTGGCATCACATTTTCTTTTATTTAAATCAGTGTTGGATTTCATCCATGATTTGCATTCCTGTGGTTTTTTTAAAACTGTCACTGTTGACGCTGAAACGGAGTTTGAAGTAAGTCTGTGCAGACAGCAAGAAAGCAATTTGCTTCTTTGAGTTCAGCAGTATATTTTCTTAACATTTGTTATATAGGCATCAGCCCCACTTTCTCCTAGTTATTAGTTGATCTACATCTGCTGGTCTGTGGCTGTAATACTGCTGAAATAGATATTTGTTAATCATGTCCCTGTGTATACCAAAAAAAGAAATGTCCATTTCAGAGGGACTGTAATTTCATTACTTTTAATGATAGGTGGGTTACATATATCTAAATGATTAGGAAAGAAAGGGGGGGAAGATGTTATAATAGTCAAAGGCATTTAAACACGTTAGAATTGTTTATGAATAAATTGTAGATTATATCATTTTTGCCATTCAGCTAAATCTATGTTACTTGCATTCTTGCAACTTCTGGCTTGTTCATTTGTCTTTGTTTCTCTATTTGAAACATTTTTCCAGACCTTCTTATTTATTAATTTCATGTTGATGGTGTTGCTTTACTTATCATACCTGAAAGACAAATCTCCCATACTATCCAACCCACCAGTTCAGATCTGACTCTGAAGCCCTGCTCTCTGGGGAAGGGGAAAATGAGATTGCAACCCACAAGTCCTAGTGTGCCCCCCACTTGTTTATATTTAAAAGGTTACAGTTGCTTTGGATCTTCATTTTGAAGGAGGAAGAATGAAACTCTTTCCGTATCAGTTATGAGCAATTCTCAGTGTTATTTGTATGTTTCAATTTCCCATCCTCTCTCTCTGCTGCTGCTTCTCAATGGACAAAAATAGACATATTTGCTTTTCTCTGAAACTGTGCAGGGCAGTAGTTCCTCCAGTGTGATATAAAAAAAATAACCAAGTGAAAAAATCCCAGAAGAAAAGGATGATCTAAAGAACACAAAATTTTCTAGAGAGCATTTGTTATCAGGGAGCTAAAATTGCTTCTGAAGTTTCACTGGGAACTGTTTTACATGTCTAATTTGGTGGCTAATATCCAGTACCAAGAGGGGAAAACACCAGCACTTCAGAAGGTTTGCTCCATCTTGTTTGAATGCAAAGCACAATGAATTTGTATCCGCTGAGCATTCAGCACTTACATTTCAAAACCTACAGCACACTAAACGTGAAACTTTTGTTCAAATTTCAAGGATTTTGATAGCCCAAGTGAATAGACACTGCCTATTGATTTTTCCCTTACAATGACTCTTGGATAACCTATTTTCTCATTTATTTTTAACGACAGCTCATGAGATTTTACAGCAATTCTGCCCAACCTCCTAATATCAAAATCCCTCCTTGACCCTGAAAATTGTAATTCTGCTATAGATCACAGCTGCTGAATATTACCTTTTACTAAGCTGGTTAAATAAAATATGTCCAAATCACTAGATCCCACAGGCCATGACTGAAATTCTAATTACACTGGCTCTGTATTTTTATGCTGCACTATACAGAAAAAAGCACAGCTCTTATTTCAAAGTCCACAGCAAAGTGCGAGAATCTAGAATGCAGGTTCTAGTGTTGAATTTAAAAGGGGGAAATGGCATGCAGCACTTCAGTGGCTTTCCTGTAAAACCTTTCTAAAAGACCCAAACCCTTTTGATGTACTTCATCTAATATAATTATGAGGACAGTGGTTAGATTTTGGGGTTTTTTTGGGGGGGGGTTAGTTTTAATAGTTTATTGATATCACAAAAAGCTTACAATACATAAAAATCAGTACAACTACACAACTGAGAGGGGATGGGTATATTTGACCTGATCAGTTTCAGCATCAAAAAGGGGCTCATATATCTGTTGGTGAAGTTCTACAGAGAGCTCAGTGACTTGGGAAAAGTCAAACTAACGAAACTGAGCCTGCAGGCACCTTTGGAATTCTGACACAGTGGTGGATGCACCCACAAAATGGCTGCTGCAGAAGGTGGAGCCAATCACAAAATGTCAGGGAGTGAGGTTATGCATTACTCTAATAGCAACTCTTCAACATTTCAGGCAATAGCTCTGCTAAACAGGATGCCTTTTAAAATGAACACATTGTTCTTTTTCTTTTGCTTACACACAGCTTACCTTCAGTCACTCAGTGAAGATCCTTGTGCTGTTGTGGGAGCTGCTGCCATTTTTTTAAAATCTGCACATACAAGCAGATCTCCAACAGCCAATCAAAACCCTTGCTGGGCAAAACCCCAACTTGGCCCCTTTAGGTGGGCACCAGGGAAGGTGTTGGTGGGT
Organism: Lepidodactylus listeri; assembly: GCA_029233225.1. NCBI lineage: Eukaryota > Metazoa > Chordata > Lepidosauria > Squamata > Gekkonidae > Lepidodactylus > Lepidodactylus listeri. Next base: position 72,699,717 of record JARCFY010000005.1, read on the forward strand.
ACTATGGCACTCATAGGTACCATGTTAGGGTCCCTGGCTTTCCATCTTTAGGCAATGAGGGAACTGGAAGTGCATGTGACTTGTGTTTCCCTTTCCTGTGTTTTCTCTTCAAACTTCTTAACTGGAGCTTTCAAATATTCTCCTTCCCCCATGCTCAGATGCAGAAACTATTCCCATGCTGAATACTTGTGCATCTCTTTGTGCTGCTGCTTCCCTTAGTCTACAGGTCAGAAATTCAGTGTTTGTTTCTTTGTTTAAACCACAGTAGTGACACTTCCAGTCAGGATCACAGTGTGGAGGAGTTGTATCAACTCTTTCCTCTTAAACCATTCCCCTGACCTTAAAGAATCCCAGGCCAATTCCGCACTAGTGCTTTGCTTCCCTTTCCTCCCAGGTTTAATTGGTCTGAATCAGTCTGCGCGTTTCTGCATTACATGCATCTGACCCGGGTTGATGCCAGTTCTTCATTTCCACATCTGTCCCTGCCCCGAATCTTGATCCCCCACCCACCATTTTTAAAAAAATGTAGGTGGAGCTTCGTTATAACGTCGTGACGATACATGATTGGCCAAGGTTTTCAAAAATTCCCAGGAAAGTGCATCTTGCAACCGCCCCTTCCCCACCCTTTTTTTTTTTTTACCGTAGGTGGAGTTTCGTTGTGACGAACCCTCCCAAACTACGGCCAGGATCATCCACGCATGCGCAGGCCATTTTGAAAAGCCCATGAAAAGAAACAAAAATTACGCAAGGGACGCAGGGAAAATGTAGGGTGGAAAAGGGATGAGAAATGAAGGGTGATCAAGCAACAATAACACATGTAACCCCGGAAAAAATTGTGTCCACACCACCACACCACCCACAATACATTACACCCACAAAAATGTTAACGAAAACACAATGTCATGTCGTGTTGTCGTGATGCGACGACGAGGGGGGCAATCACTTGCACTGCGCCTCAAATCAATCAATACATATTTTTAAAGTGGCATAAGTAAGTCACGACGTTTGTGCAAAATAAGCAACACAGAAATTTGGAGATATCGACAACAAAAGTACATTTTTAAAAAGACATTTAAGAGCCAGTCAATGATGGTTCAATGTTGTGTCGTGTTGTTGTAATTCAACAAAGCGGGGAACCAAAAAAACCCCGCACATGGCAGGGCAGGAAAGGGGAGGGAAGGGGAGAGGAAAGGGGCAGAAAATGGGTGGAGCATGAAATCCCGATTTCGAAATTCCCCACTAGAATGCCCCGACTTCGCTACCGTGTCAAAAAAAAAGAACCTGAAATTAAGAAGATGGAAGATCCGCAGGAAACGAGTATTACATTCGGGCCAACTTCAGAAACGGAGCAACAAGTGCAGAACTGTTGCTCTGCCCCGGATTTTAGTGGAGAGTGAGTGCGGGGTAACTACTAGTGCAGAATCGGCCCCAGAGCTGCTATTTACCCCACCAGAGAAAACATACAGACAACTTGTATAGTGACTGTATGTGTCCCCCCCAATCCATTCCTACCAGGGCCGGCTCTATCACTAGGCCAACTAGGCGGCTGCCTAGGAGTGCAGCTGGCAAACGGGGTGGCGGAGAGACAGAGAGATTCAAACCAGGAGATAGTGTTCTTTATGCAAACCATGATTTTCCATTATGTCTGAATGCAGCTTTCCACTCAGGCTAAGAACCAAACTTAGCCTTGGGCCAATGCAGATAGACTTGTAGGCGCTGCGGCCAGCTGGTGCAGTGGCTGCTGGCGGGGCTGGAGAGCTTGTGAGCCTGGGCAGGGGGAGCACTGAGGGTGTCCCTTGCGGGCAGGTCTCCGGCGGTGGAGAGGGTTGCTCTGCAGTGTGGGAGGGGTGCTACAAGGTAGCCTCGCCTAGTGTGCAAAAAACCCTGGGGCTGGCCCTGATTCCTACAATGTCCATTGTATGGTCACTAGCCTCCCTAGTCCTGTGCCTCAATGTGTGATGATTTAAGTAAAGCACATGGTGAGGGGAGGGGCTACAACACATTGGTGGAGCACGTACTTTGCATGCAGAAGGCCCTGGGTTCAGTCCATGGCCTCTCCAGTCTAAAAGGGATCTCAGTTGTTGGGAAAGATCTTGGTTGCCTGAGATGCTGCAGTGCTTGGAATAGACAACAGTGTCCTACGTGAACCAGTAACCTGACAAATGACTGCAATAATTTTTCACTGCCCCTGAGACAGAAAGAAGAGACAAGAAGAGATTTGATTTATACCCCACCCTTCACTTGGAGTCTCAGAGTGGTTTACAAACTCCTTTCCCTTCCCCTCCCCACAACAGACACCCTGTGAGGTAGGTGGGGCTGGGAGAGCTCTGACAGAACTACAGCTTGCCCAGGGTCATCCAGCAGCTGCAAGTGGAGGAGTGGGGAACCAAACCTGGTTCTCCCAGATTAGAGTCCACACACGTAACCACTACACCAAACTGGGTCACAACTGAAGAGGACATATTGGGTGAGTTGTCTTTGTGCTGAATATGTAAACAGACTCAAGGAATTTTGTTTTCTTACCCCAGAGCATGAGTGATAGAGAGCCAGTGTGGTAGGCCCTAAAATACTGGCATAGGATGAAACTTTGATTCAGATTTCCACTTAACTGTCATGTTTACTGAGTAGCTTTGGAACAATCACTCTCTCTTGACCCATGGTGGCTTGTGCTGCTCAATGTACATTCCACAAGAAGCCTCTAAAAGACATTAGTTGGTCTTTCCATGTGCTCAGATGAAGCAATATGCCTGCCTCATAAACTACAAGACACAGGCTGTCTCTCTCTTTTTAGGACCTGTATATTTAACCCAGGTAATAAGGGCTTGTCAATGACAGAAGGAAGTAATTAATTAAGTTATCCCCCCCCCCCGCTGACTCTGCCCTTTTCTTAGTGTTATGTACAGTACTCCAATTTTGAGCTCACTAGGCATTTTTTCTTGTATTTTATTTTACATGGATTTTGGCTGTTATCTTACTTGATTTTGGCTGTCCTGTGTTGTCCAATACCACTCTTATCATGTCTCTTCTGTATGAAAGGGGATTTCTGTCCCACTGTCCTACACAGCCAACTGACATCATGTGCAACTCCATTATCATTTTCTCCTCTCTTCTCATGCTATCAGTTTTCAGTTGGTCAGTTGTGATCTGGCCCAAAATGGATCACCAGTGCTAGTATGCAAGGGTAGGAGGGCAGAGACAGGGAGAGAGATGAGAGACTGAATGGGATGAGATGGACATGTATAATGAATGATTAAGTAGGTTGCCTGTTGGAAATTAGTGTTAAAGATAACTGGACCTACAAAAGTTGGATACCATAGTTCTAGATAGCCCTGTCTGTTTTCTAAGATTTTTGTGCGTACCTTATTCTTAAAAAAAACCCTGGTTATACTGGTTAATGTATCAGCAGAATTCATCAGCAACCCACTTCAGTGCAGAGTACTAGGTAACCAATGGGTCTGGTCCATCTCAAATAGTTTTTTTTTAATGATTTTACAGTGTGTCTACCAGTTCCATGGAGTTATCATTCCACATACAAAGACAGCAAAGAAACAAGATTGTTCTGCTTATATGTTGCTACCCAGACATAAAATGAAATAGAAAGGAGTAGCAAGTAACATAATGTTGGTGCTTAATTGTGTGGTGGGGGAGTTTTCAGTATGACACAAAGGAAATTATATGCACAATTACTGTTGTTAACAGAGCCTTGGTGTGTAAATCCCAGCACCGCAGGCTGGGAAACCTTCCCCATGCATGTTTAATGGGGTTTGGGTTACTCCAGTCCTAGGGCTGTATCTCCTTTCTAATGCATTGTGTCCTAGGTGAAACAAAGGAATATCTGGATGTATTAGAGATTATATCCATCACCATACAATTCTCTCAATGAGCATGTTTTTTTTAAAAAAAAAAATCCTCACGTCTTGTTAAATAAATTTCTGCCAATTATTGTTGTTACACACAATCAGTGTTTAATTTATTTGGCGTACAATTGGCTATCCAAATACCACAATGATAGGTGCATTTAGATATGTGAATTACAATTAAAAGGGATTTAGCTTAAGTAATGCTTGCATGCTAGGGCAAAACAATCCAGAGCAAAATAGTGCATAAATATTTCAATAATCTTCTCTCTTCTCCAGGGGCTGCTAATATGATTACAAAGTCAAGTCCAATAGGTAGGTCGGTAAATCTGCAATTGTCTCATCCTTTCATGCTACTTATTCATTGTATGTACAGTAATTGTTTTCTTTTTCCCTTGACTAAAGAGTGTTATCTCATGCAAGGAAGATCAATTCAAAATGGACTTTAATTATCTTCAATAAAAATTAAATTACTCATCTCAACTAATGGTTTGGCAAATAAAGGGAGCTTAAATTTACAGCAGTACAGTGCTATTGATTAAAGTTTTCTCCTCAGTTGCTTTCTCTTTTTAATTTTGCCCAAGGTAATGTTTCAATCTTGCACTAGTAGGAAGATCTGTATGAACAAAATAGGGTATTGTAAACTGAAACTAGAAATAGCAGTGTAAAAACACCCACATCAAATGTACCAAAAGAGAGAGAGAAAGAGAGAGTGTGTGCATGCATCAAATACATATACAAGTTTCTAAAAGGTTTCAATCATTCTAAAATTGCACAAGATTGCATTCTGGCTTCCCCAAATGCTTTCATCTGTGCAGGATAAATATGTTACTTCCTCATATTTTAAATGTACTGCTAGGGCATGCCTAATAGAACTGTGTTTTGGTACGCGTAATATGGCTGCTAGTGTTCTCCCTAGTAAAGATCTTCAAGTTGCAAATACTTTTTTGAAGTCAGCAGCTATTTGATAAGTGCTTAATGAAATATCATACCAGCAGTATTTAATGAACAAATGTTCAAAGATATTGTGCAGTGTCCCCCTTTGCCAAAACAGGCTTTCATTTTCAAATTTGCAGTATTTTAGAAGTAATCCCTGGGAAAATGGTACTGATGGCAAATGTATTATCTTTCATGTTTTTTTTTAATGTTTAAGGCACCTTTGTTATAATCTCAGTAGCAAGGCTCTCCCCACTTTCTTAGACAGTGAATCAAAATATGCCTGAAAGCAATAGTATTTTAATAAGTATCAAATGTCTTCAATGAGACAAATGTGTTCTCTAGTCTTTTGTATCATTCAGGCTTTACTTTAGATCTTTTTTGTGGTTGTTGTTGTTCCTGTAATATTAATGTTGAAATCAGTTAAAAGATTTCAGTGAATTGTGATGCCCCATGTGTCTAAACATTCTTTTAAAAACTGGCATTCACATCACTCCCTCCCCCCAGATTAGATTTAGAGGTTCAGCAGTAAAGGATTTCAAATGAATGAACTATGAATGTTGACCACAAGAGCTAGTTTTGTGTAGAAGTTAAGAGTGGTTAAGAGCATGGACTCTAATCTGGGAGTGTGACCTTGGGCCAGTCATAAATTCTTTCAGAGCTGTTCTCTCAAGGGCAGTTCTTGGGAGAGCTCTCTCAGCCCCACCAACCTCACAGGGTGTCTGTTGTGGGGAGGGAAAGGAGACTGTAAGCTGCTCTGAGACTCCTTTGGGTAGTGAAGGGCGGGGTATAAATCCAATATTTTCCTCTTCTTCTTCTCAAGAAGAGAGATCAGTGTTATAAAAATCTGATACTAAAATAGACACTGTTTATGGTTTATGAGGTAAATGTCTTGGTCGTTCCCGCTTCTTGCTTTTGGATATGGATTTTCTACAATTTAGATAACTGTGCTAAAAAGACTCATAGGAGATAGGTGCTTGTGTCACCTAGGGGACCCAGAGCTGGGCAAGCAAAGTAGTCTGTTTTCATGTTATTTGGTTTTGGGTAAGGTTGTGTGGGAGATGGTTAAGGAGGAAATCATTCTCTGGGAGCCCATGGCAGCTCTATACATAATAAAGCCTGTAATAGGGTTCTCAGTGTGTTCCTATGCCAGGGTTGTGTAGGATGAAAACTGTTGATGTTTCTATGTGCTCAAACTAAGCAACAAGCAATTCAGCAACATGCTTGCCTAATAAATGATCATATAGTAGGTACCAGCTGCATCTATCTCCTAAATCTATCATACAGGGTCTATAGCCTGAGCACAGAGAGTTAGAACTTGTAGAATAATCAAAGAATTCTTGCAGGAATGAATGAATGAAATGAAATGGCTGCAGAGAGGGCCAGCATTAGGGGATAGCGCTGTCAGGTAGCTGCCACAGCTCCAGCCCTCCTGCAGGATTCATGGCTAACCTGTAGCCTACCCTTATACAGCAGCAGTCACTGCCACTACCAACTGCATTGGTACGATTGCCAACCAATGTCTGGCAACTGGCAGGAAAAGAAAGTGGTGGGGATGGAGAAACATTGCACTAATGGCACAATGTCACTTCTGGAGAATACTTGGGAGAGATGCAAGTTTGTTGGTGTGATGCTCTAGGATTTCTCCAAATTCTATGGTAAAGCCATAGAATTGGAAGGGGGAAATCCTAGAGTGCCATACCAACATGATGCCACACCAACATGATGAAGTGACATCATGCCATTGGTGTGACTCAAAGTTTTGCACACATTTTTCTTCCACTGCTTGCTAGCAGGTAGGGCAGGGAGAGGGCAGGAGGCTTTTTGCTATAGTGGGAGACCTACTGTTCCTAGTTTGGGCAGTGGTTGCAACAGAACTGGATCCCTTCCCTTTGTCATAGCTACACCACTACGTACAGCAGTGACTGTTGTGGTTCCCTCTCTGCCAGACAAAAAGTGCTGTCAAGTCAAAGCTGACTTATGGTGACCTCATAGCATTTTCAAGCAAGAGACGTTCAGAGGTGTATTGCCATTGGCTGCCTTTCAGTAGTGACCCTGGACTTTCTGGCTGTCTCCCATCTATAGTAACCAAGGCTGACCTTCCTTAGCTTTTGAGATCTGAAGAGATCTGACTAGCCTAAGCCATCCAGTTCAGGGCACAAATACCCTTACTACGTGAAAATGAGCCAATGGGCTGAATAGGTAAAGTGGTTCCAATATAAAGAAGAGCGAAGATTAACACTGTGTTCATTAACCCTCTTAACACTTTTCATTTCATTTCACTCATCTTTTGCTATTTCTGAAATAATATTTATATATTTTCCATACACAAGAGCTCCCTTTTCATTTAAGTGTGTTTGAATGTAGTGAATTTGAAATTATATAAAATGGGTTTATTTTACATGAAGGAAAGATGCATGGACACATAATGGTCACTTGGAAAATAGTTACTCTCTCTTCCTAATGGTGGCAACAATTATTATGGACCTCTAATAGCACCAACCATGTTAGGATTTTTCGTTGTGAAGACAGTGGTTTTGATTCTAGTTGCTTTAGAGATTTTTTTTGCCTTTCTTTCCTATCATCTGGCCATGTTAGACCACATCATTCCATGCACCCTACAATGATTTCAAGGCAATTTGGTGCCCTGTTAATTTTTTCCCCCTTATGCTTCTGCATATCCATTCACTAAGAATAACACTTTGTTGGTTAGATAAAGTAGACTGTAGTTCATGAATACTTATGCCGTAATATATCTAATTAGTCTTCAAAGTGTTGTTATATTAATTGTTGCCTTTCATAAAAATTGTTATTATTGCCAGGGCTTTTTTTTGTAGAAAAAGCCCAGCAGGAACTCATTAGCATAATAGGCCATACCCAACAGCAGAAACTCATTTGCATATTAGGCCACACCCCTACAGTGCAGCTCCCTCCCAGGATTGGCTTCCCCAGGTGTCCCGCAGCTTGCGGGGCACATGGGGCACCTGAGGGAAGGAAGGCAGTTTCTGGATTGGGGCACCTGGGGAACCCAAGGAGGGGAGGCAGTTTAAACTGCCTTCCCTCCCTGGATTGGCTTGGCTTCCACAGGTGCCCCGTGGCTTGTGAAGCGCCTGGGGAACCTGAGGGGGGAAGGCTGTAGGCATGGCCAACTCGTAAGCCAGCTGGAACTCCGTTCCTGTGCATTTCTGCCCAAAAATAGCCCTGATTATTGCTAATGACTGCTGCAAGCAAGAGTAGTAACATACCACAAGAATAAAAAATATTGCCCCAAATAGTTGCTTATATGAAGCAAGGTGTGTCACTTGGTATACATGGTAGGGCTAATTTGAGTTTTGATCCAAGTTTGCTAAATAGTATGTATGTTAGTGTTTCAAGAAAAACACTTTGAATGTTTTTTAAGTCTCTAACTCCTGCTCATTAATTTACTTAATCCTCTGATCTTTACTTCTTTAAAGTTGTTTTTAATAAACAAATACAAAGGTGAAATAAGAAGTTTTATGTCACCATCTAAAAACCTTTTAATGAGGCATATGGCAACAAATAATTAAGAGAATATAACTTTTGTTATGAATAAATATATTTGAAAACACGTATTCAAAATTAACTCTTCCATACGTAGTATAAGAATGGAAGTCCAGAAGCCCATGAACTGTATTCAGAGCTCTGTTTCTGAGACATGATTATGTTCCCTAAGATATGTTTATGTTCCCTAAAATAGTTTATGTTCCCTAAAATAGTTTATACTTCCTTCAGCACTGCTATTATTTGTTACAAATTCCCAGGGGTCATTTCATAGAAAAAGAGGTGCAGGAGCTCATTAGTATAACTCATTAGCATAACTTATTTGCATATGCCACACCCCCTGACATCACCAGAAGTATGTCAGAAGGCAAGAGAGAGAGAGAGAGAGAGAGAGAGAGAGAGAAAGAAAGAAAGAAAGAGAAAGAAAGAAAGAGAAAGAAAGAAAGAAAGAAAGAAAGAAAGAAAGAAAGAAAGAAAGAAAGAAAGAAAGAAAGAAAGAAAGAAAGAGCTGGCAGAGAGGGGACAGCTACTAATCCAAGCCTCAGAAATACCACTATTCTGGGAGGATAGCTTCAGTGGTGGCTGAAGCCTTCAGAAGGCTGGTTGGAGGAACAAGGACCTTTCCAGGGGATGGGGTCATTTTGCTGCAGCCGTGACACAAGCAGGCATTCCCCGGGGGTGGGGGCTGGCACCAACTCCTGGAGCTGAGTTCCCTGGAGCTCCTGCTCGAAATGACCCTTGCAAATTCCTAACAGGGATCCTGGATTAAGGGTCATTGGATGACTTAATGGTGTTCATGACTGATTGATTCTATAATCGTCTCAGTCAAGATATGTTGCTGAGAGTAATAAAAGCTATTTCGTAGTTTTGGGGTTTGGATTTTGCTGTGGCTACTAGGGATGGGCACAAACCAGGAATATGTGGTTCGGTTTGTGGTTTGTGATGTGCTCTGTTCACAAACCATGGACCGTCATGGTTTTTAGCCACCACATAAACTGGTTCAGTTTGTGAGGTTCATGAGGTGGTAGAATGGCCTTTTAGCATGCTAGAGGCATCACACACACAGGAGAACTCCAGCTGACTATCCTCTACCTGCCCTCCAAGTTTGGTAAGGATTGGATTTATGGGGTCTGAGTTATGGCTCCCCAAAGAAGGCGCCTCCAGGAAAGTGCTTTCTGGGGGAATGACCACCTTTCATTTCCTTAGAAAGCACTTTCCTGGAGACACCTTCTTTGGGTAACTATAACTCAGACTCCATATATGCAATCCTCACCAAACTTGGGGGCAGGTAGTCAGCAGGAGAGTCCTTGGAAGTTTGGTATCTCTAGCTTGCACAGGATCTGTTCTGTACACTCCTGAACCTGTGCCTGTCAAAACAACAATTGATGAGGTCATTTTGAGAGGTGCAGGTTCAGGAATGTATAGAATGGATCCTGTGCAAGCTAGAGACTCTAAAATTGAAGGGCATATAGAGGAGCATCCAAGGGAGGCCCGTTGTGAGTTTGATATCTCTAGCTTGCACAGGATCTGTTCTATACACTCCTGAACCTGTGCCTGTCAAAATGACAGCTAAGGAGGATCCAGGGGAGGTCCACTGTGAGTTTGGTGTCTCTAGGTTGCACAGGAGCTTACACTCCTGAACTTGCATCTGTCAAAATGAATGAGGTTGCAGGGTACCTCCCCCTGATGCTCCTCAACTTGCCCTCCAAGTTGTTGCTTTGAAGCTCTGTAAACATTTTGATTGAGTGGATGCAGCCTGTCTGGAAATGTCTCCACTCAGGAACAGACACAAACCTCCACTCATGATCTGGCACAAACCTCCATGAAAGTTTGTGGAAAATTTGTACTGGGTGACCTGCCATGAACTTGACTTCGCAAAGCATGAACCAGCCAAACATTCATCACAAACTTATGATTGGGGGGGGGGGGGGGGGACACAATGACAGAAGAATTTAATATGTTGGCATTTTGCAAATACATCTGAAAAGCATGGCTCATTTTTTTGTTTCTCAGACTATATCCCAAAGCTATTTTGGGAGGTGAGAAGCAGAAATTTCACTACAGCGCCTCAGCATTCATACAGTCATTGTAGGTAGCCATGCAGGTTCAGTGCAAAATCCAAAGACAAAAGCTAAGTTTAAAAGGCATTGATGGGGAATCAGGGGCCACCTGTGGGGAAAAGTCATATGGCATGGGGCAACTACAGAGAGGAGGAGGAATAGGGTCAAATCACCTCAAATTCTTCATCCGATAGCAGAGCTTCCACTATGAGAAAGGGATGTTCTTATGTTCAACCTCTGTTTTTATTGTTATATTTGCTTTAAGATTGTCTTTGGGGGTTTTTATACTGATATTTGTGTTGGTTTTGTATCTTGGATTAGGAAATTACCTCAGGAAACCATTGAGGCTCAGTGTTTGTAGGGTGTGCATTAACTATTTGATAAAATGGAGGAAAAGTTTGACAGAAGGTTTAATAGGAATTTAGAAGTGACACATCCTTTTCGGGTGGTCCTCAAAAATAATTCAATGTAAAATCTTAAGGAAATTAATAATGGTTTATCAAGCATGAACATCAGTCAGTAAAGATTACCGATATACTTTAAGGCAGCGGTCTTAGTTGGAATGTACTTCTGACTAAATTTGAATGGGATCAAGGATGAGTGTGTGTGTGTGAACTGAATTCTCTTAGATAGAAATCACTCGGTCTGGCTTGTTAAATAAAACACCATAAAAACCTTACTTTACTTTCAGTTAGCTGTGAGTGAAAGAGACTTTTTTTATAGAGAGAGGAAGAGGAACTGGGTCATATACTTTCAACCTGCATATTTTCCTGTAAGTTTTAGGTAAGTTTTTTGTAAAAATAAAGTCTTCCTCAGACCAATGCCTTGTTCTGGTCATTCTCTGAGATGTTCCTGTAGCACTAAGAACTCTATTTCACAAAATTGCTCAGCACCATACTGCATGTGACATATGAAATCTATGGCCAGTTTCTTCCATAGTTTTTTTGTAATGCTAAAAGTGAGTGGGCTCTGACCTGGATGACCCAGGATAGCCCAATGTTGTCTGATCTCAGAAGGTAAGCAGGGTCAACCGTGGTTAGTGTTCGGATGGGAGGCCACCAGGAAGTCCAAGGTCCCTACATAGAGGCAGGCAATGGCAAACCACCTCTGTCTGTCTCTTGCCTTGGAAACCCTACAGCAGGGGTGTCAAACTCATTTGTTATGAGGGCCGGATCTGACATAAATGAGACCTTGTTGGGCTGGACCATGTGTGTCATAAAATGTAATGCCAGATAGCAGAGATATAAACTTTATAAAGGACACAAACACTTTTTTTTTTTTACTTAAAATAAAAACATGCTTAAAACACCAGCACTCTTGCAATATTTTGTTTATTTAACAGTCTTGGATAACTTGCTCTGAATTATTGCATCAAAATGTCTGTGCTGTTGCAATCTTGAGTATGCTGTTCAGGAGTGTATCTGTAAGCTGCAAACCTACTTTTGATTTATTGACATTCACCATAGAGATCTCATGCTCAGAGTTCTGAGTCTAGGACCCAGGGGAAAATGTGAAATGGCTGAGCAATTGAGAGAGTCTGGCAAAGCAAGCAGTGATGCAGCAGCAGCAACAGAACTGAGAGCAAGAGATGGCCAGTTCCAGTGTGGGCCTGATAGAAGTGCTCTGGGGGCCTGATTCAGCCCTAAGGCCGCATGTTTGACACCCCTGCCCTATAGGGTTGCCATAACTGGACTGTGACTTGGCAGCACTTTCAAATTCTTCAAAAGCACGTGGAGAGAGAGGTTGAATTCTCCCATCCATGCAGTCATTACAACTTATATTTCTCACACACATATGTACACTGAGCTGCTATTTGCTCTGTCCCATGAAAAAATATACAGTGCTGGTGTAGCTCCCATTTAGGGTTGCCAACCTCCAGGTGCTGCCTGGAGATGTCCCAGTCTTACAACTGATCTCCAAACTATAGCGATCAGTTTCCTTGGGGAAACTGCTGCTTTGGAGGGTTGACTATATGGCATTTTATCCTGCTGAGGTCCCACCCCTCCCCAAACCCCTCCCTCCCCAGGATCCACCTCCAAATCTACTGGAATTTCCCAATCCAGAGTTGGCAACCCAAGTCCCATTGTGAGTTAATCAGCAGTGGGAGCAGGGCACTGTGCTTAAAGAGCCAGCATGTGGTAGGAGAGGGGATCTCCCCACAGTAATGACTAGTTTGGCTCTCAGGTGAGGGACTGGGCAAACCAAGTAATATTTGTACTGCAGAATGCCAACCAAGGAACATTCGCTGTGCTTGTTCCTGCTCTTTTTTATCTTTATGAAATGATGGGCTACGGGTGGAGAGGGAAGCAGTTTTCACATACAGACTGAGCAGCTTTCATTTTAAAAGGCTACAGACACCAAAATAGTATTAATGGGCTACAAATCATGCAAAACTGAAATTCCCTTGTAGCCACAAATTCTGAAGGAAGAGCCCACAACAATACCTCAAGCCTTATGTTGTCCAAGCCTGATGTAAAATGGAGACTGCCCTCAAGCTTCTGTCTTCAAATGATTTCTTCTGAAGTACTCAGCGAATCTCAAAGAACTCTGATAATGCTATTTACACGTTCATATTAACTCAAATTACACCAAGGACTGAACTGCCTGCTTTTGCCTTTTCTCTTTTTGTGTGTGTAAATAATGTGAAAAGCAAACTAGCACATTCTCATTTAGAAAACATGTGACTTGATGTGTTTAAAATCTGAGCTTCGACAGCTTTGAAGATAGAAGGAATTTAATACTGAGAACAAAGCAAAATTGCTTTCAGAGTTGCACCATTCTGACCACTGTATGAGTCTGAATAGGTATTGATTTGAGGGGAATAAGTTTTGCATTACCCTTTGAAAAGTGCTAATGTAGTTCTTGTCACTTTAAATTAACTTTAGATAAGAGGGACTGACAGAAACATGAAGATGTGTGAACTATATTTGACTGATATTCTGTCAAATATTGCATGGGGTTATGATCCACAACTTTTCCCATCTGCTGCTCAAACCTGAATCCTTGAATGCACAATGGATTAATTACCATATTTTGTTCTGATTTCACTTAGTAGTATAAAACACTGTGAATGTTAAATGTACTCTCAAAAATGAAAGGCGAGCTTGTGGAAATGAATATGGAGAACACTTTTTTGGTGCATCTGAGTATGCTTGTTTAATTATTTACTGCACTTTCCAAAATTAGTTTCCAGACATCATATCTTTAAAGTGCAAAAAAACCAACAACAATCTAGAATTCCACTATCAGAACTGTAGACTATACAGAACTGATAAGGCTATGAAGATGCCAGTGAGTTCATTACTTTGAAGGAGAATTAATTTTCACCATTTAAATCTTGATTAAATAGTTCTCCAGTTTAGACAGGGCACTGGAAATAACTAGGAGCATTTTCAAAGATTCCAGGGTTTAGAATTTAACAGGCTCCCCTTCATACCTGTTGTTACTACAGAACAAAGTTCGAGTCCAGCGGCACCTTTAAGACCAACAAAGTTTTATTCAAGGTATAAGCTTTTTATGTGCATGGACGCTTTTTCAGATACAATGAAATGGAAGTTACCAGTCCATACATATAGGTAGAAGGTGGGCAGCAAATTAGCATACAGCATAATGAAGATATTTAACAGACGCAGGGATCAAACAGGAATAACAAGCTTAGGTTACCATTTGTTTGGGTTTAATTCTGCAGGGGAACACAGTAAAGGAAATAAATGTTAAAACTGGAGCTTGATTAGCAGATGTATCCTTAACAGTGTAATGCTAAGAGTAATTAACTGAGACCCTGCCATTACTCTGCATCCGTCTCCTTTCAAGCATGGAGGTGACCTTACAGCATCTTCTTCTTTGAAGTGGGGGTGATTGCCTGTGTAGAGTTATCTCTCCTGTCCCCAGACCAGAGAAATACATTCCAGTCTACCATTCCAAATACATTACATTCTACTATTCATTATGTCATATGACAATCTACTATTCTAATCTATTATTCCAGATAAGAAATAAAATAAAATAAAATAAAATAAAGAGGTCGGCCTTTTGGGGGGGACTGGGGAGAATACAGATGTAAGAACTGAAACAGGTTAGTACATGTAGTGAGATAAGAAACCAATATCCCTGAGCTTTGTATAAGCTTAACTTTGGGGGTAATCAAGAATGATGTTTCTACAATACCCTATGTATATTTCTCATAAATTAGAATGTCTCCTTGCCCCCAGATACACATACATACACAGCCTGAATAATTTTCCTTCAGTGTTTGGTTCTCCTGATGACACACCACAGCATATTCAACACAGCCTGTCTTCTATGACAAAGATGATGTAGGCCACATCATGTTCTACTGGATCTTGTGCTAGTGATTTGTTTTATGTTAATATTGTAACCTGCCCTAAGCCCACTTGCGGGAAGGGTGGGATATAAATTGAACCAATTAAATAAACAAATAGTAGTACTTACATAAAATCTATGATGAGATTTTATAGCAAGTTAATAAGCAGCCATCCCTCCATGCACATCTACTAGGTTTACATATGCTGCTTCTAAGATTTAAGATCCCAAAATAGCCTTTAGTCTAGGCTACTTCTCTGTGCTCCAATAAACCTGCTCATGGATGGCCTAACATCACAACATTTCCTAGTATTCCATTTAATGTCTTCAATTTTATCTTTCCCCTATAGGTATTCAGTTTGCATTTTCTGATCTTTAATGTTTTTTTGTTGTTGTTGTTTTTCATGGAAAAGAACTGCCTTTAATTTATTTTATTGTCATAAGAAGCATACCATGTTCTGTTTAACATGAGACCTGCTTTTGTATTTCTTCTTATTGAAGTTTATGGTGAGAAGTTGGCAAAATTCTAAGAAAGTGCTAGGATGATTAAAAAAAAATTAGAGTAGTTTACAACACACTTCTGGGGGCCCAGACAGCCTATATCTCAGAGAAGTAAGCCAAGGTGGGGGAGTTCCACCCCCAGCTGGGACTACTGGAGCCATCTCCCCTTGTCCCTCTGCACTTAATTTGTGTATTGCCCCAACAGTCCTTCCCCCCACAATAGTTGCTAGCAGTAAGTGTATACAGTGCTGAAAGATATACCAGCATTTCAGTACTGTGCTCTCAGCTCAGTGCCAAGTTGGTGCCATCCCCTACCCTGAAGGTGGGGGGTACAGGAAATATAGCTTCAGTTTGAGAGACCAGCCATCACTCTCTGATCTGTACTACTACTGACTGATGTTGCCTGTTGCCTTGCAGAATCAGGGCCCCAAGGAAGAGACAGTGTTCCACTGCAAAAGCCCATAAGGGATGGTTAAGTGTTGGGGTCAATGTGTAAGTGTGTGTGTGTGTGCGTGTGTGTGCGTGCGCACATGGTGAGGGGACTGCAGATGCTGCCTGAGCATCACATGCAGAACTCTAGTGGTCTCTTGCTGTTTGCTGTCAGTCTGAAATATTACTCATTACTGTCATTTTGGTTTGATCTCTCTACAAGCAACTTTTCAGCAGGAGGAGAGGCCAGGAAGCAGTATATTCCTAGTACAATGCCAGTCACCTGCTGAGGTGAGACCAATGATTGTGATGACCAGAGTGGATCTCACTGCTCTGCTGTGGGGTTATCTGTTCCAGCACAGCTTCTGCACTAAGTTCTGTACAGTGAGTACACTAGAACCCCTTCCTTGTCTACCTCTGGACTACTTATGTTGCCCTGAGCATGGCCCATAGACAGAGGCAGCCCAGATAATAATATAGTTTGAATCTAGATTTAAAACTTAAGAAACAGAATGCTTATCAGCAGATGTAAATTTTAATTGGTTGAGATTATTGTGTGAACTGTTCTTGCAACCTCCCATTGTTGTTTTCTATAAAGCCAGCATAGTATAGTGTTTGGACTATTAGACTACAATCTGGGAGACCCAGGTTCAAATCCACACTCTGTCACCAAAACTGGATGGGTGACCTTGGACCAGGTACAACCTTCCTAATCTACCTCAGCCTAACCTACCTCACAGGTTTGTTGTGAGTATAAAATGGAGAAAAAGACAATGTAAGCCACTTTGGTCCTTAGTGGAGTGAAAGGTGAGATATAAGTGAATTAAATAAATAGATAGAAACCAAATAAAAAATATGGGAATTGACTTGTTGGTGTCATTCCCTGCCATAGTGTTTCAAAGTACCCATCATGTGTATATGCACAACTTACCATGCAGCCATCAAAAATGGGGAAAGATGATTTAGCTCTCACACATCCAAACATTGTGACCGGTAGGCCTCAATTGCAAAGTGGCACGGCTAGCTCAAGGTACTTTGCTGTACTGAGTAGAGAAGCAACAAGCCATGCCTGGGAGGTGATGTCCCTCACCCAGAATTGCTTTCCCAACAGCTCTCTGGAGCTCGTCTTAGATCTGAATGGTACCAAGGAAGCTCTAAGAGTTCAATAGGAGCAGTCATGGGAGGACTATAGATGAAGGATGAATAAAATAGACCTAATGACTGGAGAAGTCTAAGATTTCAGACTACAGTGCTTATAATCTAGAAAAGGTCCAATCTTGATACAGGCCCAAGTCTCAGCCTCTATATTGGAAGGGTGCAGATTTTACTGCAACTGCAATTGATATAGATCCATAGAGTCTGTGGTTTGAAAAGCTGCTAAAATCTAGCCACTCTCAAAATAAAATAAATTGAAGCATTCCTCAGGGAACCAAGTAATGCCCAAAGGACAAAGAAATACAAGTAGAATATAAAATCTGTGAAATACTATTTCATTTCAATTCTACATCAGTCCTATTCATGTGAACAGAATTCTGTGAGTCTACCAGTTACATATTTAGGGCAATGTATTAAGACAATATTTTCAAGGATATAGACCTGCTTGTCATAAAAGTTCAATGAAGAAAAAATTGGATGCCATTGTTCCCAGGACCACTTATACTGAGGAAACTGGTAGGTCTTTTAAGACCATGATTAACTTCTGTTTTAGTTAGAGTCCTCTGCTATAGTTCTTTGTTCTTATGGAAACCCAGTAGGCTTTTCAAGGCAACAGATGTTCAGAGATGGTATACTATTGCCTGCCTCAGCATAGTGATGCTGTTATTCCTTGGTGGCCTCCCGTCCAAATACTAACCAGGGCTGACCCTGACTAGTAGATGGCAGCAGTTTATTACAACAATAATCAAATGTTGGTTCATTTAAAACCATTTCTCATATGCTTTGGTCTTGTGTTGAATGAAACCACTGAGGGACAGCAGGATTCTATCCAGTGTTGCCTCGCTCAGCCTCCACATGTTTATACCCATGGGTACATGCTGTACCCATGTAGATTGTCTCTGTGTAATGCTGCTTTTTGCAGGGCCAGATGTCATATGCACAGAGCCAGCGTACTCCACATTTAAGATTTCTTGCATAATTTTTTAACATTGTTTCATTTCAGAAGGAAATTTGGGACCTTGGTTACCAACAGATTGTAATTTTATTTGGCAAATCACATTTAGGAAAATATGGATTGTTCAAACCCTGGACATCAAGATTATATTTGTGGCTCAACAAGTGCAATAAACCCTTCCTTGGGGGTTAAGGAGTGGATTTTGCATTTAAAAAACTAAAACTGTCCTCTTTCATGTGAAACAGTATATGGTATAATGAGCTGCCTTGCTTTTGTTGGTTAATTTTTTTTAAGCCTTACGTTTTTACTTGTTGTGTCTCTTACTTTGCTTTTTTCCACTAGCATGCCCTTTGGAAGGTACCCTTTCACCCCACAGTATATAACTAGTATCCCAAAGTGGTTTTCAACGAAGGTGCTATAAAGAAAAGAAAATTAATTAGAATAAAGCTGACTTCATTCACTGAGAAATAAATCACCTAATTAAGGGAAATTATGCATGGTATACTATCTTTAGCATTATCTGAGAGAAAATAAAGAAAGAAAGAAAACAAAAGGGTTATTAAATGTGTGGGGTTAACATCATTATATCTAAAGATAAAAACCCTGCCTGGAATCACCTTTGAGAGATACTGACTGAAAGCAGTTGCCAGTTTGGACGGTGGTTTAGAGGGATATTCTATTGCTAAGCTACTAAATAAATCCCCTTTTGCCCTGCGCTGCCTCCAGCAAGCCCTTAGCCTTTCCCACTCTTGCTTCCCCACACACTTTTTCTACTTTCCCTCATAATCTCAGTCCTGATTCTTTCTTTCCCGTTCTTGTGAATGTTGGAGTCATGACCTTTGTGGTTTATAGGCCACCAGAGACTGAGCTAAATGTGTTAGCACAGAGTCAAAACAAGTAATAGCTGGCCAATTAAATTAATAATCCATATTGTTACAATGTTTAACCACAGCCATTTCCTCAGTGGTCTGTTTAAATCACAGCCAAGTCCTGACCTATTAAAATGAATAACTGGAATTATGAGAAACTCCATTTAATAAACACAGCAAGGAATGCAACACAATCAAGTATGGAATATTTATTACAGCTTTTAACCAGCAGCTATCAGAGGCTGGATTAATGAAGAAGAAGTGTTGGCAAAACTTTAAAACCTCGATTTCCTTGCAAAAGCAGAGTGGCATAGCAATGGGCAGGTTGAGAGCAGAAGCAGGAGATTTGCAGTCTCACAAACCTCTCCGGGGAGGGGGGGGTGAGGGATCAAAGCAAGCGGCTCCAGACAAGTAACTGAATACTCCAGGTGTGGTGTGGGGCTACAATGCTAGATGTGAGCTTCCTCTGGTTTTAAAATTACAACTTCTGCCAGTTGCTCTACAGAACCCGCACATAAACAGTGATGTCAAGTTTTTGTGTCAAAATATTGTATGAAGCCACAACGTGAAAGTGTACAAAAAGGAGGGGGTTCCCCCCTATTTTTTTTATAATAACAAAGAATCAGAATGTCATTTCATGCATGCTTCAAAGTAGATTTGAGATGGTCCACGCATTCAGAAAGCATGTTCAAACACTTTGTACATTGACGGTCCTACATAAATGCCAACAATATCACAGCAGCAATTTTGAGGCCAATGTGATAACTGAAATTGCCATAGAATGAGCATATGATACAATCTATTTCTCCATGCAACCCTGTACATAGTTGTGAGGCAAAGCACCCCTGGCCTCCTCCTCAAGGGTTAATGTGAATAATAGCAGTCCTGGTCCATCTTGCAGGTGTTACTAATTGGTCTCTTGGCCTTATCAACTTCAAGGTCAGGGATGGAAGTGGTGTGATTAGCTTCTCATGAGAACCTGCAGCCTGGTGGATGCAGGGAGGAGGGTCAGGGGCAATGAGGTAATTTTTTTAGAGGCTGTTCTGATTGGATGTAATCCTCACCTGATGTTACTGGGCCCAAAACTATATTTTAGCTTAGGCCCTGAAGAAGAGAGCCTAGGTGAGATCCTGATGCACTAAAGGCCTAAATTATGATCTGCTTGTGCTGCAATTCCAAGCAATGTAGACAACACCTGTGCTTTAGCCTCTGACTTTAGGTTTGTGCCATCTAATCCAAGCCCTGAGAGTGTTAGACAGTTGAGCTAGTTTTCCTTATTTTCTTCCTGCATGATTCTGGAGTAGTGTGTTGGCTATATATTAAACCTTTCTATTGATTGAAATTGAAATAAACTTTATAATTCTTTTTTAAAATAAACAAAGTCTGGTTACTTGTGTGCAACAGCCTTGGGGACCCACAGGTTCAGACTTGAAATCCTTGACAATGGTAATGGGCCTGTGTGGGGGAACAAGTCAATATTTTACAGGAAATGGCCATTTTTCATATCTTATCCCATCGCCACAAACTCCACACCACACTACCACCGCAGTGGTCTGCAGTGAGATAAAGTGGGGAGGAAAGGCCATACATTCCAACATCAGTTAAAAATAGATCCTCTTCTGTCCCGTCCCGCGGGCCTGGGACTTGCCGCCACCCCCAAAACCAGCAGGAGCACTTACCCCACCTGCTCGACCACCGAGAGCGGACGGGGCCGTCCCAAGTCCAGCTGGCCCCGCTGCGTCCCAGGGCGCGCCCAAAGCCGTCGCGCCGGCTCGCGGCGCGGGAGCGCCGACAGTAAAGAGCCCCGTTACCGCTCGCGCAAGAGCGGCGCCTCGCGGCCCGCGGCACGGCCGCGGCATTGGGGAGTGGCTCGGTCCCGGCACGGGCTGATCAGAGCTTGGCGGGGCGGGAGGAGGAACGCCCAGATCCGGGCGCAACTCGGCGACGTCCCTGAGGAGGAAGAGCCGACGACTACAACCCCAGGAGCGGCGGAGTCGCGGATGGGAGGGGCACGGGGCTTCCGGCGGGGCTGCCCGGCGTCTCCTGTTATAAACGGGGGCGGGGCCAAGGGGGAGATTGGGGGTGGGCACAGGTGAGGGGAGCTCTGGGAAGGGGCTGCAGGAATAAAAGGAGGAGAATGGATGGGCCGAGGAGGATGTGCCAGGAAGAGACAAGTCTAGCGGTTGCGAGAGAGAGGGACAACTGCTGCTAAGTAACTTGACCCCTGGAGGCAAAAGGGGAGCTTGGGTGACGTTTAACCCGCCCCAGTGCCATATCTGAGGCCCAATCCCTCCGCTTTTCCAGCACAACCTTACCCAGGGCCTCCTCAGTTAAAAGAGGACCACGGCTACAGGGGGCGCTGACCAGGGGCAGGAGGCGGAGCCTGACATCTTCTTTACACATAAATTAATGGGCTTGCAGTTCTATTACTCCCCCATGTCCCTACAGTCCTACCAGCTGCCCGCCAGTGCTCTTGGAGTGCACTTGGACCTAGGCCCACCACTAGATAAGCAGGTAACAGCGGGGTTCAGGAGTACCTTTTATGACTTTCAACTGTTTATCCAGGTAAAGACCTGGACAGAAGATATCTGGGCACTGTGGTGTATATTCTGGTTTCATCTAGATTAGATTATCCCGATGCAATCTAACTGTGGCTGCCTTTGAAAAGTGCTCCAAAACATCTGTTGGTGCAGAATGCTGCAGCCAGGATGTTGACTGGAGTGGGTTGCAGGAACTGTATCATTCCATCCTTGGCCCACCTGCACTGGCTCCTCCCAATCTGTTTGTGGGCACAATTCAAGGTGCTGCTGTTGACCTACAATACCTGTATGGCTTAGGACCAGCATACCTACTCCTTTATGAACCTACCTGACTGTTCATCTTTGGAGGCCCTGTTTTGAATGCCCTTGCCTACAGATATTAAGTGGGTGACAATCTGAGACAGGGACTTTTTGGTCATGTCACCTGGAAAGACCTTCCTGTCCCCTTCTGTTACTATCTTCCACCAGTAGGTGAAGACTTTTTTGTTTTGTCAGGCATTTTCTCAGAGATTTCCTGCCCTATGTTTTAATTATTGTTTTTATGAATGTGTATCTTATTGTACTGTATATGTACATTGTATTGTGTATGTATATGTATTTTCATTAAGTATTTAATGATGTTTTTGTTTGATTTTAATGGTTTTTAAGATGTGTTTTTATTATGTATGTTTATAATCTGTTAGCTGCCTTGGTGGCCCTGTTCAGGGCAGAAAAGCAGAGCATAAATTATGTAAATAAATAAATGTGCAAGCATGTCTTTGTCTCTTTCCCCTGCTGCAAGCAGATTTTTCTTGGAGGGGGGCTAGTAATCAAGTAATTTCATAAGGGAGTAGGCAGTTATGACAGCCCCATCCACTTCCCTCCCTCAGAGGCAAGATTTTCCCTCCATTTTTCTTTCCCTTTACTGACTGTGCCGCCCTAGTAATATGTTTTCTGTCACAGTATGATATTTTGGCTGTTGGCTCAGCCCAGGAACCTGAGGGAAGTGTGGGGATCGCCTTTAACTTAAACCACTTAAATGGCACTTGAAGCATTTTGAAATAACAAAAATTCAAAAATAACAAAATATTTTATTTAACATAGAGGGGAAAGATCAGGTGAAATCAGAATTTGAAATTTCTGAGGTAAAACCAGTATATGTACAGACTTTAGTTCTTATGTTTCAGCCTAATGAGAGTTTCTTAAGCTATTTACAGTTATTTAAATCTTTATGTTGAGATTAGGGGTGTGCATTCAGTTTTTCTGAAACAGACCCCCCCCCCCCCCCCAAAAGTTGTTTTGGGTTTTTCCGGATTTCTGGATACCAGAGCCTCCCTGGTATCCCAGGGGAAAAAAACCCTGGAAAAAATCCGGGTTTTTTTTTTTTGGCTTTTCGAGATTTTCAAAATGGCCACTGCGGGGGTTTAAAATTTAAAGGAATGCTGGAAAAAGCGTTCTCCCGCTGTTTCCCCCTCTTTCCCACCTTTTGCTCCTGTTTCCGGGGGGGGGAGAAGGACCTCCTAGACAGCCTGCAAATATTTGGAACTCCCAGTTACTGGCTTGCTCCTTTCCCAGGGAAGGAGCACTGGTGGCCAATAGGATTTTCGCATCTACTCTCTGGCCAATCACAGAAGGTTGTTTCTCTTTGAAATCCTCTGTGTATGCCCAGAGAGCATAAAAGCAGCCTCTCTGCAGCCTGACTCTGTTGTTGTTCCTGGTTTGCTTTTGGTGGTGGTGGTCAGAGAGAGACCTTGGCTTACAGAGTGTGGCTGGCTGGCTTCTGC
Source organism: Lepidodactylus listeri (assembly GCA_029233225.1). Taxonomy (NCBI): domain Eukaryota; kingdom Metazoa; phylum Chordata; class Lepidosauria; order Squamata; family Gekkonidae; genus Lepidodactylus; species Lepidodactylus listeri. The sequence continues at coordinate 72,722,627 of JARCFY010000005.1, forward strand.
TGCCTGCCCCTGCTTCTCTTGAGCCTCCTTTCCTCCCAGTACTGCCTGCCTGGACTGCTGCTGCGACTGCTAGTGCCTACAACTGGTTTGATTATATTTAGGGCATTTAAAAAATATATTTATTTCTGGGGGCTGGGAGTAGATGTGGGTGGGGGGGTGGGGGGGTGGTAGCCTCTAGTCTTTAGGGTTATGCTACAGGGATTCTCTGGTTTGACCTGAGTGAGTCCTGTTGGGTTTGGGCACTGACTGGCACAGTGGCAGAGGTTCTTCTGGGGGGGGCAGATTGCCCAGGTTCTGCTGCTGGCCTGGCAGGCAAACATGCTCCCTCAGTCTGGTTATGCTGCAGGGATTCTCTGGTTTGACCTGAGTGAGTCCTGTTGGGTTTGGGCACTGACTGGCACAGTGGCAGAGGTTCTTCTGGGGGGCAGATTGCACAGGTTCTGCTGCTGGCCTGGCAAACATGCCCCCTCACCACCTCACTTACTTTCTTAGACAGATTCTTGGGGAGACACTGTCTGCTGCCTGTCTGCCTTTAGTTTTTCCCATAGGAAACAATGGAGAATGGGGGCACCCTCTTTGGATGCCCCTGGAATTGGACCCTCTGGTCCAATCTTTTCATAACTTTGGGGTTTCTTTGGGAAGAGGCTTCAGCAGCTATAGTTCAAATTTGGAGGCTCTACTTCAACACCCCCCCAGCCCCCTGGAAACTTTTCAGAAGTTTTTTGCCATTGATTACAATGGCCCCATAGGGTATAGTGGACCTGAATTTTTCGGGAATCCCAAAAGTTTTCAGATATTGGCACTATACCGGTATAGATATTCAGGGTTTTTTGGGGAATCCCCCAAAAAATCGGGTTCAATATACCCAAATCCGAAAAAAATGATTTTTTTGGCATACCCCTAATCGAGATGCTTTTGTTCCAGTGTTTTCCCAAACACTCTAGCACACTTTCTTTGAATATTCTCTGACTCTTGGTTTCCAGAAGGCTGGTACACTCTTTGCAATACCCAAACCCCTTTTCTTGAAACATCAGTACTTGTCTTAAGTTTTTAACTTACTCTTAAGGTCTCTAAAGGCAGTTTCTAACCACATCAGACCAGGTATCTCTTGTGCTAAACAGTGGGGAATCCCTAAATTGATCAGATGGTGGTGGCAGGCTACTCAAGAGTAAAAGAAAAGCCCTCCAGATAGTTGGGAACCCCTAGGAGGGCAGGGCAGAACAGGGCCTGCAGGCCAGAGCAGGGAGGTTCTGCCACAATTTGGTGGTAGAGGTGGGATAAAGACAAACAGAGAACTTAATTGGCCAGGCATTTTGAATTTGGCACATGCACACAGAGGCTGAGAACAGACTGGTAGTCTGGCCCGCTCTGCCTCCACTTTTAAAAGCAGGCGTCCAGACTGCCACATCTGCCCTGCCTTATCTGGCAGCACGCTCCTCCCGCAGCAGCTGGGCACCACTTCCAAGTGGTGTCCTGGCGGCTGCGCATGCGTTCCACCCGCTTCTGGCAGTGTGGACGCTGTGGGCGGCTTCCTTGTGGCGGCATCTGAATGCCGCACTGTGGGGCAGTTCCCCCCCGCCTTGTTCTGCCGCGCTCCTGTAGCGCGGCAGAACAATAGTCTGTCCTCAGCCAGAGAGAGAGAGCAACAGACTTTGGGACGATTGGCATGGGGACAGATCAGACTAGCTAGGGTGGAGTTTGAGAGCCATTAAAATAATTAACAAAGCAAGAGCTACAGGATAAATACAAGAAGCAAAATACAGATTATCAGGGGTCCTTTCGTAGAAAAAGAGTGGCAGGAGCTCATTAGCATAACTCATTAGCATAACTCGTTAGCATATGCCACGTCCCTTGACATCACTGGAAGTGTGTCAGAAAGGGAATGTCAGTTTCAGCCCCATTATACCCTATGGGCCATTGAAATCAATGGCAAAAACTCATAGGGTATATGAGGGGCTGGAGGAAAGGGGATTTGAGGGAGAGGCTCCAAACTTGCAGGGTAGCTGCTGAGGCCTCTCCTTGAAATACCCACCAAGTTTCAAGAAGATTGGACCAGGGGGTCCAATTCTATGGGCCCCCAAACATGTTGTCCCATCCCCTCCATTGTTCTCTATGGTGGGAAAAAATGTTACCTTTTTTTTTACCATAGAGAACAATGGAGGGAATGGGGGCAACCTGTTTGGGGGCCCATAGAATTGGACCCCCTGGTCCAATATTCTTGAAACTTGGTGGGTATTTGGCGGAGAGGTCCCAGCAGCTACTCTGCAAGTTTGGAGCCTCTCCCTCAAACCCCCTCCCCTCCAGTCGCTTTTAAAATTGCCACTGCATTTCGGCAGCAATTCGGCAGCAGGCTGAATCAGATCAGAGAATCTGATTCGGCCCATGGCTGCCCTAGTGGCCACTCCTGAGCCTCACTCTGGCCCCAACGGACCCCTGCAGATTATAATAACAGGATTGCAGATGAGATGAAGGCTCTCTTGCTAAGCTCTGGCAGGTCCCTAGCTGATCCACAATTTCTGCTGCCTTGGTGGCAACTTTAGGCTCTCTGTCCTTTGCCAGACTTTTTAGTTCCTTGGGGAATTTGAAATAAAATTGGTCTAGCACCACTAACTGGAATAAAACCTCAAAGTCCCCTGCATTTGCCTCTTCCACCCATCTACTCCCCATCTCATTCAGTTTTACCACATACTCAGAATAGGTTTTGCATTGTTTTGGGGACCCAAAACTGCTTTCAGAAGTGGTCAGCCCCCAGTTTGAACCTTTTAAACACTGTGGTTTTGAAATCTTTAAAAGTTACTCCCCCCTCCACCCTGGTCATGCTGCAGTAAATAGCAGCTAGCTTCCTAGTTAGGATGCTACAGAGGTAGGGCATGTAGCCAGTTTGGTGTAGTGGTTAAGTGCACAGACTCTAATCTGGGAGAACCGAGTTTGATTCCCCACTCCTCCACTTGTACCTGCTGGATGACCTTCAGCAAGCCATAGTTCTGGCACAGCTGTTCTTAAAAGAGCATTTCTTGAAAAAGCCCTCTCAGCCCCACCTACCTCACAGGGTGTCTGTTGTGGTGAGCGGAAGGGAAAGGAGTTTGTGAGCTGCTCTGAGACTCTTGAGTGAAGGGTGGGGTATAAATTTTTCTTCTTCTTCAGTGATATTTCACTGATAATAATCTAGAAGCAAAAAAATGTTAACCAATGCAATCTACAATATTGAAACTTAATTCAAAAGTAATTAATAAATAACATTAATTTTATTACTTTCTAATAATTATCAGTGAAATATCATTTGCCATATGATTGGATCTTGGGAGGCCTCATTTAAATTTTTATTCTATGCCTAGTAATTTCACTTTGGAAGTAAGTCAATATGGGTCTTTTAGTATAATACAGGCATTGTTTATTTATTCATTTTATTATATGTATTTAATTTCACGTTTTTTATTTTTATTTTTTACAACAGTTCTTTTCTGTATAATTGTACTGTGTTATGTATTGTGGTATAAGCCAATTTGTTCCTCATTGTGTTTGACCTCTGAAGAAGGCCTAAACAGGCCGAAACACTTCAGATCAAGTCCATTGGCCCTTGTGTATATGATTTTTGAATTTTTATATGAGGTGTAATTGAGCCCCTGTATGTTTTTTAATTCTTTACAAATAAATACATGTATTTTTATATATTATATGTATTAAGTTTCAATTGTTGGTCCTCTACTCAGTTTGGCTTACCTAGGTTTCAGAGTTAAGTTTGTTTTCTTTTTTTGTTCACAGGTGGTACAGAGAACCATTCCCAGCATCAACAGTTTAAAGTTTTTAATAAAAAGAAACTGTTTACAAACATACTTTTAGCACAGCACTAGATTTGAGCAAGGAAAAACAAAAGAAATTTGTCAAAACGCAAATCCTCTGTCCCTGTCTCTGTACATGCCCTAGCTGACAGTAAAATCTAAGACAAGCTCTCTAGCTTAGTTGTTCTAGTTCTCTATGGCATTCCCATTACCTTCAGGCTCCCTTCAGATGTCCAGGCCAACTGCATGGTCAATGACCACCTGCCCGCAAACCAGAGCTCAGAGTTCTCCTTAAAGCAGCATCCTAAAGAAAAGAGAGCTACTTCCTGTAGCACTGGGATTTTACCAAATCCCTGTCTCCTCCCACTGACCAGGTCAGGTGGGGCCAGAGCTCTTTTTGATGGTCTTTCTTTCCAGCATTCTGAGTCCTCCAAATCTATTACCTTCTTGGAGAAGGGGGGGATGAACTGGCCTATCACATTGTCTCTCCTGCTAGATCCATTAGCATATCTTAAGAAATGCAACTGGAAGGCCATGGGCTATTTTCCTCCCCCCTCTTGCTTGTTCTTCGCTCAGAGAAAAAAATGGTTAAAACACACAGGGGAGGCCTTGCTCGTTGCCAGCCTCCCAGGAAACAATGCCTTTCTCCAAAGCTGCATATTTTTTAAAATTTTATTCTGCTTTTTAATCTGTCATGCATCTTCTCTGAGGGGCAATGAAATTAATGTTGCCCTATTGTAAATTCTGACTTAATCTACTCCCAAACAATACTATCTGGCTCAGTACAACCTGACAGAGAAAAATAGGAATTTGCTGATCAAAGATCAAAGTATATAGTGCTCCACCTTTAATCCCTCCCACCCTATTAAGACCCCCCTTTTAGATCAGCGTAGAAACAAATTTCCCACACATCAATGATACATCCGTAATCAATTTCAAATAGCCCTTTGCATAGGGATGCAAATCTTAGTTTTCTCCTAATAAAGCATTTTAGAAGATGGATGTACTGATCTGTTATTATTAAATGAAAAGTGGTCTCTTTTTAATCTAGAGATGCGGGGGCGTAAGTAACAGAGTGAATCAAAGGCCTGGTCTATTTCTCTTCCTAATTATCAATAGTGTTTTATAATCTTATTAATATTGATACACAGTATACTGAAGATCTGTTAACGTATAATGTATGTGGAGGATAATTAACGAGATCCGAGTCAGATCAATCGCCTATTTGACAGCAAACGGTGTGTGGCTTATAAATTATACATATCCTAGGTATGGCTAGAAATGTTTAAAGTTTCAGTCCAATCCTTCCACTTAGAGCACTGGGGGAAAGTGATGAACTTAAAGGCGCAATCCCTTGCCTGCTAGGTTTATACTGTACACTCAGAGGAATAAGTCTTATTTAAAAATCAAAAGAGCTCCATTAACTGCCAAGATCTCAAAGCAGGCTGGAAAACACACCTTCTTCTTGTGAAGTGCAGCAAAACAAAAGGCAAAACCTTGTAAGAAAACGACTGATTAATGAAATTGAGGAGATTTTTTTCCCCCTTTGATTTAAGAGACAAGGCAGCAGGCGGGATGTTCCAGATGACAGATCTCATCCCATGTCTTTGCACTGGCCTTTAACGAGGTTAGACTTTGCCAGAGCAGTAAATACAATTAATAATCTCAATTAATATTGCATGCTTTGGTAAGTCTGAGGGCATAAAAGCTTTTTTGCAGATTACTGTACATTCCCCAAAGCGCACATGTGGAGTGATGAGAGGGGAAATGGGGAAATACAACTTCCTTTTGTGTACGTGTGTGGTGGTTGTAACGAAGGTAAATGGGCTGAGATGAAAGAAAATGTCAATTTTAACAAAAATAACATTATTTCTATTAATAATTTACCTAGGGGATATGACCCAATGTGTTAATAATACTTCAAGGATGTAAAATTTCACCAAAGAGGAAAAGATGCTTCTGATTTTCTTTGCTCTTGCATGTTAGACCCCAAGACAGGATCCAAGGGGTTCACACCAATTCCATCTAAAGTATACCATGTGGAATCAATTCTGCTCTTTAATTATGATCTAAACAAGACAGAAGTGTTATGGGTAATGGTAATTTGAAAAGAGAAGTTCTCCAGCTACAGCCATTCTTGAAGAAAGCTAACTTGGCCGTAAGGCTTGGCACTATTCATACCAGAGTACTGTAACACATTGTACATTAGACTGTCCTTGGAAATTGTCTGGAAACATCCCCTGGTTTAAAATGTGACTGCAAGATCTTTACTGAGATGATCACATAAAGTCAGCTCATGTTTTGTTTCTGAGCTTAATTGAAGGAGCTGGGGTTTTTTACATTTAAAATCCTGAATGGCTTGGATTCAGTATGACTTTCACCCATAACAACTTGCTCAGGCTTTGAGAAACATTTATGATGCCTTTATGGGGGAACCAGATTTAACTAAGTTAACATCACCTCCAGATACCCCCATCCCTGTGTTTTTACATTGGAACCTATGGTTTTCTGGCTGATGTAACTAGGGCTGCCAAGTCCAACTTGGGAAATATCTGGGGACTTTGGGGGTGGAGCCAGGAGACTTTGGGGGTGGAGCCAGGAGAAAGGAAGTGACATCATTTTGTGATGTCACATCCTGTGATGTTGCTTCCACATGCTGACACATGAACTCATGAAGTTTCCTAATACTGAATCAGGCCATTGGTCCATCAAGATCAGTATTGACTACTCAGACTGGTAGTGGCTCTCCAGGGTCTCAGGCTGAGATCTTTAATGTCACCTATTACCTGATCCTTTTTTAGCTGAAGAAGCTGATACCTCCTGCATGTCAAGCAGATGCTCTATCACTGAGCAACGGCCCTACTGAATCCTTCCTCATCTCGGCAGAATATGAAGCACTAAGTGCTACACAAGTGCTAAATATGATTTTCATATCATAAGAACAGGAGAGAAGCCACAGTGGATCGGCCCATCCAGTACAGCCCATCCAGTACAACACTCTGTGTCACAACAGTGGCCAAAAATACCAGGTGCCCTCAGGAGGTCCAGCAGCGGGGCCAGAACTCCAGAAGCCCTCCCACTGTTGCCCCCCAAGCACCAAAAATGCAGAGCATCACTGCCCCAAACAAAGTGTTCCATTTAGACCTTGTGGCTAATAATAGCCACTGATAGACCTCTGCTGGATGGGGACAGAGAGAGAGACAGACAGACAGACAGACAGACAGACAGAAAAAAGAAAGAAAGAGGGAGAGAGAGAAGGAAAAAAACTGGCAGAGGCACTTACTTCCATTTAGACCTTGTGGCTAATAATAGCCACTGATAGACCTCTGCTGGATGGGGACAGAGAGACAGACAGACAGACAGACAGACAGACAGACAGACAGAAAAAAGAAAGAACGAGGGAGAGAGAGAGAAAGAAAAGAGCTGGAAGAGAAACTTACCTTGCAAGCCACATGCAAAGCAACCCCTTCAGTCCCTCCTTAATCTCTGGGCGGACCTCTCTTGCTGTGGAAGCTCTCTTGCTGACTTCTTAAAGGGGAAATGTCTGGTGAGGCTTTTTACTGCAGGGCAGGCTCTCTGCAGACATTTCCCTTTTAAGGCAGCCATTTTGTCCCCCGGTGGCCAATTTTGAAAAAGCGGGGGTAAGCACTAAAAATCGGTGTTCCCTCCGCCCTACTGGGGGACTTGGCAGCCCTAGATGTAACTCATTATGAAATAAAGCTAGGAGCTTCAAAATTTGCTGCTAGCTGCACCATGACAGTGTAAGTTGCAGTGGTCAAAATGAAGGGAATTGGAATATCCTGGGCGATATTATCTCCACACATACACCCTACTATTTGCAATGGGAGCTAAGGTATGGGACAGGCATAATTCATCCAGAAATAAAGCAAACAGCCTGAAAATTGGCCACCAGCTTCAGGGTGATAGTGGGACTTCCAGTGCCAAAGGGAATAGAACCATCTAGGCACAGGTCAGCATCCAAATATCCCCCTGGCATTTGCAATAGAAGCAAAAGTTTACTCATGAGAAGACAGCAGGGACAGGAAGCACAAACAGGAAGGCAAAAGATATCCTCTGTGTGACAAAACAAAGGTGGGATTTTAACAACTTCCCTGAGCTATCAGAGCCTGTGTGATGTAGTGGTAAGAATGTTGGGCTAGGATCAAGGAGATCCAGGTTTGAAATCCCACTTTGCCAAGGAAGGTTGCTGGGTGGCTTTGGGCCAGTCGCACACTCTCAGCCAGACCTACTTTGCAGGTTTTGTGAAGACAAATGGAAGTGGGGAGAATAACACAACCTGCTTTGGGTCCCCATTGGAGAGAAAGGTGGGGTAAAAAATAAAACGGATCAGAAAGTAGCTGTAAGGATGATGAAATGCACAAAATGGTGGGCAGAAGGCATATAATGCTTACATGGTGGCACCTAGAATTCATTGCAGTGTTAAACAAATGTGAATGGATTATGAAACTCTCCACAACAACTAATCAGAAGAAACCATGGCTCATAAGGTAAATAAGATCTTAATGTGCGAGAAGTTCCAAACCCAAGAACAGCCATGCTAGACCACACCAATTGTCGAACTAGTCCTGCATCATGTTTCACACAGTGGCCAATGAGATTCTTCCAGAGAGTTTAGAAGCAAGGTATGGAAACTAGACTTATGCATTTCTTTTACTGTTAATTATGATAATCACAAAAATGGAGTGTTTCATAATTACTGTAATTAATATGAAAACAAATCTCCCATCTACTCCCCCTTTTCCCCCTTCATTTTGTTCTGGTTTCTTTTGTTATTCAAGTCTCTGCCTCTAATAGTTTCATTTTTACAAGGCAGCCAGTGTTTTCCTAATAAAAGGCACAGGGAGATCACAGTATTCCTTAGGGGAAGAGGGGGAAAGAGGCTCTGGTCTTTCTTGAATGACTGCAAGCGGTAGCCACTAGGCCTACATATATGTGTAAGGTATTCCAGTCCTGGATGTGGGGTGGGACTTTGCCTTCCTCTTGTCTCCCAATGCTTATCCTGCTATGCCAAATATTTTCATACAGTTTGCACTCTCTGCTTCCCTCCTGCTCTCCAAACTGATCAACCATCCAAGCAAATCTACTTCATGGTCCTCCTGCTGCTCCCTGCTTGCTCAGATGCTTTTCCCTCCTTGTGTCAACAAATGCACTTTCTGTGTCAGTCTGCATAGTCTTTGTGCTACTGCTCTTCTAGTGCAGTGGCTGCAGTGCTCTTCTGTGTTAATGTCTGGAATGTTTCCTATCAACGCTCCCATAGATTTTAATGTTAAACATGGGTACCTTTTGTTGCCTTTTTATTCTATCTGTCTGAGATTTGGCATTGTGGATATCCTCGCAGAATAATATAATGCCACTGAGTTTTGTCAAGTGAAAAAACAATAATGAAAGAAAAACTGTATGAAACAATCTAATAACAAACCAGTCCTTTTTGGAATTCATAACAAAATCCAAAGAAATTAAACACACTCCAATGCACAAGTCTAATGGAGGCCAAACATGCCCTGATATTGCCCCATCCAACCCTGGTATTCAGAGAGTTACCCTCTCTGAATATGGAGGTTCCATTTAGGTTTTCCAAAACATTGCATCAAATCACTTAACAGTGACAGAATTTTATTTTCTTCCTGATCCCATTTAATATGATAAATCATTTATTTCAGTATTATGCAGTTAGTATGTGTCATGTCATATAGTTGTGATCATTTACCTCTAATTCAGAATTATTTAGGTTAGCATAAGTATTGCATTATGGAATATCTGGTCTCCAGTTAGCCCATCAGCTGTTAAAGCTGGTAGCACCAATTAGATGTGTATGCAACACAGTCTTTGAGGGACTGTTCCACGAAGCACTTAAGGAAGCAGTGGTCCGCCTGCTTTTGAAAAAGCCATTTTTAGACCTGGCCGAATTGGCCAACTACCGTCCAATTTCTAACTTCCCCTGTTTGGGGAAGATGATAGAGAGGGCAGTGGCGGTTCAGCTTCAGGGCTTTTTGGATGACGCTTCCATTTTAGATCCCTTCCAGTCCGGCTTTCACCTGAGCCATGGGACAGAGACAGCACTGGTCACCCTCATGGATGACCTCTGGAGGCATCTAGATCAAGGCAGATCAGCGGAGCTGATGTTGTTGGACCTGTTGGCAGTGTTCGACATGGTCGACCATCAGCTACTGGTCCACCGCCTCACCAATGTTGGAATTCAAGGGCTGGCCTTGCAGTGGCTTGTCTCCTTTCTCCAAAGTCAGGGACAAAGGGTGATGCTAGGGGAACAGGTATCCCAGAGGCACCCACTGGACTGTGGTATGCCCCAAGAGGCAGTGCTGTCCCCAATGCATACTGGAGGCATGGGCTGGGATGTCACCAATATGTTGATCACACCCAGCTCTATCTGTTGTTGGGCAGTCAGTCCAACTCCAAACCAGAAGACCTGGACCAGACATTACAGGCCATGGCTGGTTGGCTTAGGCTGAGCCAAGTGAAACTGAATCTGACAAAGACAGAGGTCCTATGTCTGGGTTGGAGTGGACCGGGGTCAGGGATCCCACTCCCGACCTTCAATGGGGCACCATTGGTGCTAGCGCCGGAGATTAGGAGTTTGGGTGTGCTCCTGAATGCCTCCTTAACTATGGAGGCCCAGGTAGCAGCCTCTGCCAAATCGGCCTTTTATCATCTTCAGCTGACCAGACAGTTGGTTCCCTTCCTCGAACACAATGGCCTGGCAACAGTGATCCATGCGATGGTCACCTCGAGATTGGACTACTGTAATGCTCTCTACATGGGGCTGCCCTTTTCGCAAATGTGGAAGCTACAACTGGTGCAAAACGCTGTGGCCAGGCTTTTGATGGGGCTCTCTAGATGGGAGCACATACAGCCTGTCCTGGAGGCATTGCACTGGCTGCTGATAGCATACCGGATTCACTTCAAGGTGCTGGTTCTTACCTTTAATGCCCTATATGGTCAGGGACCTGCATACCTGAGGGACCGCATTTCCCCATATGTTTGCCAGAGAGCACTGCAGTCAGGGGTCCAGAATTGGCTGGCCCTCCTGGGCCTTAAGGAGGCCAAGTTGTCGATGACCAGGACCAGGGTCTTCTCAGTGGCAGCCCCAACCTGGTAGAATGAGCTCTCGGAGGAGATCAGGGCCCTGCAGAACCTTTTACAGTTCCGCAGAGCCTGTAAAACAGAGCTCTTCCGCCAGGTTTTTGGGAGCCGCCGCCATCACCAATGAGGAACATCAGTTGTTTTAATGTGTGAGAGCCCTGGTTGCTGGAATCGGCCATCTTTAACCCATGAAACATCAGGGAACCTCTGGAATCTATGGAACATCAATCTAAAGATTACTGCTAGCTGACTGCTAACTGCAAACTGAGAACTTAAAGCTGAGAACTGTGAATAATGGCTATTGCCATCATATGAATACTGACGAATGTCATCTTTTACTAGCACTTTACTGTTTTAAATTGTTTTAGGGTAATTTATGTTTTAATGTATTTTATCTCTGTGTAAGCTGCCCTGAGCTGGCCTAGGCTGGGAGGATGGGGTAGAAATGGGAAGGAAGGAAGGAAGGAAGGAAGGAAGGAAAGGTTTACAATATATACTATTTTTGTTGGATCATCTGGGATAATGTGATATATCAGACCAAGAGATCATACAGATTCCTTTCATGAATAATTTAAGTGTCTATGGAATAGGCATTTGCAAAAATACTGGATTAGAATGGATGTACTTGTACTGTGAATCACTTTTACAATGAAACAACCAATTATTTAACAGTGAAGAAAGATAAGCCAAACAAATGAGTAATGTATAGAATAGTAACCCTTTGAACCAAATGCATCCATGTATTTGGTTTCCTGTATGTGGCTATACACACCATTGGGCCATGCTTTATCCTGACCTGGCTTATAGAGAAATGTGGGCATCAACCATCTGGAAAGTTATCTCTCATGGTCTATATTAACAACAAGGAGAGATACCTAATCCATGTAAACCATTTCAACCTATTAATGTACTGATCCTTTCTGGGAGTATAATCAGCGAGATAAGGAGTCATTAGCCAAACAAAAGAGAACACAGTCCAGAATAATGAACTTTAAAACCAGTTTGTTTTTAAAAGTGGTTTCTGACTCTGCAAACCTCCATTGCAGTCTCTGATTGAAGCTTTTGTCTGTAACAATAAGCCTCCTTTAAGAAGAGACAAAGAAGAACTAGAAGAGTCATCATTCAGAAAAAATGAGTACCTCAAAATATTTTCATATATTCATTTGAGATTTCAGCAAGTCAGGGACTTATAAAATGGAATGGCTGGCAAACTAATGATGCTCTTATTTTAGAGAAACAGCCCATATAACAAGACAGGAAAAGGGGCTGGCTTTATGCATTCACCTGATAGCATGGTAGGCCAACTGGAAGTCAAATGATATGGTAGAGATGTGCACAGAATTGTTTTCAGCTTGTTATAGGGTTTTTTTAAAAACTTGATTTAATTTTTTATCATTAGCATTAAATGTATACGGTTAGTTAACACAACAGAAGCTACAATATCCTGCTTTTAAATGCTAGGTCAGTCATAGGCAAACAATAGCCATCCAGGATTTAATTCTGGATGAGAGGGCTGGCACCTGGCATTTGTCACTGAGACCTGAGTGGAGGAGGGGGAAGAAGTTAGCCTCACTCAACTATGCCCTCTGAGGTACTCACTCGGTAATGTATCAGCATAGGCCCGGTGGGCAGGCAGAAGTTGTCACTATCATCTACTGGGATTCTGTTCCCCCGGTTCAATGCCCTGTCCAGGACTCTGCCTATTTTGAAAAAGCTGGAAGTGCAAGACAGGATTGGGATTCTGTGGGTGTACCACCCAATTGTCTCCTTCCTCAGCTGGTCAAGGTGGTAATTAGGAGTGTTGGTTGTGCCCCCCCCCCCACTTCAGTATCCATGCCAATGCTACCTTGTCAGGAGCAGCTCAGGATTTCATGGTCTCCATGACAACCATGGGCTTGTCTCAGGTAATAACAAAGTCCACACTATGCAGGTCACACTCTTGATCTGGTGTTCTGCACTGGGCAGGAGGGATCTGGAAGTGGGAAGATTGAAGATGGTCCTCTTGTCATGGACAGAACACTACAGGGAAAGCAAAACTTGACAGGGGTAGGGATCAATTAAGCCAACTAGTTTCAAGGGGCATTGGGGGATTTTACTATAGATAGGGTTGCTGCTCCTGTCAATGCTCCTTTGGAATGACCCAGGCAGTTGACATGATTGCTCCTAAATGCCCTCTGTTAGGTCTAAGAGCCCACGCATTCCCTGGATCACTGAAGGGCTGTAGATGATGGAATGACAGGGGAGATAGCTAGAGTGATAGTGGAGAAAGACTTGTGATTAATCTGACAAGGTGTGGGCTACAGCTCATTTTAAAGCCTACACTGTGGCAGTGATATTGGCAAAGAAATAATATTTCTCTGCCACCTTTGTATCCATGCAGTGTAGACCTGTGGAACTCTTCTGGGTAGTCAGAGGCTTACTGGGTTTTGGCCTATAGGAGGAGGTGGACTGTTCTGACACCTGCTGTGATGGTTTGGCACAACACTTTTTGGATAAAATATCTCACATCTGTTCTGACTTGGACTCTACCTTAGCAGTAAGATTGGATGGTCCCAGGGTGCTGACTTGTCTAGTTGTGTGGGATATCTTTCAGCTTGTCCAGTTTGAGGATGTGGACAGGATTTTTAGAAGTTGGAGATCTACCACCTGCTTGTATGACCCTTGACCAGCCTGGTTGCCTAAATCTGCTGGAGAAAGACTGGTGGACTGGATCCAGGAGGCAGTGGCTGCAGTCAGATGACTGGCTTAACACAGTCTGGCCCTGCCTCTAATTAATCTGGGGGGGGGGGGGCGTTGTAATGGAGAGTTTTGATCAGACGACTTACCCTTAACCCACTTCTCAACACATTCCTCTCATGGCTGATAGATCAGACCTGGCAGCCACAAAGTGGGGCAGTTGGGCAGCTTTTTTAAATTATTTGTCTTTTGAGCATGCACATAAGCACATATTGGAAACAGTGCTTCAAACTCCTGGCAAGATGGCAGTGGCTGGTGGCCAATGGGATTGCTGTTGGGACAAGCAGTGCAGAGTGAGGGAAGTATTTTTGAAACTGAGCTTTGGAAGTTTTAAAAAGAAAAACACAGTTTTCAGAAGCTCCAGAGAGACAGACAGAGAGAGAGGGAGAGGGAGAGAGAGAGAGGTCTGTAAAAAATAAACACACATGCAGCACTTCATAGCCATGGCTAATTAGGAACTCCGTGTAGGGTTAGCCTTCATCTCAATATGTCTCTTTCATGAGTGATCTGTAATACTATGTGACTGATTTTTGATCTACTGAAATTGATGCCCTACTTGTTGTATGTGTTCTGCAACTTCATATGCAAATCATATATTCCTGTTCGGATGAAGTGTCTATGAAACGAGATTATATTCCGGAGAACCTCGTCATTTATCTGAAAGATTTACACATTTTGGACTTTTGTACTATATATCTTTGTACTGTCACATGTTTATTATGATATTTAAATTATAATTCAGCATTCTGTACAGCCCTTTTTGTTCTTTTCTGCTCATGTCTTTTGGGGTTATGGTTCTCTTGTTTTTTCACTGATATGCAGATGACTCTCAGCTCTATCTCTCACTTCCAGAAAATCCTAGAGAGATTAGAAAAAAGGAAATAGGTGTCCAGAAGCACTTTTGGTATGGATGAGGGTTAACAAACTGAAACTTAATCCTGAAATAGGGAGATGCTACTGGGGGGGGGGGGTCTGACCTGGAAATGAGGATCATAGAAGCATAGAGTTGGAAGGGATCTCCAGGGTCATCTAGTCCTACCCCCTGCACAATGCAGACAATACACAAATACCTCCCACCCCTAGTGACCTCTGATCCATGCCCAGAGGGTGACAAAAAACCTCCAGGATCTCCAGATAAACTGGCCTGGAGAAAAATTCCTTCCTGACCCCACCATGGTGATCAGCATTTTCCTGGGTATGTAAGAAAGGGCCACAAGAACTAAGCACTGAGACAGCCCCTCCTGCCCCCTCTCTCATGATCTGCATAAGTTCATATAATCAGCATTGCTGTCAGATGGCCATCTAGGAGAGCCTACCACCTCCCGAGGAAGCCTATTCCACTGAAGAACCGCTCTGTCGGGAAGTTCTTCCTAATGTTTAGCCAAAAACTCTTTGGATTTAATTTCAACCCACTGGTTCTGGTCCGACCTTCTAAGGCAACAGAAAACAACTCCGTACCATGGTCTATATGACAGCCCTTCAAGTACTTGAAGATGGTTATCCTATCACCTCTCAGTCATCTCCTCTCCAGGCTCCACATACCCAGTTCCTTCAACCTTTCCTGATAGGACTTGGTCTCCAGACCCCTCACCATCTTTGTTGTCCTCCTCTGTACACATTCCAGCTTGTCTATATCCTTCTTAAATTGTGGTGCCCAAAACTGAACACAATACTCTAGGTGAGGTCTAACTGTTCTTAATGTGGATGCACTCCCCTAAAGGAACAGGTTCATAGCTTAGGAATGCTCCTAGACATGGGCCTACTGGTAGTACAAGATGCGCTTTTAATCAGCGTCAGCTGGTAAGCCAGCTGCAGCCCCTTCTGAGCAGGAAAGATCTTGCCACTGTGGTGCATGCCCTGGTAACAGCTAGATTAAATTGCTACAATGTACTCTTGTGTGGGGCGGCCAGTGAAAACTGTCTGTGTGTCAAGTACAGTTGGTACAGAATGCTATGGCCAGAAGACCAACTGGAGTGGGTCACAGGGACCATATCATTCCAGTCTTGTTCCATCTACACTGGTTTCTGATTTGCTACAATTTGCTGGTTTCCAATTTGCTTCAAAGTCTGATATTTATCTTTAAAACCCTATAGGTTTGGGTCCAGCATACCTGAATGACTATGAATTCCAACATCAAGCTACCTGACCACTGCAGTCGTCTTTAGCTCTGCTTTGGGTGACCCTGCCATTGAGGCTAGATAGGTGGTAACCCAAGAAACCGCCTTCTCAGTCAGTGTGCCAAAACACTGAGACTCCCTCCCTGGAGAGATTCGTTTGTCTCTATTAGCTTGCCTTCCTGTTTGGGTACATGTTATATTTGTTTATATTTTATGTGTTTCTATGCTTGTGTTTTGTTTTAAATATTTTATGTATTTGTTATTTTAGATACCTTTAAAAGTCTGAAATGTTTTAATGTTTTGCTTTAATGGTCTAATGGAGACCCTGATTTAGGTGGAAAGGTAGCATAAAAATATTTTATCCATAGCAAACACAGGTGATCCTAGACCTGCCCTTGTTGATGGGTTTTAAAAGGTTGGCACTGTCACAACGAGTGCCTTCTTTCAATTACATCTAGCTTCTAGACTCTGCAGACCTAGTCACACTAATCCATGCTTTATGTGGGCTGCTGTTGAAGACATCTTAGACATTTCAGTTTGTACACAGTGCAGTGGCAAGATTCTTGCTCAGAATGTACTGCTCAGTCATACTGCATCAACTGCACAAGTTACCTATTTGCCTACGGGCTCAATTCAAAGTGCTTGTTATTATCTTTAAAACACTTCACACCCTAGGACCTTTATAATTATTTAATCACATTTTATTTATGCATTTATTTATTTATTTATAGCCTTTCTTGCTGAGACTCAAAGAGGATTGCAAAATATTTAAAAAATTAATCAGAAAGTATAAAACAGTGGAATAAACAATGCAGTAGGACTAGAATTACAGAACTGGAAAATAATGCAAACAAACAAAAATGAAATCTGTCTAAGGCTTGGCATACCATAATGCAAACAGTGGGTTGCAAAGGTTGAATCAGTAAAAACAAGGAGATACATACAATAGACACTGCAATATAATACAGTACTGTTTTCTTTAAGCAACCGCCTGAGCTTTTCCATTATACAGCATATCTAATTCCTTTATGAAAATATCTTCCTGCACATTTCTGTTTTGCACATTCTGTGAAATGATAGAAGCATATGTGTGAGTTGGTGGGTCTTCCTGACCTCATGCAGGCAATCCCACAAGGTGGAAACATATGAATTGGCAGTTGCTGATCTTACCCCTTTACAGGGAAGCACCTTCAGAAGGCTTTGCTCAGATGAGAGAAACTGTTGCAGCAAAGCATAGAAGGAGAGGCTGTCCTGCAGGCAGGGCTCATTTCGTAGCAGGAGCTCCTTTGCATATTAGGCCACACACCCCTAATGTAGCCAATCCTCCAAGAGCTTACAGAGCTCTTCTTACAAGGGCTACTGTAACCTCTTGGAGGATTGGCTACATTAGGGTGTATGGTCTAATATGCAAAGGAGCTCCTGCTACGAAATGAGCCCTGCCTGCAAGTATGTGGGTCCAAGATTATGAAGGGCTTTGTAGGAGAGTACCAGAACCTTGAACTGAACCCAGTAACTGATCATTAACCAATAGAATGTTTGCACATGCAGCCCCATAGCTAACAACTTTTTTCTTGGGGGGGGGGGCAATGTTTTTCTCGGGGGGCCTGCCATCCAGAGAAATAAAGCTGGTTAATAAGATTTTTGGAAAGGAGAAAGCTTTGTGTTCCCAAAGTGAAAAAGAAGGCAGGTGGGGGGGGGGCAAGAACAGCTGATGGTGACAGTCCATTCATGCCTTAATGGGATCAGGGCTGCCTGCCTTGGGCTGCACACTTCTGTGGGCTAAAGGCTCTCCAGCACCAAAGGACTGAATGGGGCGGGCAGGGGGCATTTCAAACATCCCCTCCCTACCCCCTCTTCCTCCCTTGCTGCTTCTGGCACAGTCCTGGGGTGGGGAGACTCAGCTGGTTACACCCACGTGCCCAGGTCTCTGGGGAAAGCTATAAGGGGGTTGGGGGGCTGGGGAAGGGGAGAGGGTGGTGGGCAGACCTCTCTGGGCAGTGGCTGCAGGAGGGGGCGAGCAAAGGGCCGTGGAAGGGCTGGCTGAGCTGTTCATGAACTGGCCGCCTCCCTTCCCCGCAGCTTAGTTCCTTCAACCTTCCCAGTCCCTCTTGCAGCATCCTCACAGCTGGCTTCTGACCCCGCACCTACAAGTTGCTGCGCACAGCATCGCCCAAGCCCTCGACCCCTGTCAAAAGACATCCTCTGCTCTTTCATGACGCTACATACCCACTGCATGGCCAGGACAACTCCCCCCACCCTGGGAAAGAAAAAGGCCACACCTCTCCTTCTCTCTCCCCCGGCCACATTAGTTGTCCTGCCCAAATACCCAGTACTGATGAAATTCGGGACACCAAAAAAGCCGGCATGGTGCCCAGGAAGAAACCCAAGCCTTCCTCTGCTCTTCTCCTGACTGTGCGGTGATTGATTGGGGGGAGAGGGCTGGGGGAGGGGGAGCTGAGGATTGTGCAAGGGGCCCATAAAAACTGGGGGGCTGGGCCCCATGGGCCCTGTGGTAACTACGGGCCTGGCACAATGGTAAAAAAAATTGTACATTGGGGTGCAACGTTTCTGTTTTACCTAGTGCCCAATAGCATGCGGCTATGGCATTCTGTACCAAGTAGAGTTTCCAAGTTGACTTCAAGTGCTGACCTATGCAGAATTCATTATAGTACTCTAGCTTCAACGTAACCATGGCATGGATCCATGTGGCTGGGTCAGCTGAGTCAAGGTATGTGGGCATTTTCTTGGCTATACAGAGATGGTAGAATACATTTTTGCAGTTGCAATAACTTGCTTCTCCAGCAGTAAGGTCAGATCCAGTATAGCCCCCAGGCTCTTAACCAATACTCCCTCTAAGCTGTGGAGTCTTGTGAGCAAAAATTCTACTTTGTGAGCTACTGGCATTAAAGTTGTCAGCAAGTGATTTGGCTACAGCATAAATTAGTTTGCTCTGGAGCCATCCTTCCTGAGCTAAGACAAAAATATGTGAGCCAGAAGCTAAAAAACTGTAAGCCAGCTCACTCTAACTCAGTTTAAAGGGAACACTGCAAGTCTCAGCTGAGTCTGGACGTGTAATCTGGACCCCATGAAATGTGGGAAACAAAATGTACTTCAACATTTCCAACCAACATTACCTCTATCTTTTCAGGATTCGGTTTCAGCATGTTCACCATTATTTACCATAGCAGTAAGATGTGCATAGGGCCTTTCCAACATCAGCAGGCAATTTGGATAGATAAATCAAGAACTGGGTGTTATCAGCATATTGATGATAGCCTACTACGAAATGCTAAATGATTTCTCATAAATGCTTTATATAGCGATTGAATAGCATGGGGCACAAGACTGAGCCTTGTGAAAGCCCACAAGGAAACACCTACAGTTGGTCCCTAACAGCAACCCTCTGGACCTTGCCCGAATGGAACGATTTAAACTAATCCAAAACACATGCCTTAATTCCTAATTCATCTCTAAACATCTCAGCAAGATGGCAGTGTCAAAGGCTGCTGATAAATCCAGTGAGGGGAACAAAGTGAAAAAGCCCTTGTTTACATTCAGACAAAGTTAACTGGCCAAGGCCATCAATTCCATCTTCATTCCATAATTTAGTCTAAAACCAGACTAGGAAGACCTAGATTTGTTCTGCTACTGCTCTCTCTATCATTTTGCCCAGGATGGTTGTATGGTTTTATTTCATGGTTGCAAACCACCTCGAGCAGATCTGGTGAAGCAGCATAATTTTTTTCTAATAAAATAAATTAGGCTGAGACACTGAGGGTCTAACTATACAGTACATTTTCTTCTCGGTTGGGTCAGCAGACATGTTCTGGCAGATTGTGGCTCCCAGGTACACATAGTTTTGATTTGGATCAGGACCCTGATGGGGAGAAAGGACTTCCCAAACCTGAAACTTTCCCAGGGAAATCATTTGCCTTTTGGAGAAATCCACATACATAAGTATACATGCGGTGCTCACAATGGCGCAAATGGCATTATGGGGTCATTTCTGGTCAGGAAAACAGCTTAAGCACCCTCTTCATTTAAATGGTGGTCCCTATACAAATCAGGCCCATGCATGTCTGGGAATCACATTCTCTCAGCATACATCTGCCAACCCAATCCTGGGACATATCTTGGAGAAAATGTATCATGTGGGGAAGTCAGTTTGAATAAAACCATTCTCCCCTCTTGAGATATTATCATTTCCCTTCGAGGGATTTTCCAATCAGCAAATCTGCTGCAGAGGGGAGAATTCAATGATTTTGCTCCCCCACCCCTTCAAGGGCTCAGCCTAAATTGGGGGAGCTAATCTTTTCAATTTATTTCAAAATGCTGGGCAAATTCATTCATGGATTTCTCTTTGTGTTACATAGGCTAGCACTCATTTACTTTACAGTTTTTATTCAGTGTCTATTACCAATATTTATACATTTACCAGTGCAGAAAAGAAGGCAGAAGGGGGAAGACTAGTGAAAGATAAAGCCTAGAGAATTCTTATCCTGTTATTTCAGTCACAAGATATTTAGAGCTTTTTAATTATTTTTAGGCTTACATGTATTAGCTGATATAGAAGTCAAAGTTCTGGCACTCAAAGAAAAAGGGTGAAACAAGATTCTTGAAATAAGATTGGCTGTTCTTGCAATGATGGGCATTTCCAAGTATTTTTAATTTTGGTTATCAAAACAGCATTCTGAAAATCCAAGTTTTCATTCTCAAAAAGTGTCATGTTCTAATGCTTAAAGTCTTCCTGGAGTAAATCTCATTCATTCATTCATTCATTCATTCATTATTTCAGTTTATATCCAGTTCTTCCTGCAAACGTGCTCAGAGTGGCTCACAACAAAAAATATAAAACAATCTAAAGTAATACAATAAAATAGAACAGTAAAACCACTTTAAAATATTTAGAATGGGCAGTGCAATGCATTTAATTCTAGTTTCTACAGCTGGGAAAATCAGTGGGCTGACGCCGAGCTATGATGTTCTCATGTAGGAGCAGTAGGGAGGCCAGCTGGTAGATGCCCACTGCCTCAGCCAAAGGCCTGGCAGCACAGTTCCACTTTACAGGCCCTGTGAACTGCAACAGGTTTTGGAGGGCCCTGATCTCAGTCGGGAGCATGTTCCACCAGGCTGAGGTGACGACCATCTGACGGGCATCTTTCGAGCCAGGGACAACTAGCAGATGGCTATCTGCAGAATACGAGGCTCTCTGGGGCACATATGGGGAGAGGCCATATAAGGCTTTGAAGGTCAACACCAGCACCTTGAAGTGGATCCAGTACTCAATTGGTAGCCAGTGCAATTGGTGGAGCATTGGCTGGATGTGCGCCTGCACAGACATCGCGGTCAGCAGTAGGGTTGCCAAGTCTGGGTGGGAAAATACCTGGAGACTTTGGGGGTGGAGCCAGGAGAGGGAGGGGTTTGGGGAGGGGAGGGGCCTCAGCAGGGTACAATGCCATAGAGTCCACTCTTCAAAGCAGCCATTTTCTCCAGGGGAGCTGATCTCTGTCAGCTGGAGATCAGTTGTAAAAGCGGGGGATCCCCAGGCCCCACCTGGGGGCTGGCAGCCCTAGTCAGCAGGCGTGCCACTGCATTTTGCACTAGTTGGAGTTTCTGGGTCAGCCTCAAGGGTAAGCCTGCATGGAGCAAGTTACAGTAATCAAGCCTGGAAGTGACCATTGCATGGGTTACTGTAGCCAGGGCCTGAGGGGAGAGGCAGGGAACCAGCTGCCTGATCTGCCACAGATGATAAAAGGCAGACCTGGCAGCTGAAGTGACCTGGGCCTCCATGGAAAGTTAGGCATCCAAGATCACCCCCAGGCTCCTCGCCTTCTAGGTTGGCAACAGTGGTGCTCCCTCCAGCATAGGGAGCCTAATCCCCAAATCTACTTCTCCCCGGCTCAGGTACAGAACCTACCATCTTCGCTCGATTTAACTTCAGCCAGCTCCATTGCAACTGCCCAGTCACAGCCTCTAGCACACTGTCCAAGCTCTTGGGGTGGAAGGCACTCTGCTTGTGAAACAGCTACACAGGATCCATCTCCTAGTTCCCTCCATTTATGTGTGGAGTAACCACTTGTGTGATTTTTGCATTCCAAACACCATATTTGCATGTATAACAGACTATTTTAAGTTTTGTCAACATTAATGTAATAGTGTCATGTATAAATAATATGGCAGTATTTCTATCCTGTTATTCTTCAAACAACAAAACAATGCAAATTAGATGTTAGAAAGCCCATTGCTTTCCAGACATTAACTGGCCCTATAACCCCCTTCCCCATTTTGAAACATTTGAGATAATTATACGAGCTATACACCATGCCCTGAAGGTTACCACATATGTACATTTATACACTCATGCTCACAAAAACCTTTGCTCTTCAGCTAATCTACACATCATAATTAGCACAGAAAATCCAGCCGCATCTCTCTAATTCTTTGGCAAAGACTTATAAGAGTCTATGCTGTCACAAGGTCACTAGCAGCAAAGACTTCATTACCCTGACAAAATGCACTGCAGAATACGTGCTGGTCTGTTATGAATTAATAGAATAAATTTGTTAAGATGTTTGTCACTCAAAATGAGCAAACTATATTGGGGGACAGAACAGAAGTTTTTTCATTAAAAATTCTACTTGAAATAATTTCTGGGCTACCAATATGTTTTTGGCTGGCAAAAATTAGTCATAAATCAACGTTATAGATATATTTAAAACTGGCTCACAAGATGCTGTATTGCAAAATGTTCTGATATTAACAGTGTATTGTTCTTATACAAAATGTCCTGATGACTTTTATATAGAAATAAAAGATGTACATGATAAACAGAGCAATATTAATTTCATCTGTTCACCTCCACGTTGGCTTGCAACTCACTGCTCTGTTGCCCTGGAAATCACCCAAATATTTAGACTCAGAGCCCCACCAAGCTCAGTGTATCTGCTATCCTCCCGAAATCCTTGTGCATGCAATCGATACTTTATTCCACCACTAATATACAAGCCCCTTTGCAATAACAGTAAATCCACACTGAAGCCAGATGCAGCCAGAACATTTATTTATTTAGATTTTTAGGCCACCCTTCCCTGCAACCAGGGCAGAGTTTTGGGAAGTTACTTTTGGTAGTTTCCTGCTCAACCACTTCATTTTGGGCACAGACCCAGCCCACCAAGAACTGAATCCACTGCACTTAAATAGATTCAAATCCAAGCCCTTTCCCGCAGCCAATGACAAGTGTAAACAGTATCTTGGAATGACAGATCTCTCAGTGCAATTTGTGTGTGTGTGTGTGTGTATGTGTGAAAAGTTTTGTTCTGACACTAAGGACTGGTTAATATCCCTGCCATGGGCATGTTTGCGGAGTAATTCTCTCCTCACTTTTCTCCCTTCCTCTGACTTCAACTCTGAGCCAAACAGCAAGGTCTATTATGTACTGGTCTTTTCCCTCACTTTCACCGGGCATCACCATCGGGTTGTTGGGTTGTGTTTTTTTGTGGTCATTCTGCATTTTCCCCTGCTGTCACTGTGCATGTCCATGGGTTTTCTTTTGCATTCTGCACTGTCCCCCCCCCCCCCCTTCAGTGCTCAGTTTGCTTTCCACTCGTGTTTTCCCCAGGGTTTCTCAGAGGGCTTTTGTGGTGGTCTTTCCCTTTGCCTCGCTTCCAAGGCGAATGTAAAATTCAAAAGCAAAAACAGATTCCCTCGTTTTCCCCACCCCACTCTTTCCCCGCCCCTTTTCCCGCCCCTTGGAGGCCAGTTCACTGCTCACATCAGAGTCATTCTTACTACTCTGCATGTTTTGCCATCTTCCCCCTGTTCATCGGTGCTTGCTTGTAACGTTTGGGTTTTTTTTAAAAAACCAGTGGGATAAGTTTAACAAATTGGTCGATTTCAGGATGTTCTTTATAAAACTTTGCCTGCAGTCCTGTGCGTTCACTTTCAATCAAGCAACTGAGCCACCGGGATTTAAATGGGAGGCATGTACTTGACGCTACTGCACAACTGTGATAGGGCAATTGTGTCGATAAAAAAAAAATGGAGGCCACCCCCCCACACGTCACAAGGGATGTTCCCACCCCAATTAAGAAAAAACGGTGTTTGTTCACTGTAGCTGCAGAATGAATCCACCAGAGAAAAAAAGAAATACCCGGAGGAAAAAAAGAATATGTGGATGGCAGGCACAGAAATCCAAAGTCAAGTTTAAAGGCTTGACTGCTTGGATTCTCTGCAGTAAACTGCAGTAAGCTGTGTGTGCAGAAAGGGCCTAAGCTAGACAGCCAGGCTGGATCAAAAGTTTTTTGATTACGAATTGAATTCTTGCCATTTTTTTCTTTAAGTGGGTGCTGGTTACAGACTCAGTTTTGATTGTGGTAGTGCGAGAAGGAGGATTTCAATCTTCCTCCAAGCCTCTTTTTTTTCTAATGGCCCTGTGGCACTCCTTTTTCTCCATTGAAAGCATAGTACTGATATGGGCAGGGGTCATTTCGTAGAAAAAGAGGTGCAGGAGCTCATTAGCATAACTCATTAGCATACCTTATTTGCATATGCCACACCCCCTGACATCACCGGAAGTATGTCAGAAGGCAAGAGAGAAAGAAGAGAGAGAGAGAGCTGGCTGAGAGGGGACAGCTACTAATCCAAGCCTCAGAAATACCACTATTCTGGAAGGATAGCTTCAGTGGTGGATGAAGCCTTCAGAAGGCTGGTCGGAGGAACAAGGACCTTTCCAGGGGACGGGGTCATTTTGCTGCAGCCATGACACAAGCAGGCATTCCCCCATGGAGGGGAGGGGGCTGTCACCAACTCCCAGAGCTGAGCTCCCCCGAGCTCCTGCTCGAAATGACCCCTGCTAATATCTGTTCGTAAGGGGGTTCAGGTGGGAGAAGAAGAATCCCGAAAGAGGCTACTCCCTGCATGCCCCTATTCTCTTCCAAGTTCCTACTATTAACTAAAAAGGGAATAAAAGAGGTATTTCAGCAACTAACATATAGATCAACTCTGCATACAGTCTGAATAAAAACTGGGGATGTACTGAGCCGTACTGAGCCGTAGACAAATATATACCCAGTAAATTAATTTTCATGGTTATATGGGGTGGCAAGTATTACCCCAATGCTAATCACAGGGTGAGCCAGAAACTGTTCAGAAATGAAGGAGGTTATTAGAAAACAATCTCTTCACTGGTTTTTTCATGAGAGAGAGAGAGAGAGAGAGAGAGAAAGAAAAAGAAAAAAAGAAAGAAAGAAAGAAAGAAAGAAAGAAAGAAAGAAAGAAAGAAAGAAAGAAAGAAAGAAAGAAAGAAAGAAAGAAAGAAAGAAAGAAAGAAAGCTGGCAGAGAGAGGACAGCTACTAATCCAAGCCTCAGAAATACCACTATTCTGGGAGGATAGCTTCAGTGGTGGCTGAAGCCTTCAGAAGGCTGGTCAGAGGAACTAGGACCTTTCCAGGGGATGGGGTCATTTTGCTGCAGCCGTGACACAATCAGACATTCCCCCGCGGGGGCGGGGGGGGGGCTGGTACCAACTCCTGGAGCTGAGCTCCCCCGAGCTCCTGCTCAAAATGACCCCTGGATATGGGTATCTGTATGGTTGTCTCAATGGGGCAAACAGCAGCACTGGGGGGGGGGGGCATTTTAGGATGAGAAAATAGCATGGGAGCAAGGCTTTCCTCTCCACCCCTTGCATCACGCCATGGCCATTCTTTATCCCAGCAATGTAAAAAGGGGAAATGTAGGGAGATTCTATTGTATGGTAGCACCACCAACAAACACTCAACTTTTTCTAACTAATGCTTCATTAATTCAGAGCAAGTAACTTGATGAAGGAAAAATACAACAAATACTTAACTACAACTTCTTGGTTCCTGTCCGTCTAAACCCAGAATTGTGTTGGCTTAGGTCTGAGCAGTTTAAGCCAGTCAACCTCTTAAACAAAGGGTACACAACAAATTTTGTGGATGGAATCATCAGACATCCCCCTGGTTGGCCCTAAGACCAAGTGTCCTGTGACAAAGAGCCATGAGAGGAAGGGAGGCAGGTAAGGTTGCCAACTGAACAAGGGGGAAATGTTCTCTTCCTTTAATAGAGATTTGATGAGTGGAAATGGACAGTTGAAGCTTTTCATGGCACAAAGTTAAATATTATCGCCTAGGGATGCCAGCCTTCAGGTGGGACCTAAGGATCCCCTGGAATTACAGTTCCTGTCCAGATGACACAGATGAGTTCCCCTGGAGTGAATGGATGCTTTGGAGGGTGGATTCTATGGCATTGTACCTCACTGAGGTCCCTGTCCTTCCTAGACTCCATCCCCAAATCTCCAAGAATTTCCCAACCTGGATCTTACAACCCTACCCCCATCCTCTGCCAGTGGCCGTGGGGGGGAACCTGGCAATCCAATCATCACCTGATAACTGCTTGCAGATCGATCTGCTGTTTAAGGGACAGCTCGAGACACCAAGAGTGTGCTATTTTTTTTTCCTCTGTATTTTTCAGTTTGGGTCTATTGGACTAAAAAAAAATTGGGATTCCCAAAAAATCCTGGATCCCAATACTGGTAAAGTATTTGGATCTGGGATTTTTTGGAAATCTGAATGTGGGGGGGGGGGGGGGAATAAAGAAGAAAAAAAGAAAAAAGCAACAGCAAAGCTGCAAAAAACAGTTGAGAGGCGGGAACAGATTGCTCCCACTACTTAGCTTTTGGGGGGCTTTCTTTTGCAGTCCCTTTAACCAGTGACATCATCAATGGTGCCATTAGTGGCATCACAGCACCCCTCCTTTTTATTGTTGTACATGCTTATATCAATGTCAGGACTGCATTTTTAAGAAAAACTGCACTAAATCATAGATATCTCGCTGCAATGGTAGGTCATGCAGGTTCTTGGAAGTTGCAGCTTTTCTTAAAAAGAAAATGTATGTCTCTAGCAATGCTCCCTCCAAGCTGTGGAGTCTTGTGAGCAAAAATTCCACTTTGTGAGTTACTGATATTAAAGCTGTGAGTGAGCAATTGGGCAACTGCATGAATTAGTTTGCTCTGGAGCCATGCTTCCTGAGGTAACGTAGAAATGTGCGAGCTGGAGGCTAAAAAATTGTGAGCTAGCTCACACTAACTCAGCTTAGAGGGAACACTGGTCTCTAGTTGCTTCCCTCATGGCAATGTAAGGAAAAAGACATATTTCTGCAAGGGAAGGCACTAGAGACTTACTTTTTAAAAAAATGAAAGATGGAAATTCAGAAAATTCACTTGACCTCTCATTACAGAAGTGTATCACTACATTGATACTTTAATGCTGGGGTGTCAAACAGATGGCCCACGGGCCAGATCAGGTCCCTGCAGGGCTCCAATCTGGCCCAAGAGCAGCTAATTCTGTGCTGCTTCCTGCTTCCTGTTCCTTACATCACAGCTTCTTTTGGCCAGTCTCTCCTATTTTCCTGCTTCAGAGGAGAGAAAGAAAGCCTTCCTTCAGTTGGCTGTGGGCTCCTTCCCTTCCTTCTCCTCCTCCTCTGGGCAAGGTGGGGGAGGGAAAGAGCCGGGGGGGGGGATGGTGTCTCATGGCACTTTTTAAGAAGACCAGCATCGTTTTATTCCAGGTATAAGCTTTTGTGTGCAAGCACACTTTTTCTTCAGAGAGAGTGTGGGAAAGAGGGAGGAGGGGAGGGAAAGAGACAGAGGGAGCATGCCAGAAAAAGAGACAGACAGTCCTGTGTTTAAGACCAACAATGTTTTATTCCAGGTATAAGCTTTTGTGTGCCTGCACATTTCAGAGAGAGGGAGGAGATGGAGGGAAAGAGCCAGAGAGAGAGAGAGGGAGAGAGAAAGAGTCCTGTGTTTAAGACTAAAAATGTTTTATTCCAGGTTTTTAAGTATTGAGCGGGAGGCAATGAATTCAAACAACAGGCTTTTATTCAGTGATATTGCTCAGCTCCAAAGACAGCTCTATGAGAGCGGCACCTTAATTTATACTGTTCTAACACATAACATTCAACAACGTAACTATATACAAGCAATACTATTGGACAAAGCTTCTCCTGCTGAATTAGTAAGGCTCACAGACTCATGGATGAAATGGGCCTTGCTTTTCTTGTATGCCCTTTTCTCATGCTGATTATTCATCACTTTTGATTATATTCTTGTTTCATTTATGCAAGTAAAAAAACCTTGGTTAGTAAAGGGGAGGAACAGTTCTTTAACAAACTGACATTCTTGGAAGATGTTAAACTGTTGAATGTTCAAAACTATAAATAAATTGATAAATTAGAGGGCTGACTCAAGTGTGAATCATAAATGGCAAGATTCATTGTCTGGATGTGACCCCCTTGACCCTGTGCACTTCCCACTCAGCTGGAGGCAGCCCAAGGCCAGCCACAGCAATAAATGCCCTGCAGGAGCTGACAGCCAGGCTCAATGGATCTCAGGGTCATGCAACAGCAGAAGAGGCATGGTGGGACTCAGTCCCATATGGGGCAAGCCCAGACAAGAGGCCAGACACAAGGTAGAGCAGCTGGTGGGGTGGAAAAGGGAAGAAGCAGTCCCAGCCTCACCAAGCCTGAGCAGGCTGAAGGCAAGCTCCTTTATAGGTGGCTGGGGAGGGGGACAGGGTGTATCAAGGCCCTGGGAGAAGCCCCATTGGCCTGGCTCCTGCCAGTCTCCAGGGTTTAGCCTCTGGACTGGAAGGAGAGGGAGAAGCTGGGAATGTCCCTCCCCCAGGGAACCCTTCAAAAGGCAGATCCAGGAAGAGCCAAGGAGAAAGGGCTTGACCATTCCCTAGACTACAAAGGGTGAAGACATGAGCAAGCCAGAAAGGGAGGAAACTCAGGACTTTACTGTATGGTTTGTTTTTGTTGTGTTGTTTCTGGCCCCATAAAGCTTTGTTTTATACCCTGATTTTCTCGCACATTCTTTAGTTTTCACCCCAGGTTTTTTTGGTATCCCCCCCTTTAGACCACTCTTACCCCAATCCTTTTCTGTGAGCCAATTTTGAGCTGCCTTTTCCCTCATGTTTAATGTCCCTCTCCCTATACATGCCCTATCTGTTGTCTCTCCCCTTATAATAAAAGCAATTTTGAATGGCAACATTCTATGTGCGGCAAAATCAGTTGGCTCTCTAAATTGCTACTCAAAAGGGGTCCCTGGGCAGGCACTGGCTGTGTTGCTGCAGTCCTGCCCACAAAGGCACAACCTGCCAAAATTTGCACCCGCCAAAATTTGCCTCACAACACAGGTTCAACTGAAGGGAGAGGATGTCATTTGTCTCAGCAGGAGAGAGCACACTACTTGCCTCAGATGAGAGGACGCCGTTTGCCTGCCTCTGCCTCACAACATAGCACGCCCCTGGTGGGTCCTTCACAGGAGCGGGGCAGGCTGCCTCTCCCAATTACTCCTCACTTGGGGGTGGAGGAAGTGGAAGGCCCGCTGCTGGCCTTGCGGGGCCGCCACGGCTTGACTGGGGTGCTGTGGCCAGCCTGCCTCGGTTGGGGCAGGTGGGATGGAAGGGCCGCTGCTGGCCTTGCTGGCCAGACTGCTTCGCTCAGGGGGGAGGGATGGGAGGGCTGCCACCTGCCTCGCTGGCCCACCGCGACTACCCTGCTTTATTCGGGGGGTGGGATAGGAGGCCCACTGCTGGCCTCGCTGGCCCACCTCAGCCTCTGCACCCATTGAGTCCCTGCTGGGGAGGCGCCGCAGCAGATTGACACTGAGTGCCCAAGGCCAGGACACTCACCCTCAGCCTCTTTCTAGAGCCCATTGTATTTATATTCCCAATGGGCCTTATTCCTAGTTAAATATAAGGCCTTAGCTTAGATTCCTACAGGAACTCCATTACTGTTAAACTTCTTTCAAGTGTGCAGGCCATAAGGTTGCCAGGTCCAACTAAGAAATATCTGAGGACTTTGGGGGTGGAGCCAGGAGACTTTTGTGATGTCATCTCCTGTGATGTCACTTCCCTTCTGATGACATCACTTCCAGCAAACTGCACCAAAACTTCTCCCCTTCCTGTGATGTCACTTCCTCCTTCCAAATTTAAATCTCTTACCTTACATTGATTTCTGCCCCTCAGACATTTGTTGTAATAGCAGTTGTAATAGCAGGAGAGCTCCAGCCACCACCTGGAGGTTGGCAATCATAATTTATATCCTACCTTTCATGGGAACCCAAAGCTGCTTCCATCATAGGCTGAGTGCATGTGACTGGTACAATGTTACCCAGCAAGCTTTTTTGGCAAGGCGGGGATTCAAACCATGGATTCCCAGATCCTGACCCAGGTTAGGATGCAAAGGATAGGTACATAATATGAAGGGGAAGAACTACTCCATGCACAGTAGGAGCTTTGCTTGTATTCTTCACTGCAGCAGTTTCTTTTGGTAACCAGACAAGGTGTACTGAAAACTGTACAGAGGTTTGTGTTTAGGGGCATTAGGAACTAACTGGTGCTGAGAAAACTGAAATAAAATTCCAGCTACACATGCAGTTCCCTTCTTTGTTTCCAAATAGTTAGCAAAACTGATTTACCGTGTCTCTCCCCCCCCCCCCCCCCAATGTATGTGGAATATAATTCCTGGCCACTGGAGGAAGGAGGGCTGGGAGGTGAAAAAGATACAAGCCATGCCTGTTACCTTCTCCTCTCCCCATGATTCCCCTGCTGATTTGGTCATTAAACCACCTCACCTGAGTGCTGTACAAGCCCAGTATGTTTTATAAACAGCATTCAGAAATATGGAGATGGGCACTTAATAGGAAAGAAACCAAAGACTGCTAGTTAGGCATCAGCCTACAGAATGAGCCCTCCTATCATTTCTGAAGTAATCACTATATGGACAGAGAAGTCACATTTTTGTATGCACTGTTAAGACAGCAAACAGAGGAACTGCTGAGTTCCCTGAGACAGTGGAATCCTGAGGAAAAGATTCTTAAGAACACAGCCAAATCTGCTGAAACAATTTACCATGCACATTCACAGCCCCCCCCCCCATCTCCAACACACACACACACACAGAGAAGAGAAATAAAACTTTGTTTATCCTAAAGGTCATACTGGCTCAAATGTGATGCCAATGAGGGAGAGAGGGCACGCACAGCTTCCCTACCACCACCTCAACACTTACACACACACTCTCACAGAGAGAGAGAAATAAATAAAACTTTGTTGATCTTAAAGGTGACACTGGCTCAAACATGATGCCAATAAGGGAGAGAGGACACATACAGACTCCCCCTAACCTCCAACACACACACACACACACACCCCAAAGAAAAATGAAACTTTGTTGGTCTTAAAGCCCTACTGGCTCCAACACGATGCCGAGGAGGGGGAAAGAGGGCACACACAACCTCCCCCCCCACAACCTCCAACACACCCAGAGGACAGCTTGGGTTGGCTTGGGATGTGAGGGATGCGGGCGAGTGGCCAGCAAGAAGATCACCCAACACCAAATGAGGGCTGCCAGGAGCAGTTGGGGGTGGGGTACCCCATAAGGAGATGAGGCTGTGCAAGGTGAACCTGGCAGTGGAGCAGACTCCTTGGGGCCAGGCAAATAGTGCATGCCAGCCAGTCAGAGAGACCTGTGTGCTGGCTGGAGGCTGTGCTGGCAGGGGAAATCGGCTCTTTGGCATGGTGGCTTTTTGGAGGCCTCCAGTTGTGGTGCCATTTTGTCCCCCAATGGCCAATTCTGAAAAAGCAGGGGTAGGGAGCTCAAATCAGGTAACCGGGGTAAGGTTGCCATCACCGGGGGAAGCTGGCAACCTTACCTGGCAATGGCCGCCTCCTCCAGATCTCAGTTAAGAGCTCTGTATGCCTTGATGGAATCAGCACCCAAGAGACCTTCCTCCTTGCTCCCAGGATTTTGATATATCTCTTTTCCCCACTCATTGACCCGGTCAGGCTTGGTCAAAGAAGCTTTTCCTGAAGTCTCCAGGAGTTTCTTCCTGGAGTCCTTCTAGTCTTAATTCCTCCAAATCTCTGTTCCCTATTTGGTGGGGATGGACTGGCCCATTCAATTGTCTCTAGCTAAACCTATTAGCTTTTCTTAAGAGGTTGAACTGACTTCCTTCTTCCTGCCTGTTGTCTGCCCAGAAAGAAAAACCTTAAAAACTCCT
Organism: Lepidodactylus listeri; assembly: GCA_029233225.1. Taxonomy (NCBI): domain Eukaryota; kingdom Metazoa; phylum Chordata; class Lepidosauria; order Squamata; family Gekkonidae; genus Lepidodactylus; species Lepidodactylus listeri. The sequence goes on from JARCFY010000005.1 coordinate 72,754,466, forward strand.
GGTGAAGGTTTTACTCAGTTCAGACCTCCACCCAAAAATGCATTTCTTCACAAAGATGAACTACTGCAACAGCACAATATCCAAATGTCAGGTGTATCCTACCTAACACATTGGTAAAGATCTGTTATGCACTCTGTCCTGAATAATATTAACCCATTTATAGTTTCTTCATTTATGAGAAAATTGACCATTCTAGATCTGCTACCAAAGTGCAAAATAGATATCTGATTAATGTAGAGTCAAAACAGAGAAGAAAAAATTATGGTGGAGGGGGAATTTATAAAAAAAGATGTTTCACAGAAGTGAACATTAAAAAAATTCCCCGCTGCACCATTTTTTCCTCCTCTGCTTTCATTCTAGATCCAGGACAAATAGCCACGAAGGACGAGGGCTAAGAGCACAAAATTCCTGGGGTCCAAGATGCTCTGAGAGCAGGTAGCCTGAATTTTTTTGTTTACTCACAAAAACAAAGAAGTAGTTTGCCCAAAGCCTGCTGGCCCAGGCCAATAGCTGAAATCTTGTGTCCTCAAGAGCTGAAACCATAGTAAGCTTTCGTCCCACTGTAGTGAGCTGTTTTCAAGTTAAGCAAAAAGTTAAAATGAAAGAATCTGGATTTTGAGAAAGACTTCCCCCCCCCCCCACTTAAGCATTGGTAAGTTCTTCTCCACTACTCCCTGTCTCTAGTTTGCTGTGCTGTGGGTGAGTAATGTATGAGAAGTAAATCCCACTGAGTTCAGAAGGGCTTATTTTCTCACTATTTACATAGCCTTTTTTCTTTCTTTCCTTAATGTTATATTTTTAAGGAGGGGGTCAGAGGGAATCTCTTTGTGCTCATGATGGTTCTCAGCAGTCCTGAACACCACAATGATTTCTCCAGGCACTCTGTTCTCCATAGGTACAACTACTGTCAAGTTTCGAATTTATCATTTCTGGGTGAGGTAATTGAGAGGGTGGTGGCTGAACAGTTTCAGGCTTTCTTGGATGATGCATCCATCCTCGACCCGTTCCAGTCCGGTTTCCGCCCTTGCCATGGGACAGAGACTGCATTGGTTGCCCTCACAGATGACCTCCAGAGACACCTGGATTGGGACAGGATGGCACTGCTGTTGCTTGTAGACTTAACAGCAGCATTCAACACAATTGACTATGACCTTATGACCCACTGCTTTGCTGACATAGGGGTGTGGGGGACTGGCTTACAATGTTTTTCCCTCTTCCTCCATGGTCAGGGATAGAGGGTGGTGCTTGGCAAGGAGGTCTCCCTGCTATACCCACTGGAATGTGGAGTGCTGCAGAGAGCAGTCCTCTTGCCAATGCTATTTAACATCTACATGCTCCCCCTTGCCCAGTTGGCTGGAGGTTTGGACTGGGTTGCCACCAGTATGCAGATGACACCCAGCTCTATCTGTTGTTAGACAGCTGCCTGGACCCTGTCCCAGAGAACTTGGACAGGGCTTTGGAGGCAGTGGCTGGGTGGTTGAAACTAAATCCAACAAAAATGGAGGTCCTGTGCCTGAGCCAGGTGAGGGGGTTAGAGTCAGGAATTAGGCTTTCTGCCTTGGATGGAGCACCGTTGGTGCTGGCCCAGAAGGTGAGGAGCCTAGGGGTCATCCTGGATCCTTCACTTTCTATGGAGGCTCATGTCAGCACACTTGCCAGGTTGGCCTTTTATCATCTCCAGCAGATCAGGCAACTGGTTCCCTATCTCTCCCCCTGGGACTTGGCTACAGTGACCCATGCAATAGTCACTTCCAGGCTTGATTACTGTAAATTGCTTTATGTGGGCTTATCCCTGAAGCTGATCCGGTAACTCCCGCTAGTGAAAATGCGGTGGCATGCCTGCTGACTGTGATGTGGGCGCACATTCAGCTGGTGTTACCCAGTTGCACTGGCTATCGATTGAGTACCAGATCCATTTGAAGGTGTTGGTATTGATCTTTAAAGCCTATGTGGCCTGGGGGACAGCCTCTCCTCATATGTGCCCTGGAGACCCTTGCACTCAACAGACCGTCATTTACTGGTTGTCCCTGGTCCAAAGGGCATCTGCTTAGCCTCAACCATGGCCAGGGCTTTTTCTGCCCTGACCCCAGCCTGCTGGAACATGCTCTTGTCTGAGATCAGGGTCCTTCAGGACCTATTATAGTTCTGCAGGGCCTGTAAAATGGAGCTGTTCCGCCAGGCCTTTGGTTGAGGCGGCGGGCACCCAAGTATTAGGCCTCCCCTGCTGAAGCTCTCCAACTGGTTTCCACTGGATTATGGCCTGGTAGTCTCCAGCCATTTGGGATTGCTGTACTTTCCTAATTTATTGTGCTACTTGCGGTTTATTGTTTCAATTATTTATTATTATAACTGTTTTAATGGTTTTGTAATATTGTTGTGACCACCCTGAGCCTGCTTCCAGGGAGGGTGGGATATAAATAGAAATAAATATATTGTAAACCACCAGTTAATATGGACTCGGCTGAGGGGGTTAGTTATCACATTGTCCCTGGTGAGACTGATTGTGTCCTATCATAGTTTTGATGATTTAGCAAAGAGTGTCTAAGACTGAGCTCTGTCTGTCTATCTGTCTGTCTCTCTGTCTGTCTACCAAAGAACCATCCAAACGACCATAGAGGGCACTGAAAGAAAAATGAATATAAGTAATGAAGCTACATTTGTGTCATACAGACAACATATTTAGCATACAATTAATTTATATAAAAGCAGATAATTAAAAGTTAGCAAAGTTAAAATGCAAAGAATATCAAGTTACAAAGCATCAGTATACACCTTTATTACAAAATATTCATTATATTAATGTTATTCTTCTCAGTGTGTCTAGAGAAGCTCAGAAAATCATTCCTACCCACTCCCAATTTTTCTAGGTAAAAGTTCACAGTGATAAGAGAGGTTGATGTTGTGAAAGTTCTCAAATGGAATTCTGAGGAAGGTCATATCACATCTGAATAGCTGTCTAAAGATAAGTTCAGACAATAGGCAGAAGCATGAAGCCAGTTTTATTTGCCCTTTGGTGCCTGGGTAAACTTCACTGAACAGTAGTTTTGGACTGAGGTTTCAAAGGATTTAGGCTTGAAGAACAGTCAAAGCTGAATAATGCAGTTATTAAAGACTAAAGTTTAGCATGGTGCTTATAGTCAACCACAGCAGGCTTTTTATGACCAGAAGTTTAGAAATGTATTAAAACCTTCCCTACAATTCTGCAGATCAAATTGGTGCACACAAACTGAATTTCCTCATTGTGTCAGCTAAGATTATGAAAACATGCTAAGAAGCTCTGGGAAATCTACCTGCCGTACCTGACAATGGCTGCGTTCAGACTGGCAGTTCGGCCCAATATAGGCACTTTTCACAAACGGATTAAATGTCACATAGCCACAGCTGTCAGCCATTCCCGAGTCGTACTCACCCTGTCATACCATGAGTTGGAACCACATTAAATAGTCACCACGTAACATGTGATGCTTTTGGTTCCCCACATATTCACCATGCATGGCCAGATGTCTGAATGTGGGGGAATGTAAACAAAACAGATTGGTGGTCTGAACCTGCAGAATTGTTCCTGCTTCTAGGGTGTTTTTTTTTTTTTAGTTTTGTCTATATGCACATGAGCGCATATGCGCATGGGCACATGTGTGCACACATGAGCGTATATGCGTGCACATGCATTTTAAAAACCAGCCGGGTGCTCTGTGGCTGAGGTGCTGCAGTAATGTGGATGCTAGACCACGGGATGTCCGCGTAAGTAATCCGCAGCAGGGCGTGCTGTCTGGATGATATGAACTGCAACACCTTAATCTCATACAGTTGCACCAAGAAATGGAACAGTTTAGCCCTGACTGAGGAGAGTTTAGCACTGACTGAGAACACTAACAGAGGACTAGGAAGGTTGGCAAGGAGGAGTGGGAGGATTGGTAAAATCCTCCATTCAGGCCAGAGAAAGGGATAGATCTTCTAGTTGGAGAAGTGATTTCCTGCCCAGTTGGAAAGTGAGACAGTTCAAAGACTGGAATGATCCCTGGTGTGTTCAGAGAAGGAATCTGGGTGCTTGGTAGGGTATCCCTGCCTTCTGAAACCTGAAAAATCAGTTAAACTCAAGAAAGTGAATTGGGGTAATTAGGAAACACTGAAACCAAAGCCTCTCATCTGAAAGATTCTAAGATAGTGTGAAAAGTTTAAAACTCTCAATTTCTGAAAACATATGCACTATAGTTTGTGAAAATATCACCACAGAGTTCTTATTGGTTTTCCTCAGATATTTTATCCCTGGTTTCACTTAACCTTTCCCCCTCTATTTTGAATAAAATATTTTATTTTTGAATGTTATAAAGCCTCTCATGTGCCATTTCAGAAGTTCAGAGGGTAATCTTGTCTCTTCACGCAAGTTCCAGGGCTGAGCCAGCATAAAAATACAATAAAGTGAAATGATAGGACAGCCATATATCTTCACACAAGAAGAAAATAGACAAAAGGGCTGCTCAGTCAGAAAGGAAGAAAAGCAGAGGGAAAATCCTGTGTCTGAGTGATGGAATAGGGCTAGGTCATCATACAAGGTCTCCTCATTTTCCTCAGTGGTGAGGAGTCTATGGAATTTGCTTTCCTTTGAAAACAAGACAACATTGGAAATGAATGAAGTCTTTGTGATATCTGTTTATTTGTACATATATTTGTAAATATTTTAATTTTTTATTAGTAAATATAAATAGATGAGCACTTTAGGAGCAGACTTCTAAAGCAGATATAACAACCACTAATATTGACTCACTTTACCCAAGGTAGCACCTTCATATATTTCATAGCTCTCTTTTTCTCTGCTCAAAGTCATCTGCAGCATAACTCCTTCTCTGTCCCCTCATCAATTGAAGTGTCACATTTGGACAAGTAAGAATTATACTTTGCAAAAACAAATTTATACAGAGAAACAGTATCTCATTTGTTTTCAGAACGTTTTTATCGGGACTTGTTAAATACTCTGAGATCTGAGATAGAAATACTACACAAAAAAGTGAGAGAATAATTATTAGATCTACCCCAGCCAAAGTAAATGGGTTTTAAGTCCCACTGATATTATAATTAAGCATGTGCTTAACTCTCATTTGTTGATTTTGATGGGAAAGAGTTATGCTCATGCTTACCTCTTCCATGTATTCAACTCTCTCCCAACAAAATGAATGGGACAAAAATATTTAATTGTGGTTAGTTCATGCTTGAAAATTATTGTTGGTCTTGAAAATACCATCTGATTGTGTGAGGATTTGTATTCCACGTTGTTCTGTTTTAATGGGCATTCTTTCTTTCTTAACTGCTTGTCTTTTGCCTCAACGGTCCTGATGAGCCTATGTCGAAAGCACCTCTTGTTCCTATGAGTGTAACAGGTACAGAACGTCCAAATGTTCCAGTGGAATGTTAATAGATGCTGGCATCACAGTAGATGCAGAGACCCAGAAATGAAAGACTCCTTTTCATACGAGATTTTTGTTTTTAAAAAACTGATTTTTGCATCCTGGTTTGTATAAACAGTGTGGTATGGGTTTTCTTTAAAAATAATTAAATGTTCTCTGGTTCAGATGGTTAAAAATTCCCCCTGTATCCTCTACTGTAACGGTTTTGACAAAGTAACATATGAACCAGATCACTCAGTTTAGCATCTATCCCTTTGGAAGTCCTAATCATACCATTTCTCTCAAAGAGGAAATACGGCTTTCTGGAAATAATGCATTGGCATAGATCCTGTGGCTCATATGTTATTTCTCCATGGACCATTTTGTTTTAGATATTTTTAACATAGGTACTGAAGCTTATTTACTGGCTGGTACTAATCTAGGAGAATTACTGTTTAGGGGTTATGCTAGGTGTAATCTCTCTCTCTCCCTGCATTCAACATGCACCTACAGAATATAGAAGAATAGCAAGCTTCTGAAGTTTGGAAAGCACTGGCTTCTATCCCAACCACTCTCCTATGTTCAAGAATACAGCTATGGGAGGCACACACATTTATCACTCCATCGCTACAACCTCACACATGACTTGCCACATCAAAAAAGCAGATTAAACATCACAATCATGTTTCAAACCTCCAGATTTTGCCTCAGATATGATGAGTGGGATCCAAAATACTGGAATGGAAATTTCTTGCTTTCCCCCTTTCCAACTGTAGCCCACTGAGAACCTTGAAATTCTGCTCCTGAAACAGTGTGGCCCACAGTGTATTGGCCAAAATCACTCCCACATAGAAACAACTCTTTCATCCAACCCAATGCTTCTTAATTTAAGGTGTTAACACACACAGTTGCAAGTCACCTAGCAATGAGCCAGTGTACATACATTCATGATTCAGTTCTAAGGCAAAGTGAAAACTATGCTCGGACACATATTAGTGGCACTATGGTGACTGGTTGTTTCCATACTGACGAAATTATAGGAAATTATATATGTAAGAACTGCCAAGTTTGCAAACCTCCATAGCTGGCAAATTATAGAATCCTCACCCAGGAGCTTTATATCATGTCAAAACCCTGTTTCTGTACCAAGTATGCCCTTCACTCAGCAATGGATATCTCATAAGGGCATATCCTATGGATTTTTTTTTCTCCAAAGAAATAATGCTGATGATTGATTTGTATTCTGTGGTTGAGTTTGTATCCACTGGCTATGACCAGATAGAAGGACCAATGGTTGAGATGGGACTATGGAAAGTGCAATTATGTAACTGTCTGTAGAAGGAAAATGTTAATAAAGGGCAGCCCACTGAGCTGAGGTTAAGTATTTTCATACCTCTCTTCTAACCCAGTAATGTTCCTGAATTCTCATTAAAAATGATCTCCATAACATTGGTATTACCTCATTAAGAAAGTTTGATTTGAGGATCAAGAAACAGAACTTTATCAGGGAGAAAAGGTCTCTGAATTAATGTCTAAATCTATCCTCCTTTCACTTTTTAAAAGTATTATCTGTATCATCTCTTTATGAAGTATTCATTTTTCAAAGTTTATAAAAATAGTATTTAAAATGTTTTAAAATATTTTTTGAATGCTTATTTATTGATCAATAGTGCCAGTAACATACATGGCCCTTTATAAAGTGAAGGCAATACAGGTTTTTGTCCTGAGCAGCCTCCAATCTAAGTTCAAACCATGGGAGGTAATAGAAAGAGGGATGACAGATAGGGAACAGGGGGAAACCTGAGCTCAATTCAGTTCTATGTACTTAGGCTTAGCATCAACAGGAGATGGGGACTACAGGATTTTGCAAAGGCATAACTGAATAGATTCTGAGGAGACACTTAAAGTGGCAGAGAGAAGTGGTGTTGCATAAGGTGTTATGGCAGTCAGTTCTAGGCATGAGGGGCAACATGGAAGAAAGGAGACCGCCTTCTAAAGGCTGAGGGTGATAGAGCTATGAGGAATAAAGGTCATGGGCAAAGTAATAGTCCTTGGGAAAGCTATTAAAGACAAGGGGTTTGTGCTGGTCAGATCCCAGAATGAATAGTATACCAGAGTAAAAATTTAAGGAGGGAATACCATGTATGAGTGGCAAGAGAGTTCTGGCTAAAGATTAGATAAAAGAGACATGGCAAAGAAGGCCTGAGAGACAAGAGTAGTGAAGGAGATGACTTGTATCTGATTAGAGGTTTGCCAAAGGAGCAGATGGGAAGGCTTGTACTTTCACAATATTATACAGGGAGAAGTGACATGACTTGGACACAGACTGAATGTAGGGAACAGGAGAGATGGCAGAATCAAAAATAAATCCAAGCCAAGCATTCATGCTTTGGGGGCATTGTCAAAGAATTGAAAGAGCAGAAGACTTGGAAAAAATAAGATAAGTCTATCTTGGACATATTGAATTTGAGATGTCCACAAACATCCAGGCAGAAATATAAGATGGGCAACTGGAGAAATTAGACAGAAGAGAGAGTAAAAAGTTCCTGGATATAGAAGAAAAGCATCTAAGAAGAGTCATGTAAACCCATGTCAGTCAGAAGAAAATGATCAACAGTTTCAAGGACAGCAGAAAGGCCAACAAGGGCAGAATACAGACCTTAGGGCTTGGAATTTAGGAGGCAGACATATTGGGAGGAGAGTTTCAGTACAATGAAGAAGGCAGGAGCTGATTGTAGAGGGACAATGGAAGAAATAAAATTGAGATAGCAGGAGTGATAAACATAATCCCATGGTTTGGATGCAAAACCTTAGAAGGAAAATAAAATGATAATTAAGAAGACAGGATAGGCCACAGGAAGTTTCTTGGGAATGTGGTTGAATGTTTGAATGCAGTAAGGAAGGAACTGGAGAAAAAGGTTGTTTCTGTGGTGGAAAAGAGAGGCAATGTCAGGAAAGGTAGCAACCAGGAGACAAAATAAATAGGATTAAAGGGTAAGGACAACAAGGTAATCAAATCATTAGTGAAATGTGGGGTAGGAAAGGGGCTGAAAAAAGTGCACCAAGAGAGCTGGAAGAAGAGAGGGGATGGCGAAGAAAGGTAAAGAGATCAGGGCTTAGTTTCAACTTTTATTGAAAGAAGAGTATAACAAGAGTGAAGAGAGGGATATTAGGCAGTGGTAATATCCCTTAGCCAGGAAAATGGCAGAGAAGAAAGAAGCATGAATTTAGAACTGATAAAACTTTCCCAATATCTTTTATTTTCTAGGGTTGAGAATCAGAAGGACAAATAATTCATTGGGATAATGGGGCAAACAGCTCAAGAAATGGGGACACGGACACGCTGAAGGTATAAAATGAAAAGTTAAGTGTGGGAAGAAGTCAGAAGAGGGAGCCACTACCTCAGCAGACTACATTTCCAAATGAGCAAGCGGAAGAGCAAGGATGGTTTGTGCGCAATACTAAAGATTAGTTGGTCAACAGAAGAAATTCCAAAACATAAAGGATAACCCTGGGAAGGAAAAGGAAGATAAATTTGGCAAACCAGTATATCCTAAGTCATTATTTTAATTCAAAAGGTATGTTTAGCGCATTAATACAGAATATGGAAACACTTTCCTTCCTAGTCACTGGATGCTTCTTTCCAAGCCACTTGGTACTGTGAAATGCACAAAACCTGAAAATGTCTATATAGTGAATCACTTAATATACAGGATTGTGTTATGTGTTAAAACTGGTGAGGAAAAGTGTAAGGTAATTGAGAAGTATTGGAGTCGGGAGTCCATGGAACAGTGAAACAGCTAGATCTTTATTTCTGGTCCGGATGAAGCATACAACCCAGGGCTCCGAGCCCTCCTTTTATGCTGGTCAGGGATAATCCCCTGGCCTCGCCCAACTGGCCTGATAGGCTATTATCAGTCTATTTGCATCTCATAGGTTCCCTGGGAGGAACCTAGGTACATGATTGGTGGCTGGTTCGAATCCACCTGGCCTTTGTTCTACCTGGCTGAAGCTCAGGTAGTTTCTTGGCCATGTGCTCTGGCCACATGGCGGTCGCCATTACTGGAGCACATGGCGACCGCATGGTCAATACATAACACCCCTCCCCCCATAGTCCAGAACCCCTCTGCACACATAGTCTTTGAGATAGTCCGGGTGTCTGCGCTCGCGTCCAGAACACCAGGGGGTTGTAAGACGGGGTGGGTTGCTCATGTCGGAAGGTTGCGGTACGGGTAGCTGTTCTGCTTGCAGGGCCGGTCTGCTCGGTAGTCGTTCAGGCGTGGATGGCGTGGCTGCTGTGTCAGAGGGCACGAGCGGAGTCTCCGCAGTCTCTGGATCCGGGTCTGGCGCTGCTTCTGGAATCTTGTCGATGTCACAGTCCATTGGTGCAGGGCGTTCAGGGGCCTGGGTAGCATCGCGGCTCTGTGTATGGCGTCGAATCTGGTTGATGTGTCATTTCCAGACTACGCCATCTTCCATAAGGACCTCGTAGGAATAAGGCCCGGTGACTCAGATGATCCTTGCGGGGATCCATGTCGGATCCTGCGTGTAGTTCTTAGTGTATACGGGGTCTTCGGGAGTGAACCCTCGGGCAGCTGGCTGGTCCTCCGTTGTCGGGTTTCCGGTGATTGCTTGGTCAGGATGTATGTGGTCCAGGACAGTTCCCAGTTGTCTTCCCATCAGAAGTTCAGCTGGCCGACACCTGGTCCCTGAGTGGGGTGTATTCTGTTGGCTGAACAGGAACTTATACAGCTGCTGTTGCCAGTCGCCATGCTCCATTCTCTTTAATGCATCCTTCGTTGTTCTCACCATTCACTCGGCCTGGCCGTTGGTTGCAGGGTGAAACGGAGTGGAGTGGATGTGGCGAAGACCGCAGGCCTCCACGAACCGTTGGAACTCGCTGGAGGTGAATGCAGTCCCGTTGTCGGTCACGAGAGTGTCAGGCATCCCGTGGGTTGCGAAGATCGGCCAGAGACTTCATAAGGCTGCGTTGGTGGAGGTCGATGCTACCGGAACCACCTCAAGCCACTTGCTGTAGCTGTCTACAACGATAAGAAACAACCGGCCCTGGACTGGTTCCGCAAAGTCTAGGTGCAGACGGGATCAGGGCTTGTTAGTGGATTCCCAGGATCGGACGGGAGTGTGTGGTGGTCTGGCCACGACTCTTGGCATTTGGTACACTTCTGGACCTGCCCCTCAATATCTTTGTCCAGGCCTGGCCACCACATGTAACTACAGGCCAGGGCCTTCATATGTACTATGCCTGGGTGGGCCTCGTGTAGTGCCTCTAGTACTCAGGGCTGCAGAGGCCCGGGGATCACCACTCAAGATCCCCATAGCAGGCACCCCTTGTGGGCTGAGAGGTCGTGTCTCCGTGCTGTGAAAGCAGCGAACTCTGGCCCCAGTTTCTCTGGCCACCCCCTTCCCACCCAGTCCAAGACACGGGAAAGGACGTGGTCCCGCCACATACAACGGGCCACATCTGAGACCTGTATGGGGCACTCCGGTAGGTCCTCCAGGAGCACCACGTGGAAGGCTGGAGCAGGATCCGGGTCGCAGGATGGGAGAGGAAGACAGCCGAGGGCGTCGGCATGTCCCATCGCCTTGCCTGGGCGATGCACCAAGTCGTAGGAGTAGCCAGACAAAAAATTTGACCACCGCAGGACCCGCGGGGACAGCATGTGAGGGGTCTGCCGGTGGGGGGCAAGGAGACCCAGCAGTGGCTTATGATCTGTAGCCACGGTGAACAATCGCCCATACAGGTAATCATGGAATTTCTTGACGCCGGCTACAATCGCAAGGGCCTCTTTGTCGATCTGAGCGTAATTACGTTCCGCCGACGACAGGGTCCTGGAGTAGTAGGCCACCGGCACTTCCTTGCCGTTGGGTAGCCGGTGCCCCAAGACTGCCCCAACGCCGTAAGGAGATGTGTTGCAGGGCAGAATGACAGGGAGCCTCTCATCGAAATGCGCTAGGACCGCATTTGAAACTAATAAGTCCTTGATGGCCTGGAAGGCTGTGTCGTGCTTGGGACCCACCAGGCCCAAGCCACTCCCTTGTCCAGGAGGTGATGCAGGGGTTTGGCGATGGCTGCTTTGTGCGGAAGGAAGGTGTGATAAAAGTTTAAAAGTCCCAAGAACGCCTGTAGTTCCACCTTCGAAGACGGACGGGGTGCTTCCGTAATCGCCGCTACCTTCTCCTTGGTTGGGTGAATGCCGTCCGTGGTCACTTTGAATCTTAAGAAGTTCACTGAGGAGACTCCCAGGGTACACTTATCCTTTCGGACCTTGAGACCCACGTCCTGGAACCGTTGCAGCACCATCCATAGGCGTGCCGCAAACATGTTGACGTCCGGGGCGGCGATGAGGACATCGTCGAAGAACGGTTTCACACCTGGAACATCTTTAAGGAGAGAATCCATTAGATGTTGAAAAATCCCTGGCGCCACGCTGACCCCGAGCCATTTCACTTTGAACGCTCCCTTATGAGCCTCTGCTGTTGCATCGTCTACAGGAAGCTGCTGATAGGCCTGGGCCAGGTTGAGCTTTCCAAATATTTTGGCTCCCACGAGGGAGGCCAGAACGTGGCTGATCACCGGTACTAGGTACGCGTGGTCTTGTAACGCCTTATTAATAGTGCATTTATAGTCCGCGCAGATGCGGACTTCCCCGTTAGCCTTGAGGGGGGTCACAATGGGAGTCTCCCACTTGGCGTGGGAGACTGGCTCGAGCACCCCTTGTGCCATGAGCTTTTCCAGCTCCACCTCCACTTTGGGCTGGAAGGCGAGCGGTGTCCGGCGGACGGCCACGCGGATGGGCTGGACCGCCGGGTCCAGGTCGAAGGAAACCGGGGGTCCTCTGTAGCAGCCCAATGAGTCGTCAAAAATGGCGGGAAATTCCTCGCAGATGGACAAGAAGTCGGTAGAGCCCATGCGGTGTATTCCGGTCCACTGCACTCCGAGTGGCTTGAACCAGGCACGACCTAGAAGATTGGTTAGATTGCGCTCCACCATGAGAAGATCTAGCAGACCGTTAAATGTGTGGTACTGGACTCGGACCCTGGCTAGCCCCTTAATAGCTACTGGGTTTTTTTGGAAGTCCCGGAGGACCAACTCAGCTGGCAGCTGTAGCCAGCATGCCCCCTTCGGGCAGAGGCGGCTGAACGTAGCTGCAGAAACAATGGAATATGCGGACCCTGAGTCCAGTTCCATGGAACAGGGAACTCCCTCTATCCGGAGGGACACGGAAATCATGCCCGAAATGGGCTGGGGCAAGTTCATTACCGTGGCCACAGGAACGATGCTGTCCACTTCCTCGAAGTTTGCTGCTGGGGCCCGGTGGCTGTTCCTTAGGCGGCAGGCCCGGGCGAGATGGCCTGCTTTCCCACAGGCACAGCAGACGGCATCACGGAAGCGGCATGTACGTCTGTCGTGGTGGTCTCCGCAGCTTGCGCACGTTGGGGCCTGCCTGATGAGGGAAGCAGAAGAGGGAACAGAGGCAGATGCTGGGCGCCGGCCCTTGGGCCTGGAGACGCCGGGCTCACCCTTCTTCGAGCGTGGTTGCATCCGGTGGACATCCTCTTCTTCACTTGAGTCGGGTTCGGGAGGGGCTGCCTGGTGGACTTTGGTGGCTGCCTTGTCCTTTTGTGTTGTCTCGAACGCTGCTGCTGCTATTTGGAGCATCTTCTCCAAGGTTGGCTCTGACATTGCGATGAGACACCGGCAGAGCTTGGCTTCACGGATCCCTCCCATGAAGGCAATCTCCACGTGGTCATCCATGTGACAGAATTCGCAGCCCATGGCTAGTTGATGGAGTTCAGCCAGGAAAGTGGCGGCTGACTCCCCTGGCTGCTGCTGGCGCTGTATGAACTCCCAGCGCCTAGCCAGTTTTGATGGCTTCGGGGCGAAGTAATCGCCGAGGGCCTTGATGAGCACGTCGTAAGGCACCTCGGTGGGGTCTTGTAAGGCGAGTAGGTTCTGGGCCACCCGCATGACCTCCACCCCTCTGGAACTCAATAGCTAGGCGATCTTCAGGTCCACCTCTGTGATTCCACGGACCCTGAAGGCGCAACCCAGCATCTTGAGCCAGGACTTCCATGTCTCTGGGTGAGACGTATCAAAAGGGGTAATTGGTCCCAGAGCGTTTGCCATAGTTACCGGAGCAGGAGCGGTGGCAGCAGGTTGAGTGATGTCCTCGTGGTCTTGCGGTGGTCCCGGGGAGCGCTGAGGCTCGACGCTGCCTAGTGCCAGAGGATCGGGGCTCAGAGTGGCTTGCGGTGAGGCGTTGGAGCGCTGGAGCTCAGAGATGCCTGCGGCCGGCAAGACGGAGCTTGTTGTGCTGCTGCGGTCGGCTGGAGAGTCGCTCATCAGGATCCCATCCTTGTCACCACTGAGAAGTATTGGAGTTGGGAGTCCATGGAACAGTGAAACAGCTAGATATTTATTGCTGGTCCGGATGAATCATACAACCCAGGGCTCTGAGCCCTCCTTTTATGCTGGTCAGGGATAATCCCCTGATGTCACGACTGATCCTCTGGATTGGGACAGAGTTGCAGCCAGCAGGCATGCAGACAAGAGTTCTCGAGTTACAAGGCAAGCGTTATCAACAGTCCAGGAGTCACAACCATAAATCAGTCAGCCGAAGGATGAAGCAGGAGAATCGTCAACAGGGATGCCAGAAGTCAGAGCCGGAGAGCATGAATGCCAGGAGTCAGAGGTAACAGGAATCAAATCAGAAAGACAAGCCAAAGTCCAAATACCAATCCGAAGTCCAAAATGCCAAGTCCAGTGTCAGAAGTCCGAGAGTCCAGCAGCCGGGTTTCAGGAACAGAGTTCAGGAGGGTGCAGAGCGAGGTCACATCGATGACGATCGTTTATTGCCAGCATGATTTGCTGGGCGTTGACAGGCTGTTGATAAAGCGTGCCGGCTTATTAACCACGCCACGCCCCAGCGTCTGCTAATACTCTGGGCTGATAGATCTCCTGGCCCTCATGCGTGCCTCACTCCTTCTGTCTCTTAATTCCTGGTGTCTCCTTTCACGGAGACGCCTGACAAGTGGAGGTGATGACTCGGGGCTATGGCTTTCTCCAGGAGGAGCCTGATCAGTCTCAGGTGCTTGATCAGTCCCAGGTGACTCCTGTTGCTGGCTTAACTCCTCTGGATGTGTGTCTAAGTCCATTAAAGGAGCCTGGTCTTGTTCAGCAGGGGCTGGGTCAGGAGCAGGCATGACACCTGACCTCGCCCAACTGGCCTGATAGGCTATTATCAGTCTATTTACATCTCATAGGTTCCCTGGGAGAAACCTAGGTACATGATTGGTGGCCGGTTCGAATCCACCTGGCCTTTGTTCTACCTGGCTGAAGCTCAGGTAGTTTCTTGGCCATGTGCTCTGGCCACATGGCGGTCGCCATTACTGGAGCACATGGCGACCGCATGGTCAATACATAACAGTAATGTTTCTTCTCTTTGAATCCTGGCCTCCTTCTCCCTCTCCCCTCTCATTAGCCACCACAGCATGTTCAGTCAGGGCCTCAAGGCTGAACAAGACATAATTTTCCAGCAATCTGGGCTTTTTATAAAATAGTTTGTTAAGTTGCGATTTATTATTTAATTGTGTTGTATTGAATTTAACTTTTGATGGTTTTAGTTTTATTTATTTCATTCAGTTCTATTGTTGCATTTACTTCATTTTTATTGGTCTGCTGCTTTGCATGACTTGATGTCTCTGTCAAGCAATTTTAAGTAATTGCTTCTTCCTTAACAATAACTCCATGGAGTTAGGGAAAAGCTGATTTTAAATGGTTTGCACTTTGATGTCTATGGTTTTATTGTTCTGTGTTTGGGGTGGGTCTTTTATTATATTCTTAAGCTTCATTTATACCCTAACTTTCTCTCCAGTGGGGACCCAAAGCAGCTTAAGTCATGCTCCTGTCTTCCATTTTATTGTCACTGCTACCCTGTGAGGTAGGTTAAGCTGAGAGAGTGTTACAGGCCCATGGACATCCAGCAAGCTTCCATGGCAGAAGGGGGGGATGCATTTAGATGTCCTAGATCCAGGGGTCATTTGGGCTGGAGCGAGGCAGAGCAGTGCTCCGCCAGCCCAAATGGTGGTGGTGGCAAGCCTCGCCCCCAGCTCCCAGCAGGCCTGTGGAGGAAGTGAAGCCAGAAGGGGTTTAAAGTTTAAACCCCTTCTCTCTAGAGTCACACAGCAGCATGATCTCCTGTTGTATCTTATGGCACCATAGAATACAATGGAAAAATTGCCGCTGCTGTGCAACTCTAGAGAGAAGGGGTTTAAACTTTAAACCCCTTCTAACTTTGCTTCTTCTGCAGGCTCACTGGGGGGCGGGGCTTGCCACCCCCACCATTTGTGCTCAGTCCTGGGCTGCCAGAGTGCAAGCCTCCCCTTCACTTTCCTTTCCCAGCTGGCCTGCCAAGGCAGGTGCAGGGGGGAAGCGAAGTGAGAAGGGCTTTAAAGTTTAAACCCCTTCTGTCTAGAGTCACACAGCGGCAGCAGTGGCATGATCTTTCCATTGTATTCTCTGGGGCCATAGAATACAATGGAAAGATCATGCCACCACTGCGGTGCAACTCTTGAGAGAAGGGGTTTAAACTTTAAATCCCTTCTCTCTTCGCTTTCCCCCCCCTTCTTGGCAGGCCAGCTGGGGAAGAGAAGGGGAGGCTTTTGAAGATGCCCCTCCTTTTGTTTCCCCTTCTGACACACTTCCGATAATGTCAGGGGTCGTGGCATATGCTAATGAGTTATGCTAATAGGTATGCTAATGAGCTCCTGCACCTCTTTTTCTATGAAATGACCCTGCCTAGATCCCAGTCCAATACTCTAACCATAGTTCTGTCACAGCTGCTCTTGATAAAGAGCAGTCTCTGTCAGAGCTCTCTCAGCCCCACCTACCTCACAGGGTGTCTGTTGTGGGGAGGGGAAGGGAAAGGAGTTTGTAAGCTGCTCTGAGACTCCAAGTGAAGGACAGGGTATAAATCCAATCTCCTTTTTTGCTGAGGGTTTTAATTTTGATGCTGCAGATGGCATATTGTTTTTAAGCTCTATTAATACTGGTTGTGCTGCCTTTTACACACCTTTGTGTATATATATATATCTCCACTTTAAACAAATTGGCTTGCCCAAGGTCATCCAGCTGTTGGAAGTGGAGGAGTGGGGAATCAAACCCAGTTCTCCCAGATTAGAGTCTGGACTGCGTCTACACCAAACTGCCTCTCTCCAAGCACTGGAGCACTGATTGTTTGGATTAAATGGGTCAGAGCTGAACCCAAGAAAGCCCCTTTAAACATCTGAGCCACGTGGAGCAAATTGCTCTGTGTGGCTCCGCTGCTTAAAGAGGCTTTTTTGGGCAGCAAGTTCCAGGGGCTGGCTGCCCAAGAAAGCCCCTTTAAATAGCTGAGCATGGGAGCAGTTTGCTCTGCGTGCCTCAGCTGCTTCCAATCTAAACAGTTGAGTGGCCAGGAACAGCTTGCTTCTGTGGCTCAGCTATTTTGTTTAAACCCCTGCTTTTTGTTCCCCATGAACCCACAAATCTTCACAAACTGCTTTAAAAGTTCATGGATGTTCATGGCTGAACCAGCCAAATTTCATCATGAACAAAAGTTCGTGAGCTGGTTCGTGCTCATCCCTATTCCTGGAAGTTTGAGACCTACCACCTGCTTTTCTGACTCTTGCGTATCCTGGCTGCTTAAATCTGCTGTGGTGAGGCTGGTGTATTGGGTCCAGAAAATAGTAAATGTCTCCCTGAGAGAGATAATTGCATCTGCCTTGAATCAGGCCATAGTGCATCAACTCCTAAAGAAACCTACTTTGAACCCAGACAAGCTGAATAACTACTGCTTAGTCTCACATGTACCATTCTTGAGTGAGATGATTGAACAAGTGATAGCGAGACAATTTAGGGGATTTCTGAATGAAGCAGATTGTTTGGATCCATTCCAATTTGGTGTCATCCTGGTTATGGAACTGAAATGGCCTCAGTTGCCCTGGTGGGTGACCTGTGCCAGGAGGCAGATGGGGAGATATAACCCTGTTATTTATTTATTTTGGTTTGTAGGCCACTCTCCCCCACATAAGGCTCAGGGTGGTTAACAACATTTTAATAAATACATTCCAATAAATTCATACATTCAGATTAAAATTTAAAAACAATAAAACAGTAATAATCAACTATTCAGATGGTGTTTAGACAACATATATCCTTGCCCCTTGGAGCAAGAAGTCAGCAGAGAAAGAGGAGGCCAGGCTTGATGACAGACCGTTGCTGTCCTCAACCATAGGTCTGGCAGGACATCTCTGTCTTACAGCTCCTGAAGAACTGCATTAAGTCCCACAGGGCACGGATGTCATTAGGCAGAGAGTTCCACCAGGTTGGTGCCAGGGCTGAAAAGGGATCACAATATCAGGACCAGGAGAGGCAGTCCTGTAGATAAGCTGGTCCCAGACTATTTAGGGCCTTAAAGGTTAATACTAAAACCCTGAACCTGATCCGATATTCAGCCTGGATCCAATGCACTGATTAGATATGTGCTGTCAGTGGGGTTCCAGTAAGGACCTGAGCGGCTACATTCTGGACCAGCTGTAATTTCTGGGTCAGTCTCAAGGGTAGCCCTACATAGAGCAAGTTACAGTAGTCTAGCCTGGAGGTGACCGTTGCATGGATTACTGTGGCTAGGTCAGGGTGAGACAGGAGGGGGGGTAGTTGCTTGATCTGGCACAGCTGGAGAAACCCAGTCTAGCAACATCAATAAGGAGGCATCAGCCAGGCTCTTGGTGGTTGGCACCAGTGTTAGAAGTGCACCATCAAGGGCCAGGAGTTGGCACCCCAGTCCTGTAGTCCCTCTACCCAGCCACAGAATCTCTATCTTTGAAGGATTCAGTTTTAGCTGGTTCTGCTTCAATCAACCAGCCACAGCCTCCAGCCCTTCGGCTAGAATAGATAGGGCGATATCCATCCATCCATCAACAGATTCAGCTGGGTATCATCAGTGTACTGATGGCAACCCAGCTTGATACTCTGCACCAGCTGGGCCAGGGGGCACATATAGATATTGAACAACATTGGAGAGAGCATTGCCCCTTGAGGGACCCCACATACTAGGGGGTCTCAGGGTGATACCCCCTCTCCTAGCACCACACTCTGTCCCTAACCATGGAGAAACCACTTTAAGTTAAGAGCAGAGAATCATACAGCTGTGACAACACACTCTCCTATTAAAGCATATGCATCAAAAATTTCAAAAACATACAACAATATTGCAAAATATGATTAATTTAATATAATAGGTGATGGGGGTCCAAAGTCATCAACAACGAAACATCCGGTAGATACATTCGTTTCAACTCACAGCATATCTGGAACACTCCTAAGTTAGTGCATCTTGCTCAAAGGTTTTACATTGTGTAAAACCTTTGAGCAAGATGCATTAACTTAGGAGTGTTGAAAATTACCATTGTTGAATCAGCCAGATATGGCAGAAGTACCTTTATTGTGTTTGAAGATATTCTAATTGTTGGTCCACACCTGATGAAGACTTTTGGAAACGAATGTATCTACCGGATGTTTCGTTGTTGATGACTTTGGACCCCCATCACCTATTATATTAAATTAATCATATTTTGCAATATTGTTGTATGTTTTTGAAATTTTTGATGCATATGCTTTAATAGGAGAGTGTGTTGTCACAGCTGTATGATTATCTGCTCTTAACTTGTTCCATAGCTGTTGTTCTCATAGATATTGAAACCACTTTAAGGCCACCCCACAAACTCCTACATTGGCAAAGTGGTGGGTCAATAGGTCACAATAGACCATGTCAAACCCTGCTGTCACATCTCGTAAAAACAGCAGCACCAACCCTCCTTAATCCAGCTGTCTGTGAAGATCATACATGAGGGCAACCAGCACTGTCTCTGTCCCATGGCTAGGGCAGACGCTGGACTGGAATGGGTCTAAGGCCCCAGTGTCCTCCAGGACGTTCTGGAGCTTTTCTGCTGCTGCTTTCTAAATTACCTTACCCAGAAATGAAATATTCAAGACTGGGCAGTAATTGGCAGGATCTAAAGCAGGGGTGGCCAACCTGTGGCTCGGGAGCCACATGCGGCTCTTTCACACATATTGTGCGGCTCCTGGCAGGGTGGCTGGGGAAGCAAAGGGGAGGCATGCTTTTTCTCTCTTTCTCCCTTCCTTCCCTCCTTCCTTCCCTCCTCCCTCCCATCTATTTGCTTTCCTAGTTTCTCTCTCTCTCTTTCTTATAACTGGTTTTCCTCGTTTGTTTTTATTTTTGGCAGTCCCATTTAACGGTAATAAAAAACAAATTTGCATATTTTAAAAAATAAAAACGTGTGTGTGATATTTGTTCCTGTCTTGCGGCTCTCAGACATCTCTATGTGGCTCTTACGTTTATTCTATGTGGCTCTTACGTTAAGCAAGGTTGGCCACCCCTGATCTAAAGGATCCAAAGATGGTTTCTTTAAGAGCAGAACTACCTCTAAGCAGTTAAGAACATAAGAGAAGCCAATGTTGGATCAGGCCAATAGCCCATCCAGTCCAACACTCTGTCACACAGTGGCCAAAAGTGACACCCAGCTATATCTGTTGTTGGGCAGGCGGTCCGACTCCACCCCAGATGACCTGGAACGGGTGCTGCAGGACCTGGCAGCTGGCTTAGACTGAACCGACTGAAATTGAATCCAACAATGACAGAGGTCCTGTGCCTGAGTCGGAGCGGGTCAGGGGTAGGGATCCCACTCCCGACCTTCGGTGGGGCGCCATTGGTGCCAGCGCTGAGGGTTAGGAGCCCGGGAGTGCTCCTGGATGCCTCTTTAACAATGGAGGCCCTGATAGCAACCACTTCCAAGGTGGCCTTCTGCCACCTACAGCTGATTAGGCAGTTGGTTCCCTTCCTTGAATGCAATGACCTAGCAACAGTGATCCACGCTATAGTCACCTCGAGGTTAGACTACTGCAATGCTCTCTACATGGGGCTGCCCTTGTCTCAGATCCGAGAGCTGCAGCTAGTGCAGAATGCTGCAGCCAGGCTGCTGATGGGTCTCTCTATATGGGACCACATCCAGCCTCTGCTGAGGACACTGCACTGACTGCCTATAGTGTACCGGATTCAGTTCCGGATGCTGGTTTTAACCTTTAAAGCCCTATATAGTCAGAGGCCTGCCTACTTTCCCCATATGTGCCCCAGAGAGTGCTGAGGTCAGGATCACAACACTGCCTGACTCTCCCTGGTCCAAAAGAAGCCAGGCTGACTACCACCAGAACCAGGGCTTTCTCAGTGGCAGCCCCATACTGGTGTAATGAGCTCTCAGAGGACATCAGGGCCCTGCGGGACCTTTGACAATTCCGTAGGGCCTGTAAAACAGCTCTTACACCAGGCTTTCGATTAGGAGCCGCCACTGATGAATATGCCCTGGAACATCTTCTAGCCTGAGTTCGCATTGGATGATGCTTCCATCTTCGGGTGTAACTCTGAATACCGCCTTCATTTGTTTGCTCTTATTTGCTCACTGTTGGTCCCTTCCACATGAGTGAGATAAGCCAGAGGGGAATCGAAGCTTTTTTGCCCTGAAGCAATTTGCCCCGCAGTTGCACGATCACACAGCTCCACGGACCTGCTGGGGCAAACTGCCACTGTGTGATCAGACGCAATCATGGGCGAGTGGGGTTTTTTTTGTGGTGGGTTTCTGAGGCGCTTAAATGGGGGATCGATGCCTCGCTGGAAAGAGGCGCGGATCAATGCCTCACTGGAAGGAAGGAGGGGGGATCAATGCCTCGCTAAAAGGAAGGGGGATTGATGCTTCGCTGGAAGAAAGGAGGGGGGATCGATGCCTTGCTGGAAGGAAGGAGGGGGGATTGATGCCTCGCTGGAAGGAAGGAGGGGGGATCGATGCTTCACTGGAAGGAAGGAGGGGGGAATGATGACTCGCTTCTCCCCCCTACAGGCTTTTGATGATGCACACATGGAAGGGGGACAAAAAACCAGTGTGGCATTGGGATAGCATGTGATCACGCTATCCATGACACCACACTTCTGCGCTGGCATGATCACATGGGGAAAGTCCAGCTGTGGGCTGCGGCAAACCGTTTGATACTGGACTTTCACCAGTAGCTTTTTACCCTGATTCTCTGCCGGATCAAATCGGTTTGCTCCGGCTTGCCGACAATTCTGGGATGCCTCTCAGATGTGCTGGTGTGATCATGCCAGTTTGATCCATCGATGAATCGTCCCTCTTGCGTGGCAAATAGGTGCATATGATCGCACTCGTTGTGTTTTTATTCTGTATTGTAATCTTTTAATGGTTTTAGCTTTGTATTGTTCTAAATATTTTAACTTTGTTAGTCACTGTGAGCCAGCATGTCCAGCAAGGCGGGATACAAATTGAAACAATAAATAAATAAAAATACCAAGGTTTTTAAAACCATTGATTATGGTGTTCCTCTGGACCATCTTTTGGGTTCAGACCAGGAGGCAGCATTTTGCGGTGGTTTCAGTCCTACCTCGAAAGTAGGTTTTAGAGTGTGGTGCTGTTGGACTGCTGCTCAGCATTTTTGCCTCTGGCCTACAGTATCCCTCAAGCCTTTATCTTGGCTTCCATGCTTTTTAACATCTACGTGAAGCTTCTGGGAGAGGTTACCCAGAGATTTGGGCTGAGTTGCCAACAATATACAAATGATAGCTCTTTTTCATGCTTTCAGCAGATCCCAGAGAAGCTGTAGAAACCATGAACAGGTGCCTGGAAGCAGTTTGGGGACGAAGGCTAAGAAGCTAAAATTTAATCCAGACAAAACTGAAGAGCTACTGGTGTGTGGGGTCGAGGGGTCTGACCCAGGAACTGGGATATCTCCTGTTCTGTATGAGATTGTACATTCATTTAAGGATTGGGTTTGTAGCTTGCGTATGCTACTAGGCCTAAGCCTAGGTAAAGGTAAAGGTTTCCCTTGCTCGAAAGCCAGTCAAATACGACTCTAGGGATGTGGTGCTCATCTCCGTTTCCAAGCCGAAGAGCCAGCGCTGTCCAAAGACGTTTCTGTGGTCATATGGCCAGCATGACAAGGTGCACAGAATGCTGTTTACCTTCAAACTGAAGCAGTACCTATTTACCTACTTACAATTTCTTGCTGTCAAACTGCTAGGTTGGCAGGAGCTGGGACCAGAGACGGGAGGTCACTCCATCATGCAGCACTTGGGTCTCAAACTGCTGAACTACTGACCTTCCGGTCTGCAGTTCAGCGTCTTAACCACATGAGCCACTGTAGGCCTACTGGTGGATAAAAAGGTGGCTGTGATGGTCAAGGGGGTCAGCCTTTCATCAGCTCTGGTTGGTGGTCCACTGCAGCCTTTCCTGGGCAGGAAAGATCTTCCCACTGTGGTGCATGCTCTGATAACATTAGATTATTGCAATGCAGTCTACATGGGGCTGACCTTGAAGACTGTCTGGAAACTTCAGCTGATACTGAATGCTGCAGCTAGAATGCTAACTGGAATGCATCATAGTACCATATTATTCTGGTCTTGTCCCATCTACATTGGCTTACAATTTGCTTCCAGGCCCAATGCAAGGTTCCTGAAACAACCTTGAAATAACCCTATGCAGATTGAGGCCAGTGTACCTGAAGGACTGCCATATGAACCTTCCTGACCACTCTGGTCATCCTTAGAGGCCATGCTTCGGGTGCTTTGCCATATGAGGCTAGACACATTACAAACCCAAGAAAGGGCTTTCTGGATCATGCTGCCACTGAATGTCTGGAACTCTCAGCCCCAGGGAAATCCTGTTTTGTGTCATTAACTGTTATCAGCCCTCCCTCCCTGTTTGCGTTTCTGAATGTGTTTGTATCTCTACACGTTTTATTTGATTTTTATATGTATGTATTTAAAACTTTAAAATTAATTTATTAAAACATTTATAGCCCACCTTTCCTCATGGTTCAAGGTGGCAATATAATGTTTGAAATGTTTAAACATTTCCTGCCTTGGTGACCCTGAACTGGGTGGAAAGGCAGCATAGAAATGTTTTAAATAAATACAGAGAGGAAATAAGAATGTAACTTCCTGTATCATTCTGTAACTTCAGAATGGTCCCTTGGCTTGTTTTGTATGTGTCACAGATGCACTTTTCAGGAGTTCTTGGGATGAATAAGGGTAGTTTAGAAAATGAAGGCTATGGGAACCCGTACAGATATTCCTGAGGAAGCATCTGCCACGAAGAGCTTTGCCTTTGTTAGAAGCTGCATGTGCCAAATTCTGAATGTGAGCAATACTTTCCAGTTGTTAATTCTTATTTCTGTTTTGAAATCCCATTATAAACTGTCTCTGAAGCTTTTAAACCAATGAATGAAAGCACTTAGAAGATTTTATAAGAAACAGCAAAAATAAAAAGCTAGCAACTAACGTGTAACCATACTGTAAAGAAGTACAACCTTGCAATCGATTTCATTTCCCTCTCATTCTACTTCTACCATGTTTTTTATTTGAGATTAACATTGTGTCTTAATATCTCAGCAAAATCTGTCTTCATGATGATTTACTCAGATGCTGAAAAACAGAGAGTCATCATTCAAGCCCTTAACAAATCAGTTGAGAACTGGATATTTCAAATCCAGGGCTGCTACCAATTCTCAGGCAGGAGGTGACTTAATATGCTCCCCAAAGTCCATGATGTTATCTGCGTCCAGGAAGAGGTCTGTGCCCAGGCTTTCTTGAATCAAAGCAAAGTCCGCCATTCCTTGACTGAAAGCCTGCTGTGATAGGGGTTTTTCCCCCCTTCCCAGTTCCTGGCAAAGAGATATCTGGCTCAACTACATGCCAGATTGATGCTCTTTGCGACAGATCCCTTAATAATATTCAAGTCTCCAAGGCCCGGAACAGAAAAGCTCAGCAACAGCATAGATTTCTATCTCCACTATTTTGCTGATATATGAGAACACCCTGTTATTCCTCCCCCACTTCCACAATCTGTATGCTCACAAAAAGCATTCACACACCCATGCCCTTAGGCCCTCTGATAAGATTATTTCTGCCTGTATGCAGGACTAAGCAACAAAGTAATTAATTTTTAGTTTATCAAATTTACAGGCTAATAAAGAAAGTTTACACTTGGGGCTAAATTACACCAGTGCTGTATTTTCTAATGCATGTATTCAGATGCTTCATGTCTGTAGTGGTGCCCTCTGACAGCTATAGCTACATCTCCAGAGCCTACTTATTATGTAGAATTGGCTCCCAGTTTTAAATTTGATATCAAAGGCACAAGTGGCAAAGAGAATAAAACAATACATTTCTTGTTAACTCAAAACCTGAGTAGCATAAATGACATCAAATTACAGTAGGAGGAGTTTCACTGAGGCCAAGTTGACTAAGCATTTCTCCCCTCCCACCTAAAATCACCCTCACACATTGCCTTATAGCCCACTGTATTGGACAATGACATAGCAATCCCTTTTGTTACCCAGCATTTCACATAATTTCATTGGTCAGTACACTGGAAAGGTTGAAGTAAATAAATTGCAACACTTCTTGGATTCTTACCTGCCTGTACATGTTGCAACATGGGATGCTTAGAACTTAATGCTACCACACCCATCCCATGTAAGACAAATTCTGCACAGGTGTATGTTATTTATTCTTATGGGATCTATAAACACCTCAGAGAAACTATCAGATCCAAACAGAATCTATATTAATGCAGCTTTTCATTTGCATTGTATTTCACAAGCTATTCCAAGTTTTGGAGTTCCCTTCCACCACAGGTGGGACCCACAGTGCAGGGGCAAAAATATATTCTTTTTGTCATATGAAATGTAGGTAAGACGAAATAGTAGCAAAGTGGATTTAATGCTATTGACTAGGTAATGATACATTAAAATAATTAAAGATGTCTCAGACTTTCTCGTAAACTGAAAGAACATCCATGCCTCCCAGTGCCCTGTACAAATTAGAATTTTAATTACCTCTAAAATAAGAAAGCTTTGTCCTACCTGAAACTTGGCATAGGTGACTCTATGGGTAAGCAGTACAGTATCTGAGAGTTTTATCTGAATTGGATGGGAATTCAAAAGCTACAGGGCTCATATTTGGGGATGTGCATGAACCAAAAACAAACAAACAGCTGAGCGGCAAGGGCAGCCTGCTGTCCACCACTTAGCGCTTTCAGGCTTTCACTTTAAAGGGATTTCACAAAAAAGCCCGAAAAACAGCTGAGCGGCAGGGAGCTGTTTCCCTTTCTTGTGCAGCCCATTTAAAGGCCTGAAAAAAGAAAGCCTGAAAAATAGCTGAGCGGTGGGGAGGTGATCCTCACCGTTCAGCTGTTTTCCTTTCTTGTGCAGTCCATTTAAAGGCCTGAGAAAAGAAAACCTGCAAAACACCTGAGCGGTGGAGAGGTGATCCCCTCCATTCAGCTGTTTCCCTTTCTTGTGCAGTTCCTGAAAAAAGAAAACCCCAAAATAGGTGAGTAGTGGGAGACGCTCCCCACCATTCATCTGCTTCCCTTTCTTGCGCAGTCATTTTAAAGGGACTGCACAGGAAAGCCTGAAAAACATCTGAGCAGGGGAGAGGTGCTTCTCGTTGCTCAGGTGTGTCCCTTTCTTGTGCAGTACCTTTAAAGGGACTGCAAAAGAAAGTCTGAAAAACAGCTGAGTAGCTGGGAGCTGCTCCCCGCTGCTCAGCTGTTTTTGCAGATTTTGATGGAAACAGAAAGCAAGGATTTAAAGGAACTCCAAGTCCCTTTAACCCCCTGCTTTCTGCACAAACTGCCACAAACTACTTTTAAAGTTCATGAAAGTTCATGATGGTAGACCCATCACAAACTTCATTTCATGAACCATGAACAGGGCACAGTTTGTGATAAATTTTGCTTTGGGTTTGGTTGGTGCCCATCCCTACTCATGTTTCTCCCTGTGATAGAATGCCCCAGGTTAGCATGGAAGGATGAGTCCTTGGAGGAGGAAAACCTGCACCCAAACCTCACCCTGGAAGACACACCCTGCAAGGTGGATTCTTCAGTGCCTCCCTAAAGGGAACCTTCACTGGTACTCACACTGGCCCCTTGAGACAGCAGGGTCCTGGACTTCCGGCAAGATTTGCGACCATGGCGGACGCGCTCCTCCGCACTAGCGGGGAGCGCGATCCGTACCCGGCGGGAAGAAGGGGCTTCGGACCGGTGCCGAGCCCCCAGAGACCCTAGTGAAGGGGCTCTGCCTGGGGTGGCACGAGGGGGATCTCTCCCTATGGTGGCGATCGAGGGATTGAGGTCCCCTTTCATCACCCCCATAGGTTCCCCCGTCCGTGGGAGCCGTATGGCTAAAAGCGCAAAACCGAGAAGCAGCAGAGAGTGTGAAGCAATGAGGCTGGAACTGACAGTTACGCTTGGAGAAACAGTGAGTCTGAAGTAAAAAGAAACAGAATACAGCGGGAAAGGCGGGTGGAGTAAACCCCCCCCCCTCGAGACTGGCGTACTTACGGGACTCTTTACGTGGCGTTACTGCATGAAAAAACGTATGTTCGGCTTGCTTGATGGCAGCATCACGCTTTAGAGGATATGAACTTTAAAAAGATATAAGCGCAGTCGTGGAATTTGCTCCTTTCGTCCATCTTATCTAACTATCAACAAAGAAGCACAGTCTCAACAATGGCGGGGAAACCGAAACCTTCCCCCAAACTAGGAAGTACAGCTCCGAGTTCAAAGGTTGATACCACGGAGATGAGCACGGTGTTCTCCTCGTTATTGCGACCTCTAGTGGACCAAATGACAGCTCTCAACGTTAAGATGGACAAGATGCAATTGGACCTGAAGGAGTCGAATAAAACTACAGAGAAGCTGCAGCGAGAACTTCTGGAAGTTAAGACTTCAGTTAAAAATCATGATTCAAGACTACAAAAAGCGGAGAAAGAAAAGGCCTTCCATTCTGATCAGCTCTTGAAACTTCAGATGGAAAGATCAATTTTTTTCCTAAGACTTCAGAATGTACCAGAGGATAAAGGAGAAGACCTTAAAAATCTGTTAAGTGAAGCGCTTGAACCAGTGACGGGCTTAAAAGCAGCGGAAATAAAAAGCGATATGGATATGGTTTACAGAACCTATCCAGATTATACTAAAAAGAAAAGCCTGCCTGGTGAGATTCAGATAAGGTTCTCCAAAAAGTCAACAAGAGATGTGGTGCTCAGGACCACAAATAAAGCAGTTCTGAAGATCAAAGGAAAAGAAGTTAAAGTGATGAAAGACATCCCATTTGAAATAAGGAAAAGAAGGAAAGCCTATGGAAAACTGACATCTTGGCTACAGTCTGAATCTATTATCTATAGGTGGAATGTTCCGGAAGGATTGAGCTTCAGCATCAAAAACAAGAAATATAAAATTGACTCTGTCCAACAGGCGAAAAGTTTTTTGGAAAAAAGCAAAGAAAAGAAAAAAGAGAGAGACTCAGATGGTTCACTGGCATCGCAAGAAAGTATGTATGGATTTGATAGCTCAAAGAGCGAAGAAGAAACGTCTGACTCGGAAAAGGGAGCAGCAGCTCCAAAAGTACAAGAAGAGACTGTTAAGACAAGAAGAGGACGAAAGAAGAAATAAAGGCTGAAATGTTTTTTGAAACTGCACTTATATATAATTGATAATTTGTATAATTAAGCATTCCTTCAAAAGAGCATGTCTGTCAAACAGCTTTTTTTTATTTTTCATGTATCATCAGTAACAATTTTATCTAAATATTAGCCAAGGTTTAAAATGCTTCATATGTATTAATGGCAAAGCAATATTAAGCAAATGATAAAGCACACTCTGTATAAGGTAAACATAGCTTAGAAAAGTAGCGTTGTAGAATTAGATATAGATAAAATTAATAAAAATTTAAAAAAAAAAAAAAGAGAGACAGCAGGGTCCTTTAGTCAGGAGGCCCCAGCATGGACCTGCATGCTGCCAGACCTGTCAGAATCTCCCCTGGGACCCCAGGAGCAGAGGAGGTGAAGAGATAGGGCTGAACCAAGGACAAATAAGAAGAAACCAATGAGTCACTGTAGATCTGGGCCTTGCTACACTTCATGAACAGAGGAGCTGACTCAAGGTGGTAGATAAGCCTAATGCTGGACTACATTTCCCTACATCTTCTGTAAGGAGACTGTATATAAGCCTGCAGTGAGGCCGAAGATAGTTTGGGATCAACTTGTTTGCAGTCTTGCTGGTCATTTTACCAGGTGTTTGAACCCTCTGAACTTTTGGATATGACTGCTGAGTCTGGTTTGCCAGGTACCATTACTGAGGAATTCTGTGGTTGCCCAGGGCCTTGCCTCCAGCTTGGTGGTCAGGACACTCATGTTGAAACTAATGGCAATAATATATTAAAGAAAATAAATATGATTATTACCAAATAAACTAAATCTGAATAAAATTTCTGTGCACACTGCTGATCACCAGCCAAGAACAATCATAAGCTAGTCAAAGCAATAGTATTCACAGTAGTAATGTATGGCTGCAAGAGTTGGATCATAAGGAAGGCCAAGAGCTGAAGAATAGATGCTTTTGAATTATGGTGCTGGAAAAGATGCTTGAGAGTCCCTTGGAATGCAAGGAGATCAAATCAATCAATCCTAAAGGAAATGAAACCTAACTTTTCCCTGAAAGGACAGATACTGAAGCTGAAGCTCAAATACTTTGGCCACCAAATGTGAAGGGAGCACTCACTAGAGATAGGGCTGCCAAGTCCAACTTGGGAAATATCTGGGGACTTTGGGGGTGGAACCAGGAGACTTTGGGGGTGGAGCCAGGAGAAAGGAAGTGACATCATTTTGTGATGTCACATCCTGTGATGTTGCTTCCACATGCTTCCACATGAACTCATGAAGTTTCCTAATACTGAATCAGGCCATTGGTCCATCAAGGTCAGTATTGACTACTCAGACTGGTAGTGGCTCTCCAGGGTCTCAGGCTGAGATCTTTAATGTCACCTATTACCTGATCCTTTTTTAGCTGAAGAGGCTGATACCTCCTGCATGTCAAGCAGATGCTCTATCACTGAGCAATGGCCCTACTGAATCCTTCCTCATCTCGGCAGAATATGAAGCACTAAGTGCTACACAAGTGCTAAATATGATTTTCATATCATAAGAACAGGAGAGAAGCCACAGTGGATCGGCCCATCCAGTACAGCCCATCCAGTACAACACTCTGTGTCACAACAGTGGCCAAAAATACCAGGTGCCCTCAGGAGGTCCAGCAGCGGGGCCAGAACTCCAGAAGCCCTCCCACTTTTGCCCCCCAAGCACCAAGAATTCAGAGCATCACTGCCCCAGACAAAGGGTTCCATTTAGACCTTGTGGCTAATAATAGCCACTGATAGACCTCTACTGGATGGGGACAGAGAGAGAGAGAGACAGACAGACAGCTTTTTCACTTACTCTTGCCCAATTCCCAGGCTTTATTTCTGGCCCTTGTTTCACCCAGCTGTTGTCCATGTAAGTCCCATAACTTCTCTCCCCCCCCCCCAGCATAGGCTTTTTGGTGGCTAAAGAGGACCTTTGTCCTCCCCTTTTCGCCAGCAGAAAAGCTAGTTGGATCCATCCCTAATTTAAAATACCGGTTACTTGATGTACAAATGCTTTTAAAAATGCAGATTTTTACTGCCGGAGGGGGGGACACGGTTGAAAGAAACAGAAAATTGGCATAAAAATGAGGAATCCCAACTTTTATTTGCAGAAGGGAAATGAGGATTGGGGGTCCCAAACAGCCACGACAAGACATTTTAAACAATCCCACTCCCAGACCTTCTACAGGCAACCTCTCCTTGTGATGTTTACCTCTTTGGAAGTGACAGTTTATTCCTTTGACAAAACCACAGTGGACAGACAGACAGAAAAAAGAAAGAGGGGGAGGGGGAGAGACAGAGAAGGAAAAGAGCTCACAGACCCAGCTTACCCCAGCAGTTTACTCAGCAGCAACCTTGCACGCAGTAGAAAGAGCTTAGTCCCTCCTTAATCTCTGGGCGGGGCTCTCTTGCTGGCTCAGCTCTTAAAGGGGAAATTTCCCTTTTAAGAAGTTCAAGAGGCTGGCCAGGGCAGGCTCCGAGGTTCCCCTGCCGGCAGCCATTTTGTCCCCCCGGAGGCCAATTTTGGAAAAGCGGGGGAAAGCTTTAAAAATCGGTGTTTCCCCCGCTCTACCCGGGGACTTGGCAGCCCTAACTAGAGAAGACCCTGATGCTGGGAAAGATTGAAGGTAAAAGAAGGGGACAGCAAAGGATGAGATGGTTAGACAGTGTTATTGATGCAACAAACATGAAATTCAGCAAACTCTGGCGGATGGCGGAAGACAGGAGGGCCTGGTGAGATGTGGCCCATGGGGTCGCGAAGAGTCGGACTCAACTGTGCGACTGAACAACAACCTCAACCAAAATCAAGACACTCCAAGCGTAAATTGGAAAAGCACCCTTTTAAAGAATTTTGAACATCTGAAAAATATTATCAGGGGTGGAGCCAGGCAAACCACCCTTGGCCATGTGTTCCAAATTTTGTATTGCTATAGAAAAAGCTCCTGTGCTCAACCTGCCCACTCTTAAGTCCAGCTGTGGGGGCATGCAGAGATAGGCCTCTGAGGATTACTACAGTTTCCTACAGTAGGTATAGGAAGTGGCTTTCCATAAAATACTTTGGCCACAAATCATTTAGAGCAGGGGTGTCAAACATGCAGCCCAGGGGCTGCATCAGGCCCCCAGAGACCTTCTATCAGGCCCACACTGGAACTGGCCATCTCCTGCTTCCAGTTCTGTTGCTGCTGCTGCATCATAGCTTGCTTCGCCAGACTCTCTCAATCATTCAGCCATTTAATTTTTTCTCCTGGGTCCTAGACTCAGAACTCTGAGCATGAGATTTCTGTGGTGAATGTAAATAAATCAAAAGTAGGTTTGCAGTATACAGATACATACTTGAACAGCATACTCGATTGCAACAGCACAGACATTTTGATGCAATAATTCAGAGCAAGAGGGGTCAGTTATCAGGCACTGTTAAATAAACAAAATATTGTGAGAGTGCTAATGTTCTAAGCATGTTTTTATTTTAAGTAAAAAAATCTTTGTGTTTGTGTCCTTTATAAAGTTTATATCTCTGTTACCTGGCATTACATTTTATGACACACATGGTCCAGCCCAACAAGGTCTTGTTTATGTCCTATCTGGCCCTCATAAGAAATGAGTTCGACACCCCTGATTTAGAGTTTTATAGCCAGGACCAGCACTTTGTATGGAAACCAGTGAGAGTGAAGTAAGATGGGAGAAACTTGTTTCTGTTGGTTTTTCCCTTCTAGCAATCTGGCTTCTGGTGGTTTGTCCCTTCCAGCAATCTGGCAGCCTCACTTTGGACTAGATTAAGTTCTGGGTTTTAGCCAGAAGTGATGTCATTGTGTTGGACATCCTTTTTCCCATGCCTCACCCCTCAAAGTCTCCTGGGGATTCTAGACATGTGCATGGCGACCTTATGCAGGAGAATGAAGTGGGAATAAATAGGTAGAATGCTGAGGTGGTAGGATGCTCCACTTCAGACTGTAATGAAGGATCATGAAAGAGACACCTGTTGGAATGCTCCCCAATGTTAACTTCTTATAAAGAGAAGATGGGCAAGCAATGAGAGGGAGTAAATTTTTTCTCCCTGTTGTGCTAATTTTTTTATCTGCATGGAATTTTGTATGTAAAGTAACACTCAAAGCTGGAAGTTATGTTCTACAGTCTAAAGTGGCATACTCCATTCTACCTCCTCAACATTCTTTTATGTATATATATGCCAGGCCTTCCATCTTAGTCAGTCTTTTTGTTACTTGAGGGAGGTTATCAGGACTTCTAACTGCCTGCCCATAGTACTTTCCCACCTTGTGCCTGAACTCCTGGTAACATGTGATCCAATCCTATGAATGCCACATGTGTTTATATATAAATAGCAGGTTTCTCCGTATTAAAACAAACATAATAAACAGGAAAGCCTCTTATTTGCATATCTTTTAATCAAATTAAAATGTATGTGTTTATTCTGTACATAACTGTGCTGTAATCACCAATGGGTGGAATCACAGAACTGAAATCTGCTTAATGTGAACTGTGCCTCTAGTGGATGATGATTCTTCTCATTAAGAGTTAACAGTGTGAATGTATAAGGTGCCTTCCTTAGGCACACATCTATAGGTAGCCACTCAGTAGCCACTCATGAGCCAAAACTTGTTCACCCCTTCTGCATATATTTTTATTGTACTCACAAAGAAATATTTTAAGGCACCAAATATTAATGTTAAGCACTTGCTTTAAGCAGTTACTTACTGGTAGGGTTGCTAGTTGCCTGGAGAAAAACATGCCATGTCCTTTTAATGAAGGAGGTTATCAGGACTTCTATCTTTCCATCCCATGGTACTTTCCCATGATACTTTTAATGGGGGCTTATAAATATCATTTATTTACCTCCATGCCATTAAAAGCTTCAGCTGCCCATTTTTCTCCAGGCCTGCTGGCAACCCTGCTTAGGGTGTGAGGTACTATGAAGATGTATGGGAACAGTAGTTCATACATCTGCACCTCAATGAATGGAACTATAAAACAAAACACTCTGCAAGCATTTCCACATGTCATATGAATAAGTTCTACTGACTTGTGTGGGACCTACTTTTGAATAAACATGATAAGACTGGGGTGTAAATCAGCGTACTATCTTGCATCAGTTTACTGCCTTCAGAAAATGCAGCACTATTTCAGGTTGGCTTAGTTCCAAATACATATTAAAATCAAGGCTAAAAAGTGTTCAGAAAAAAATCTTCTATAAAAAATTTCTATAAATTTTTCTCTGTCTTTCCACCTCTTTCATTCTTTCTTTCCACCTCTCTTTCTTAAACAAATAAATATCATTAACAAACAAATAAATATCATTGGACAAATAAATATAATTATTAAAATGCCCTTTTAACCCCTTTTGTTTTTATTTTTGGCAGTCTCATTTCATGTTAATAAAAAGCAAATCTGCATATTTTTTCTATAAAAATGTGTGTGTAATATTTGTTCATGTGGCTTTCAAACATCTGACATTTATTCTATGTGGCTCTTACATTAAGCAAGTTTGGCCACCCCTGCCTTACATTGACGTTCTAAGAACAATTTATTAGAAATGTCCCACTAGCCCTGGTCTGGATAGCCAAGGCTAGCCCAGTCTCATCAGATCTTGGAAGCTAAGCAGTGTCAGCCTCGGATAATAGTTAGATGGGATATCTCCAAGGAATACCAGGGTTGTGATGCAAAAGCAAGCAATGGCAAACCACCTCTGAATGTCTCTTGTCTTGAAAGCCCTACAAGGTCACCATAAGTCAGCTGTGACTTTACAGCACACACAAAAAGCCCAACTGAATAGATTTGAGTAGGATTCTGAGTGAACCTGCTTAGGGTTGCTGTCTTAGGGTCATAAACTAACCTTTGTCTGCAACAGATAACACACTGAAAACAGAAGGCCCCAGGATCAGTCTGCCAAGGAGGTCAAACAGACTGAAAACTTACTTCTGTATCTTTTGCCCCTGGAGTACCATGACATCAGTGTACTTCACAGAGAAGAAGGTATACCTTTCAGATAGGGGGAACTATATAATTCTGGATGATTGTCAATACTACTAAGTAAATTATCTATATCTAACTATGATATGTTGCCCCTGTCAGCCTATATCTAAATCCATGGATTGAGGCCACACTGACACTGAACAGATTTTCTCGCAAACTCCCCCCCACCCCAGTTTGCAAAAAAAAAAAATCTGAATTCTTTTTTAATTGGGGTTTTTTAAATCTCCCCCAATAAAAGACCATTGTCTCTGCACATGCAGACAGTGCACTTACCTTGATTCTGCAGAACTGGCAGCAGTGGACTCCTAGAGCTGCTTTGGGCCTGGCTGTGATGGCAACAGACTCTGGGAGCTGCTCAAGACCAGACTGCAGCAGTGGTGGACTCCTAGAGCTGCTCTGGACCTGGCCACCACAGATACCAGGAGCTGCTCCAGGCTCAGCCACTGGAAGCCACTCTGGACTTGACCGTAGCAGTGGGTGAAGCCAGATCAAGCTAGGATATGCCAGCTGGTGAAGCCAGGAGCTGCTCCTGGCCGGACCATAGTGGCCAGGCTCCAAGATGGGTGGTGGGGCCTGGAGCTGCTCTGAGCTCAGTGATGGGATTCCCTCCACAAGTCTCACGGCCCCCCACTTGTGTTTTATAAATATAGCTTTTACATTGTCATGCTGTGGAAGCTTGTTACTTAACTCATGTACATCACTCATATAATATTACAAAAGAGAAGACTCAAATGGCAATTCTGAGACACATTTGAAGTTGTTAGGAATATTGGATATTCTATTTTTGAGGTACAATAAATTTAATGGATAGAGCTTGTTTAAGATATTTTAGATGGGTTGGATATAGATATAGATGATTATTATGGAAATGTTTGATTAGTCATTGCATGATTTGAAATTTTGGTATTTATAATAACAAAAAAATAAAAATATATCACAAATAAACCCCATTTAAAACATTAAGTATGAAAAGAGCATACCTGTTGTGGAACAGCCAGACCTTGGAGGTAGTCCTGACTCCTCTGATGATGAACAGCTGGATTCTATGCCTACCAGCCAGCTGCAGGGGAGCAACCAGATGGGGAATTGCAGTCTGCTGTGGACACACAGCTGGGAGACAGCGATGTACTTGTTTCATCCCCCAGCCCTGAGCTGACAGGTCAGAGTCAGCCAGCTGTCCTATCTCCTCCAGGATCCCCAGGTACAGAACGGCAATACCAGCGCAGGTGTAGAAGGGATTTACAGTGCAGAAATAGGTCTGCCCATCTCCAAGCTCAACACTGGCTGTCAGTTGCAGAGGAAGGAGGAATGTCACGGGAAGAGATGTGAAGCGGCTGTCGTAGGCTTGATGTAGGCCTTGGAGCATATAAACGTATGAGGGAGGAGTTCTTGAGGGTGGTTTTAACATGTTTTCCTTGGACACCGAGCTGCTGCATCTGACTTGCTTTCTCATAAAGCTGACCTTGGCCTGCTCAGACAATTCTTGTATAATTTAGGGACTCTGTTTATTAAACTCTGGCACCCTGCTTTTGACAGTCAGCTCCAGTTATCTGTCCGAGTT
Organism: Lepidodactylus listeri; assembly: GCA_029233225.1. Classification (NCBI taxonomy): domain Eukaryota; kingdom Metazoa; phylum Chordata; class Lepidosauria; order Squamata; family Gekkonidae; genus Lepidodactylus; species Lepidodactylus listeri. The sequence goes on from JARCFY010000005.1 coordinate 72,790,002, forward strand.
AAAGCTGTGTATGCTGGAACCTGCCTGAAGCAGAACAATAACCCAATAATTTAAAAACAATCATATTAAAACTAAGGAAAACTTGATAGTTACCAATAGTACAATGTAACTCTATAATTAATGCCTTAGTCTATTTAGCTGTTAACTCCACCTTAAATACTGTTAAGTACTACTATTAGTATATATTCCATATTAGAAGACGGGTAAAAAGCAGAGTGAGCTAAATATTGATTAGGTTAAAATATTTTAATGCTTTCTTTTCTCCCTGAAATGGAGCTCAAAGGGGCCGGCTAGCAACGGTTACTAACTGACTGAAGAAAAAAATGCCCTGTCTCCTTTTAAAAAAGGTTTAGTGGGATGTTATTTCCCAGGTGATGTTGTTTACCTCCTTGCCATGAAAAGATCCAGTGTTTAGCTGTCATTAAAGGGACAGGATGCTTCTCTCTAGGCCTGTTGTCAATCCAACGTACACACCACTTACCAATAATAAAACATTCAAAACATCTGTACCACAAAAGCCCATAACTTCCCACCGACAAAGAAAACACCAACCATCCCTCAGTGTTACACATGCCTATCACTCTATCAGCAAAAGCTCTCTGAAAAAGAATTGCCTTACACCGTTTTCTAAAGGCCATTCCAGAGAGATGGAGCCACACCAAAGAAGGCATGCATTCATTGGAGTGTAGTAGTCTCACTATTCTGTGTGATGGTATGGCAAGTAAAAGCTTATGGAAGTTGGACACAGGTTACACAAGAAAAGATGGTCCTTCATATATAACATCTCCAGGTTGTGTAGCTACCACACGGTGAGGTTTCCCCTAATTTACCCTTTGTTTCTTGGATTTGGGACTTTAGGATTTTTGTGGGTTTTTAAAAATTATTTGTGCATATTCTGTTGAACTATGGCTTGTTAAAAGACCTTGTGGCAAAATCAGTCTCACAGGCATCTCCTTCTACCACTGCAATAATGGAATTGGCTCTGCTGGTTCAGGCTTCCAGCCACTAGACTTTAATGAGTTAATTGCTCTAGGAAAGATTGATTGATTTAAATATTTATGTCCCACTTTCCCTCTTGGTTAAAGGCAGTTTACAATAATAATTAAAACATCCCCAGTTGTTGTGTTTGTTTAGAATATGAAGCAGTAATAGCGTGAAAAGGGCTCTGGTATCCTAAAGCTCCAATTCCTATTGGCTGATTAATAAAGACTCCCATTGGTCCTGGAGCCAATCTAGATACCCAATCACTGAGCCCTGCTTGGGTCCAATAATATTGCTTGTATATAGTTACATTGCTGAAAGTTATGTGTTGGAACAGTATAAATGAAAGTGCTGCTCTCATAGAGCTGTCGTTTGAGCTGAACAATGTCCCTGAATAAAAGCCTGTTTGTTTGAATTCATCGCCTCCTGCTCAATACTTAAAACTAGTTAAAAACAAAATAACAAGCCCCAAATCCTTTTTCCCCTCCTTAAAAGGTGGCTAATGTTCAAAGCACCTCAAATTTATTTATTCAGTCAGTCAGTCATTTGACTTATATCCTGCCCTCCCCGCCTTGACAAAATGCACCTCCCTTTTTGGGGAGCACATTCCACAGAGTCGGAGCCATGATGGAAAGGCCCAGGCTCTGGTCGATGGCAAACAGGCCATCCTATGTGGTGGGATAGCCAAGAGATAGCTGCCTGATAACTATAGTAGGTGCACAAGGACATAAGGAAGGAGACAGTCCTTTAGACTCTTCTAGCTCTGTGTTTGTGTGTGTGTCTGTGTGTGTGTGTTTGTGTGAACAGCTTTCCACCTTTACAGAGCACAAGATAGATAAATATATTCTGCAACCCTTTGCTTATCTGTAAAGGTAGTTTCAGTTTAGCCTCTGAACTTTCACAGACAGCAAATTCATCATTTACCTTCCAGCACTGTAGAACTTTATCCAGATACCTGAAGTGGTGTCATCTTTCCACAGGGCTTGTAGGTAACCTCCAGTAGTATGCTATACTAAACAGGCATTCACGACCATTAGCACATTCAATTACAGTGTCTTCTGCTTGCATGCAGGATCTTGTTTGTTCATGTGGGTTTAGCAAGACTAGTTCAGGGTTCCTATTTACCTAGCTTTTATCTAGATTTCTCATCACTTGACAAATTTTCTGCACTGTCCATATCCTTTCCAGGACATAGGACTGTCATTTTGATGAATTGGTTATAGTTTTGCCAATATTATGTATCATCATAAGCTTTGAATTAGTTATCGTGGGTTTTTTCATGCTTGTAAAAGTCAACATTTATCTTTTCTTCAGGGTCTTGTTCATTATGTCCTGGAGAAATTAATCCCCTGAAAAATTATAAGTCAATCCTGTCTTTAAAATATTATAAGTTATTTAAAAAAAACTCCAAAACATTTAACACAATGGACAGTTGAGATTTCTTCTTCTTTTTTTGCACTTATACAATTGCCTGTGTGAGAGTGGGAGGCCATCTGTGGGTCTGCTATTATCTTTTAAAAAGTTGAGATACCAGTGAGAATCAACAAATCTATCTGGGTAATGGCCGTGCAGGCATTCGAATTTGTTTGATCCCTCTGTCCCCCTTTTAATGTGAATTGCTGGAGCTCTGTGTCCACCTCCCCACATAGAACCACTAATTCATATAACAAGTATCTGCAAATGATCTCAGACTTTCTTTAAGCCCTGTCCACTCTCATAGGTGAGCCTATGAAACCATTTATCTTATTCTAGAAAGAGCCTATGGTTATCTAGTGTGATTTAATCTTAACATGTATGATGATATTATTTATAGCCAGGGGTCCTTTCGTAAAAAAAGAGGTGCAGGAGCTCATTAGCATAACTCATTTGCATATGCCACACCCCCTGATGTCACCGGAAGTGTCAGAAGGCCACACACCCCTGACATCACTGGAAGTGTGTTAGAAGGAAGAAAGGAAGGGAGGGAGGGGTAAGGAACAAAAGGAACAGGAAGGAAGGTAGGTAGGTGGGGGAGAGAGAAGAAAGAAAGAAAGGAAGGAAGGAAGGAAGGAAGGAAGGAAGGAAGGAAGGAAGAGGAAGGTAGGTGAGTAGGTGGGGGACAGAGAGAGAGAAGAAAAGGAAGGAATGAAGGAAGGAAGGAACAGGAAGGTAGGTAGGTAGGTAGGTGGGGGAGAGAGAGAAGAAAGAAAGAAGAAGGAAGGAAGAGGAAGGTAGGTGAGTAGGTGGGGGACAGAGAGAGAGAAGAAAAGGAAGGAATGAAGGAGGGAAGGAACAGGAAGGTAGGTAGGTAGGTAGGTAGGTGGGGGAGAGAGAGAGAGACATTGAGTGGGAGGGAGGGAGTTTCTTTGCGTGGGGGGGTGGGAAAGGATTTTAGTGGGTTGGGGTGGGAGTTTCTTTGCGTGGGGGGGGGAAGGATTTTTTTCCCCGGCTGGCGGCCTGCTGCCGGCGCGGGGACATGGAGTGGGGTGGGTGGGTGGGAGTTTCTATGCGCGGGGGGTGGGGTGTGTGAAAGGATCCTTTCCCCGGCCAGCGGCCTGCCGCCGGCGCGGGGACATGGGGAGTGGGGTGGGTGGGAGGGAGTTTCTATGCGCGGGGGGTGGGGGTGGGAAAGGATCCTTTCCCCGGCCGGCGGCCTGCCGCCGGCGCGGGGACATGGAGTGGGGTGGGTGGGAGTTTCTATGCGCGGGGGGGTTGGGGGGGTGGGAAAGGATCCTTTCCCCGGCCGGCGGCCTGCCGCCGGCACGGGGACATGAAGTGGGGTGGCTGGGTGGGAGGGAGTGAGTTTTTTTTATGCGGGGGGTGTGAAAGGATCCTTTCCCCGGCCGGCGGCTTGCCGCCGGCGCGGGGACATGGAGTGGGGTGGGTGGGTGGGAGTTTCTATGCGCGGGGGTGGGGGGTGGGAAAGGATCCTTTCCCTGGCCGGCGGCCTGCCGCCGGCGTGGGGACATGGGGAGTGGGGTGGGTGGGAGGGAGTTTCAATGCGCGGGGGGTAGGGGGTGGGAAAGGATCCTTTCCCCGGCCGGCAGCCTGCCGCCGGCGCGGGGACATGGAGTGGGGTGGGTGGGAGTTTCTATGCGCGGGGGGGTTGGGGGGGTGGGAAAGGATCCTTTCCCCGGCCGGCGGCCTGCCGCCGGCACGGGGACATGGAGTGGGGTGGCTGGGTGGGAGGGAGTGAGTTTTTTTTATGCGGGGGGTATGAAAGGATCCTTTCCCCGGCCGGCGGCTTGCCGCCGGCGCGGGGACATGGAGTGGGGTGGGTGGGTGGGAGTTTCTATGCGCGGGGGTGGGGGGTGGGAAAGGATCCTTTCCCTGGCCGGCGGCCTGCCGCCGGCGTGGGGACATGGGGAGTGGGGTGGGTGGGAGGGAGTTTCTATGCGCGGGGGGTAGGGGGTGGGAAAGGATCCTTTCCCCGGCCGGCGGCCTGCCGCTGGCGCGGGGACATGGGGAGTGGGGTGGGTGGGAGGGAGTTTCTATGCGCGGGGGGTGGGGGTGGGAAAGGATCCTTTCCCCGGCCGGTGGCCTGCCGCTGGCGCGGGGACATGGGGAGTGGGGTGGGTGGGAGGGAGTTTCTATGTGCGGGGGGTGGGGGTGGGAAAGGATCCTTTCCCCGGCCGGTGGCCTGCCGCCGGCACGGGGACATGGGGAGTGGGGTGGGTGGGAGTTTCTATGCGCGGGGGGTGGGGGTGGGAAAGGATCTTTGCGTGGGGGGGGGAAGGATTTTTTTCCCCGGCTGGCAGCCTGCTGCCGGCGTGGGGACATGGGGAGTGGGGTGGGTGGGAGGGAGTTTCTATGCGCGGGGGGTGGGGGGTGGGAAAGGATCCTTTCCCCAGCCGGTGGCCTGCCGCCGGCACGGGGACATGGGGAGTGGGGTGGGTGGGAGTTTCTATGCGCGGGGGGGTTGGGGGGGTGGGAAAGGATCCTTTCCCTGGCCGGCGGCCTGCCGCCGGCGTGGGGACATGGGGAGTGGGGTGGGTGGGAGGGAGTTTCTCTGCGCGGGGGGTAGGGGGTGGGAAAGGATCCTTTCCCCGGCCGGCGGCCTGCCGCTGGCGCAGGGACATGGGGAGTGGGGTGGGTGGGAGGGAGTTTCTATGCGCGGGGGGGTGGGGTGGGAAAGGATCCTTTCCCCGGCCGGTGGCCTGCCGCCGGCACGGGGACATGGGGAGTGGGGTGGGTGGGAGTTTCTATGCGCGGGGGGTTGGGGGGGTGGGAAAGGATCCTTTCCCCGGCCGGCAGCCTGCCGCCGGCGCGGGGACATGGAGTGGGGTGGCTGGGTGGGAGGGAGGGAGTTTTTTTACGCGGGGGGTGGGAAAGGATTTTTTCCCCGGCTGGCGGCCTGCCGCCAGCTCGGGGACATTGAGCGGGGGTGGGTTGGAGGTTTTTTCTTTCCCCAGCCGGCGGCCTGCCGCCGGCTTGGGTACATTGAGCGGGGGTGGGTGGGAGGGGGTCCGACCCAGCGGTGGCCCTGCTGGGGGTGGGGCTTTGTAATGTGCCCGCCCCCCAGCGTCTTCACTGGCGGAGCGGCGCTCCGCCTCGCTCCGGCCCCAACGGAGCCCTGTTTATAGCTAACAAATCTTTTGTACTACAAGTAATCTTGGCCAACTAAATCCCTTCCTTGCTCATGGTTTCATAGGCAGAGGGGCAACAGCAGATGTTGTAAATTTTGACTTTCATAAGATTCTTGAATGGACCCCAAACAATCCCATCCTGAGAAATTCACAAGTGGTTGAAGAATTTTATTCAGTTAGCAACAACTAATTGACATAAAGGAAAATGGGAAACACTAATAAAATTAAGTAATGGACAAACAACAAGAAATAAGAAAGCTTTGGGAATGTTATGTGCTCATTACCATTTTCCATTAATGTAGGAATATATAAAACAGGGTCTTTAGGATTACCATAACTGCTGGAGTACTTATTGCAACTACTCAATAGCATGATTGTTTTAAATTGTTATCTGCACAGAAACCAAAAGGCAGGTGCTGAAACCTGAACATACACATACAAACATATATACAGATTGTGGCCTGAAAAAGTTCAATTACTGGTTAGAAGAAGAAGAGAATTGATTGTAACAATATTATGATCCAGTTTACCTTTAGGTTGACAGATCAGCAACTCAGTGTACCCACAGATCCACATACCCTATAACCTCATAATTCATGCCACCTCTTCCATGCATTCTTCTGAAATGGCAAAATTCTCAAGGCCAGGCAGCAGTGATCATAGCCTTATGTTACCTTTTTGCTTTGTTTGGTATTGCCATAGTAATTCCTGCTTCCTGACCGTGTTTGAATTGTTGTTTTTATGTATTTGCATGTATTTTTGCTCTGGTTTAAATGGGGGGTGGTGTTTCATGGTTTTAAAATGTCATTTTGTCATATATGTTCTAAATTGTTAGTTGCCTTGGTGGCCCTTGTGAGGGCAGAAAGGCAAGATATCAATTTTGTAAAATAAAATAAATAAATAAATTTGAGTATTAATTACTTTGATGTTTTCATATAATGAGATCTAGCACTCTAGGGTCATCATCTTCAGTTACAGTTGCAATTAAATCTAAAAAGTTGTAGTTTTTTTTGGTGCAATGACTCTTTAAATTCTTTATTATACTAGCTATAACCTTTTCCAGTGAACAGCAGTCCGAAGCCCCTGACTCTGATATAGGTCTCTTTATTCTCCAATGATATAAATATAAAATAATAGTAATTCTCAGAGGTACTCTTGATATTGTTCTCTCTGGGAATACTCTAGATGTTGTTGCTGTACATATTACTTGGATAGCAGATTGACACTTAACTGTACTACAGGAAGGCCTGTCCATTCCATCTCCTCTGCTTACTTATGCCCTCAGGCTACACACATACTGAATATGCCTGAGACAACAGCCGAAACCAGAAACGTCTCCCTTGCCACTTCCTTTTGGTATGCAGGAGCATTAGTTCCCAACTGCAAAGAGAATCATGTATCTGTGCATACTGGTGACAGCCTACTTTATAAAAGCAGGATGCTCCTCATTCCCTTCAGCAGAGTTCTGTTTGTCACATATTTTAACTGATTCTTGCTGTTGTGGGTGCACAACCCACCAGACAGTAGAATCTACTTGCATAATCATTGATCTCTAAGGGAGATACAGAGAAAGGGGGAGTAGAACAGAAGAACATATGAACTGAAATAGTCTTTGCTTGAACTCAATGCATTAGTTTTAATAGGATCCATGATGAAGAGTTTGGTCAACCACTGAAATATAGACTTCAGTCCAGCTAAAGTTAGACACAGCAGACTGTTCTTCTGTGGGACTTAGGTTGCAATTTGGTGCATGCTTACCTGGGAGTAAGACCAATGAACAGTGGGACGTACATACATTTAAAAAAGCATACATATGATGCTTAGAGCATCATAACTAGCTTTAGATGGACTGGGGCGACCAGGGACAAATAAGTAAATGATAATTTTTTTATTGAATTGTAGATATTTTATTTATTGCATGATTTGTGCTCCACATTGAATTGGGTCAATTAATGAGAAGATTGCAAGTATCTATACATATTGTGTTGTTTCCTTTATTACTGTGGTTACAGGGACTATGTTCCCCTGTCTTGAAACACACAACGTTCAATATAATGGAGTTTAATCATGTCTGAGACCTACTGAAAGAATAGGTCTTATGCATTTAACTGCACTCAGATTTCCATTATTTTCTGCCTAATGATTGTATCCAGTGTCTAGTGCAAGGAACCTGATGGCATTGACCAGACACCTATTCAGAGTGGCCCATCTGAGTGTTAATTGGTGAACCCTCTGTGCAATCCTAAACAGGATTATCTATATACTAATTCCCAAGTGCCCCCTGTGCGTGCAGATATCTAAATCTGCACATCAGGGGCACTTGAGGGGCAGAGAGATTTTCCTGCACACTTGGGGGACTCCCCAGATGTACAGAAAAAACTAAAAAGTTTTTTTTAAACTATACGGTGATATTTAAATCCCCCCAAAAGTAAAAAAGCGTTCCCTGTGCATACATAAAAAAGCGTTCTCTGTGGCTGCTGCTGGGGGGGAGAGACCTTGGCAGTGGGTGGAGAAGAGCTTGGTGCACCAGGCGGCTGGAAGCCACATGGGCCTCGCTATCAGGGGGGAAGAGGTAGCAGCAGCTTCCTCCTCTGCGTGGAGCTCCCCCCCTGTGAGTATTGTGGCTCCCCCTTCTTGTCTATATACTAGTAGCCAAGTTGCCCCCTCCATGCAGATGTCTAAATCTGCATGGAGAGGGAACTTGGGGGGCAGAGAGATTTTTCTGCACACTTGGGGGACTCCCCATGTGTGCAGAAAAATCTTAAAAGTAAAAAAAACTTTGGGAGGATATTTAAATCCCCCCCAAAGTTGAAGAGTATTCCCTGTGTATGCACAGGGAATGCTCTGGGAACTGTGGCATCCCGGCGTCCCAGAGCCGCACAGGCCTTGCTGTTGGAACTGGGGGTGAGATTGGTGGGCCCGGCAGCTCTGAGCCATGCAGGCCTCACCACTGGAACTGGGGAAGGGGGAAGATCAGCGAGCCTGGCAGTTCTGAGCTGCGTGGGCCTCACCATTGGAACTGGGGGAAGGGAAAAAGATTGGCGGGCCCAGCAGCTCTGAGCCTATATTATTTGTCTGCTGAAAAATGGAATGTAACATTTTTGGTTCCTTCTGAAGAGAACTTTTTTTTTTATAGAAAAGGCTTTAGAGTAGATACTTCTTGGGGAAATCATCAATAAAAAGTCAATATGTGGTAAGTCATATATCCTGGATTGAACTTGAATGATTATCAGTTATTTTCTGCCTTCCTTTCCATGCTTTAAAAAGGTATTTTACAGTTTTTTAAAAACAAAATATAGACAATTAAAATGATTAAATAATTTGGAAAAGAAAGTTAGGGAAGTGAGAGGGGATCAATTTTAGATTTGGGGAAGCTTGGTTCAAATCCAAATTCTCATTGACTGAGCTTTAAGCTGCCAATGGAAATGGCAGTAATCAATTTTACAATAATGGTGTGAGACTAAACATGTGCATATTTACTTAGAAGTCAAATGAGTTAAATAGCACTTACCCCTCCAAAAATGTGAATGGGATTACACCCCTTTAAATGTTACAAAGAAATGTTGCTACCTGATCTGACAATAAGGATGGACTGTGAGTTGCTTTGCCAACCTTAGTGAGGTCTTACTCTCATATGTAACATTTGTTTATGTGATTTTTTTTTTTTAAATTGTGCCACCTTTCTCCCTGACTATAGATCTCTAACACATCAGTAGCAAGGTAAAATCAAAACACACAGAAGACATAATCAAATATATACAACTAGGAATAAGGCCCGATGTGGAAATAAATACAATGGGCTCTAGAAAGAGGCTCTGGGAGAGTGCCCCAGCCTTGGGCACTCAGCATCAATTTACTGTGGCGACCTCAGCAGGGTATAATGACACAGAGTCCACCATTTTCTCCAGAGGAACTGATCTCTGCTACCTGAAGAGCAGTTGTAATTTTGAATGCCATAAAGCTGACCAGGAGATTGGCAACAATTGTTACCCAGGAGGAAATGGCTGGTTTGGAGGGTGGAGTCTATGGCATTGTACCTGTCTGAGGTCCTACCCCTCCTCAAACCGCACCCTCTCCAGGCTCCACCTCTCAAATCCCCAGGAATTTTCCAACCTGGAGTTAGCAACCCCATCTCCTTTACAGCTAGCCATCAACCTACTGTTATCTGCCCCTCTGACTGCCACTGGCTTCTGCCCTCCCTCCTGTAATTCTGAGTGATCTCCACCCCTCACCTGGAGATAGGCAACAGTGTTTCCCCAGGAGGAAATGGCTGGTTGGGAGGGTGGAGTCTATGCCATTGTACCTGTCTGAGGTCCCACCCCTCCTCAAACCTCATCCTCTCTAGGTTCCATCCCTCAAATCTCCTTCCCAGCCAAGCATGAACCTGCCATTATCTGCCCCTCTGATTTCAGCTTTCCATCTCCTCCCCCCTCCCTCCTGGAGATCAGTTGTAATTCTGAGTGATCTCCAGCCCTCACCTGGAGATTGGCAACAATTGTTTCCTTGGCCGGGAGGGCAGCATAAAAATTTAAATAAATAAATAAATAAATAAATAAATTTCCCAGGAGAAAAAGTAGTCTCTCTCTGCAGTAGGGACGAAGCAGCTTACACCATTCTCCTCTCCCCTTTTTGATTTGTACAACAACCCTGTGAGATAAGTTAGGCTGAAAGTCTGTGACTGGTCCAAAATCACCCACTCAGCTTCTACAGCAAGAACCTGGATCTAGCAGACCCTGCTCTGAAGCACTGACTGCTATGCCTAAGGTAGCCAACCTCCAGGTGGAGCCTGAAGATCACCAGATTATCACAACTGAACTCCAGACAAGAGATCTCTCCCACCTGGAGAAAATAACTGCTTTGGAAAGTGAGCTTTATGGCATTCTTTTCAACTGAGGCCTCTCCCTTCCCCAAACCCTGGGTTCCATAGACTCTACCAGAAAATCTCCAAGAATCTCCCTACCTGGAGCTGGCACCTCTAGTCAGGACTGGCCCCAATGAGTTCCTCACAAAGGCCTGCAAAGGGTTTCCTTCTTTTGTCTGAACCAAGCTTGGTTGCCTACTGTGGTGAAATGGGCTCCAGTTTACAACTCAGCTGTTCGCCTCCCACCCTCGTCCTGTGGGTGTATCCCACTCCTTAAATTCACTGCCACCACTCAATGAATTGTCACTGCCTTTTTAGAGGGACAGAGATGGACATGGAATCCCCAATCTTTGGGGGATCCCTGGAAAGTTGGCAACCCAAGGGTCTGGCCTTTCCTTGCTTCCCTGGGCTACCCCCTCCCTTTGGTATTGTGCAGAGCCGGGAGACTATGTGGTCAGAGCACAACACAGATTATTAGCCCGAATAGAATAATTTATTTAACTATTTACACAATTATGGAGCACACACACACTAAATGAATAAAGGCACAACTGTAGGAGTAAGCACACACTATGTACCAACAGGCATAAATCAACAGGGGTTAAACACAATCCTCTTTCCCTACACACAATACTCTCTCTACCTCTGGAGGTTGTGGGCTCAGGATTGGATCTCTCCTTGGACCAGCTTCTGGCTCTGCTTCAGCCTCTCTCTCTTAACCAAGAGAGCAGGGAAACTTCCGTTCATTCCCCAAACTAGCCGACTCTGGAGTGGCTGCATCTCTGCTGCTTCCCAGGGTGTCTCCCCCCATCTCTGGCTTGTAGTCTGGGTCAGCACAGGCAGCAGGAGCACTTCCTAATCTCCTGTAGGACGAATGGATGGGCTGGAGTCTATATCGATGGTGCCTCGCCCCTTGGGATGGTCCCTCTTTTCCCGCACTTTTTGGTCTTGGGGCAGCTGGGAACTGTAGGCCACCAGATGAGGAAGCCCCATTCAACCCAGTGAGTGATACCTCTGCAACTATAGCTCAATTGAACCGTATGGGGGAACATTTTAAACAAACAACCACAGACAGCAGCCATCTTACAAACACAGGTAACTGCTATTTTGTTACACTTACCAACAGCCACTGAGGGAATAGTTAGTCCCACACAGGAGGCAAGCAGAAGAAGCATCTTTGTCAAGAGAAGAAGCTGTTTGACAGAAATTCTGACAGGGCAGGGAGCCAAGTGGCTGAAGGAGAGGACGGGGATAGGGTTGCCAAGTACTTACGCGATCGCAGCAGGGGGGAGTCCTTTTGCTCCCAGGAGTTCCCTGGCACATGCGCACTTTGTGCATGCTGTGATGACGTCACCAAGTGACATCATCTTTTTGGGAACGTTGGGGGCGGGACCACTCAAATTCGAGGGGAAACCATAGAGTTTCCCCTCGAATTGTAGAGCGTCCCCCCGAAATGTGCTTGACGTGCCCAATATGCCCAGAGGTGATGTCATCGTGCTGGGCACGTCTATGCAGCCCGGCAATTTGGAGGCAGGGTTCCCCCCAGCGGCCCAATCCAGGCCGGTGGGAAGCGGGCCTCTGGAGCAGGGGTTTCCCCGCCCACCTTGGGTGTGGAAGAGGAGCAGACCCAGCACCCAGCCAATGGCACGTGAGTACTCAGAGCCAGTGGACAGGGACAGCTTCTGAATGACAGGGCAGGGAGCCAAAGGCTGTGGGAACATGTGGAACGTTGAGGAAAGTAGTCACACAAAAACTCAATTACATAATAAGGAGAGATTGCCTGTATCCCACCACTCCACTCAAGGAACACAGAGTTTTCCTCTATGTACCTTTATCCCCTTCTGACTTGCAAAAGAATCACTGCAAGGGTTGTGGGACCTGAGCAGAGAAACAGCTGTGCAGATGGATGAGGGTGGAGTGAGGGAGGACAAGGGATGAAATTGCTCTTCTTTGTAGTCTGGAGATCAGCTGTAATTCTGGGGAGACTACAGCCCCCATCTAGAGGGTGGCAATCTCATGCCAGCCTACCAGCTAGGATTGCCTGCTCTAGGTTGAAAAATACCTGGAAATTTTAGGGGTGAAGCCTGTGAAGGGTGGGGTTTGGGGAGGGGAGGGGACTCAACAGAGAATATTGCTATAGAGCTCACCCTCCTAAACAGCAATTTTCTCCAGGATAACTGATCTTGGTCATCTTGGTCAACTGTAACTGTGAGGGATCTCCAGGTGACACCTGGAGGTTAGCAACCCCATCACCAACTCACATGGCTGTTCCTTGGCACAGATACTGCAACCAAATGAATGATCCTTCTGAGGCTGAGGACAGACTGGCAATCTGGAGCAGGAGAGCTCCTCTTGGGAAGCGGGAGAAGGGAGCCCGTTCAGACATCCACAGGTGACCCTCGGCTCCCTTCCGCACTTATGCGTTTTGCAGCCGGTTTCCTTTCGCTTTAGGAGGACACCGGGAGAAACCGGTGTCCAAGGGCCATCTTCCTCATGCCTCCTGCTTTCAGGCAGTGTGAACTGGAAGAAAGCGGGATTCAAGCGGAGGCGGCTGTGAGAGCGTGCTGTTTCGGCAATTTGTGCATGAGTGCTCATGCGCACATATGCACATTGCCGAAAACAGCCCTGCCACAAGCTGCGGAGGCCGGCCCACCCAGGGCCACTCCGCAGCAGTCTGAACGCTCCATAACAGCATCCTTGCGCAATACACTGGCCAGTGTGAACGGCCAGCCCCGGGGAATTTTCCCCCCGCAGCTTTTGTCTCCGGATTCCTCCCGCTCCAGATTGCCAGTCTGTCCTCAGCCTGAGTGTTAGAACAGAGGAAACAGAGGAAAGCCAGAAAATTTCTATGCATGGATGCTTGGATACAATAAAAATAGTGCCCTTGATTTAACCACCAAGCAATGACTCCAAAGGGAGGATCTACTTTAGTATTATCCCTTCAAGAATGATCTGCTGCTTGCAGCAGCCACAAGAGAAACAGCAGCTCCTGGTAAATGTATTATGTGCCTCTCAGATACTTCAAAATGTAAAGTTTTCCTCTGGGTCCCATTCTTTATAAAGTGGCAAGAATGTAAGCTCTGCCTTTTCAAAAGTGGTTCCTACATCATGGAATGCTTTGCCAGCTGAGACATGCCTGCTTCCTATCTGTGGGTTTTCTGGCACCAGATAAAAATATGGCTTTGTTGAAAAGCATTTTCTGCTGGCTGATGGAGATGGCTTTTTTTCTTCTACCTGACTGGTCTGTTGTTGCACCTAAATATTTCTGGGTTTTAATTTGTGGTTTTCAAGTTTTAGATTCAAAGAATGTTTTATTATTGTTAACATTATCATTTTATTGATTTGCTTGTGTGCCAGTTTATGTGCTATTTTTATGGCTCCAAATTCAACATATAAATTAAAAAATACATCTAAATGAAATAAATATGTGGAAACCTTAGAGTTGTCCTGTGAAGCTGGATGTCAAAATGCATGCAAACCATACATCAGTGCAGTACAAATAAATCAAACTAAAGCAGCCCAATTCTTGTAGACTGGCATTAGGATAAGTATATCTTAAGAAAGTTCTTATTCAGACTTGGCTTCAGGCAATGAAACGTCATAGATGTAGAACTCTAGTGAGTGAAATTTCTAGGGAGCAAATTAGGCTAAAAACATCTTCTAGAGACAGCTAGAAAGGAATCACATACCACTTGAAAATAAGACAAGTTATGCAGTAAATGTTTCATTTATTGGGCTTCTTCCATTGCTGTTAGGGTTAAAAGACATGCTGTCAATAAAAATGGTAAATTTATGGATGGTTTGGTGCTCGAAACTTTATTTCTTGTTACAACCAAGTATAATACTTGATAACACTTCATGATAGCATGATATTACGCTCTGATCTCTGGACATTTCTTTCCACCCATTAATGTTAGTGCCAGGTAAAGAAATATCACCAAAACCTAAAGGTACAACAGTATTTAAGTACTGAAATATATAGATGCTTGTACATGGATAAGATTACTGAAAAGGATCTTGGGTTATGAGAAATTATGCCCTAGAACTCACCAAGATTTGTGCGTCATCTTCTGCTTTCAGATCTTATGTGAAAATTTAAATGTGCCAAATGTTGGGGGGGATTACAGAACATAATTTCAAAAGAACTCATGTCTGTGCTCTATATATAAACAAAGATCCACATGTTAAATTGAAAGTACATAAGTTTAAATTAACAGAGCTGTCTGCAAGTGACTCAGTAGCCCTACCCAGTACATTGGTAAGGGTATTGGACTTGGGATGAGTGGACATGGCTTAACATTCGTATTCTCTCATGGCACTCACTGGATGGCCTAGGACCTGCCTATTTATCATGTTTCTTATGTACATAAAGAAAGAAAACCAATGAGGGATGAAATACAAATGTGAGTTTTAAGAAGAAGAGATTGGATTTATAACCTGCCCTTCACTACCCAAAGGAGTCTCAGAGTGGCTTACAAACTCCTTTCCTTTCCCCTCCTCACAACAGACACCCTGTGAGTTAGGTGGGGCTGAGAGAGCTCTGACAGAAACTGCTCCTTTTCAAGAACAGCTGGTACAGAACTATGGCTTGCCCAAGGTCATCCAGCAGGTGCAAGTGGAGGAGTGGGGAATCAAACCCGGTTCTCCCAGATTAGAGTCTGTGTACTTAACCACTACACCAGACTGCACACTTAACCACTACACCCAAGAAGTTTGGGTTCTCTTGTTGGAGGAATGAGGAGTTTGAATAGTCTCTGAAATCTGCCTTTAAGACAGAGTTATTTGTGTGAAACACACATGAAGAATTTTCCAGGCTCAGTGTTATCATGGATGTGTGGTCAATGGGGAGATTTGGACCTTGTACAGCAGTCTGTGTGAATCAGTGTTACCATGCAGCACTGGCAGGAGAGTTGGGGGGGGGCAGCATTCAGGGAGATTTTTTTTTTAAAAAGCAGCCTCATGTACTCACCAGAATTTCTTCCTAGAAGTGTCAAGCGGTAGCTCTAGAGCTACTTGAGTATTGACAAAAGGTAGCTCTAGGAATCACTGGAAGCTCTATGCCCTTTGTCATTTCTGTTAAGATCTACCAGTAAGTATATGAGGCTGCATTAAAAACAAACAGACAAAAAACTTCTCCTGCCACCACTCCACTGGGTACTTGGCACTCCTAATATGAATGTAGCCCATTTTCCAAATCAACTCAAATTCATATCAGGATAACCTGATTGTAAGAAAGAAAACGTTCCTGCTGCTGCCTCTCACTCCTCTACTAATGGAACTGTTGCCTTAGCTTCTACAACTTGCTAAGGGAGCACCCAAGATCTGAATAATGACAATATAACCAGCAAAAGGGATCTGCTGACAAAATGCTGCTGCCCCCCCAAACTTTTTAAAAGTACCAGTAATCTTGAGAAATTGAAATCAAATGTAGTGAGGTAGATAAAACAAGCAGCTGGTATACAGATTTAGCAAACCCAAGCATTCACAATAATATAAGGCATAAGTAGAATTCTCAATATTAGAGTGCTCACATTAAGTACCAAGTATTCCAAGCACACATACATGTACAAGTATTCCACTCAAAAGGCAAGGCAAGAGGCAAAGAGATAGAATGAGAGGGTAAAGCAGGGCTTTATAGCTACTTACCCATGCCAGACCAGGTAGACAGCCAAAGGGCAAATGTCCAGGAATTCAGGCAGCAAAATGATCCAAACGATAAAGCTCAAAGGGAAAGCAATGAAGGAACTGCTGTGTGTCAGGTCAGGTACCTCATGGCTACTCCAGGTCCAAATACCAAGTGAAGCAGGGGGCGGGGGAAGCAAGAAGGTACTTTTTCATTCATAAGACAGCAGTCATCTTGTGCAAACAAAACCTAATTATCCTCACAAGGCAGGACTGAGGATAGCAAGATACTACACTGCGGGTATTCCTCAGTAAGTGTGATGAAATCAGACTTGGTCCCACTCTCTCAACACTTTGCTGAAGTGGCCAAATATTCTGTTAAGTAGAGCAGTTGGTCCTAGCTTCAGGGGGGGGGGGGGCAGGGGACAGGGATATTAAGGCCAACAAAAATGGAGAATTGATGGTAACAACAGGCAACAATTTTTTTTGACAAATCAAAATTGCTAGACAAGGTCACTATTCGTGACTAAAGAGTTGAAATATGGCACAAAGGCTGTATGCATATCTAAGAGCAACGTGTGGATATCTAAATCTGTGGATCAGGCCACACTAACTCTAAACAGATTTCCCTGCAAATTTGAGGGACCCTTCCCCCCCGCCCCGAAAAATCTGTCATCTTTAAAAAAAACATTGGGAGAGTTTAAACTCCTCCCATGATTCTGTAGTAGTGGCCACTGGAAGTTGCTCTGGGCCTAGCCACAGTGGCAGCCATTGGAAGCTATTGGAAGCCACTCTGGGATGCCAGGAGCCACTCTGAGCTTGACTGTGGCAGTGGTGGACACTGGAGTGACTCAGGGCCTGGCTACAGCCATGGTGGACACTGGGAGCTGCTCTGCGCCTGGCCGCTGTGGCAGTAGACATCAAAAGCTACCCCATGCCGGCTTCAGAGGTGGATGGTAGGGCCTGGATCCCCCCCTTCTTGAGTCTCATGGGTCACCCACTCGTAAAATACATAGTACTCATTTATATAAGTTTAATGACAATCAAAACTTCTAGGTTTAAGGTTATATATATATGCAGATATAGTATGTATAAAAATAAAGAGAGAGATATATTGGCAACCTTGTCTGTTTCACTTCAAATAAAATAGGCTTGTACTTGAAAGGGACCAAGAGGTGGAGCTCATGGAAAGTACTCTGTTCATCTAAGGTATACAACTCATAGCACATTTTGATAAATTTCTGTACATAAGAACCAAAACCACTGCTCAGCTTAATACAACTGTGTCACAAACAGCAAGAACTAAAAATGCATGCTGAGCAGATAATTCAAGGAAATAAGCCCAGTCTTACACATCTTAGTCACCTGTATATTGCATATTGTTAAGATATATACAGCATATTATTGAGAAATTAAGCATCTAGAAGACATTTTAGAAAATATGTATTCTATTTCAGAGTAGAGCAATAGCAAGACTGAGAAAAAAGTGGCCAAAGCAAGTCAATGACTCTGGGTGCGTTCACACGCAGAATTAGCCGTGTGATAGCCACGAATGCTGGGCGGATTTTAATAGCACGATTACACGAGAACATCTGGCAAGCTTACTGCATTCGTTGGCAACCTGTTCCACTCCACTGAAGAAGTGGAGTTAAAAAAAACTGGGAAATGGGTTTGCGATGGGCCACAGACGGAATTTCCCATGTGCTAGCTTAAGCGCGCTCCCATTGCGTCAGTGATCCCTCATTGAAGTGCATGCAACGAAGGAAAATACCCGATTCTCCTGCTGTTGCGTCTGATCACGCAGTGGCTGGTCGAATTACTGTGGAGCAAATAGCCTTGCTTCCCCCCTACATTATCTGGCACGTGTGGCCATACCCTCTATGGAGCTGCAGTATGAAGTGCAGTTAGCATAAAAGCCAGTCAGGTTACATTGACTCAGGCACAAGAGACAGTAAGTTGTGGTGAGCAGCACAGACAGAGATAATAGACCTGAGAAGAACAGGAATGCAGGTACATAAAGAGAGAAGAAAACACATACTCACACTCAAGACAAAGAGTTTTATTTACTCCTCTGGCTAGACTGAGGCTGGTCTACCCAGCTCTGCCAGGCTCACTAACACCTCTGCACTCTTGTGATGACATGTGGGTGTCAGAGCAGACCTCTAAAAAGAGACAAGGATGGGAACTAAGAAGACAGTCCAACTGAATCTGTGATTCCAGTGTTTCAGTGACCCATCTGGTGGATCTTCCATATGGTTTGTTAAGTCCAGTCTCAGAGTGCAGTTGGAATACAAGCTGGTCTATTTGTACTTTTCAGTTTGCAGGGCCTGATGAACTGAACAAACTACTTAGAAGTGTGTGACCCACCACTGTGTCTTGGCTCAGCCCCTTTCAATCCAGGCTCAGACAACCAGAGACAGGGCTTTTTCAGTGGTGGCACATCACTGAAAAACTTGCCCCTGGGAGTTGAGTAAAGATGGTAATACAGGACATAATTGAGGAGGTAGCATAGTATGGGTTCTGGAATTGTTGATGCAGAATTCTGAACTGCTTGGAACAATAATATTTGACCCATACTCTATTGTACTGGGATGAATTTGTTTTTTGTTTAGGATTTTTTCCCTCCCAAATGTAGTAATATATTTAAGGGGAAAATTATTTAGCCCCAGAATACAGTTATGGGACTGATATGGATACAGTGCTAGGGTTGGATCCAGCCTAAATCTGCAATTTCCATAAATCTGCCATTCATACTGGGATTCCCTCCCCTCCCCCATGCCTGAGGGCCCCATTTTCCCCAGGAGCAGCACTTTATGGAGATCTGGGGATTGCAGCAGAATGGAGCAGGAGAGAAAATTCCATTGTTCCATTGTAAAATTTGGCCTGGGTCCAACCCTTTGAGAGATGATTAACTTCCCCCTTCTGTACCATCCCACTAGCTGATGACCACCCACTGAGCCAGCCTTGGCTGGGAGAGTGGGGTAGAAATTTAATCGATCGATCGATCAATCAGTTAATCAATCTACTGTGTAGGTCTCTTTTACCTACTGAGGTAATTTTTTGATCAGGGAAATTAAGGTTGCGATCAAACGAGCTGTTTGATCTAATGTCATCACATCTTCCTTCTGGATTTAAAATGCTCGTTCAGACAGTCTTGTCCCCATCTTGTTCAGCAGTCATTAGCCCTTGTTCTCACCCCAACTTTTCCAACACTGAAAAAAGTCTGAGTTTTACAGATTCAACTGGTTTCACCATACATTTCTTGATGTATGAACTCTCTCTTGCAAGCCGTTTGGGAAGTCTGATCACACTCTTTCATCTTCGTTCCATTTTTATTCAGTTAGCAATGGGCATATAAGTGGATCATTGCGCCAGGGTTGAGAAGCACTGCTTATGTGCTTTGCCAACTATTTAGTTAGGATCAGGAGCCCCCTTGGGGGAGCTGTGTTTGGGCAACAAATCCATCCCAAATGCTCTCTCCTATTTCTTGGGGTGGGACTGCGATGGAAATAGTTCATATCATGGCTCCCATCTTGGTGGCCAGGATTTTGCCCCTGGAACCTTACTCCAAGTGACTTCATAATATTGCTCTGATGGGAAAGCTCTATGGGGAGAGAAAAGGGAAGACTTCCCAATAAAATGAGTGGGAAAGGGAATAAGATCAGGCGGGAAAGGGATTTATTTCTGGTGAAGAAATGCAGTTGTATAGGAACCAGTTATCACAGAACTTGGCAGAAGGATCACAGAGCTGTCAAAAAGGAGCAGTGCTACAAATAAGTGCTTCTGTGTATGGCCGGAAAGCAAATTTTTAAAAAAGGATGCTGCCCAAGTGCTTAGTCCGTTGTTATTGCGCAGCAGTAATCTGAATGGTCAACCATGGGGTGAGCGTGCAGTGAGGCAGGATAAGGGTGGAGTGTTTGGACAAAACTCTCTGGAACAAATAACACCAGATAATTTAGAGGCATGGCCAGATTGTGCTAAACCAGAACCATGGTCCTGATCCATATTGCACTCCCACAGATACTTTTTGAGTCAAACACTACTTTTGCAAAGTGAGTCAACATCATGTATAGTTTGGTACTAAGCTTGTTTCTAGAAGTGTATCAGTCATTGGTTACATATGTTAATAGTGGCACCTTTAAGACCAACCAAGTTTTATTCAAGGTATAAGCTTTTTGTGAAGAAGTGTGCATGCATAAGAAAGCTTATACCTTAAATAAAACTTGGTTGGTCTTAAAGGTGCTGCTGGACTCAGATTTATTCTGCTGCTTCAGACCAACATGGCTACCCACCTGAATATATGTTAATAGGGTTATTGTCAGAAATCTGAGGATAGTGAAAGCTGAGAGATAAAAAGTACCTTTTTAAAAGAATGGGCTCACTGAAATCCTACTCATGGTAATGGATCTAATCCCAAGTAGCTAAACTGAGCACTCAAACCATTTAGCAAAATTATCCTGAAGATGTCTCATTGACTTGGGAGTAGGTAGCTAGAGGGCTACAGCTAGTATTGTCTAACCTTAGTGAGGTGATGACCGTAAGCTCATTTACATGAAAGTAGGTTTGTTGACAGAAATGTGACTTAATATTTTACATGTAAGTAAGGGCCTGATCATAAGTTTACAAGGAGCTACAGGGATCAACAGCTTACAAGGAGCTACAGGGATCAACTCAAGGCTCCTTATCTTTCTAAGATAGATAGCTCGTGTGCATTATACAAAGCAGTTCTGCAAAGAGCAAAGGTCGTCTGTCAGGTATGCTAGGGGATCCAAAGAAAATTTAGCAAGCCATTTTAAGCATATATAAAATATTCTGGCAGAAGTCCCAGTTATCTTGAGGTCAGTAGCAATACTTCAAGCAATTTCAGAGTAGTGGAGGCTGGCCTGCTATGTTACTTTTCATTAGACTTTGAAGGAGTTTACCCAACTATGGTTGTCAAAATATCTGCTTATGGTTGTTTTTTAGAGCACAGTGCCACACGGTTGAGGCACACAACATAAATACAACATATACTTGATTTGTGTTAGTTGTAAGTGACACACACACACATACAAGTCCTGGCTTTTCTTTTAAATACATACAAGTAGAACCCAACCCTTCCTTTGCCATTGCTTGTGCCTGTATTAATAGGGAAAGTCATTAATATAGCACTTCTCCTGTGTGTCACAGTGGTAGTTCACACAAATACCCACACTACTTGATAACTTTCAGTTTAGGCCTGATCTACACATACAGCAGAATGAAAATATGGTGTCCTGGGAGAGGGCTACTGAGTGTACTTCAGACTGCAGCTGAGGGCCCAGGGAGCCAGCTCTGTGCTTAAAGGTATCCCAAAGAACTGACAAAAATAGCACACTCCACTCACAAAAGCGTACTGCATGCAGTGAAGAACATGCATGGGCTTCTTGCTGTTACTGTCCTTGTTTTCTGATTAAACCCTGCAGGGAGTATTTTTTAGAAGACTCCCTGCATTCCAAAGTCCACTCTACCACCTTAGGATTCTCCCACCTCTTCCCTATCTTACTCTGCTATATGTACACACCAGGCCCAAATATGTAAAATGGTCTTTTGAAAAACATTATGTATGAAGTGATAAACATCTGGAGCAGAGGTCCGTCAGTGGCTATTAGCCACAAGGTCCTATTAGATAGGATCCCTCAGCCTGGGGCAGGTGATGCACTGTATTCTTGATGCTTGGGGGGGGGGGCAATCAGTGGGCGGGCTTCTAGTGTCCTAGCCCTACTGATGGACCTCCTGATGGCACCTGATATTTTTGGCCACTGTATGACAGAGTGTTGGACCGGATGGGCCATTGGCCTGATCCAACATTGGCTTCTCTTATGTTCTTATGATGTGACATTCAATGTGGCACTTGATCTGTGATGGTTAGAATCAGGAGGTAGAATTCTGTGGTGGTGGAATGGATAGTACCATTTCAGAGTGATGGTAGAGGATTGTTTATTTTAAAAAGCTCTGTAGTCTGTACCACAAAGCAGACACAAGGAAAGGCCATAACTGTTCTCCTTGTTTGTTGTATGTTTGAGATTTTATTGTTGTTCACTGCTTCTGGTACAAATGAATGAACATACAAGAAGCCCTGCTGGATCAGACCAGTGGTCCATAAGAACATAAGCCAATGTTGGATCAGGCCAATGACCCATCCAGTCCAACACACAGTGGCCAAACATACCAGGTGCCATCAGGAGGTCCACCAGTGGTACCAGGACACTAGAAGCCCTCCCACTGTTGCCCCCCCCCAAACACCAAGAATACAGAGCATCACTTGCCCCAGATCGAGAGTTCCTATCTATACCTTGTGGCTAATAGCCACTGATGGACCTCTCCTCCATATGTTTATTCAATTCTCTCTTGAAGCCGTCCGTGCTTGTAGCTGCCACCACCTCCTGTGGCCGTGAATCCCATGTGTTAATCATTCTTTGGGTGAAGAAGTACTTCCTTTTATCTGTTCTAACCCGACTGCTCAGCAATTTTATGGAGTGCCCACAAGTTCTTGTATTGTGAGAAAGGGAGAAAAGTACATCTTTCTCGACCTACTCTATCCCATGCATAATCTTGTAAACCTCTACCATGTCACCCCTCAGTCGTCATTTCTCCAAGCTAATGAGTCCCAAGTGCTTTAACCTTTCTTCATAGGGAAAGTGTTCTAATCCTTTTATTATTCCAGTTTTCTGAACTTTTTCCAGTGCTAGAATATCCTTTCTGAGGTGTGGTGGCCAGAATTGCACACAGTATTCCAAATGAGGTTGCACCATTGATTTACACAGGGGCATTTTTATACCAGTGTTGGTATCTTGTTTCACACAGCAGCCATCCAGCTGCCCTGCATGGCCCACCACAGGGCATAGAGACCATGGTCTTCCCAATAAGTGTGTTTCCTATTGTTGCCTCCCTAATGTTGCGACTGGAAACACAGAATAAGAGTTTAAAAATAAATGTGTGTTATTTTCCTTCTGGTAGAGAGAATGCTTTTGTAACAAGAGGTAGAAATTACAAATGGGCTCTGCTGCCCATAATATGAAGTGGTTTAGTTGACTGTGTTACCCTAGGAGTTTGCCATCTCATTTGTCTCCATGTGTAGACCAGCCTTCAGTGATAAGACAAGCAGGTCATCATTTGATGCTGCAGTCTTCAAAAGTGAACCAGCTTTAGTAATCCTTACACAATACAGGCCAGATTTACTATCCTCAGATTAGTTTGAGGGGAAGATGAGGCTATAGGGCAGTAGCTTGCCTAAATGTATCCAGTGAGTTCATATCTGGAGTGAGATTTGAACCAAGGATCTCCAGGGTCATGGTTTGTACTTTAATGGTTATGCCATATAAGTGTGTATCAATCTCTGCAGTATACATGTCATGTATTTGGTTAACTTTTCCTGATTACAAAACGTAAAAGAACTAGCCATTCATCATGTGCATTCATCAATGCACAGGACCTTGTCATTCATCTTGTCAACTAACTTTGCTTTGAGGGAGTTTATATAACTCTGCAGCAGTAATCCTAGGCCTGCTTCTCCCATTGAACATAAAGGAGTTTACTTCTGAGTCAGACTGTGGAGAAAAAGTACAACATAACCCTACCACAGAATGATGAAATCATTCCATCCCAGAGTCATGCTAATGTTGTATGTATTGTTTCAACACTTAGAAAGCATTTGGGTGGTCCAAACAGAGTTACTTGATCTGTTTTACAGGTCTACAATCTAACCCACAGAGGAAGGACTCATAGAAGCTCAAAGCGCTTAGTTTTGACACAGCAGTTGTTGTTTTAAAATTTGGTATCAAATGATAAATCATAGCACCCACATAATGAATTACTGTCTCACTCAAATACTGTATTGCTTTGGCTGTTGTACAGTTCTGAATTTGTTTTCATCTATAATACAACCAAAATCAAACAGGTGTTTCTGATATTTGGTAAAATTCTTGTTTCTTATTTGTATAAAACTTGTGCCAAAATCCTAATTGTAACTTATGTTTTAATGTAATTTCTCTGTTTCTATGTAAGCCGCCCTGAGCCAGCTCTGGCTGGGAGGGTGGGGTAGGAATTCAATAAACAAACAAACAAACAAACATTTGGAAGCAATTCCCACTGGAATCTATGAGATTCACTCCCAAATAAACAGGATTAGGATCAGGGTTGTGAAGGCCACTAAAATATGAAACAACAACAACAAACCAGATTTGGTTCCTTCTGTAAACAGTAATGTTTTACACGAATGAAAACAGGGGCCAGTGGAAGGACCAGTGAGGACATTCCTATCTACGGATTCTTTCCAAATTCCTTTTAAAAATGTCATTTTCATCTCACAATGATATTGTAACAGTCACTTTATTTGGTGCTGTGCACACTGGAACATATATGTAAGTCTTTGCTTTGTTTCCTTCTATACCATATTAACTTAACTATGGCATCACAAATGCCTGTATGAAGTTTTTAAACATACTTTCTCCATATGCATCCCCACATGTGGGGATCCTTAAGCCCATTGACCTTAGAGAACTATGGACATCTTTATCTGATGATGCTTGGAGAAAGCAATTTCATTTTGGGATCCCTCTATGGAATTACTGCAGAACTGAATGGGCTTAGTGGTCAGTCACAAAGATACAACTTTTTTTTTAGTCTGTTCTGAGAAAAGCAGCATCCTGTGACAATTATTAGACCCCATATAGGCCTTAGCCATTCAGGGTGTTTGCTATTTCTATTACTGCAAATACTATGTATGCCTCACAGGCTGTGTCTGACATGGGGTCCAAATGCAAGTACTGAGAGTGGGGCCACTGAATCTAGGGAGCTAACTCTGTGCTTAAAGCTGCCCTTTCCCAGCACTGAAGAAAATGGTACAGTCCACATGGGAAGGAGTAATGTGTGTGTTCAAGAACATACATGGGGCTCTGGACTGTGAAAATTGTGAAACTAAGAAGAGGAAGCATTTAAGCCTGGTTTGTAGTTGCCATCTTGCCTTGCTCAATACAGAACAAAAATGATTCAATTTCCAATTTATTATAAAAACATTACATATATTTTAGAAATGGTATCTCTTTCATTTAAAAAAGTGCTGTATGGTCCCCTTCCCAATTTAGCTGAAACATATGGTTTTGGACAAACACAGAATTCAGCACTTGATTCCTCTTAAAAAAAAAAATCATATCAGGGTTAAAATATTTCCGGGGGGGGGGGGGATCACAACACAATACTGCCCTAAACATTGACAACTAGGTATATTTGTTAATGTGTTGGACTCATTATTCTGATCAGGGACAATAGGGCACTCTGTTTCCAAATCACAGCTATTTTTCAGAACGTCTGAAAGCAAGTTAGTTAGTCAAAAGCCCAGAAGAAAAAGAAACTGTTAAATCCATTTGTATATTGATTTAACAAAGAAGTATTTCATTCTTCATCTGTTTTTTTTTTCCTGGGTGTCTTGAAATAATCCTTTTCTGTCTCCATCCTCCCACTTAGACATTGTTCACAGACTTACTTATTTATGAAGTCTGAAGGTTAGTTCCTACCTGCTGAGAGTAATTAGCCCTGTTCTTTGTGTCCTATGCAATCCTGTCTGATTAAATGTACACATTTGTTTTACTTCTTTTCATGTTCCTTTACTCTTTACTTCTGTTTTCCTGATTGTAAGTTGCAGAGATTTTTTTTTAAAAATTCTATTTTGCCTGCATCTTTCCTTTAGTATGCAAATTTCTGTGTGAACTTGTTTTTTTATAATGCCTCAGAATTGGTGTTAGCAGTATCAATCTATTATTATTTGTTCTTGTTCTTTCCCAGAGAAGAGTTTTCAGGAGATATTCCTCTAAACCCTCTAAATAGTGAATCATACACTGGCTTTGTTTTGGAAGCCCTGAGTCCTTGAGTGGCCCTTCCTAGGAGCTGCGGGTTAATCTGCTGGGGAAATGTTTATATTTCATACAGGGGTTTTGTTGTTGTTGTTGTTTTTAAAAAAACAACCTTTAAAACACCCATTCTGTTAAGCAGTTTGCTAATTCGCCTTGAATTTCCTCCGAGTGCCTGTGTGTGTTTCCCTTGCCCCTCCCTCATCGCTACTTTTGTTCCTTGGCCATGTTAAAGTTTCCAATTGACTCCTCCATTGTTACAATTTGTCACTGCGGGAAGATCAATTTGTTTTACTCCACTCATCAGCCCAGCAGAATCGGGTGCCAGATGTCATTTTTAGCAGCTACATTCTTCTCCTGCTCCCCAGTTTGCGCCTGTTCCGAGGATGGTCGCTAGCTGGAAGCTGCAAAAGAATGTTCTGCTGCACATTCCTGAACTACACCCCCCCACCCCCTCCGTCCTCCTCCCCCAATAATCTATATTTGGCCAATTCATTTAGCCAGCATGGTTTGGGGACCACACAGTTGGATCGAACACCCACGCACGGCAGTGGTTATTCCTCGATCGCTTTCATTTCTAGTTCGATTGGTACTGAAACAGAACACCCAAGGAAACTTGTCACTCCGGTGTCCGAAGTCTCACCGCCCTTGATTCTCCCGCGGGACAACTGTATTATCATTCACTCTCTTTCCACCAATCTCCACGTCAGGAGGATGGCACAGTGAGGATTATTATTTTGGTAGAAGATGTCCAGTCACTAAGGAGCGTTCTGGCACTTGGCCCCCGTGCACAAGTGGCGCCCCCCCCCCCCGACAGCCTTCAAGCGCAGCGTAAACTATGCCCCCCTAGGCAACAACAACATTCGCACTCCGGCTTTCTTTCTCCCAACGATTTAAGTGGAGGAAACATATTTCTTTCTTTCTTCCCAAGACATCTACGAGGCACCGCAGATACTTATGGCGGTAAAAATAATTTTAACACGAGCTTTGGGAAAAAGAAAGGCTCCCCGTATTCCTCACGTATGCAGATGTTACAAGTGCTAAAATGGACTAGTGTGTGAAAGTTGAGTGTTCCACGAAGTGCGCGCGCGCGAGCTCATACACACAAGCGAAGTGTTGCTTCCCTCCTACGCCTAATTTTTGTGCAAATTTGCCTCTGAAATACCGTGCCCCAGCATGTGTTTTGTTTCCTCTAGGTCATTCCTCTGCAACTGATAGCTCCTCTCTCCCTCTCACATTGTCTCTACTAGACCATTCCTTTCTGCCTTCTTCCTTCCTTGCTCTCTCTCTCTCTCTTCCTTCTCTTTTCAAAAAGGATCATTGTTAGTTTCTCCATTTCCCCCTCCTCCTGTTTATTTATGCACACGTCACTAGGGAGCCCCCGCCCCCTCCTGCATATCATTAAGTGCCTAGTGTGTTTCTTTTTCCCTGTCAATAATCCTGGATCCCAGACTTCTCCGTTCCTCCGGATTTCGATCCCCCTTTTTCTATCTGTCAATCAGCGCCGCCTTTGAACTGAAAAGCTCTCAGTCTAACTTCAACTCACTCAAATCCGAGCGGCACAGGCTCCCTATATCTGCGGCTCCCCCCCCCCCCCCCTTTTACAGCTGACTTGTTGTTTGGGGTTTGTTTGCTGCATTTTTATACTTTCCCCCTCCCCCGTTTCTCCCTCCCTCCTTATATAATTTTTTTTTATTATTTTTTTGTGTCCGCTCGCTTGTGTCTGTGTGCGCGCTTTACATGCTGATCTGATCTTCGGAAGAAAGAGAGAGAGAGAGAAAATCCAGAAGAAGGAAAAGAAGAAACCCAAAGTCACTGGTGCAAAAGGAAAGGAGCAGGGACATTGCCCTCCCCTCCTCCCTCTTTTCCTCTCCCCAGGAGGAAAGAGAAGGGGGGAAAAAAACTTTCACCTTGGACTCTTTTTTGAAAAAGCGCAAACTTCCCCCCTTTCTTTTTTTATCCTCCCCCTTTATTTTCTTTTTTCTTTCCCTCCCCTTTTTCTTCTTGCAAAATTGCTGCTGGTGGGATAAGCCAGGAAGAAAATGCCGCAACTAAATGGCGGTGGAGGGGACGATTTGGGGGCGAATGACGAACTGATCTCTTTTAAAGACGAAGGGGAGCAAGAAGAGAAGATCTCGGAGAACTCCTCGGCAGAGAGGGATTTAGCCGATGTCAAGTCGTCGCTAGTCAATGAATCAGAAACGAATCAAAACAGCTCCTCAGACTCGGAGGTAAGACCCCCCTCTTTCAAACACACCTGCCTTACTCCACCTTTGGGGTTCCCGGGGAGAAGGGAGAGGGGCTGAATTTGGGGGGAGGGGGGGAGCTGAGCCTTCGCTCTAAATTGCAACAGTTTCCGATACCCTGATGGCGATTGCCCTGTTGATACATTTGGGGGGCTTAATTACATGTACGTTTGCATCAAGTTTTGCACAAACTTCTGACTTGTTCTTTTTCTCTTCTGTCCCCCCCCCCCCCCCCCCGGCAACCTGCCTCTTTCCACTCTTCTGCGGGCTTATTTTCCCCGTTCTCGTGATCCAAGGCGGAGAGGCGGCCTCCGCCTAGGTCCGAAAGTTTCAGAGATAAATCCAGAGAAAGTTTAGAGGAAGGTAAGTGACTGCAAGCTTCCCTCCAGCCCCCCCACCCCCCCTTCTGGGGGGAGCATATCTGGAAGCCCCGATGACCCTCCCCTATATGTGCCCTCTGTGGACGCAAAACTTTGGAGTTTTTCATCCCGATAAATACTTTCTAACCGTGATTTCCCCCTCTTATTTTGTCCTTTCTCTTCGTTGCCCCGCCATGTTAGCTGCGAAAAGGCAAGATGGAGGGCTGTTTAAGGGCCCACCGTACCCTGGGTATCCCTTTATAATGATCCCCGACCTGACCGGCCCATACCTCCCCAATGGCTCACTCTCGCCCACGGCAAGAACGGTAAGTAGCATTTTACTGGTTTTTCCGCGGCGATCGTGCGTTTCACTCTCTTCCCCTTCCCCCCCCCCCCCCCCAGCTCCAAAGTCCCCTGATGGCTCGGGCATGTTCCCCTCGCTCTTCCCCCACCCCCGCCCCCCGGCCGTGGTACTACCCGAAACTTTCCAAACTTTTGTGCCTTCCGCAGGAATAGAGGGTTTGCTTACACTTCGCCATATTTTATTTCTTTACTTTCAGTTTTGTGTGTGTTTGTGTGGAGCTCGCTAGGATCGCCTGAGTTTTATTTTTCTGTTGTTGTGTTGTTGTCGTTATTTTTTTTTAAAAAAAATCGCAGAGTTTTAACTCCCGCCTCCTTCTCCAAGCCGCGGACCCTCCGATCTAATTTCCACGAAACTATGTGATTTCTATAGTGCTCTGTTTTCTTCTGCCCTCTTGAGTGGCGACTTGGTTTCTTTCTCTCCCCTCCCCCTTTTCTTTCGTCCCCCTTAACCCTTTCCTTGCTGAACTTTCCTGACAGATAATTTGCTGGGATAGTTGCCGGGAGTGATTAGTGTCTCTTAAATTTAATCCTTATTTTAAAAAAGAACTTTCTGTTTGAAATAGATTTTGGGGTTCAAGTAAATTACTTTTTATTCTGTTCCTCAGAAGCTGTAGGAGAAGTTTGCACATCTTTTTGGGAATGGGGAAATACGTAGCAATACTTACAAAAGACAAATACTTACTAAAGACAAAATACTTTCTTTCTTTTTTTCTTTTCTTTTAAAAAAAAAATAGATTCTAGCTGTTAATCTCTTGGATGTGAACTACCATTTCCTCTTTTACAATGTTCACAAGAAGTAAGCCCACTCTTCCCTAACCTGCACAGGCAGCTTTTATTGTGTCAGGAAGGAAAAATTTAAATAAATTCCACTCTTTAATTGTGTGTAGCTGAGTTGAAAAAGCCAGAAGGATTCGTGTAAACAGAAACACCCCCCCCCCCCTTAGCCTTCAATGAAGGCAAGCCTTCACTTGACAGAATTTTTTAAAAACAATATTCTTATTGAAAGCATATGCTTTTCCTTTGTGGGTGTGGCAGAAAGGTCAAAAGGTGTGGCAGTATTGAAAGGAAGGACTGAATTGCTGTAGCCCTCAGATTGTGGTTTTATTAAACTTTTGAGAGGTGTCAAGGGTTGGCTGGCATTCCCACACTACCTCATGGATTTATGCCAACTCTGTTCCCCCTGCCTAGGCATAATATATTCTTTATTAGCCTTAAAAAAAAAGAGAAGAAATGACTTTAGGAAAAAAAAAACATGAGTGCCAGTGCCCTTGGGGGAATGCAGAACTTCTTTGCACTTGGCCTGTTACCAGTTTTTTAAAAATATGTTAGTTGAAGTGGTTCTTCTCCAACCCTGTCCACTTCTTTCTCCTCAAAACTGTAATTTACCTGCTCACCTCTTTGCATTTTAGTGGCAATACAAGACAGCAGTTTGAAATAGTAGATCCACTGCTAAGTAGATGCTGAATCTAGTGCTAGTGTCCACCTACTGTATGGGATATTTTCACTGTTGCACACCTACAAGTGTTTTTTAAAGCATTTGAAACATTAAACTATTAAATCAGGCTTGTTTTTTGCCTATCCAAATTCAAATTAGACACTGCAGAAAGAAAGGAGGACAAAACAGTGTTTATGTATATATTTTTAAATGTTTTCAAGGATGAGGTTAACCCAGCCATGAGATTTTATAATTGATTTTTATTTTGGGGCTATGGTCTTGGAAAGTAGACATTTTGATAACCACAGGTTTTAACATTATGGAAAAGTGAGGCTGACTCAATTTTATAATTGGAGAGATGATGGGATAGGTAAACTGTGCTACATGTTGGTAGAACTATGTGGTTATTCTGTGGTTGTTTAAATTATGTACTTTGAAAGCACAAAGTTATTTCAGCATTTCTCTAAGTAAGTTTTATTTACAACAGTAAATAATTTTGGAAATTTTAATTAGTCTAGCAGACGACCCTGGCAAATATTTTTCTTCAAAAATGGATAAAATATTCAGTTCCATCTCTGACATTTATTTGCATATTTAATCAGTAGCATTTTATAGTTACTACTTTATCTGATCTACCACCTTTTGACATTAATGGGAACTATGTGTACGGGTGTTTGAACAACCTTTGTATCAGGCCCTCCATATTAGTAATTTATGGAAACAGTTCTTCCTTCCATACTGAAACATCCTTTGAGCATAATGCACTGTTCTATGAATTTTAGGTACTGTGTAAGAGATACATTATTTTATTGTTAACATAACAGATAACCTTGTTCTGTATCATCAGATAAAAACAAAAGGCAGTGTCCATATTCATTAAGCAATTTTATTGTTTCTACATAAGCCATCTCTGCCTGTTTTAGAGCTTTGCTCTTCTTCGTTAGACTTGTGGATGCAAATTTAATTATGAGTTTTAAAGACAATCCATTATTTGTTTATGCCACAAAATGTAACAATTTTTGATGAAGTTGGATCTCTGTTACACTGTTCAAAGTGTTTGCCTTGAGCTGAAGAATTTTTTTAATGTGATGTATAAGCATGTAAATAACTACATAGATTTTGTGGGACAGGTAGAAATAACATAGTATAGTAGGGCGTAGCATTTAAAAAGTATTTGAGCACAATTATTTCCTTTTGGTAGAATGGTCTTTTAATTTTTATTTAGAAGAGCCCTTGTTATTTTTAAACATATCTTTCAGTTCTTTGATGTTTTTCAGCTGTTTGCTAGGAATATGAATTTCTGAATTTTATGTTTTAAAGAATTGTGAAGTGTCATTAAATTTGCTTGTGATGAATAATACATTACTTCAAGAATAATGCTTTAATTGTTGAAGACTCCATAAAGCTTGATAGCAATAATCTATTTTAAAATGACAAAGATTCTTCAGCATAATGTTAATTTTGCCTTTGATAAAGTAATATGCTTGGCTTTTGAGAGGACCAGTGTGCATTAAGGAGTGTTCAATTACAAATGAAGTAATGCATCAGAGACTACTTTTGGATAGGGACCCTGGCAGTTGTGCGGTGAATAATAAGGAAAACTATGTTTCTGAATTTAAGATGTAATTCTGGTTGTGAAAATAATTTTACTATTAATTTCTTATTTTACTAATGTTGCTGCATGTGCCTCCCCAATTGTTTGCTTTCTGCCTGCTGGAGGGTGAGATTTGTTTTCAGTGTGGTCAGATAGGGAACACCTTGCATTTGTATCTGAACTTAGAGTGCTTTTGGGTCTGAAAATATAGGACAGATCTATTTGTGATATGTTGAATGCTTGGTAACGGGAATATTTAAAATGATGCCTTGGAATTTCCCCCCTCCAGTGTTTTATCCTCTGACTCAAACAATATAATCTTCTGCAAAAGAATATAGATGCCAGGGTGCAAAGAGTTAATGGAGTCCCCCCCCCTCCCCTCTATTGAATTGTTTTGACAACACTTTTCAAAAGTGTGACATTGGGAGCCCCTGCAATACAATGTAATATTACTGTAATTACACAGGTCATTACATTTCAAATAGAGAACAATGAAATGCTTATCACGCTCAAAAAAGGACAGGTGTTCTTGCCCTTCTTTGGTATTTATGCTAATTTGTTTTTCATCTCCTTTAGAAATATTTATGGCTTAGCATTGTTAAGGTCTCTGTCTCCCATGTGATGGTTTTGATTCTTACTAATCTTTAAGGTTGAAGGCTTGAGTGTTGAAATAAGGGTTATTGTGTTAAAATAGTTGGTGGATGTTCACATTGTGCGTACAATTTTAGAATGTCAGTGTGCTAATGCTTCACGGTTTATATAAACTATTCATTGAAGTGTACTGTTCACCTTCCTTATGGCTTTAAAACAATGACGGTGAAGTTTTCCCTAGAACTGTGTAGAAATAAGCTATTCACCACAAATGATCTTCTGACACCAATCAGATGAAGCACACAGTCTGAAAAACCTCTCTGTTCTCAGCAAGGTTAGAACACTGTCTCTGCTTCACAAGTAGCTGGTGAGGCATATAAAATAGCGATGAGCATTATTAAGTTATTCTAAATAAAACACTGAAACATCTCTAAGATGATTTTATTTTAACGGGGGAAAATCACTGAAGGTTTAGCAAACAGCTTTTCTCTTGGAAGGAAAGAGAGGGCAGTATGATGGTATAGACTGTAGAAGTGATATGTAGCAAAATCCCATACTCCCCTAAAGCTTTCCAAGCAATATCTACCCAGTCTCAAGTGTCCAAATATTGTCCTTTGTTATAAAATAGCTTGAAAATATAACACTTTTTAATAAGCACATCAAATCTTTTGGTTTAAAAGTTACAAGGTTCCATGTATTCAAAGAAGCCTGAGAGGTTTCTTGTGGTGGGGGGGGGGGGGGAGATCTAGGTAGAGAAAGGACAGCTGCGTTTGGGTTTTTTTGCATAGATGTGTGTCTTTCTGCACCATGACTAAAAGTGCAAGGCCCCCATTTCCAGCTGTCTGGCAGTTATGTGGAAGTTGGATTATTGGCTGTTAAGCATGAGACAACCTGGATTTAGTGAAAGCTTTTCCTACACAGGGAGTATGGGGTGGGGGGGAAGAGAGAGAGAGAGAGAAGGGAAGTGGTTGCTCTTCAAACATACAGGCAGGCCTTCTTCGGTCCAAAGTGGATAATGGTTTCCGACAAAAGAGTGATCCCAGATAGAGTGTGGATGGGGCATTTTGTTTTGTATGCAGGTTTGTAGGTGGACTTAGAATATTCTTCTTCCCACACCTTACCTGATGTGGGAACTTTCTGTCTCTTGGTGCTACAGACTTTACTACTGCAGCTGCAGCTGCTTTATTGTTTGCATAGTAAGAGAGTTTTGTATTCTTCCCTGCCATTTTTTTGGTGCATGTTCATTTGTTTTCTCTTTGTACTGAGCTATGGCAAATATGCAAGCAGAGCCTTGCCTGTTGAGTCCTAATTGGGCACGTTTGTGAAGGAAATGGTTAATTTTACAACCAAAGGCAAACTTGCACCTCAACAGGTCTGCTGAAAGAAATGTGCCACAGTCATTTGCTGGCAGGCAGTGAAGGGTCATAAATCTACAGGGTTTATTTACAGCCTATAACACTTATGAATGTTAAGATATTTGACGCCACGCTGGCCTTATAATATCCAAGGTCCACAGACACTGGCAGTGGGTCAGGTTTCTTTCACTAATTATAAGCAATGAGAGATGGGAGAGGTGGAGGGAAATTGGGGAAATAAACCCATGAAAGCTCAGAGTGTTTTTGGTGGGTTTTTTTTTTTTGGTGTGATTTGGATTTTTTTTGGGGGGGGAGGGGGGAACTGTTCTATATACAGGGCTGGAATTTTTTGAGTGATTCAGAGTTAACACTGGCAGTGTTGAGGGGCAATATGGAGAGCTCTAAGCAAATGTTCACCATGGCCTGCATTTTACCAATCCTTGTACAAGGTATCTGGATAGAAATCCTGCAAAATATTTCCCAGAATATTTTCACAAAACCTGGTTTTACCTTCAGTATATTTGAATATATTTATCTGGGAGCCAAAAAATCATATACCAGAATTAAGGCACACAGTCTGTATGTTAGTAGGAGGTAAGTTTGTGACTTTTTAAAAACCTGTATTATAAGAATGCCTAGAAAATAAATGGATAAACATTTGTCTCTTTAGAAGGAAACAGCCGTCTTTAAATCATGCACAACTTTCTTTTCCTATTTCTATAAAGAATGGAATAAAATCTGAGTTTACAGTGTGGGAGGTGGAGGAAGGAAAGCATGTTAGAAAAAGAAAAGTGCTATCTGGGAAAGAATATAGAGGAATCCAGAGGCAAGAAGAGAATAATTGGATGTCTAAGGAAGGATGCTAACATGTAGGGGGAGATCTTGGAGCCCTGAAAAAATATTATTGAGATCAGTTGCTGAAGGGAAAGCTGACAACATAGGTATTGATTGACTCTTACATGTCAGCAAAGACTTGGGGGCAAAAGTGGAAGCATCAGTTGAGGGCTCCCCCCAAAACCTTGCTAGATTGAACAAGTGTGTTTTAAAATGCTTTTTAAAAGCCAATATTCTCTGGTCTGCACGTTGATGTTTTTCACAAAAGAAGCTCATAAAATTGACAAAAGGATCAATCTGGATTTTAAAGATACTTTTTGGAATGTTATTTTAGCAATTCATTTGGGGAACTTTCTTGTGCAGATCACAGGCTCTAATTTAGGCAAGGGGGGAGTCAGACAGGAAGAAATTCACTTGTTTCCTTCCAGAAATTCCCCCCCTTTTCTTTCAAAGCCTGATTCATTTGTTAAACAAAAAGATTAAACTGTCTTTAAAATACCTTTCCACCAATAAATGTTTAAGAAGTCTACGGCAATGTTTTCTGAATTTTCCTAACCAATAGGGTTCTGTAACTTATTAGTCTCCAGGGATAAATCTGGATCCTTTAACACCACATTAGAGGTGATATAGTAGGACCTTTTAGCAGGTTATCAACAGGGTGTTTGTCTATTTCCCAAGATAATTGATTTGCCACTCCTTGTTTAATTTCAGGTTGTCACTTGGGTCTGTTTGTCTTTTGTTCTTTTTTGTTTGAGCACTCCAAAATCTTGATCTTCATTGTTCTTGAGGTCCTGCATAGTCCAGTAGGAAGTCATGAATGAGTTAAGTTGCTAGCTAAAGTTTGGCTTGGTAAAAATAAATTTGGGGGCCTGGTTGGCATTTACAGGGTACAGCACATTTTACAGAGCTTAATTAGTACAAACTTTAATTGTTCATGGTCTGCCAAGAGGAGTTATGTGCAGGAAAAGTGGAGTCGTTCTTTTGCAGTCTTCAGTTTTAAAACGATAAATCACTTGCATATTTGTGCAGTGATTCAAATAGAGCTAAGACCTCTCCATCTCAACATGTGGTAAATTGTAAAGTCAATGAATTGCAGATGTAGGCTGCAGTCAAATTGTGTGTGTGTGTGCATGCATGCAATGCAGAATGAATGAGAAAGAAGGACAGTGTAAATATTTACCAAGAGGATAACTACTTGCTGGACCAATTATGAAGCACTAAGGATGCTAGTAATTTTGTGTTTAACGTTAAATAAATTCAATGAAGGGCAAGAGCACGATTAGATTGGATATATATTATTAAGCCCTGAGAAACAATGGCTCTTTTACATAAAAAATACACACTTGGATTGGAAGAAATCAAGTGCAGTCTGTGCACCCAAGTAAACGAAAAAGGGAAGACCTGCTGAAAATATATCTACAGCAAAACTTTTAAGAGTTATGTAGCCAAGGGTTTGTCTATCGTAGAAAATATACTACTAGTTCTATAAGAGACTGTTTCTACATTCTTTGCACACCCAGAAGTCTCATCAACTTCACTGAGACTTCCTGCTTGAATAAGAGAAGCATAAAGACCATGTCGTTCATTTTTAGTATGTTTGAAATGTTCAATGACCCCATTGTTTTCATCTCAGTTATCCAGAATTACTTGTTAGCCTGATTTAGGCCTCATTTACACAGCCAAATGCACCAGTGTTTTCTCCCTCACCCTTATAGTGGTCACACAAAATCATTCACATTCAGAGATGGAAAACTATAACTATATACAACATACAGTTGTAATATAACTAGTGAGGGAAGGCTAATGATAAACACAGCCTCTGTTCATTGGCATTTTTTCTTAATGTAATTTATACCAAAGTTGGTGTAAAATCACTGGTATGTGATGTCCCCTTTATCACTGATGGTATTTGACTGTCATTGGTATGTAAGCATTCTTTTGTGATCTACAGCAGTGATAAGCACATTAAGCAATTAGAGTGGTTCTTAGCTGTGTACCCTCCTGTAAGGAGTTAACAATTTTGCCTCTGTTAGGCATCATATATTCAATCTCCTTTCAGTCTTTGAATCAGGAAATGTGCCATGAGCTTGGCAATTCCTCCTACCCATACCCCTTTTCTTCTCTACTTTTGCATGCAGATTCCCCCCTCCCTTTTGTGCTTTGTTGTAGCCATAGTTTGTCGTAAGGTCTGAACCAGAGTTAATGCTGGTTAGTGCAAACTATTATTTAAAACCACAAAGTAGGGCTACACACTGTGGACTGTTGTGATCTTGGTTGGTGTGAATAATTTAATTCAGACATAACTATGGCTTTATATAAACCACTGAAGGGAAAAACTGAATCTGTGATACCTTAACTGGTCTCCAAATCAGTGTAATTTATTTTTGAATTGTGTAATTTATTTTTGGTCTACCACCTTAACAAGATGTGGCTGTATTCCTCCAGGTAACACAAGAGTCTAGTGAATAGAATTATCAATATAATATTTTGGGTATCCAAATCCTTTGTTGAATTCCTCAAGGTATTTGTACACGTGAGGTTGTGCTGCTTCTGAATTCAAAATTTTATAGTTGTTTGGTTTAAAGGAGTTGAAGCTCCTAGCCGAGCAGAATTGTCCATGCCCAGAATCCATCATTGACTAGAACCACTGAGCAGGTGCCACTTCAGAGTGCAGACAGGATGTCACATGATTCAGTGCTTCTCCAATCAAAGAATTCTCTCCTGGAAAACAAAGAACAAGGCTAGATTCTTCTGTTTAACATTTACTTTTCTCTGTGGAGAGGTGTTTTTTCTTTTCTTTTTTTAAGCATGGTGAAGTATTTAATCATGGTATCTCCACTTACAGCCTTATGTGGACATAGGTTTATCACATCAATGAAAAACAGACATAGAGCATACTATCCAGATAATAGTTCATATCTGCAGAATTCAGGGGAGGTCCCAGGTGTACTATACTTGCTTGTGCCTGAAGGAATAAGGCATATATCGGTAAAATATTTGTGTTTTGTTATAGGTAGAAATGTTCATTTCTGGAACATGAATTTAACTGTTGATACAATTACATGATTTCACATTGAACTGAACTTGTTCTTGAATTAGGGATCCTGTGTTTGCCTTATAAATGCATGTAAAGTTATAAAATGAAGAAGCCTTCTCGACAGTACTGAGATTCAAATGTGTTATATACCCAGTCAAATGTGTTATATATGACCATGGTTTGGAGATTGCCATGGGCTCATGTCTCCTTCCCTCTTTGATCCATTTCCTTTTTAAAAAACTATAGTTTGCTGTGGTATCCAAATTGCCAAACTATGGTTAGAGGAGAATTCAAACCATGATTTGGACTATTTGGTTTGTGACACCTGATCCAGCTCATATTTTCAGTGTTCAGTTTTCTGATATTCAAAATAAGTGATTAGTGACACTGTAGACAAATTCCAAATCTTAAATGAAAGACACATTATTTCTATACACAATACTTCTACTTCTTCAGGTTAATAGTGCTTTTTTCCAGAACAAACTGGTGGGTTTTGGTCTGGAAGCAACCTGGAAGCAACCTGGTTTTGGTCTGGAAGCAAGCAAACCATCAACAGCAACAAAATACTGATGCATGAAGGTACAGATAAGAGTTTGCTGTTGAAAATATTTTCATTGTTTAAGTGTTTGGGGAGGAGAGCAGTATGATCATTCTTTTTCATGCTCAGTTGATGACAAACATAACAAACATTTCTCTTTTTAAAAAGTGTTAACTGTCTGATGCAAAAGAATCTTTTTCATCAAAATTAAAGAAAAAGAAACCAAAGAACTTTTTGGATCATAAGTCAGAAAGGGAACCTGTCCATATATTAACCAAAGAATATCAGTTAGAAAGTAACTCTCATTGATAACAATAATGTCTAGATATTGTCTCTAGGCAGGGCTACTTTGTTATATGAATGATCTACAAATGGTTTGAGATCCAGGCTTGGTCTACAGTTGTACAGTGGAAACACATGGATACATGGCACAAAACACTATTGTGAACTAACATAAATGAGTTTAACCTTCAGAACCAAATAGCTTTGTTCATCCAAACACTATCAGATTAGCATTGTTATCCCCACCCATCCTATTGAATTTCTATCGCAAATGTGGCCAGATCGACATTCTTCCATCTTCGCCAGATCAAGCAACTGGCTCCCTATCTCTCTCCCCTTGAACTAGCCACAGTGATCCATGCAATGGTCACTCTAGGCGGGATTACTGTAACTCACTCTATGCAAGGCTACCCTTGAGAATGATCTGGAAACTTCAGCTGATCTAGAATGCAGCAGCTCATGTTCTTGTGGGAACACCATTAAGAGCACATATTCGCCAGCTGCACTGGCTTCCAGTTGAATACTGGGTCAGGTTCAAGGTCATGGTTTAACCTTCAAAGCCATAGGCAACCAACAGACCTTCAGGACCATCCTGGTACGTCCGTCAAAGAGCATTGCACTCGATGTGTCAAGATCAGCTGGTGATCCCTGGCCCTAAAGATGTTCACTTAGCCTCAACCAGAGCCAGAGCCTTCTCTGCTCTGGTGCTCGGCTGGTGAAACACACTCTCCACTGAGATCTGGGCCCTGCAGGATTTAATGCAGTTCCACAGGGCCTGCAAAATGGAAATGTCACTGTTATTCATGAACATTAGCAAAATCACATTGACACAGTAGAATTACATAGGTGTAAGTAGTCAATGAAATGTTTCTCATCAAAATATGTATTTTATTTACCTATATAAGGTATAAATATACATTGATTTATACAAATAAATTGCAAATTTAGTAATTAGCAAGGGGCAAGTAAACTGGTGTAATTCTATTTATATTAATAGGAATAATCTGATTTGCCAGTTTGCTGCCAATTCTAGTTTATCCTGGAAATTATTCTTTCAGTTAGCTCAGTTATGTTGGTAGTTCAATTATACAAATACTGATTTAAGTCAGTTTGAATGTCCCTGTGTTAGGGAGATGCAATTTAATAGTTTAATTGATTGAATTAGAAAAAAAATGCTGCTCTTATAACCGAGTTAAGGGGACATAGAAATTGCATTCAGGGAGAGCTACTTTACTCTTGATAAACTGCGGCTGAATATCTATATTATTATTTTTAAATATTCATTGGTACAAACAGTCTCGTGAGAAGAGATGACCTTGAATGGAATATCAAAAGAATATGATGGCAGCCTGCTGGGTAGCATTTTTTTAAAAAAAAAATTCTTTGAAAGGTGAGATTTTAAAAAGTCTGTTCTAAAGAGGTGTGGCTTATTGTTCCTTGTAGGGATGTAAAATGTTTTCCTTTTAATGACTAAACCCTTTTGTCTACCTTCTCTTCACCTTGAAAGATGTGTAACTAAATGTAAAAGCACCACTGAAAATATGCATCTGTGCTAAAGGGATATTGGATTAATTATGTCTGAGAGGAACTCATCAAGAGCATAACTTTTTTTTTTGCCAGGAAAGCTACCATATAGTACTACATAGACTCCTGCTGAGATATTTGCTTGCATTTCTGCTCCATTTGTAAAATTGCTCAATAGCGAAAGTGATGGTGTGTGTTTACATATAGATATAAAATACCCATTTGTATTGCAGTGCTCCCTTGTTTACTTTTTTAAATCCTTCTAGTATCTAATTTCAGCTGTCTGAAAGATACCTCTGGCTGCTCAAATAAATGAAATTAAATTGTAACACAGAATATACTCATACTTTTGTTTTCTGGTTGAGTATGATATTTATAAGTGTGATAGGTATACTGTGTTCTCAGGTACTATTCAGCATGAACTGGCAGTATGAAATTCCTATGGTTGCCATGTGTTCCAATTGACTAGGGACTCTATGGGGGTTTGTGGGAAGAAAAGTCTTGACAATTTTCCATTAAGTCTTAAATCAGGCAATTGGAAAAAAGAATAAAGAAGGCTCAAAAGGGACACAACTTGTTAATGTTGCATTCTTTGCCCCAAGTGGGGAGACCTCTTTTAGACAAGAGTGGTTCTCAAGCCAAGAATTTCAAGCTTGCAGAGAAACCTGTCCAGAACACACAAGTTGTTTGAACGGGTGCAGAATTGTCACAGTAATTAGAGCAATCTCTGCTAACTGAGTGGCAGCTTTTATAAAGGACAGAAGAGAAAAGGTTCAGATTCATCTCTCTCACTATCCTCTCTTTGCAATTCATTCCCAGCTGACTGTTGTTTCTGTTGGTATGTAGAAGTGAAGGGAAGGGGGGAGGTGGAAGAGGGAAGGCATGTTTTGAGCTTCTCACTAACCAACAATTCCCCTTGCTTTTGATTAATCTCCAGGATTTCTTTTTTTTTTCTGGTGACAAGTCTGTTTGGCTTTCCGCCCTCTTTTTATGTTCTGATGTGCTGTAAATTGTTGGTACTTAGGGCAACTGAGCATCTTTGTATGTGAACTCTCCTTAAAGGGGATTTATTTGCTCCATCTTAAAATAATGTGCTTAACCGATAGTAAACAAGCCTGTATATTTTACTTGGCATAAAGATTGCATGTAGAAATGTGATTTTTCACACACGCACAAAAGGTTTGTTGTAGAGTAGAATCTTGTTGAGAAATAAGTCTCTGTGCATTCTGTGGGACAAACTCCCAAGTAAGTGTGAACAGGATTGCTGCTGTAGTCCAGGAGTGCTCAAATGGGTCAAAGGCAGGGCTATGTTTGGGCAGGAACACACAGGAACGGCGTTCCGGTTGGCTTCTGAGTTGGCCACACCTATAGCCTCCCCCCCATCAGGTTCCCCAGGCACCTTGCATGCAGCGAGGCACCTGGGGAAGCCAAGCCAATCCAGGGAGGGAAGGCAGTTTAAACTGCCCCTCCCCTTGGGGTTCCCCAGGTGCCTTGCAGGCCACGGAGTGCCTGGGGAAGCCAATCCAATCCTGGGTTCCCCATGTGCCCTGCAAACCATGAGGCACCTGGGGAAGCCGATCCTGAAAGGGAGCTGCGCCATCGGGGTGTGGCCTAATATGCTAATGAGTTCCTGCTGGGTTTTTTCTACAAAAAAAGCCCTGGTCAAAGGGATGTGTTTAACCTCTAACAGGAGCTTCAGAATCTTTTATATGTTAGCTACCAAGTAGTGTCTTGTCATTGTTCTTCAAGCAGTTCAACAGATGAATCTTGCAGCAGCATGTAAATGAAGTAATTGGGGAAACTGCCCTCTATTAATTTACTCCTGCCAGAAAAAAGGGAGAGGCAACCCTAACTATAGCCTACCTGCCCCTCTGACATTGGTGTCCTTGTGTATGGTTATAGAGGTCTTGGGGGAGACACAATGTGTCTTCATAGGCTGATTGTATTTAGAAATGCAGATATACGCCCTCCTTCTATGCGCACACTACCCCTTCCAAAACAATGAGAGTTTTTCTAGGTTTTCTTTCTGTGCAGTTGTGTGCATTTTGTGTGCATGTATAATAAGCCAGGTCCCTGGATTTCATCATCAAGTTATGGGACATGAGGAGGCAGTGAAGTCATAGTAAAATGTGTGTCATAGTAAAATGACTGTAGTTGGCCAGTGCTGAAGGAGCAGGAAGATGTTACATATAAAAATGGGACACCAGTAGCAGGGGACAGCGATCTGAATACACCTCTTAATTTTTCTTACTGAAAGCAAAAAGATGACTAGTATTTGGGGTAAAAAAAGGAGAGTACCATACTTTGTGATGCTTCTGTATTGGGAATAAAAGTATACCTATTCAGTAATGTAACTGCAGCTGAAAAGAGTTTGAGTCATGGTGGCTGGGGTCATTGCATCTGCATGGCCAGTCCCCAGAAGTCTAGCTAATGTGTGGATCCTTACTCTTGCTACTTACTAATGTCAAAATAAAATAAAACTTGCTGATCCTTAATTTCATTAAGTAATAATCACATGCTTCATATTTGTATAAGTGTTTCTTTAGCTGCTTGCAGTGCTTCATATGTATTAATCTCAGTAAACCTTGAAACAGCCTGGCAAAAAAGGTCAGGATTCTTCATCACGTGTGGGGGTCAGGCTGTAAAGTAATCGTGAAAGGATTAATAATAGGTTCCTATTTCCTTCTTTCAGTCTCCTAACAACAATATGTATATCAGTCACATCTCTTAATTTCAATTTTAGAGCCCTTTGTGCATTTATGAGAGTAATCCCTACAAAAAATTATTTTGGGAAAAAATGTGTTTGGGCTTGGCTGCGAAACCTGTGCAACCCTATCTAATGAATGTTTATTTAGTGGGGCCTGTTCCCAAGTAAATATACATAGGATTGTAGCCTTCTTCAAATTATGGTACAAAGAAGCAGAAACTCAGTCAATTTAAGAGGACATTTAATCCACCCTCACATCCCCCCAGTATGTGAGAGATTTCTCTGGGGTTTTTTCCCTTTTTAAAAGTTACAAGCTATGAACAGGCTTTATAGGCTTTATACGGAGCAGTCTATTTCTAGTGTTCCTATGTTTCCACATTTTCCTGTATTTCAGAGAAGGCAGAAGTTCTTGCCATCCCCAAGTCCTTCAGTTGACTGGGAGAATCATTAAGGGACTCTTTTAGCTATGGTTGCCCTGAATTGTGGGAAGGCTTTTAGGGATCAGAGATAAGTGACTTCTTTTGTTAATCTTATACACCCTTTGTTGAAAAATCCAATTGGCTGTTGGAAGGATTATTCAGATAAGAGAAAGCTGGTAGAATTGGTCTCATGAATCATATGCTTATTACATTCCATAGCAGAGACACACCTTCCAGTAGAGGTGTGTGAAATACTTACAAGAAGACTTAGAAGTACATGAAATAATGTATTGATGCAGTCTTTAAAATTTGTAGTCCATATTCCATTTGAGATCTCCCCTCATTTTTATTTCATTTCTAAACTGCTAAATAACCACATTAAACCAGCAACAGTAACATTGGCCATTTTGATTTGAAATATGACTAGGTTTTGAGGCAAATATAGGCTTGTATCTTAGCAATATCAGGTGGATGATTTGAGAGATACAGTTCCTTCAAGCGCAAAAACTGATAAGGCAACACAAAATCTGTCATTATGTTAATTAAGTTGAAGATTAATTTGCAAAACACACCCTATAGAGTTAATGCAACTCAATTTCAGCTTGGTAATTGCCTCATGTTGAAAGCAAAAGTTGTTGAACCCTCTTAGGAAACATTCCAGCTCTTGCAGTTGTGCCATAAATGGATGGCATTCTTCAGCCTGAACACCAAAACCTCTGTGGCTAACTGGTTTATCTTGCATTAGATTCAGGAGGACTGTCTCCCGGTTAGTAGATGTCTAATAGATTGGAGTTTCTAAGTGTTATGATCTAGTAGTTGATATAATAGCTACTATCATGGACAAGCCATTTCAGAGGTCTGGGGAA
This sequence comes from Lepidodactylus listeri, assembly GCA_029233225.1. NCBI lineage: Eukaryota > Metazoa > Chordata > Lepidosauria > Squamata > Gekkonidae > Lepidodactylus > Lepidodactylus listeri. The sequence goes on from JARCFY010000005.1 coordinate 72,834,047, forward strand.
TCTCTGGTCACTTTCAGCTTTTGAGGCCCCTATCTCTAATAAAAATTAAAGTAAAATGTTCGTAAAAACAAATTGCAAAACTTTTAAAATGCTAAAAAAAATTAACAGGTGTCTGCATTTGAGACTGGGGCTCAGGCCAAATTGCCTTCCTGCCCCTGCCATTCGCTCTGATCATGGATTTCCTGGGTTAGTTTGCTGTAAACATCTTTGAATGGTTAGATTTTTATTGTGTTGCTGAACATCCCACACAATAAGAAACACATGCATGGTTAATAGCTCAACCAGTCTACTTTTGAAAAGGGTTTGGGGGTTTTTTGGCCAGTTTTCATGGGATTGAAAAAGTTTTGATGAGTAAAAAAAAGTTATTTGATTCTTGGGCTTATTTATTTAAAGATACAATACTTACCTCCCTAGTGCCAAAACCTGAAAGGTGCTTCCTGCTAGATATTTTCTGCATATTGTAAGCATTAGTAATAATATTACTTTCAATTTATGTGGATAGGATCATTTTTGGAATTGCTTTCAGTGGTTAATGGGAAGATACTCAATCTTCACACAATCTTCACACATCATTCTGTCTTTTTGCAGTGTGCATGAAAATATTCAACTGGATATACTGCATGTATGGAGAGAGCTTGATATAATCTTGTTGATGGCGTGTTCACATTGAGGTGGCTTATGAAAGTGTTAAGTATGCATGAATTAAAACACTGGAATAGCTAGGATGTACAGTAGTCTGTTTCTTGATTGTGTTGTTCTCCCTGTATGCTTTGCATGTGTTCAGTTAGATCTTCAGTCACCTGTGACTCTTAGTTTTGTGGTAGTCACCATGGATGTCTCCCAAAGACATCACCAAGTAGAGATGTTACCATGGAGGCTCCCAAAAGGTCTTCCTTCTTTTCCCCTCCATATCCATACATTCATGGACATAGATGGATGTCTACAAGTGGCCCTTAAATTGAGTGGGAGGTCCTGCATTTAGTCCATATGTACGTTGGGCCTGGGAGGATGCATCATTTGTATCAAGGTGAGAGAGAGAGAGGGATAGATGGAGATAGGGAGAAGCATGTCTGCCCCTACAGGAGTCCTTTTGGGATCTTATGTGTGCAGGTGCTACTAACTTCCTGTCATGTCATTGATGTCTGTTTGCTTACTAAATTAGCTGCTTTTACTTTTTAATTGCTTTGATTATCCATAGCAACAGACATGAATATGTAGAAATTACCAAGGCTTTTGCTGAATATATTTTTGAAAAGTCTGACTTTTCATAACGGATTGCAATACTGATAGGACAATATTCCTTTTGTCTATAATATACTCATGCTATAGTGATAGATCTTCACTGCAGTGCTGCCAGCTGAATCATTCTGCACAGCAGCTTTAAAAACCAAGATGTACAATTCTTTGTGTCTACTAAGGTGCATTTTTCTTCTTTGTATTTGAAGTGATATTTAAAACAATAGTATAAAGTTTGTGTTCAGTACCATCTTTAACACCAGCAAAGTTTAATTCTGGGTATAAGCTTTCGTGTGTGCATGCACACAAGAGTTTATACCCAGAATTAAACTTTGTTGGTCTTACCAATATGGCTACCCACCTGAATCTTAAAACAATAGCATGAACTTTGAGATTTTTATTCAGTCAAACTCACTGCTTCATCTGCATAGATCACCTGATTCTTGTTAATTTCTCCTGATCTCTGTTGGTAGCATGCCATGGCCTTGCCTTAAACAAGTGTACACAAACGTTTGTGTCGCTTTCAGCTGTATGATTCCATGATACATTTTGCAAGAGGCATTTCTTAAAATTTGCAATGGTTGCAGGAACATCACTATATTGCCTGTAGCCACTGTGCTTCTACATTATAAGTAATAATTCTAGATTATTAGTAATAATACAAGATTGGAACTCATGTATCCATATTGCAGCAGATCCCAATGATAGCCCTACATCATATGCAAATAGGGCAAGGCCATAACTCAGGGGAAGATCACATGCTTTTGCATGCAGAAGGTTCCCAGGTTCAAACCTTTGCATGTTAAATGATCTCAAGCAGGAAGTGTTCAGAAAGAACTTCTTACCTGATACCCTGGAAAACCACTGTTAGAATAGACAATACTGAGTCAGATTCATGTGTTCAAATGTTGCAAAGTATGTTCAGATGATAGCAGGAGTTTTTAAATTTCGGTTGACCTTGGTAGTCAGCAGTAATTTGTGGCCACCAGTGAAACTGTGGCCGAGAACAGACTGTTGTTCTGCCGCGCTACAGGAGCGTGGCAGAACAAGCCAGGGCGAACTGCCCCACAGCGCGGCGTTAAGATGCTGCCGCAAGGAAGCCGCCCACAGCGTCCACACTGCAGGCGGCTCCCGGCGGTGGCAGCAGAACCCTGTGTGGCTCCGCCTGCGCGCACGTTCACACCCGCCGGAAGCAGGTGGAACGCGCGCGCAGCTGCCGGGACACCACTTGGAAGTGGTGCCCGGCTGCTGCAGGAGGAGCCTGCCGCCGGACGAGGTAAGTCCGAGGCGCCTCCGCGGGGCATATACAAGCAGAAACCTTTTAAAGCGGAGGCAGAGCGGGCCAGACTGCCAATCTGTCCTCAGCCTGTGTGGTTACCTTTCCAGTCTCACATGGAGCAGGAGGGGGATCATAACATGCCACGTTTACTTATTTTACTTCGTTTAGACTTTGCCATTTTCCTAATGAGGTCTTTTTGCTTCAGAGATTCTCCAAGCACCTCCAGAACACAGAACACAATCCTCCATCTCTATGCAGTTCCCAGCACAGGAAGATGGTTGGGGCTTGCTTACATTACACTGTACTTTGGAGGAGCTCAAAGTGCCTCTGAAGATCAGTGAAAAGAGTGCCCCCAGCCCAGCTCCCTGAGCTTGAAGCTGCGGAGGAGAGGCAGACAATTTTCCCCGAGGCATGCTGTGGTTCAGAAGCATTCAACAAGCACTTTGCAAATGCCTCACCACTGTGGGAACGATTCTCTGTCCTCTCCCCGTCCTCTCCCCATTCTATGCTTGGGAGGAGAGCATAGACTTATACTCAGCAGAAAAGTGATAGATGATTGCAATAGAGAGCAGACGTGGATTTGGATATTAATATAGATGTTCCACTCTTTCCCCAGGACCATTCAGAAACAATGACATGTCATTGGTAAGGTATTTTGAAGAACCCTTTTCAGGCATGTCAGTATCTGCTGAAGTCCTTGTTCCCCCTTTGCACTGTAAGATTCCTATTACAAAATTTAAAAATTTAACCTGAGCTGGTGACCAGTCCAGTCAGCATTCAGAGTAGCATTTTCATGTTGTTGTTTGATACAAATTAAATAGAGTATTTTCATGTTTCCAAAAAAGAAAGTCATGCATCTTTGTAGTACTATTACCTGTGGTTATATTTTATATTTTAAGCTCACCATTCAAATAGTGCAATATAACTGTATAGCCACTCTGCTTTAATATACAGAGTTATGTTCCATACAACAAGAGCAAAGATGTTTATGGCCAGCTGTCTTCATTTAGTTGTATGCAGTAGTTATACACCATTAAAAGCTCAAGATACTAAGACTGCAGTTTCGTTAACCATGGCTTTGGCTGTTTGTGCTGACAGACTAAGTGTGGTGCTTATGTAAATACAAGCAGAAACCTGCAAGGACATACTTACGGGAGGCATTCCCCCCTACTCCACTATTTCCTCTTTCCTTTTCCTAAAAGCCCCCATAGCCTTTCCCATTTTCCTGCTTCCTTCTCACCTTCCCACTCTACAATGAACCTATCTGCCTCTTTTTCTGCCTCTTTTTCTTCAGCTCCACACCGCACTGCCCCCCGCCATAGCAGCCTTTACTTAGGAAATCTGTGGCCCAGTTGTATGATGCTGGTCACTCGGCCAGGCCCACATACATGGTAGGGAACCTTCAAGGAGTTCTGGGCAGGTGCTTCACTTTCCCCTGTATTCCCTTCCCAGCATTATTTCCTCTTTCCCTTCTCCTATCAACCCTCATATCCTGTCTCCTTTCCCTGCCTCATTCTCACTTTCTGAGCCACTCACCAACCTACTTTTTATTTGCTTCCTATCTTTACCTCACTTATACTACACCTTTCTCCAGAGTGGGAACCAAATCAGCTTATATTATTCTCCTCTTCTCCTGTTTACCCTCGCAAAAACCATGTGAGATAGGTTAGGCTAGAAGTATGTAAGTGGCCCAAAATCACTCAGTAAACTTACACAGTAAGATGGAGATTTGCTCTTAGGTCTCCCTGACCCTACTCTAAAGCTTTAATCACTGCACCACACTGGATTTTATATGGTGGCTTCTGTTGAACAGTAGCAAGCAGCCAGGCCTAGGTGAGTCATTCAAAACAGGTGGTATTAAGTTCTCAGTAGTTGTTGCCAGGCCTGGCTCTGATGAGTCCTCCCTCAAAGGCCAAAACAGGTCTGGAAAAAACCCTGGCCCTCACTTTGACTTTTACTCCCAGAAGCCAAGCCTGGAATGCTGTGGTTGCCTAGAAGCAGCCACTGAAGGAATCTCTTAAAATTACACATACTGGTCTTAATAATTTTTAGATTTTTAAACCCCCTCAATTTTTAGATTTTATTTTTTCTGCAAACCTGATTTTTTTTTCAGGTTTGTTGAAAGATCTGTCTTGTCTGTTCACAGCTCCAGTCACCAGATTTAAGTATCCTCAGATTTGTCCAACTTTGCTATTAGAATATATAAGTGTGGGCCTACAGGACTTGCAGGGGGGATCCCGTCTTTCCTCCCACATTCTTGCCAGGCCTTCCAGGGCTCCTGGGCTCTGCCATAGCCACTGCTGGGCCCTCTGCAGCTCCTGGGCTCCACTGGAATCAAGCAATGAGGTAGATGTATTCTCTGCCCTTGTTCAGGCATGATCTTTTATTGGGGGGGGGGGTTAAACCCCCCAATGTATTTTTTAAAGATTTCAGATTTTTCTGCAAATCTGGGGTGGGTCCCCTGAGACTGTAGGGAAATCTAGTTTTACTGTGGCCCCTATCCCCAGATTTAGATATCCACAGATGGGGGTCACACATCGCTATTTAGATAAAACTTTTTCAATCCCTGGTACAGCTGTACTGATATATCAAAGGGTTGTTTGTTTGTTTTTTTAAATAATGAATTGGGAACTAAATTCGGTTGCTCTCGTGCTATCTTTGCTTTTGGGATGCTGAGTTTAAATTGTAGATAGCATGACATAGTACAAAACGGGGGCTGTATGGAGGTAATAAATAGCAATTATTCTGTAGATCTTGCTTGTAAGTAGTTGATCTAATGATTAATTTCATCCAATCACTTTTATTCACTTCACTCTAATTATGCAAAAAGAATCCATTGCATTCTAGGACTCTCCAAAGCAGTTTATTTGCAAATTAGTTGCCACTATTCATAGTGGGTGATTTGTTATTTAAATTGTAAATTTATTGTCTCTGTTCTCCTCTTAACATAGCTGAAACTCCCTCTTTTTAGAAGGGCTCTATATTGCTCTCTCTTATTGAAGACAAAACATTTGTTTGCATGCAAATTCAGGGTATTCAGAGGAAGACAGGATCCCTAGCCCATCTATCCAGTGAATAATTAAGGTATATTATTCTTGAATGTCTTGGGTATGGGTGGGAATTGTATGTGTGTTGATAAAGTTCTTTCATAGTTGGTATTGTTATAATGCTGTGTCTGGGTCCAGATTTGTATTAAAGTATAAGCAAAAGAGCTAAAAGGCCAATGAATGCTGCAGTTTTACAACAATGGTCAGAATCTAAAAAGGAGATAAGCACACTTAAGCCCATTGAAATCAGTGGCCCTCACCATACTTAACTCTTTTTGACTGCAGCTTCTGTGTTTGCTTCATATACCTCTAAACACTTTAGCAGAAAACAAAATTATAAGTTGTCATTTATAAAGCAGAGTATTTCTTAAAAGTCATCTGATTAGTTTTCATATTAGCTCTGTAAAGTAGTATCTTTCTAATCCAGTACTTTCCACAAGAGGTTTTTCCCCCCACCCCCTGTGTAGCTTATCCTAGTTTGCATTGGAGTATTTCTCTCAGAATGAGGAGTTAATGTTTTCTAGAAAGTAAGGAAATGTAGAGGACAGTGTACAGGATTTTAGTTATGAATTACAAAACTATGTACTTCATTTTTTCGGGATGTTCAGAGCCATTTTAGTGCTTATGTTGGTTCAGCATTCCAATACCACTGGGGATGTATGAGCCTATTAGGGCTACATCCCTAATTCTTAATGCTTAATATATAAACTACAAATGGGCCCAACCATTTTACACCCTCTAAAGATAACTGAACTACACTTCCCAAGATTCTTTGTGTGAAGATGTGGCAGTTAAGTTGGTATAAAATCACTTTAAGTTTTTAGTGTTGATCAGCCTTTTAGATAAATCTACAGAAATTGCCAGCCAACATATATTTTTACTGGACTGCCAACTATGTCACTTTCAGAACCCAAAGGAACTTAACTTTCTTCCAATTTACAAAGCTTCCCTGTTGGATCCCCTTGTGACAATTCTGAGAGAATCCATGATTTAAAACAGGTTTATGTTTTTTTGTGCAGATGAAGTGTGAAACTATGTATGTATTATTTATTTTACATTTTGTGGGTGTGTTTTGTGGAGTTGATCTATGCCTTTCCGCAATGGAAAAACTGAACAGAAGTATAGAATCATAGAAGTGGAAGGCACCTTCAAGGTCATCTAGTCCAAGCACCTGCACAATGCAGGAAATTCACAAATACCCCGCCCACCCACACAGTGACCTTTGTCCCAGAAGATGACAAAAACACTCCAGGATTGCCAGCCAAATTGGCCTGGATAAAAATTGCTTCCTAACTGCAAAGTTGTGATCAGCATTTCCCTGGGCATGTAAGGAAAGGCCACAAGAACTAAGCAGTGATACAACCCTTCCTCCCTCTCATGATATGCCTAGGTTCACTGAATCAGCATTGCTGTCAAATGGCCATCTAGCCTCTGTTTGAAAACCTCCAAAGAAGGAGAACTAAGCAGTGATACAACCCTTCCTCCCTCTCATGATCTGCCTAGGGTCACTGAATCAGCATTGCTGTCAAATGGCCATCTAGCCTCTGTTTGAAAACCTCCAAAGAAGGAGAGCCCACTACCTCCCAAGGAAGCCTGTTCTACTGAGGAACCACTCTGTCAGGAAGTTCTTTTGATTTAATTTCAACCACTGGTTCTGGTCCGACCTTCTGGGGCAACAGAAAACAATTCCGTACCATCCTCTATACGATAGCCCTTCAAGTACTTGAGGATGGTTATCATATCACCACTCAGTCGTCTCCTCTCCAGGCTGAACATATCCAGATCCGTCAACTTTTCCTCTTAGGACTTAGTCTCTAGACCCCTCACCATCTTCGTTTCCCTCCTCTGGACACATTCCAACTTGTCTATATACTTCTTAAGTTGTGGTGCTCCAAACTGAACACAATACTCTAGGAGAAGTCTAACCAGAGCAGAGTAAAGCTATAGCATCACTTCGTGTGATCTGGACTCTGTACTTCTGTTGATACAGCCCAAGATCACATTTGCCCTTTTACCTACCACACCACACTGCTGACTCATGTTCAGTGTATGGTCCACTAAGGGTGCGGTCACATGGTTGTTTTGATTGGGATTTGCCGCTGTTCCCTCGTGGAATTAAATTTGCTGATCAGACAGGCCAATCTGCCACCTGCGCTGAAGCAGGCTCACTCCCACAATGCTCCCGGGTCCCTAGCGCGTTTTCCGACCCCAGGAAAATCAAGTACTTTTTGAGTACTTGCGCTTTAAATCCGTGATTTCACTTGTCTGGACAGCCCTCTCTCGCAATGATTGCGATTAGGGCCATCTGATCCTTCTTCTGCGCAATGAGGTTTCTTTTTCCTCCAAACATTTTTGAGCGCATGAGCAGTTCAACACTCAAGCACACGGAGGGGCTGGGTGAAGGGGGAAACCATTTCCGAGGTGACCCCCCTTCCCCCATTTCTTTTAAAGAGCTTCTGCAATGCTCTTTCTCGCACACCCGCTGGCTCCTTTTCGCCGAAGGTTCACAAGTTCTCTAATGCCCGGGGGTCTGCTTCGTTGTTGGGGAGCAGCGTTTCCCTGAGTGCCTCCATTAATTCTCAGTTGACACTGGCGCGGAGTGGGGTTGCTGGCCCCCTTTGCTCTCTTGCTCCCTCCTTCCTTTTCCCTCTTGGCAGCAGGAGATGGCGGGGTAAATTGCTGGGGCAGGCACACACTCTCTGCCGCTCAGGGCTCTCTTCCGTGGGTGGGCAAGGGATGGGGGGGAGAGGAGGAATAACAGAAATGATGGAAGTTAAAAGGCTTTTATGATCAGCTTGCTTTGCTCTCAGCCCCACACCTCTCAGCCTGAACCCGCTGCCCGCCCCCCGCACATGGTCCCATCCACAGGGAAACACCTGGGGGAGGGGAGAGAGGAAAGAGTGGCTGGCTCTGCTGGGGGGGGGGGGGAGAAAAGGCACACATGTGCCACCTCTCCCTCCCCCGGGTTTCTGTTGTGTCTGCAGCACTGAAGGACAGGAAAGTCTGGGCAAGTTTGTGTCCCTTCCACAGTTTTGTGGAATTAAAAAGAAAATCGCACGCCAGGCTGCCCAAATTGCAGTACGGCTATCTAGACATGGCTTTACTCTGGGTGGAGGCAGTATGCGAGCTCTGCACTGAGCTGAGTCTGTGCTTGCGGGGAGCTCGCAGATGAAGAAGTCTGGTCAATTTCCACATGCAGCTTGGGTGCATTAGGAAAGCTCCAGGTGTGGCCAGGGGAAGGAAGGGTCGGGCAAGTCCTGTGGGGACAGATTTGGCCATGCACATGTTCGCATGCACAAAGCAATTTAAAAAAATCTCACACAGCGCAGCTATCTGGATGCTGCTAGAGGCTATTCCCATGATGGTTGCAGTTCGGGGGGGATGTGTGGTCATCCCCAACCCGGAAAAACAAACCCCAATTGTAGCTATAGTGGGACCTATATCGCAGTTTCCTTGCCATGTGACCACAGCCTAAGACCCTTAGATCCTTTTTGCACATACCACATACTAGTTATAAGTTAAATGAATAATTAACTGTCCTTGCAAATAGTGGGGAGAATGCTGTTCTGAGTGTAACAGTGCAGCAGAAGCACAGATTAGGGGTGGGCATGAACCAGGAACCAGGTTCATCCCAGTTTGTGGTTCATGAGGTCATATGAACCACAAACCTTCATGAGCTTCCTGGTTTACCAAACTGGTTCACTCTATGAGATCTGAGATCTTCCCTCCCTCCTTTTTGCTAGGAGTGGCTCTCTGAGGCCAGCAGAATGGAAGAGGGGGGAGATCTGAGATCTTTCCTCCCTCATTTCTGCTGGTGGCAGCTCCTGGAGGCCAGCAGAATGGAAAGGGGAGGGGGGAGAGCTTGCAAAAGCTTTTAAAGAGAATGTTCTTTTAAAATGGCTTTTGCAAGCTGTGCCATATATGAGTGAAGTCCAAGCGGCGAGTTCATGCAGAAGTGGGTGAACTCACTGCTTGGACTTCACTCGCACATGAACCACTGACAGGGACTGCACGAACCTTGGTGAAAAACATGGAGATTCGTTGAAGGTTCATTGCAGATGGAATCACATGACCCTCAGCTCACAAACCACGAACCAGGTGATTTCATCACAAAATTAGGTTCATGAGCTGTTTTGTGTCCATCCCTGGTGCAGATACACAGTAAGCGTAGCTAAAGCTTACCATGAAGGCTATTGCAGAGCACTGGTGTATGCTGATGACATCACTTGTGTGTGTTGAAGCCTCATAATGCTCTCTTGACAGTGTGGGTATTGATCCGCACCATATAGGGAGCCTGTGGGGGAAACCCATAGAACATCCCATTCTTTAGAATACTGTAGTGAGATCTCTCTGTCTGGACTCTGTTTCTGGACCCTTAAATCTGACTATTTTCTTGGAATTCCAGTTTTTCTGTAATATATTAAAATTAAATGAACACTTCTACATTGACACACATTTCAACAGTTGTATTTTATAACCGTGTTCTTCAAGACTGAAATTCAGAGGGAAACACGAACAGGTAACAATGTTTCCCTTTTTATAGACAGTTCCTGAGCAGCCATTTTCTGTACCAGGGTATTATGGGGAAAGAGAATGTGTTGTTTTGAAACTTTTCATTCTGATACTGTCACTAAATGAAGGGTGGGTAATTTCTGTTTTAATACTCAATAGAGAATATAGGATTCTTCTAAGTATGAGATTTCTTGCTGTAGATGGTTCTTTGTATGTACTCTGTTGGTGTCCAATATCCCTTCTTTTAATAGAGGTAATATTTCTATACCTACAGACTCAATGCACAAATGAAGTTGTTGTTCCTTCCATATTGACTGTGTTCATTAGGACTGTCTTGTCTTCAAGAAATCACTGGGTTGGTGGTAACAGGAAGAAGTCATTACTATGCTAAATTCATTTGTAGTGTCATCCTTGTAGGGTTATCAATATATCTCATTCTCAATATGGCCCAACCTGTGAATATTTAAATCTGGAGACAGGGGCCATAAACAGACAAGACAGATCTTTCTACAAATGTAAGAAAACCCCCAGGTTTGCAGAAAAATCTTGAATTTAAAAAGTTGGGGATTTAACCCCCCACCCCAACAAAAACAGCATTAAGAAATGAATGCCCTCTGCTGTGGCCACTGTGGGGATTTCCAGACTACCGCAACAAAATTGTCATCCTTCAAGCCTTGGTTTCTGTCAGTAAAAGGTAGAGGGAGGAGGCAGGGCTCTTTACAGGGCTGTTTTTCCCTTGAGGGAGGACTCACCAGGGCTAGGCCTGGCAGCAAACACTGGCAGGCTCAGTTGCTTGCTGTTATTCAACAACAACCACCTAATGAAAGCCCGTGTGGTGTAGTGGTTAGAATTTCACAATAGGAACTGCGAGACTCAGGTTTGAATCCTCACTCTGCTGGAGAAGACTGCTGGGTGATCTTGGGCCAGTTACATATTCTCAGTCTAACCTGCCTCACAGAGTTGTAAGGATATAATGGAAAAGAAAAGAATGATATAGGCCGCTTTGGTCCCCAGTGGAAGAAAGGTCGGGAAGATGATGATGATGATTTCTGTTTGTTAATTGCCCTATCCCAAAGGTAGGTTGGCTGATGGTACAGAAGGAGAGAAGGAAGCAGGGAAGGGAGAGAATGTGGGAGCCCCCAGGAGGAGCGAAAGACGAAATAGTGCGAGAGGGGATACGGGAAGGGGGAAATGAGATATCCATTGCAAAACCTTGTGAGTCCCCCACTTATACCATTCTAAATGCAATGTCATTGTTGGTCATTTTTGAAGACTGATTATTTTATTGGCGGGTAGAGCATATTACGATACATATTACTGAGAAATATAATGCCTTGGGTAGTTGCTTATGAATAGGCAGCATTGTTCTCTTGGACCATGTTTGCTAAGGCTTGATGCCCATGCAGGCAAACCAACATGATGTAGATACAAAACATGATAATACTTTTATTATTGATTTGCTTTCACTTTGTAACTTGTCACAGTGCTTCTTCTCTCTGTAATCTGTGGTAAAAAAGAAAGGGGAGGGGAGATACATAGAAATAGTAGAACAATATATTTTAATAAAAATACTTCATAGCAATGTGTGTGAAGTTTTTTGTTTTTTTTAATACTGTTCACAAAAAAGAAGCTTTCATAAGTGCACATTCTAAAGAACAAAGTTTGAGTCCAGTGGCACCTTTAAGACCAAAAGAATTTTATTCAAGGTATAAGCTTTCATGTGCATGCACACTTCTTCAGATACAATGAAATAGAAGTTACCAGTCCATACATATATGTTGAGGGTGAGCAGTAAATTAGCATTGGAATGTATTCCAGACTGAAATGTATTTCTCTGGTCTGGGGACAGGGGAGATGGGCTACACAACCCATCGTCCCACTTCAAAGAAGATGATGTAAGGTCTCCTCCATGCTTGAAAGGAGACGGATGGAGAGCAGTGGCAGGGTCTCAGTTAATTACTCTCAGCATCCCACAATTAAGGATACAACTGCCCATCCACCTTCAATTCTGAATTTCCTTCCCTATGTTCCTCAGAAATTAAACCCAAACATACGGTAACAATATAAACTAACCTTGTTATTCCTGTTTGGTCCTTGAATCTGTTAAACATCTTCATTAAGTCGTATGCTAATTTACTGCTCACCTTCTACCTATATGTATGGACTGGTAACTTCCATTTCATTGTATCTGAAGAAGTGTGCGTGCACATGAAAGCTTATACCTTGACTAAACCTCTGCTGGTCTTGAAGGCACCACTGGACTCAAACTTTGTTCTGCTGCTTCTGGACAACATAGCTATTCACCTGAATGCATGTTCTAAAGAGAATGATAGGTCTGCAGTTTTTAGTCCCAATAATTTTGGTTTCTTTTGAATTGTTGGGTGACAGATCTATGCCTAGAAGTAGAAGCAGAAATAACTAGGACAACTTGGGTCTGTTAGTCCACTCATCAGACATGACAAATGCATTTTGCCATTGGTTTGCTGCGTAGGGCTGAATAGGGTGTGTTGCACTTGTGAGTATGTGGTGGAGAAATGTTTGTTCAATTCAGATTGCTGTGCTGCAGTTTACTGCTTCACCCTGTCATTATTTTATTTTATTTATTTCCAAGCTAATGTTTAACGAGGCTGCACCTAGTTGTTTTATAAGTAGCCTTAGGAATTCATTGTGTAAAAGCACTCTGCAATGGCTTTATGGATGAGACTATGGCTTGCCTTGCGGAGGTAGAGACGAAATTTGGCTTTTTGTTCAGACTGGCAAATAAGCCACAGATGCTGAAGCCTTGGTGACAGTCAGTGGCTACTCTTACAATTGGAGAACTAGTTATACGGATGAAAAAGCTTCTTGTTCTACCCCCTTCCCATTTTACAATCTTCATATATAATAGATACTGGTACAGTTTGGGATCTGTGAAGCTCAAAGCAGTTCACCAGTGATGTATGTAGTCTCCCAGATGCTAGTTTACCAGGTGCCAGTAGCCCCCTTTCTTTATTTCTGCAGCCTCAGCTAGGGAACTTGAAAACATGGTTCTTGAATCTCTATTGAACTGTGTTTGGCTTGATAGGTCATGTTGTATAGGCATAATTTAAAAGGAAATGTTAAATCAGTGATTCGTAGAGTCATTTCAATTGTTTTCCTATAGAGAGATAATTTCTGTGAATGAAATAGCATGTACACCAAGTCTGAAATGTTATTGTGTGGCAGATGTACAGATCAACACTAATCCAAAAAAGCCTACCTGGGAGAGAGTGCCGGACAGAGAAGGAATCCTCCTCTTTGGTGCATTCTGCTTTCTCTTTCTGGCTTTCCATGGAAGTTGGGAAGACAGGGAGAGTCAGAGTTCCACTAAGAATGCATGGAAGAAGGAAGGTCCATGCTGTGCTGGGGAAAAGGTGGAGGTTGAAATTTAGATCCATGAGGGGAGAGAAACAACCTGGATAAGCAAGAAGATCAAGACTAGGCTTCACTGGAGATGACAAAATCTCCCTCAGTTTATTCTGTTCTTCTCACCTGACTTGAAGTCATGGAGACTGTGTGGGAACAGAGATCTGGACTGAGTGGGGTGCGGTAGGGTGACAAACCTGCTTTCAGAATAACTTCAGCCGCCTGGGTTCCAAATTCAAGTTGTAAGTGCTCAGGGATAAGCAGATTTTTGTAATCTCCAAGAAGACTTTTTTAGTTGGTGTGTGCGTGATGCAAGTGCAGGGAAAGGCTTCAGCATTTTCCAACCATTCTAGCTATATACTGCCTCCTGTATGTGACATTTTACACCCCACATCCTTTACAACACATTGGAATGTGCTGTTGTTCAGATTGGCAGATGAGCTGCAGATCACTGATCACTTGATGACTGTCAGTTAGACATACAATATTTTTCTAAATATAGAAATTTGATAATCTGACATCAATTGATATGAGAGCCATGGAGATCAGTCTACAAGAGCTGATTTGCCTGTGCAGTTAGCACTTGATGTTTCAAGGCAACAAGATTTGAACACATGTGAACAGGCTGCAACTTAGAGCTCTTCTCTGCAGGTGTTGTTAAAAAACTTGTATGAGTTTGTTATACTATTTATTTATTTAAAATATTTGTATCCCACTCTTCTTCCCCCCAGATACCAAAAGCAGCTCACAACAAAAAGTATGATATAAATAATCCAACAAAAAACAAAATAACAATCTGGGGTGTTTCAGGATCCTGTAGCTGGCTCCTCCAAAGACACTGGCTATGAGTCATGAACTAGGGCCACCTTTTAATATATTTGCCTTTTCTTGTTTTCTGGTTCACTTTTAGACGTGGCCTGTTTTGCCATAATGATAACAATGCTAAATTTGTTGATAGTTTTCATGTACACTTCTCCATTGAAAGCTTCCCCCAAACCATAATTTGGATATCCCCTTGCTCCACATATGAATTTGAAACATTCTTTTCAGATTTTTCTTTTTTATTTGTTCTCTTTCTGGTGGTGCGGGGAGCTTTAGTCCCTTAGGCCAGTCTGGGAAAAACTGAAGCAGGTGTAAAAACTGGAATGTAAGTAAGTTTAGAATCATTGTGGGATGGAGACATAACTTGGTATACATGGAGTCTGTAGCAAGGGCAGGTGCTGTAGACCAGCTGCAGTATCTTAAAGTGACCACTCCCGTCAAGCATTGCCAACATTATTATGGCCCCAGAACCAAGATGTAGACTTGGTATAGTTGTTTGTGTTCCCAGTTCAGCCCTGATAACTTCAGTTAGTATGCCTTAGTTAAATAGAACGAAGCATAGTGTAACCTTAGTAGCACCAAGTAATTGTTATAAATGTGTATTATTTTATGAATAGTGCAGATTGGTAGAAGAGAGGGTTGCATTTCCTGTTTGTTAGCTGCTAACTCCCCCCTCCCCCCAGCATTTGGCTGTGTAAATGCCAGAAGTTGTTACGATACTCCTGGTTATATCCATCTCTTTCTAACGTGATAAGATCTGGAACTGTTATCCTTTCAGTTGCAAAGTATTTGTTTCCTGTGTGAATAAAAAAATCTGTTGAATTCAGAATATCCAGCTCTGCACATTTTCTTTCTTACCCCAGGCTTCTAAGGCATTCTCAAGCAATAGCTGTAAGAGTGAGACCGAAACTCATCTTAGTTTTGAGCAGGGGTCCTTTCATAAAAAAAGGGGTGCAGGAGCTCATTAGCATAACTTATTTGCATATGCCACCCACCCTGACCTCACTGGAAGTGTCAGAAAGCCACACACCCCTGATGTCACCAGAAGTGTGTCAGAAGGCAATACCCACTGCTCAGGCTCCACCCCAAAAATCTCCAAGGTATTCCCCAACTTAGAGCTGGCAAGCCTATCTGATGGCACAGAAAGAAAGAAAGAAAGAGAAAGAAAGAAAGGAGAGAGGGAGGGAGGGGGAAGGAAGGAAGGAAAAGAACAGGAAGGAAGGAAGGTAGGTAGGTGGGGGAGAGAGAGAGAAGAAAGAAAGAAAGAAAGAAAGAAAGAGAGGGAGGGAAGGGGGAAGGAAGAAAAAGAAAGGAAGGAAGGAAGGAGGGAGGAAGGGGAAAGAAGAAAGAAAGAAAGGAACAGTAAGGTAGGTAGGTAGGTGGCGGGGAGAGAGAGAGAAAAAAGGAAGGAAGGGGGGAGGGAGGGAGGGAGGGAGGGGGTAAGGAAGGAACAGGAAGGTAGGTAGGTGGGGGGAGAGAGAGAAGGAAGGAAGGAAGAGGCACTTCTCCCCCCACTGGGGCCGGTGTTTCCCTCCCCCTCTCGCTCTTGCTTGGGCCTGAGTGGCTTAACGCCACTCGAGCCCGACTTCTCCCTCTCTTGCACCCCCCTGGCCCAGGAATGGTGAGCGGGGGGGATGGGGGCTTGTCCCCGGGGCTGGTGGCCTGCCGCGGCCCCGGGAATGGTGAGTGGGGGAGGGATGGGGGCTTCTTCCTGGGGCCAGCAGCCTGCCGCGGCCCCAGGAACAGTGAGCAGGGAAGGGTTGGGGGCTTCTTCCCGGGGCTGGCAGCCTGCCGCTGCCCGGGAACGGTGAGTGGGGGGAGGGATGGGGGCTTCTCCCCAGGGGGAAATTGGGCCTGGGAGACGTAGCGGGGAGGGGAAGGCAGCCTCCAAAGTCTCCCAGGCCCAGCCGGTGCCAGACCTGGAGAATGCAGCAGGGGCCCTGCTGGGGGGGGGCTTCATCATGTGCCCGCCCCCCAGCTCTTCACTGGCGGAGTGGCACTCCGCTGTGCTCCGACTCCAACGGACCCCTGGTTTTGAGAGTGTTTGTGTCCCAAATTTCCTTATCAGCTCAGTTTTCTCCTGATCTGTAGCTCTTTTTATAATGTTTTGTTCTCGCTTGTGGTAAGTGAATTGAGGTGTGTGTGTGTGAATCCTGTGGAATTGTTTCTGGCATTGATTATCATGCTAAAAAAGATTATTTATTTATTTATTTTAAAAATATATTTATATGCCTGCCTTTCTCCTGAGCGTCTCAGGGTGTAGGATCTTAGAATGCTTGTTTTTGGTTTGGTTTTTGGATGAAATGATCGGTGACTGAACAAATGAACACCAACAACATTACCAATCAGCTGACAAATGGTACTTTATTTTACAGCTTCCTATGAGTTAGTAAAAATTTGTCTTTTTAATTTTGGCAACAACTAAAAGGCTCTTTACCTTTCACTCCCTTTACATAATAGATTTCCCACAAGCAATGTTGACTCATGCAGAAATAGACAAAGTCTCCGATCATCACAATGGCCTTGACAGCATCCTGATCTTGTAAAAGTTTTTATGATGTCTGTCCGGCTTCAGGAGACTTTATTCTGTCATTATGTTAAAACTGCCACAAATCACTGATCCTATGTTTAATTTATTTGTATTGTAGTTTGCCGCCCCCTCCCCCCCAAATATATGAATGTGGAAAATCTGACAGGAATTTTTTTTTGGTAGAGTCATGGTGAAAAAGCAGGATTGGGAAAAAAATATCTGAGTAGTAGAATTTGAGCAGATACATTTGATTTACAATACTTGGGAACTATGATTGTGGAAATCCCCCCCACTCTTAGAAGGAAATTATGTGTTTCTTTAAAAAATAGAAAACTCTGAGATGTATTTGTATGATTAACCATTTTATGATTGTTTAGTCAGGCACCACTAAATGTTTCCTTAGAAAATAAACAAGGTATGTTGGCAAGAAAGGGAAAGAAGCAGCAAATGTTGGTTTAGCGTTAATCTGATTTTTTAACATTTGTTTTTATCATAAGGTACTTTGTGTTTCAGTAAAGACATGAATGCTAGCATGTGTTTAACTAACTAGAAGAAGGCATTGTACGTGAAGTTTATTAGTTTTCTTTTATAGTCCATTTCTTCTGCATGTTAGGCTGCCAGTTTTCTTTAGTTCAGTTTTTCAAATGTGTGTTGTGGTTGTGGGTTCAACAGAACCATGGGGTGTCTGTCCTGAGAAATGCTGCCGTCATATTTCCACAGACACGATTGGGACATACCACTGATTGATATATCTAGAAATCTGACTTGCTTTGACTTACTTAAGATCCAGAAATACAGCTTTTAATATAAATACTGGATTTATTTGAGATTTTGGTAGTTTAGTACTTACAATTTTCTTAAGGGAAGCATTGTGGTTTCTGACTAGAGTTTAATGACTTTTGGTTAGAGGTAGAAACCACTTACTTTTGTAATATGTGAATATTTGAATATGTTTTTTTGGTTAAATCCCAAATGGATAAGCCATGAAATTTAAACATTCTGCTGTATACCGGTCATGTTTGTACATTTGTGTAGTGGGAGAGTTCACTGCCTCACAGAAGTTATGGACCAATGTCCAGTCAACATTTTGAGTGAATCATGTGGCTGAATAAACAAGTTTGCAGCAAATGTTATTAATGTATCACATTCCTGGATTAACCTATCAGAGAGATTCATCTAGAATCCGAGGTCATGGGATCATACTTGAAGAAGATGCAGGTTTCCCATTTAAAACTAATGTTGTTGCTGACTTTCATTGGAGGAGGCCCTGAAGAGTTATAACATCCAGAAACCATTGTATATAATTAGGGTATGAAAGGAGTTTCTTCAGAAGGAAATAAATTTCAGTATTTGACACTTTAATGCTAGTGACAATAAATATATATGTGAAAGATATATGTCATGTAGCAGATTGCCAATGTCCCTTTTAGAGTCTTCTGTGAAGAGGCGAGACATTTTTGTGTCAATAGAGTTGAAGTTTTTTTCCTGTATTGTCTATGATTGAAAATGAAGAATTGTAAGCACAATTCATCTTAGCGAACAGAGAGCACCGGGTGTGAGTAATGCTGACTGAGGCCAGACATTGACATACGGGCCGTCATCAAACTAATTGTTGTTTGAATTACCTGTTATGATCCGATGACAAATCTCCTTCACTCCTGCCACTGGAGCAGAAAATGTAGCTTGAATTGTCGTGATGTTAGCAAGTGTAAACTGTACTTCAACAAGATGGATAAACCCAATTATGGGGCAGACCTGTAGAGAGAAAATCCATTTAAATCTCGTAATGTTAAGCAGAGCTGTGTTTAATTCATTTGGGCCAATTTGGGAATGATGTATGAGTCTTGGCGAACATTAGTCAAAGGAGGAAACAACATTGCAAAGAGATGCTCTATAAGCTTCAACCATCAGGGTGGCAGGCAAGTGCTGTGCCGTTTCAGTGGCTAACACTAATGACTTTGGAAAGCTAAAATGACAAAAAGATGTACTAACGGCTATTGTGAGAGCAGCACTGTGTAA
Source organism: Lepidodactylus listeri (assembly GCA_029233225.1). Taxonomy (NCBI): domain Eukaryota; kingdom Metazoa; phylum Chordata; class Lepidosauria; order Squamata; family Gekkonidae; genus Lepidodactylus; species Lepidodactylus listeri. The sequence continues at coordinate 72,852,876 of JARCFY010000005.1, forward strand.
ATGAACCAATCAGAGAAACACGGAGAAGAAATGGTGTGTGAATGTGAGCAGGCATTTGGAATCTTCTCCTTTGGCTTGCAACTATTGATCTTTTGAATAAAGACAGAAATGTTTATTTTTCCAGCTTTTTGTTGTGACTTCTTGCTATACTGCAGTAGGTTTAAGGGAGAAAGGCCAAACAGCATTTTTAAAATTTATCTAGATTCCTTAAATTGAAAGCCCCTCCTCCCCCGGAATTATGGCACAATCTGCAACTATGTCCTGCTGTTGCATTCTTGCTTCTGAGGTAGCATGAATATACTTAACAGGAACATTAATGCAGTAAAAGGGATGTTTTAGAGTGCCTTCTGACTCTTCTTATTAGTGTGCTAAAAACATTTTAAACATGTGCTGGAGCATTATATTGTGCAGTAGCAGATTCTGCATGCAGTTTTATTATGACAGCATTGTCCAGGGATTGAAGACAGCTCTGTTCTCTGCCTTGACAAGTGGACACACAGCGTAAATCCTGTTGATAAGAATTTTTTGTACATGATATCTCAGTCATATGTCCTGAACCCATTAAGAACATAAGAGAAGCCATGTTGGATTAGACCAGTGACCCATCCAGTCCAACACTCTGTATCACACAGTGGCCAAAACCTAGGTGCTATCAGGAGGTCCACCAGCAGGGCCAGAACTCCAGAAGTCCTTCTACGGTTGTCCCCCAAGCACCAAGAATACAGAGCATCACTGCTCCTGCTCCATCTATACGTTGTGGCTAATAGCCACTGATGGACCTCTGCTTCATATGTTTATTCAGTTCCTTCTTGAAGCTATCTTTGTTTGTAGGTGCCACCATTTCTTGTGGCAGTGAATTCCATGTGTAAATTACTTTTTGGGTGAAGAAATATTTCCTATTATCTGTCTAAGCTTACTGCTCATTAATTTCATTGACTGCACATGAGTTCTTGTATTGTGAGAAAGGTAGAAAAGTACATAGCTAGGTCTGGTGCTTTTTAATTTGTTCATTAATGATGTGGAGTTGGGAGTAAGCAGTTGGCAAATAACACTAAGTTGTTCAGAACCGGAGTAGGGAGCCCTGCAGTATCCCACTGCTTACCACCTTCCACTCTGAAAACTGCCCATTTATACTCACTCTCTATTTCCTTGTTAACCAGTTTTCTATGGTCAAGTTTCTTGCAATCTTCTTTTGTCACTTCAAATCTTGAGAGTATGGCTGAAAGCAATGTGGGGATCCATTTTCAGTTGAGGAAATGAGATGGGAAAGGGGAGAGTTAAAACTCCCCCTTTCCTACTGCTGCACTGCTGATCCCTATAATCTATGTCCTTTATGGCTACTTTTGGACACCAGATTATGCACTGAGAGTTCCAACCTTGGAGCTCCACCAGCATGTGAGTTTGGTCCTGAGGATTCTGCTTTCCTTAACCCACCCCATTGTTCATATAACACTTTTCATACTCTTTTGCTTCTAAAGAAAGAAATAGAAAGGTTAAACTCCTTTGTTTCTCTGTGTTTGACAGTGAGGTTAGTTTAATTAAAGGCATGATAATATGGCATAGTTTTGTTTGCATGTATGATTTGGATCTTGTCCACAGTTGTGAATTTCCCCTGAACTTCCTATTTGGAGATAATTTCAGTCTTGGCCTGAAATTTGAACATAGCTGTTCGTGGGCAATCGACATTTAGCAGCACTCAGAAATGGAGATCTGGCATTTAGTTTAAAAGATTTCAGAAAAAAATCAGACAAAATAGTTATCATTTTGATTTTCTTTTCTGTAATACTGGAAATAGTCATCATTATTGTAGCTGAGGTGTATTGTAGCTGAGGTGAAACATAGTGCAGTTACTGCTTAAGAGTCTAGGTACTTTTTTCAAGCAGTTTGTGATTCATGCTTCTGCCACAGGATTCAAAATGAACTGTCATTATTGCCCTTTGAACTCATGTGTACTGTTACTTTTTTTAAAGACAGTGTTTCTCTTAAACACTTCGAAGTACTCAGTGTACTGTGTAAATTATTTCAGGTTTCATTTTGAGTTAGCTATTTTATTTTGTCAGATTAAAAAAAACCCATTCAAGTAAAGGCTTGTAGTTAATCTCTGTGTTCTCTTATGCAATGTGTGTGTAGCTAGTGTTATGATCTTTATGCAGAAGCACAGAATTCTGCAGCCTTAAAATCATTCAGTCATAGGGTTGCCAAGTGTCCCTCACTTACCGGCGGGGGGGAGTCCTCCATCGTCCGGAAGTGACGTCATCACGTTGGGGGCGTTGCCAGGGCGACGCTCTGGCAACGCTTCCAATGTGATGACATCACCTCCGGGTGACGTCATTACGTTGGGGAAGGGGAGTGGGGTTCCCCCCGCCGGCCAAATGCTGTCCGGCGGATCGGGAACCCCTGTAGCGGGGGATCCCCCGCCCCTCGGGCTGACTTGGCAGCCCTATTCAGTCGTGATCTGGATAGCCCAGGCTAGCCCAATCATATCAGATCTCAGAAGCTAAGTAGGGTTGGCCCTGGCTAGTACTTGGATGGGAGACCTCCAAGAAATACCAGGGGCATGCAGAGAAAGGCAATGGCAAACCACCTCTGAAGGGCTCTTGCCTTGAAAACCCTATGGATTTGCTATAAATCAACTGTGACTTGATGGCACTTTCCACCACCAAAATCATGTATTAGGATCTAAGTCCCTGACTAAGTGTGCTCAGGATTTCAGTTCTGACATCAAAAGCTCTAGTTTGTAAGTTTAAATTTGCTTTAGGGTTGTGAGCCTTTCTTTGAGCTCTGCCAGAGCATCAGCAGCAGCTCCTAATAACAGACAGAGGAACTTTGGCTCCCAATCTCCAAGTATTGGAGTTAAGTTGTGGGTTATCTTTTATGCAGTAGTTAAATGCTTAATACTTAATCAGCAGAAAACACTCCAGTCAGTTGACTGGCTTACTGTTTTCCTTAATATGCTGATTTCTCCTGGTTGCCACCAAAATGAAATAAAATGGAAGATCATCAAAATTATATTTGATGTTGGAAACTTTAAAGGACTTCCTGTTGATATAAAACCTGGTCTGTTGTAAAATTATGTTTTTTAAAAATTCTCTACGTGTGTGGATTTATACTGCCTCAAATGTGCCATTTTGAGAGTAAAATGAGCCATTATCTCACAACCCATATTTGGAAGGTTAAGCCATAATCGTATGTGGCAAGATGTAGTGATACAGAATATATTCAGTTGCTGTTTTCCTTCGAGAGCTAGGCAGATGTATGATTTAAGAATCTACAAAGCAATCAAATTAGTGGGTTTGCTTTTCTGCTAACCACATGCAAAGCATTATGGCTTGATTTCTTCCTTTAGTGGTTCAATTATCATTGTCATTTATAGTGAGAGTGGTTTTTTTATCTCTGCATTTTTGCTCTTTCAGAATAGTTTTACTATAGGTCATGGCATGTGGTTTTTACTTGCAACACTCCTATTCAGAGTTTCAGAATGTGACTTGCTTTCACAGAAGAGGCATGGGGTTAGGTGTGAAATTTACAGTCTCTCTGGTGAATTCCAGCTCACTTCAGTAGTGTTTGAAAACAATTGCATATGGGATTGTTGTGCAGAAATTATCATTCTGGGAATATATATCACTTGCAGTAAATATGCAGGTTCTACCTATGTGCATCAAATATTTTTTATGAATTGTTGGAGACCAGTCTTGCTTGTAGGTGTGGTGATTTTTCTCCTCTGCCACCTGAGCTTTGGCCTGTGTCCAGTTTTTCTCCCACAGTGGCAAAACTGTCAATAAGAATTCAGCTTCTGGATTAGGAAGTATAATAAAAACTATCAAGCCAGCATTCAGCTGGTTGGAGAAATCAAGCCATCTTTTTTTAAACTTCTGTTTTCCTATCTAGGGGTATTTCTCTAGTGGGTTATACTAGTCTGTGTGGTGTAATTGCTGGGAGTTGGCTGGTTTGGTTAGTCATAGGGTTTGGGAATGGGAGGGACCTCAGCTCCATTATGATGCTTTGGAGGGTTGACTCTATAAGCAGCCTTTTTCTCCACAGAACCAGTCTCTGTCATCTGGGGGTTCAGTTGTAATTCTGGGAGATCTGCAGGCCCACAGCTGGAGGCTGGCAATCCTAGTTGATCACCAGCTCTGAACTCTTCAGCAGGGTTCTCTTTCAGTAGTCAGCTGTCCTTCAATAATTAGTGTGAGCATTATAAACATAACTCTGTATAATGGATGGAACTGAAGGTCTATATTACCATAGAAGATATCAGGAAAACTCTCAGGTGAACTTCCATTGCTCTGTATCTAGTGGGAAATATTACATTGAAGGAAGGAATCCTTCCAGAAGATTTCTCATTTATTGGGAGGTAATTCTCACAATCAACCCAATGACTAAAAATTTAGATGATGTTAATTCAGTGGTCTAGCAGGCCGTTAACTAAGAGCAGTGGTCTTAATTTTGTGTAATGTGTTTGGCTGTAATGGGATGTTTGTGGTTATGTTTTTTAAACAAAGGTAGGTAAGAATATTCAAATTACATATATTTTTCCATAACACTTTTAGAATTAAGGAGTGGCAGAATTTTTAACCATTATACCCTTCTCTGTTTGGCTTGTTTTGTCAGTCCCTTTCCTCCCAATGCAGAATGTCATGCAAGAAAGGCATTATTTCAACTATGTCTCTTTAATTTCTACAGATCCCAGCATCATTGTTGTTTTAATTAAACCTAAAGCTATAAAAGTGCTGATGAGCTTTGCTGAGGCACTAATCTTGTTTACTATTTGCAGTTCTGCCCCTATTTGCAACAGTAAGAAAAAAATCCTCTTAAATCATCTCTACTTGTTTTGTGTCATTAATCGTCAGCTTTAATTCCCTCCCCTCCAGCATTTTTCCTTGATGCATTTACGTCGCCATTAAAGTTCTAGGTTCATAGGGAATGTTAGATAAAATTATTATTTAGTGTGAAAGCAGGGAATCTAGTTTTATGTCTAAAGTAAAGGCTGTCTTGGACTATTGGTATCAGTTGGTATCATCCATGTGGGCAGTATCTGGTTAACAGAGGGCAGGGAGAGGGGGAAGGGCATAGCATATGACATAATTTATCTCTCTGGCATGCCGGGACAAAAGATTCCAGAGGGGAAGGGTCTTGGAATTCTTCATTTCATTGCAAGGCATGAAATTAACAGGCATGAGATGAGGAATCTGTTGCCAGTTGTACTACTTTGTTTCATGTAAGGCTCTTTTATTTCCAAGAAACTCCTATCATGGAAGACTTTATTTCCATTTTACAGCCTTCATCCTACTTGTTAAAATTTCTAGACTTTGGCCTTTTAAAGCCAGAAGGTATACTTCATTAACGGCATGAGCACAATTTTATAGGCTCAATAAACATCTCGAAATTGTCTGTCCCAATTAATAGTATATGATGTCCCTCCTACTTCTCTGATTTGCTTATAGACGTTGATTAAAATAATCCTGCTGTGTCATTAGCAGTGAGAAATTGTGTGCTATCTCCCTCTGTAATCCGCATTCTGAATTCTGAAGCCTTCTCTATAAAAGACTGGCAAAACATTTCATACTGTTATCTGATAAAGTGTATCTGATGAAGTGTGCAGGCACACAAAAGCTTATACTCAGAATTAAATTTTGTTGGTCTTAAAGGTGCCACTATGTTCTGTCACCTCATTTGTTTGTCTGTCCTTTTCACAACCTGCATACCCACTGAAAGTCCTTCACACTACTCCAGTTAAACAAGCAAACAAGGAATTTCTTCTCCCCACCCCATGTCCAAAGGACTGAATTTCACATGGTACAGGTACTGTGGTTTGGTTGAAGCATTTTGGGTGTTATTGTTTTTTAAGTAATTGAGCCTGGATAGTTAGAAATTGTATACTACTTGAATTTGGATGGTGGTTTTTGTTTCTTATTTATTTATTCCTGATTACGACTTCACTGTCCACTTCCAACAAAGTATACATTAAAAATGAAGAAAGTGCAGAATTAAAACAAACAAAAGTATACAAAAGTGTAACAACAATCAAGTAGCTCCTCTAAAACAGGTGAGGTCATAAAAGCTAGGGATGGGCACAAACTGAATTATGAACCTAAGTTCATCATGAACCATTCCCAGTGGAGAATCAAACCCAGTTCTCCAGATTACAATCCTGCTGCTCTTTACCACTATACCAAACTGGCTCTCTTCTATAAGATGACATGTAAACATCATTAGGTCATCAAGCTTAATGGTCTTAGAGGTGGTGCAGTATTACAGCAAGCAGCATTACACAACCAGATTTCAGAAAAGATGCTAGCACATCAACAGCTTTGATCAACAGTTACTGTAAACTTATGAGCTACAGCTGGGGCACATAAAAAAACTGCATGGTTCCAAAGGGGACATAGTAGGGGCAGGAAGTAGGTGAGGCCACTTACAACTAAGGGAGCATGGTTGCAGGGAAGAAGTGGTACCACTGATGTCTCCCTTAAGCAATATTAACAGGCCCTCTGCACCCTATTTTTCCAAGGAGCTGTTTCAACTGTGTGCTGACTTCACCCCTGACACATCCTAAAAGTAAAATGTTTGTTGTTGTTATTGCATATACAGCTACATTCATAGGCGTCAACTTCAAGGGGGCTGGAGAGCTGGAGCCCCCCCCCCCTCGAACTTTTCCAGGACATGTTGAGCCTCCCCCGGCGACAGTGGCCTGTAATATCTCTGGCCCAGCCCCAGCCCCCTCCCCCCAGGAAATTGGAAAGTCTACGCCCTTGGCTACATTTACTTTTTCATGATAGGATTACACTTGAGGTATGGGGACGCAGTTGTTTTCAGTACCACAATTCTAGGGGCTTTATATTACTGGACAGTAAGAATGAGCATTTTCTCCTTACATGTGACTGATGCGTGGGTAAAAAAAAAAGACTAGCTTTATCCAGCTGTTAAGAGTGTCAAAACAAAATCTGCATCTCTTTACAAGTATAAACAGAATTTATAATATGCGTAAGTAAAATAAGCTTAGTCCTGCCTTGTTGGTGTAGGTATTTAGATATTTATGCATGTGTTTTAAAAAGCCAGTATAATGAAAAAAATGGTAACTAATTTTAAGTCATGGTCACAGGCAAATTTAACCCTCAAGTTTTAACTTGCTTGTGACTGAGTGTTAAATTCTTTTTCTGTCCGTCTCTGAACCAATCTTTTATGTATACAGATGTATAATTATTACTACAGTGTTCAGTTTCTACTGGCTCTGTTCCAGTAACAACATCCCTGTCTTTTTTCATTGCAGAGCAAAAGCAATCTGAAGGCTCCATAATTCCTTAAATTGGATTTTAATTCTGATCCCCTTATGCTCTGTAAACAGAGTGTTTTATGAAACCTCATTGTTTTGAATAACAAACCAATGATAGTGTTTTATTTTTTATGGCAAATACATGCCCATGAAGAGTGGGTTGATCTCTGAATAGTGGGCACTGGACTCAGTAGTCCAGTCAGAAACAAATGATCTGAAAATAGGTGCTTCTTTACTAAAACAGTAATTTACTCGTGGAATTCACTACCACAGTATATTGAGATGGTTGTTGGTTTTAAAATGTGATTATTAGGCAAATTAATGGATTGTAGGTTATTAGCCATAATAATGAAATGTAATCCCCATGAAGAGAGGCCATAACCTTCTGAATACTAGTGCTGCAGGAGGCAATAATTAGGAGAGATTTTGGTCTCCCTGTCCTGTATGTAGGTGTTCTGGAAAAATCTTGTTTGCCATTGCATGGAACTTACGGTAGACCACATGGACTAGTGGTCTGATCCAACATGGTTGCTTTTATATGAGGAGTTTTTTTTCACTGGCAGTGAAAAAACCATATGATATGACACAACTACTAAGGAAATAATGAAATACATCTATAAGGGAACACTAAAATAAGATGACACTCAGTATGGCTTAGCACTATCCAACAAAAATAAGTACTTACAAAAAGACACAAACATTCAAACACTCAGAAATCTGGTGACTACCAGTGAAAGAACACTTTCCTGGGAACAAGCCACACTAAACAGACTTGAGTAGGATTCTGTATATACCTGCCTAGGATTTCTCTTTTGAGTTGCTCAAGAGGGAAGGAAGACAGTGGTAAGAAAAGAGAATGGCTTTGAGTACACAGAGGGTGCCCTTCCATTGCTACTGAATAACTCACAATAGGCAGCCGTTCACTGGAGGAAGGGCTCTTAAATCAGGGGCTATGACTTACTGGTATGCTTGAAGGCTTAATACCTTAAACACAGACTGGAAGGAAAATTATAGAGAGGAAAAGACCAATGAGACCAAGATCTCTCTTTTCAACTAGTGGACTTGATCTTTATCTCTTCCTTTTTCAGAGTGGGCGCCAATATCTGGCAGGCTTCTAAGCATTATCAAGATAATCCCTGTTGTTAATGCTTCACCCCCCAAAAGAGGGGGCTTCTGATCTTGCTGTTGCCCTGTTCTTCCAGGAAAGCAATTTAAGATGTGGCCTTGTGGTTTACAAGAGCCTTGTGTGTGTGGTTAGATCAGGATGGGTAGCCGTGTTAGTTTGTCTGTAGCAGTAGAAAAGAGCAAGAGTCCAGTAGCACCTTGAAGACTAACAACATTTGTGGCAGGGTATGAGCTTTTATGTGTCACTGCTCACTTCTTCAGATGTCTACTGATTTTCTACTGTGTGTGGTTGTGTCCTTAGGATATTTGTCCCCTGTGCCTTGCAGCCCCCACCCCGTGTCCCAAATGCTAATCCTGAGCAATAGGGAAGCCCAAAGGACCACATGAAGGGATAGAAGAAGAGGAAGAAGAGGAAGAAGAAGAAGAGGAGGAGGAAGAAGAAGAAGAGGAGGAGATTGGATTTATACCCCACCCTTCACTACCCGAAGGAGTCTCAGAGCAGCTTACAAACTCCTTTCCCTTCCCCTCCCCACAACAGGCACCCTGTGAGGTAGGTGGGGCTGAGAGAGCTCTGACAGGAACTGCTCTTTTTCAAGAACAGCTGTGCCAGAACTACAGCTTGCCCAAGGTCATCCTGCAGGTGCAAGTGGAGGAGTGGGAAATCAAACCTGGTTCTCCTAGATTAGAGTCTGTGCACTTAACCACTATATCAAAGGGGTATTGGAGATCTACTAAGGAAGGGGTTCCGTGAAAATTACATCCTTCCATGCAGAAATTATAATTGGGATCCAATTCACTATCTCAGATGATCCCCTACAATTTTCATTACCAGAAACTGAACGTGACTTTACATTTTCCAGTATGTTTTTTCTGTGATCATTTGGAGAACCAAAAATAATGAACACACCTAAGCTAAATAGATGTTTTGCTAGTAAGTACCCAGAGGGTTAAAAGAAACATGAGAGGACCAGCTGGTAGTTTTTGGGTGTAGTCTCAGAAATAATAGATCTCTCCACGCCTACTACCCCTCTGCATATCACACCTAATCCAGTCATGCCTACTATTGTTATTTACCTGCTTATTGCAATTTTCCTGCTAATGTCATTTGGCATCTGAAATCACTCCATTTTCCAATATATGGGATAGATGGACTCACATTCTAGCTGTATCTGAAGAAGTGAGCAGTGACTCACGAAAGCTCATAGCCTGCCACAAATTTTGTTAGTCTTTAAAGTGCTACTGGACTCTTGCTCTTTTCTACTGTCTCAGTAATAACTTAATGGCATTTACCTGTGATGGCTTCATGTGATGTGAAAAAGGTGGGCTTTTTAAATGAGCCCGCTTGCGGGGAGGGCGGGATATAAATGCGAAAAAATAAAATAAATAAAATAAAAATAAATAAATCTCTCATCCATTGTGGCTGTTTTCTTCATTTTTGAAAACTCTTTCTTTTCTTTTTATTTTGAAGAAATGAAACAGCTTCTCTTGTGTATATTTAAATAGGTGTTTCTATTTATTTGGATTTTGAGCACACCCTACCCACAAGGCAGATTTTATTTATGGGCTTTGTTGAATTTTGATTTTAATACTGTTATAAAATACCTGTTAAAACACTACATTGTAATGTCAGAGTTATAATTACTATCATAACTAATTAACCTCCAGGCATTATTACTGTAAAAGCCAATTTGAATAAATATTTACAGCACTTCTACAAATGGCTCAGATTGAGCGGCTAGAAGTATCTCTATTGTAGTAGTTAACTGAGATCTGTGTGCTGTTCTGGTATGGCAATGAGTTTCTTTTTAGATCAGTTTTGGTTTGAAATGGTACTTTAAGGCTGTAGTTGCACTGAAGGCTTGGTGTGATTTGGCTGTGCTTCTTATTTGTTGCGATTTAAATAGTTGCAGAAAGTTTTGATCAGACATCCCACCTTGAATTGGCTTCACTGTGTGCTCGCACCATGGTCTATTGTTCAGATTGTTGCGGCAGCCTTTTTTTGTCTTTCACCCATGCATATAAGTGTGTATCTGAAGCTCCGGCTCCTCTCTGACAAGTACTCCGACCCCTCTCGGCCTCCTTCCCTTTGCCTCTCTTGTGGAATACTGTAAAGTGCAGATGTACACAAGAGTAGTCCCACTGACTTCAGTGTATTTACCCTTGTGTCAGTCATGGGATACTCTCAGACTGTGATGCAGAAACAGGAGAGAGGGTTTTTTTTTTTGGGGGGGGATTTGTCATTCAAAAACAACTACCCCAGGAACTCCCGATTCACAATGACTACTTGGCTGAGGTGATTGATAGCGCTTGGGTGCTTCTGTGCTCACAAGGACATTGCTACCTGATCCAAAAAAAAAAAAGGTGATGGAAATGGAAGGGAAAGTTCAGACTTCCCAAACGGCTTGACTTTGCAAGAGGGGAGTTCAGACAGCCGGAAAAGTGGAGTGGAAGTGTTGGCATCCCTGAATACCAGACTTTCCTTGGTGCCTGATTACACTGCTTCCGAAGTGAGCCACAGTGGGGTGCTGATGACTGGGACACGGAAGGCAGATGTTGCCTTAATGTGCTCTTTAAATCAGTAAAGGTAACTCAGCTATATTGGCGTGAACTGCTTGTGTGACCACGGCCTGAATTAAGGAAAAACTTGAGGGGAAGCCCATATAGTACTAGTTTGAATGGATCCAAGCTTTTGCTAGTCCTTTCTTGCTTGAAAGTTCTTGTCCTTTAAGCTTACCTCTGCTAAGGTTCCAGCTCTATTTTTACCATGTCTGGATGTTGGGGGGAGGGGGGGGGAGCAGTTGGAAGGAGGGTTTGCAGAAGAGTTACTAGTAGGGAAAGCATTAAAGATTGCCTTCCTCCTGTAGTTGTAAATTGTGCACTCCCAAGGACCCTTGCCAGAGAGAAGAGGCTGCCATGCTTTGTAACCCAGGGCTGCCTTAAATTTGTCACCTAAGTTTGTCCCTTACAGTGGTAATGTGAGCTGCTGCTCTGGGGTCCAACAGACTAGATTTCTCATGCTTCATTTTATAAAGCCTTCATTAATAGCTGGGTTGGTTGAGGTTCTTTGGCATCTGATGAACGGATTATGGCCTGTTCTCAAGTGAGTCAATCTAGTGTAATTTATGTCAGGTCTATCAGAAAAGATCAGTCAAAGCTCTTTTGAAAGTAAAGTTGCAATCAACCTGTGTACTTAGATGTCCCTGCTGTTGTACTAATTTTCTTTTTCAGTCTGCAGCTAAGAAGATATATTGGAGTGATCTTTTTGTGTAAGTGTTTTACACACCATTAGGTTTTTGAAAGTCACTCAACTTTGGCTGTGTTTTGTGAACTGTTACAGTCAATGTACGAAGCAATTCTGCTCTCATTTTGTGAAAGTCTGAACTTGAGAAGTTGTACTTGAGTTGAAAAGAGTATAGTGGTTGAGTGACTTTTTAAAATAAAGGCAATGAATTAGACAGATTCTATTATGCCTTATATAGTTAATAGCGCATATGTACCATTGCTCTTTTGTTGCTTTACTTTTTATTTAATTCCCAGTTGACCCTCATTGTCTTGGTACCAGTTCTCATGCAGTTCCCTTAAAGTAGGGAATTTTGTCCCCATCAATTGTCAGCTTGGATTTAACCCCTTTAAATTAATTATGAGACAAAACTTCTACAGTGACTCTGGTGGATGGTTTGATTAAGCAAAAACCTCTTAAGGGAAAGAGGTTTAAATTTTAAAAAAAGGGGGAAAAGAAATATGCAGGTTCAATTTTTTTTTAAAAAATTATATCAAGAAGCGACGTTGTTGACTCTGCAATTAAAATAAAGATACTTCAGCTGTACTTATATTGCTTTATAATTTTGACCGGCACATTGTCCTATACGTTAAAGCCTGGAATGCTTGGAACAATAGGACCCAGGCGTCTGATATAGTGACAGAGAATCTTCATTGTTGCTCCACATTTGCTCTTGAGGGATGGTGTGCACATATATCACTAGCAGAGTCTGTGAAGATTGGAAACCTGTTGTGAGATTAAATGCCCCCTTCCTTGCAAGTTCCTTCTTCAACTGACCTGGTGGTGAAGGTATGTTTGATGGACAGGAGGCTGTCCTGTCCCTGATGGGAAAAATAGCCAGTCAGCTGTCTATGGGAGTGCTTCTCCAGCATCCAATCACCTTTCAGGAGGGAGGTGGAATGTTGGAGGGAAGAGAGCAGGAGGCAGTTCAGTTGAGATCTGCCTCAGAGAGGGTGAGAATAGTTAATTCAGGTCTTCCAAAGGGTCAGTGCAGTGAGAGTTCAGTTCCGCCTCAGGGGAGAGAGCAGTGATGGCTCCAGCCTGGCTCAGAAAAAGAGCAGACAGGGAATGTGGCAGAGTGGTTTGGTTGTACCTCTGGGACTGAATAGAGTATCCGATTATTGGGCCTGTCTCTGGTAATCAGTAGACCTTGTACCATTTAATCTGGCTCCTGAGAAAGGGACGGCTGGTGTGGGTGGACTCTCTGTGAGAGGATCCAACCTAGTGGCTAGTCAGTAAAAGCCCAATTGTGTCTGAAAGCAATGAAGAAAATTAAGGCCACACTTTAAAACCACAACTAGCTTCAATTTATGTGCCTCAGCCAGTTTTCTCCTCTATCAGTGCTGCTGCTGTGTTCGTTGAAATTAACCTGTAAATAAATAAATCTTCTGTGTTGTTTATATACAAATCTTGCCTCAGTGATCTCCGTACACCACAAAACTTACCTCAGGGCAGCAAACCCATTCCTATAGACTTGCTATCTTAAGAACACCTGGTAATTGAGCGGAAGGTTTATAGTTTAAAACAAACCTGGTTTGCCAAAATCATAAGAGGTTGTGTGAGTCCCCTCAGTTGGTAGAAAAGGCCTGTCACAGTATGAAGGCTCCCCCCCCCCCCCAGGGAGGGGTTTGGGGGGAGAAGTGCCTGATCTTGAGGCCCACTTCACACATTTATGGTGAAAATACTGGCTCTGTTATAAGTATATATATAAGTAAGTATAAGTAAACTTGTATAGTTTAATTTGAATTAGATAATTTGTTTTCAAGGATCAGTACTTGATCACACATAAATAGCCAATGATGAGACTGAACCACTAGGTTTTTCTCCTGATAAACATTCTACATCAAAAGGATTGTTTAAAGGAAATGAGCAGGTGAAAGTTGAAATGTTAAGGTGGGCCAAATCTCATGTTAAGAAGGAAGAATAACTCTAGTGCTAGATCTGATTTGTATCATCCTGTGCTATTTATTTATGCACGTAGTACTAGATAAAATTGAGTATGGATTTGGAGGTAATCTGTTAATTTTAAATAGCTATAAGTATGTACTTGGTGGAATTTCTTTAGATGTATTGTTTTATATGTTGGATACTTTACAGATTTTGCTATTGTCTTTTATGCTTTAATGCTTTATGTTACAAGAGGAAAACAATTAAATGTATATATAAAAAGAAAAGGAAGAATAAGATTTCTGTAGTTGACTGGAACAGGAATAAGTTAGCCATGGTATAAATTATCACCTTGGCTGCCTCTGGCTAATCTGATACCATAGTATGATGATATAAGAAGTGGATTGGGAAAAATGACCCCTGTCCCTTGTAGCCCTACAATTCTGTGGTTCTGTGATACTACATGATGAGAACTTTTAAACACAGGATGTTTATTGTAGCGCAGCATAAATTATACAACCTGTTATTTGGTATGTCATTCAAAGTTCCGTGATGGAATAATGCCAGTTTCACAAAATCAGAGCATAAAGCACCTGCTAATTAACACTCACATTGTGCCAATGTTGTACTAGGTGCTGTATGGATGATATATTTTGGGCAATGGGTATTTCAATAGTGACTGGCACTGGTTATATTTCAGATTGTTTCTTGTGCATTAAGTGACTGTTCAGCAGTATCTCTACTGTCACTTATTTCCAGATGTGGAATTTCAGACTTGGAATATACCAGTGATAGCTACTTATTTATGTTATGAACAAGCCTTCAGTTTTTTTGGGATCACTGACCAAAATCCCAATTAAATGTGGTCCATTCGTTTTTTGTAGTTTTGAAGTTAACTATTCCTCAAAATTTGAACTTTTGTTTGACATTCTGGAGTTTTAGAGAAGTGTTTTCATTCTTACTATCTAAAATTGTTTGGCAAAATTAGTTATTTTTCTTTCAGTCCTGTACATACTACAGATGAGGATCTGCATGTATCTACGTATCAACCTACCTTCTTTCTACCTAACCTCCATTTTCTCTGTCTCTTCTTTCCATTATTGAAGTTGCCCCTTTAAAAGCAAGCATGCTGAGGAGGTCTCCTGCCTTTGATGCTGCTGTGTACTTGAACCTTTAATAATTAATTTTCTTCCCTATTACTATTACCTGGACTAAAAGGAGAAAAGAATAGTCAGAGTAAATGCTAATAATTGTGCATGTAATGTAATGGAAGTGGTTCATTTACATGCTTATGCAGGCTTCTTCATCTCAGTACTTGAATGTTCCACTACACTTGCATTTACCTTCTTGTAGCTGTGCTTTGATGAAGGTTGGCCACATTATAAATAAGCTGGTTACCATGGTGAAAATCAGAGTCCTTGTCTGTTGTATATAACCTTTCCTATCTTTCTGGGCACTGTAGAATGTGTGTGAGCATCTGTGTGTAAACTGTGTGTGTGTACTTAGATAATGTGCTTAATACAGACTACTTGAATAGAATAGCATATACTTTTTGGATACAATTTTAACTGAGATATCAAGTACTGCTTTCCCACCTCCCGGCACTGATTTAAAATGTCTTAAAACGGGATGACTGAAAAGAAATATTTGGGGGCTTTTCTTGAAAAATCCTTGTCCCACATCATTGACTGTGATGCTACAAGGTCAACACATTTTCTGGCAAAGAATTTGGTCTGTTGCAACAGTGAAAGCTTATGCCTGGCCAGCTGTGGAGCATGGTGGAAACAGCTGATTCATGTATTTATCTTTTTGGCTATCTGCAGATTCCAAGTATTTGGAAGTTTATTTTGTTTTCAGTAACTTTGATAGATGGAGAAGGCTCTTCACTGAACTTTATGAGATACTTTGCTCATTAAGGTTTTAAGGGCATTGTTCTCTACATTGATGTGTTTATTTAACTTGGCTGATTGTAGTGATTAAATAATTTGAAATTGTTTTTATAAGGATAGCATGAATCAGCAAGCTCCATCACTAGCTATCTATTGGATTGGGCAGTTCTTGGTATCCCTGAATATTTCATGTTTGCACAATTTGTCAGCTTGCTTTTGATCATAGATAGACCACTTTCTGACTGACTCCCAAATATGTTCTGTTCCCTATGAAGTACAATAAATGAAAAGCAGGACATGTAGTAAGTATGCTAGTCTCTGTTTTAAAATTTCAAACTTTTTGCTGCTTGACCAGAATATTGAAAGTACATTTATGTAATGCTTGTTTTATACATCATTTGGCAATGCTGGATTTTGTATGCATTGACAGGAACTGGTATATATACTGGAAGGGAAACATGGTCCATAGGGCAGGTGCAGCGATATTTGAGTGACGTATTAGTGTATGCCATATTAGCGTATGCCATTCAGGAATCCTACATCCTGACTTTAAAAGGCTTGTCTAAACACACAGGATTTAAGACTGTACATTCTCAAGCTTTTCTCCACAATTAGGACTAGACTCTAGTCTAGAGAGTATCTAGAAAAATGAAGTTAATAGATGTTGTCTGTATTGATAGAGCCTGCAACCTAGATTTTCCATGACTGCAAGATTAAAGTTGTATAGAAACTCCCTGTAATTTTTTAAAATAATTTTGAGTTATTTTATGCTGATATGTCCTTAACTGTGTGAAAAAATGAGTTGCCAGCACTGCTAAGCAGAAGCTGGCCAGTATTAAGTCAGAAATAGAAGGCTTATTAGAATCTAGTCTTGAAAAGTATTTTCTAAGTATTGATCCAGCAGCAAATGCCCTCTCTTTGGTAGCAACCAATTCCACTTCTGCTGGAGCTGCACAAAGAAGGCCCTCAGCAGATGATTGGTGGGCAGGCACATATTGGACTTGGTGTGGTATAGAACTGGCCACATATATAGTTAGAAATATATGGTTTATACACTGCACTCTGAAATGATTTCATGGTAAGGATTCCACAAAGTACAACCTCCAAAGAAATTTATACCATAGGTAACCAATTTGTGTGTGAATTTAAGAAGGACTGTGGCTGAACTTAAAATTGCTGTCTTCTCCCCCTCTCCCTCTTAAAATGACCTTTGGCTGTGTACAAATGCTTCCATCATTTACCCACCTGGAATCATATTTATGACTGGAATTTGGGATTATTGTTGGTACAGGCCTACACTACCATTTTACTTCTTGTTTTTTGTTTTTTGGCTATAATTGTCCCCATGATGATTGAAATAATCCTCTCCGCCAGGATTTACCACCTTCTGCTGCCAGGGAATAAATTTGTTTCTCATTTAAAATGAGCTTTAAATTGACTTTCTAGAGCCTTAAAAGAAAAACTGCACTTTATTTAGTTTCAGATTCTGTCATGGCTTAAACTGTTGTTTTAATTAAAAATAACTGTACTTAATGGATGCAGTGAGTGACCAGAGCAACTGTGTTTCTGGGAACTGCAAGACAGAAATTTCCCAACCTGGAGTTGGCAACCCTATCTCCTGCCCAGCCAACCATCAGCCTACTTTTATCTGCCCCTCTGAAGCCAGCTTTCCATCTCCACCCCCACTCCCCTGCAGCCTTTATCTAGGAAAGTACAGTCTTTCTCTGCAGCAGGGGCCAAAGAAGCTTACATCATTCTCCACTCCCCCTTTTGATCTGCACAACAACCTTGTGAGGTAGGTAAGGCTGAAAGTCTGTGAGTGGTCTGAAATCCCACTCATTTTTCACAGCAAGAACCTGGGTCTGGCAGACCCTGCTCTGAAACAGTAACTGCTATGCCATACTGACTGTCCTAGTTGAGATTCAGTTTGGTGTAGTGGTTCATGGACTCTAATCTGAGGCAACTAGGTTTGATTCCCCACTCCTCCACATGCAGCTGCTACTGTGACCTTGGGTCAGGCATAAGTTCTTTCAGAGCTGTTCTCTCAAGGGTCGTTCTTGAGAGAGCTCTCTCAGCCCCACATACCTCACAGGTGTCTGTTGTGGGAAGGGGAAGGGAAGGGGATTGTAAACCGCTCTGAGAATCTTTTGGGTAGTGAAGGGTGGGATATAAATCCAATCTCCTCTGCTGCTGCTGAACAGGATCAAACAGTCAGTCCTAGTTGCCATCACAGTCAGGTGTCATCAGGTCACCCAGAAGGGGTTGCGAGGCCTAGGGTAGCCAACCTCCAGGTGAAGCCTGAAGATCACCTGGTATCACAACTGAACTGAAAACAGATCTCTCTCCCGCTGGAGAAAATAACTGATTTGAAGGGTGGACTCTGGCATTCTGTTCAGCTGAGGCCTTTCCCCTCCCCAAACTCTGGCTTCCATAGACTCCACCACAAAATCTCCAGGAATTTCCCAACATGGAGCTGGCAACCCTAGTAAGGACTGGCCCCAGTAAGTTCCCCACCAAGGCCAAAGTAGTCCTGGAAAGGGCCTCCTGCCCCTGTCTTTTTACTGACAGAACCAAGCTTGTTTGTCTAGCAACGCCCCTGAGAGGAAAGTGAGCCCTACATCAGTTTTGGTAGTTTATTCAGACAGGGAATTGCCAAGCCAGCAGTGGGTGGGAAAGAGGAGCAGATCCAGCACCCAGCCAATGGCACATGAGTACTCTTGAGTGGCAGTTAATGGGACATTGGCTGATGGAGCACACCACACAGCCAATTGGAGAGCTGGAAAGTGCCAGTATGCTTGGGTTTTTATGTATGATATCTAATTTTATGAAGGACAGATCAAGTATGTTTGAGGAGCTCTCCTAACCATCATACCAGCTCATGTTTAATCTTTTCTCACCCCTTGCCAGTTCTTATTCTTCTCAACCTAAATAACAATTACACGACCATTATATTTCCAGCCACACTTTCCTGTGGCCCCACCCTCTATGCCCATGCCTGAAACCCCTTCCCCATTTGTCTAGATTTGGACCCCGCCCTGGCCTCCGCCCTGACAACAACAGCAAAGCTGCTTACCTTACCACTTTGGGAACCACTGCAGACTAGACTAGCTGCCCTGAGCTGAGCACCACTGCAGTAACCCATTTCCTCCCAACCCCTTTCTGAGACCTGGGGGTGGGGGGAGAAACAATGGCTAAGGCCAGGAGGGCAGTGCTGTCAGAAGAGGGGCCTTACACCATTCCTTTCTCCAGACTGAATACAATAACCACCAATATGTTCCTTCTCCCCCACCAGGTGTAAAAGGTATAAAAAGTGGTAATGATGTTTAAAGAGACAAATACTTTCTCCAAGCTGTCCAGGGGGTGTGTGTGTGTTTGTGTGCTTTGAGAACACATTTAAAGTCGAAGTTGCTTTCTTTCTCTGCTTCCCCCCATCTCAAGCCTACCCAGGGAGGGAAACACTGGCTAGGGAAGGAAAGACCAGTTGGGGAGGCATGCCTCCCCTTCTCTTTCCCAGCCACCCTGCTAGGAGCCACACAATATGTGTGAAAGAGCTGCATGTGGCTCCTGAGCCGCAGTTTGGCCACCCCTGATCTAGGGGATCCAGCAACTGGACATGCTATTACCAGGGGGTGGGGGAAAGCAAAACAAATTGTAGAAGATCCTGCTTAAGACTATATTTATTCAAACATTTCCTGTATCTATGGGGTGTCCAGACCTCATGAGATTTACTGATGTAAAATAGAAACAGTGCTAGAACACACTGAATGAAAAAACATTGTGAACATAGCTGCTGGTAACCCAGGCCTTCCTCCAGAACAGATTTTAGCCCCAGGAGCTATTTTCAGCTTGTAATATTGCGTACTCTTCCTCTTGCTGGGCATGGTTTGTTAGTCCTTGCCCACGCACTAAATGTATGCTTCCCATCAAGGCCACCCCTCCCCCCCCATGCCAGACAGTGTGAAGGTTCAGCCGTTAACCAGGACAAGAAAGTTCCCTCCCCAGGAACTTGGATGGGACAACCTGATGTGTCCAGTCTGGTTACCTATCCAAGATGCCTCAAGATGGGGGCTGATTAATTTAACTTCCAACTACCAGCTGCATGAAACCTACCACCTTAGTTTAGGGCCTTACCTATCTACTCTAACCAGACTCATGTAAACAAACCTCTCCTTCTTAATACAGTAAGAAGCAGGAGGGGAAAAAGCACTCTCTCACAGCCAGAGATAGTCATCTTGATGTATCTTGAGATTTGGGGAATCGTGTCATCTGTCTGCTGATGAGGCACAACTCTGTTTCTCATCTTCAGCTAAGTAAAGTGAGACAGTAGAATCTGTGTTTGGAGGTGATAATGAGCTGGGGAGGACTGATGATAAACCTAAGCTTAGTTAGTTTAAGACTAAGGTGCTGCTTATGACAAACATGATCACCTAGGCAATGGGTTTTTCTCCTCTGAAAGAGCAGGCTCACATATTGTAGATGCCACTGGACCCATATCTACAGATGGAGGTTCAGATCTCCCCAGCTAATATGTGTTTTATTCTGCTGATCTATGACTGTAATAAATGATTGATTTTCCCCTGAAGTATGAAGCAGTTTGGTTGATACTGCCAGCTGCAGCTATTCCATGATCTGGCCACAATTATCCATACCCTGATCACATCCATGTTGAAATATGGCATTCACTGAGTATGGGGCTTCCTTTTGAGATTGGTTGGAAGTAAAATACTGTAGAAAGATTACTTACTGGTGTGAATTATAGTGAGCATACCACCAAACCACTGTATCAGCTACTGGTTTACTTCCAGTAGCTTTCTACTTGGTGGTGGAAAGTGCTGTCAAGTCACAGCCAGTTTATGTTGATCCCCATAGGGTTTTGAGGCAAGAGATGATCAGTGGTGGTTCGCCATTGCCTGCCTCTGAAATCAGGCTAGCCTGGGCCATCTAAGTCAGACTTGACGTGCTGTCAAGTTGCAGCTGACTCATGGCATCTCTCTCTGTGGAGCATTCCAGGCAAGCGATAAGCAGAGGTGGTTTGCCTTGCCTTCTTCTGCATAGTGACTCTTGATGGTTTTCCTTGATGGTCTCCCATCTAAGTACCGGCTGTGGCTAACTCTGCTTAGCTCCCAAGCCCTGACAAGCTTGGGCTAAGTTGGGCTATTGAGGCTTCTTACTTACAAAGATTTGAACAGTGTGGAACCACATAATTAACATCCTCCTCCCTTTCAGTTAAACTCTACTTCTGAAGGAATTTCCTGTTCTGGTTCCCCCATCTTGTGAATGAACAATTACAGAATTCCGTCCCTATGCCACTTTATCTGGTGCCAAGTCTTTTGAGTTCTAGGCTATAGTTCTTTTTTTCCCCAGGCCTTTTGTTAATGTTTGTTTTGTTTGAAATGCTGTTGGTTGTCATATGAATTCTCTTGGCACTAGTTTGATTTTTGGTCCTCCTTGTTTATATTGTCCTGCTTATTTATGTCCCTCCTTGAGCTGATCTTTACTTTGTGATGGGGTTTAACAAAGAGGTGCATTAAAATAATTTTTAACTGCTTGCTTTGCTTTTCAGTGTGAAGTTATGTTATTGTTATTGCTGTTGTTATTCATTGTTTTGAATTCTTTTTAATTTTGTATGTTGACTACTTCTGCAGCATTGTGTCAGGATGGAAATACAGGGTGTAAATCTTTAAAATAAATGAAATATATGTGAGTGTGGGGGGTAAGCAATTGTTTATGGCTTTTCCACAATTGGTGATGTTCTTGTCTGTTGGAATCAAAAGCCCTGGAGAACCGTACGCTGTTCTGATCAGCACCCCCTGGTGATCTCCAGCCCAAGGGACATCCACTTAACCTCAACCTCAACCAGGGCAAGGGCTTTTTTTGGCCCTTGCCCCAACCTGGTGGAACATGCTCTCACCCAAGATCAGGGCTTTGTGGGACTTATTACAGTTCTGCAGGACCTGTAAAGTGGAGCTGTTCATCCAGGCCTTCGGTTGAGGTGGCAGACGTTCAACCATTCTGCCCCCCCCCCCCCCCCGTTTATGGCCCCTTCCCAGTGCCCTGCTGCTTTAGAT
Organism: Lepidodactylus listeri; assembly: GCA_029233225.1. Lineage (NCBI taxonomy): Eukaryota > Metazoa > Chordata > Lepidosauria > Squamata > Gekkonidae > Lepidodactylus > Lepidodactylus listeri. The sequence goes on from JARCFY010000005.1 coordinate 72,874,398, forward strand.
ACTGGAGGTGGTTTTGGTTTTTTTTTGGTATCTATAGCCACCTGACATGAGGCATGGGTTCTTTTTGTTATTGCTTATTGTGCCATCTGCTGTTTTATTGGTTTTATTGTTTTACAAATGTTACATTGTAAGCTACCCTGAGCCCACTCGTAGGATAGGGCGGGGTATACATTAAATAACTAATAGTAATTAGAAAAAAAAAGTTCTGATGGTACTGCTAGACCCAAATAAAGTGTTTTTTTAAAAAGTGTGCATATTGCAATCTGTTTTAGAATGTCAAAAAGTGGACAAGAGCCTTCCATATAGATGCTGTTTTTAGTTTAGGGAGACATTCCAACTGGGCTTTCCCCTTCTTATCTGCATCCTAAATGTTTGACTTGTGTTCTTTTACTAATTGTTTGAACTAATTCAAGGACCTTGCCAACTGCTGGATTTTGGTGAGATAAGATAGAAATCAACTAAACCAAGAACCATCATGATAATAGTGGTTAAAATGTCCGACTAGGATTTGGGGAATCCAGGTTGGAATCCCCAGTCGTGCCCTGGGAACTTGCTGGGTGACCTTGGGCCACTCACACACTCTCAGCCTAACCTATGTCACAGGGTTGCTGTGAGGATAAAACGGAGGCAAGGAAAATGATGCAAGCCACTTAGGGTTCTCGTTGGGGTAAAAGATAGGATATAAACAAATACATTTTTAAAATTGGGAGTAAATTAGTATTAGACAGCATTAAATTGGGAATGATTCTAGTCTTTGGCTTTTGTACGGTTTTATATTAATGTTTCATCATGTTATTTTTTCTGTTTTTCTTGATTTATTGTAAATAATTTTTGATTCATAGGGCTAGGATAGAATATGAATTCTCATAAATAACAGGATTGTTGACAGTATTTTTAATATCCCCACATTGTTTGCAGTCCTTTTAATATTTCACTTACACACTTCTCTCTTTTCTAAATAAGAGAGAAATTGGCTTGGTGTTTTTCTTGCTCTTCATTCTCTCCCGTATAGACAGCTCCTAGATTTTCCCTCTGATTCCTTAAGAAATCCCCCAGTGAAGATGGAATATGTGTTACAATAGAGGTGGTTGTAAGGGCAGCTGACAGACGAAATGTTACAGTGGCATGTATTGTATCCTAGGCAGGGTTGTATATAGACCTCATGATGGGCTGGCTTAGGTATTTACTTAGAAGCATTTCTAGAGGGCAACCTCATTGGGCTAAAAAAGCGTGCCTGAACAAGGAACCTGTTGTTTGTGCTTGGCTTGTCTCACTCACTGGGGGGAAAAAGCGCACAAATGCCTGGCGGTCAGAAAGCTATTCAGTAAGCAGAGAGGTGTCTAGGAGGCCTCGGTCACTCATCAGATGCTGTAAAAGCTCTCGCCCTGTTGTAATTCCTGGATGAAAGCAGCACCAGATCAGCCATCTCCTTTTGCCCTGGAAATGCTAAAAAAAAAACCCTGTAAGCGGTGTAGATGGCTTCAGGGCTAGATGTGAAAATTATCCAGCTTCCCCTGAAATGAAATTTCCCTTTTTTGTTTTTCTTTTTAAGCTAGTATTTTGAAACAACAACAAAAAGAAACAAGGTCTTGCTTACATAATCAGACTATCTACAGATGTTGCAGAGGACATTAATTCTGAAGTTGCTAATTTAGAGTTGTCAACTGGTGTAGTGGTTGGAATGCTGCACGGGGATCTAGGAGATATCCAAGTTCAAAACTCTACTTTGCCATGAAAGGTTAATGAGTGACCTTGAGGCAGTCATACACTCTCAGCTTAACCTACCTCACAGGATTGCTGTGAGGATAAAAATGGATAAAATGGAAGATAGCAATGTAAGCTGCTTTGGGTCACCATTGGGGAGAGATATATACATATCTAATCATACATATCTAATATACATATCATAACTGATCTAATCAGTTGCAGGGGGGGACGACAACATAAACAATAAAGTTTTGTTGTCGTCCCCCCCTGCAACTGATTAGATCATTTCAGCTTTCAAGATAGCACCAACCTGGATGAGTACACTTTTTGTTTTGTTTTTACTTTCTGATAGAATTATATCTCATAATAATGTGCCAGGTTCCTTGGTATAGAGTGTTACCTCAAAAAAGTGTGTGTGACTGTCTCCTTGTTGTTCCTGCGCTTTAAGCTCCATAAATATTTTTCTCATCTGTATGAAGGTTGGTGGAATAAATGGAAATCTTTTTATCCACATAGAGACTTAAGAAGAAACCAGGTTAGGGAGGCAGTGGTACAGAGTTTTCCCTACTCCTTCTGTTTGCACTTTCTAGTAGAGATTAGTTTCCTTGGCCAGATTGTATTCGTGGAAGAAACCATTGAATGAGGGTCTCAGGATTTTAAACTAGCAACCAGATTCCACAGTAGAAGGTCTGATTGCAGGCTTCCAGACTGTGCTGATTTCTTGAGCCTCTCATGGCTGTTCAGTTTGACTTAAATTGATAATCAATTATACAGAATCAAAGAAAAAAATGTATGCTGTATTGGATATGTATCCAATATCCTGTCTACATGTCATTGGTGATTCTATAGTCCTTGAGCAGTTGTAAAATTTGGAGTTGTGGCCAATGCCTGTGTAGCTCATTATTTGAGCATTGTAAATCATCACTTTGCCAATTTTATAGAGGAATTCACAAGTCTTTGGGTACTATTGAATGATATTATCATTTAATGATAATGGTATGTGTGACTCCATATGACATATAGTTCCTGTTTGAAACTGAATGGCTATCAGTTTTATCCATTATGGGAGAGTATGGAACCTAACACCACCATTCCTTAATAATGATTAAGGATTTGGTATTGGTCTGCAGGTATACACATTTCTTTCCCCATCTCTTTTGTGCCCTCTCCTTACTCATTTTAAGTCATTGTCATGATTCACATGTAACAACAAGCTTTTGCCATGATTCATGTGCAACAACAAGCCATTGCTTGTTTTTACAGGTTTGGGTCTGGGGAATCCTTGGGTTCATATGTCCTTCCCCTCCCCTCCGTATGTAGCTATGAAATCACATGCTTCTGCTTTCACAGCAAACCACAGTTTTGTCATTTCATCCATTTCACAAACCATAGCTTGTTCTATGTCCTCCAATAAATTTAGACACATAGGGCTAGGATAGAACATGAATTCTCATAAATAATAAGATTTTTGAAAATATTTTTTACATATTTACATTGTTTGCAGCCCTTTTTATATTTTTAGAAAAGAGACAACTATGGGGGGATGTGATAGAGGTTTATAAAATTATACCTGGAATGGAGTTTACAAAGAGAAATTTTTCTTCCTCTCCCAAAATGCTAGAACTCAAAGGCATCCAGTGAAGCTGATGGGCAGTAGATTCAGGACAGACAAAAGGAAATACTTCTTTATACAAAGTGTGATTAAAATGTGGAATTACTTCCAGAGGATGTAGTGGTGGCCACAGAAATAAACAGCTTTAAAAGGAGATTAGATAGATTCATGGAGAAAAGGTTTATTAATGACTACTAGCCATGGTGACTGAGGGGAACCTCCACATTCAGCCTCTATGTCAGGGGTGGCCAACCTTGCTTAATGTAAGAGCCACATAGAATAAACATAAGAGCCACATAGAGATGTCTGAGAGCCGCAAGACAGGAACAAATATCACACACACGTTTTTATTTTAAAAAATATGCAAATTTGCTTTTTATTAACATTAAATGGGACTGCCAAAAATAAAAACAAACGAGGAAAACCAGTTATAAGAAAGAGAGAGAGAGAAACTAGGAAAGCAAATAGATGGGAGGGAGGAGGGAAGGAAGGAAGGAAGGAAGGGAGAAAGAGAGAAAAAGCATGCCTCCCCTTTGCTTCCCCAGCCGCCCTGCCAGGAGCCGCACAATATGTGTGAAAGAGCCGCATGTGGCTCCCGAGCCACAGGTTGGCCACCCCTACTCTATGTCCTATTGTTGGCTATCAAGAGGAACTGGTTGGCCACTGTGTGAGACAGGATGCTGGACCAGATGGACCATTGGTCTGATCTTGCAGGGCTCGTCTTATGTTCTCTGACAAGAAACCATTGCCTCTCATTACATCTAAATCATGTCTTTGTGTCTGACACAGCATTACTCATGGATAATGCTACCCATGGTTTTCTTTTAACCTGGTTTTGAAACCAGCATCAAATCCTGGTTTTGTGAAGATTCGATCATTAGGGTTCTCTAATATATTGTATGGCTGTCCATCTTACCTGCTAAATTCAATCCAGGCCTTTCCCAGGAGAAATTTATAGCAGGTCATTTCTTTTTGGAGAAGTTCTGATAATATCACTGTGTTAGCTAGAAGCTTTCATTTCCTTTGGCTGAATTGCATAATCTTGTATAGCATGAGACAACTATTATCTAGAACAGGGGTGGCCAATCTTGCTTAACGTAAGAGCCACATAGAATAAACGTAAGAGCCACATAGAGATGTCTGAGAGCCGCAAGACAGGAACAAATATCACACGCACGTTTTTATTTTTAAAAATATGCAAAATTGCTTTTTATTAAAGTTAAATGGGACTGCCAAAAATAAAAACAAACGAGGAAAACCAGTTATAAGAAAGAGAGAGAGAGAGAAACTAGGAAAGCAAATAGATGGGAGGGAGGAGGGAAGGAAGGGAGAAAGAGAGAAAAAGCATGCCTCCCCTTTGCTTACCCAGCCGCCCTGCCAGGAGCCGCACAATATGTGTGAAAGAGCCGCATGTGGCTCCCGAGCCACAGGTTGGCCACCCCTGATCTAGAAAGTATACTATTTATCCCTTTTTGTTTTGAAATGTTGAGGTATAGAATATTTATTATTTGGTAAGGTCCTATTAGACAGGGTCATTGATGCAGCAAACATGAAATTAAGCAAACTCTGGAACACAACAGAAAACAGGAGGGCCTGGCGTGATGTGGTCCATGGGGTCACGAATAGTCAGACTCAACTGTGCGACTGAACAACAACAAAGTGTCCTATTAAGGAAAAGTGGCATTGTTGGTAATTGCTTTTGGGAGATACAAAAGGCATGTTCCTACTAGTAGAAGGAACGTGTATCTAGGATCTTACGTTATGAAACACTGGGAAATTTTAGTTGCAGTGTCAGGAACGTAGGTAAAGGGTGATGAATATGAACTGTGGAATTGCTATTACTTCTTGTTATGCCTGTGCTTCCTGTATTACATTCTAAAAAACTGCTAACCTACTTTAATCCTCTGGTTTCGGTGCTGGGTGGTGAAAAGTTTTCAGGTTGCTCTGAATGCACAGTTGCACCTGGACTGGGTTGTGGCATCTTAAGAACTCTTGGGAGGAGAAGCTGTAGTGCCCCCCCCTTTCCTCCTGCTTCTCAGCTTTGTTTTTCATGCCTCCCCTTCCCCGCTACATATAAATGTATAATGGCTCATAAACTCCTCAGGCCAGGAACTTGCACTTTTTTTTTTTATTAGGATACCATGTACATGCATAACACTATAAATAAGTTTAAATAAATAAATCTCCACTTTTCATTGTGGGGTTGCCTGAAGGTATTTGCTCTCCCCCTGATACTATAGTAGTGTTGTACTAGGACCTGGGAGACCCAGGTTTGAATTTGTATAGAAGCTTGCTGGGTGACCTAGCCTACCTTACAGCCTAACCTACCTTCCATGGTTGTTGTAAGAATATAATGGAGAAGAGCAGAATGATGCAAGCTGCTTTGGGTCCTCAATGGGGAGAAGAGGGGTATAAATGAAGTAAATAAATAAACTATACAGTTGAAGTTCTAAACAGCTAGGGAAAAGCACAAACTAGGCAGGCCGGAGCAGCACTGGGCCAGTGCCCCAGGCACTTTGCTTCGCTGTGCCTTTTGAGGTTAGTATGCCCTTTATTAATTGTTATAACACAGCCCTAATGAAATTTCTGTCTGAGATACATCACTGCATTTCAATAGTGAACTTGCATTTATTACAGTATGTATAGAAGACTTTGGAGGAACGCTTTATTACCTTCAGTTTTTCTGCCAATTCTATGGTTTGGTATCAAAGTGAATTAAACCAGTTGGTAGGATCAGTGGATAGTTCTGCAAGCCCTGGGTGGGAACAGCATGGTTGGGGTAGAAAAGACAAATGTCGCACAAGCTTCTGGTTTGTGCTGAGTGCATAAAGAGACTTTCTTAAGTTCATTCCAAACAACATAACAGACTTATCCAGCTTGGCTGCTGCCAATTGATTTAGCCTCTGATAATGGCCCAAGCTGTCTCCTGGAAACATATGCAGGAGTTATTAAAACAAATAAACATTTTTATACTGTGTATACAAGCCATGCTGTACATTTTTCAGTTTTTCTTATTAAATTATTGCATGTGTTTGTATTTTTGGTGTACATGTATAGTTTTGTATTGGAACTAAAACATTTTGATTTTTTTAAATGCAGAAAGATGAAGCAGATATGGGAAGAACACTATTGTTGTTTTGAATTTAAACAATTTTATGTGTCTGGTGGTTTTTCTGTGATTTATAGCTGCGAATTCATTCCTTCAATAGATATTCTTTCTCCATAATGTCAGAATAAAGCTTTGATTATACTGATACCTTTAAGAAGACAACTGATAACTCAGAATTAACTTCTTCTAAAACTATTTTTGTGACAACATGCCTTTTATTTGTTTAAATTGCATTTAGGAATGTAACATTGGAGGGGATCTGAATGTCATCCAATCTCAACTTTGTTTTAAGACAAGGAGTCTTTGTGCCCCCAAAAGTAGACCATGATTTTACAAAAGAACTGGCAAAGGTTACCATGAATATATACCTGAAGGAGAACAAAGTTTGAGTCCAGAGGCACCTTTAGTTTATTTATTTACTTCAAATTTCTACCCCACCCTCCCAGCCGAGGCTGGATACCTATCTGAAGAAGTGTGCTTACACATGAAAGCTTATACCCTGAATAAAACTTTGTTGGTCTTAAAGGTGGCACTGGACTCAAACTTTGTTAGCTGTTTCAGACCAACATGGCTCCCCCCCCCCCCAATATACTAGAAGGGTTTGTAGTTTCCTCTAAGAAGGATACTTTTGTAGTAAAGACAAACACTCTGTTGTAAAATAAAAATTAAGATAGCTTTGTATCTGCAAATCTCCCCCAACACTCTGCACTTGTATATATGAAAGGTATGAATATGACCAACTATTAGCCTGTTAAAATATGTTTTATCATGGGTATACTAGTGGAAGCTGTCATACATTGGGAAGAGCTGGAAGATGAAACATAGATGAAACACTAGCATAGAGAAATTGTAAGATACTATTTAAGCTTATTAGCTGAGGGTCTAAGATAACTTTTTTGCATGTCTGTTGCTTCTGGAAATTTCAGTGGGATTGTGGAATGTTGCTAACTTGGGTTGAAGAGTTAGCATATCTTTCCTAGGCTCTTGGAGAAGAGAGCCCAAGGCTATAGAGATGGTCTTTCAACACCACTCTGCTGGGTTGTTAAAGGAGTGCAGAAAATTTCTATTGAAGCACTTTTAGTAGCAGAGTTGCAAGTAGGTAGTAGACCGGGATTTGCCCTCATGCTAATTGATCAGTCTTTGCAAAAATTGTTCTTTGGGAATAGATTGCATACTATGCCTTTTTTAAACTTTGCAGTTTTAAAAAGAAAAATTGGCCAGGGCTGCAGTTTATCTAGTTTCTTATAAATTATGCCTCAGGATGTTCTTGGCAGTCCAGCTCCTTAAAACCCATAATTCTAGCCAGGTTGTAGATCTCTCTAAGGGATTGTTATGGATATATTACTCTTATTTATATTGGCTAAAAGCAACAACCTTAAACTCTCAACTCCTGACTGACCACATGGTTCAAATTAATAGCTATTCAGGGTACTAGACAAGAGGTTACCCTAAGATTTGCCATGTAAGAAAGAACCTTTAGCTACAGATGATAAAGACTGAATATGAGGCAGCATACATACCACAAGAACTTAAGAAGAGCCCTGCTGGAGCAGACCTGTCTCACACAGTGGCCAACCACTTTGTCTGGAGTGACAATAACTAGCTTGGGAGGCCAAGGCCTTCCACTGATATTGCCTCCTGGTACTGGTAGTCAGAGATTTACTGACTCTGAATATGGAGGTTCCCTTTAGTCACCATGTCTAGTTGCCACTCCATGAATCTGTCTAATCCATGATTTCCCATGAATCTGTCAAAAGTTGTCTATGCCTATGACCATCATTTCATCTTCTGGCAGTGAATCCCACATCTTACTTGCTTGGTACGTAAAGAAGTATTTTCTTTTGTCTGTCCTGCTCCTCAGCTTTGTTGGATGCCCTCAAGTTCCAGTATTTTAGGATACGGAGAAAAAGGTCTTTTTGTCTACCCCATGCATAATTTTATAAACCTCTATCATGGTCCCCCTTAGTCATCTCTTTTCTAAACTGAATAGTCCCATATTCTTCAGGCTTTTCCTCTTAGGGAAGGTGCTCCAACTCCCTAGTCATCTTGGTTGCCCTCTTCTGTACTTTTCCCAGCTCTGTAATGTCCTTTTGGAGATACAGTGACCAGAACCATACATACTATTCCAAATGAAGCTGCAGCATAGAGCAATACAGGGGATTATAACATTGGCCATTTACACCAGAGGTGTCGAACCCATTTGTTATGAAGGCCACATCTGACATGTCACTGTATCGGGCCAGGCCATGTGTGCCATAAAATGTAATGCCAGGTACCATAAATATAAACTTTATAAAAGACAGCAACTAGTAAGCTCTGAGTTGATATGTCCTCACTGAAAGGCACCATTGGCTGGGAGAAGGGTGCAGAGGAAAACCCACATGGGTAAACTGGAAAGCCAGCAGTGCAGTGTTGGGCAGATGCTCCCATGCCCCAACAGAGGATCATTTGCACCCCCCCCACACACACATGTAAATTCTGATCCCTGTGGCCATCTGGGACAGCATCCCCAGAACTACAGGCTGAGTGGAGAGGTATGAATGTGGCTGCAGTGGCTCCCAACCTTCCAGTCCCTGAAGTGAAGGGATTCTGCTTGACTGCTGCAGACAAGGTTGTCCTGCTGTGCTAAAGCCACAATTGGAGAGGCTCTGCGCCCTTCCCCACCAGCCTCCCGTTTCCTCCCTTCCACCAGTTGCTTGCGGGCTGCATAACAGCCCCGGACAGGCCAGTCCCGGTCCCTGAGCCTTATGTTTGACAGCCCTGGTTTACACCCTTTCCTAATAATCCCCAGCACAGCATTTGCCATAATGGTTTTATTATTACATATTTTCCATTTTTCAACATTCAGGGCAATGTCAGGTTGTCCATGTGAGAATTCAGCATCCACAATAACTCTGGAACTGTAAGATATCTTGCCTGTACATGCTGTAAACCAAACAAAAAGTTACAATGTGCTGTATTAGCTCTGAAGTAGCCCTTGATTCTTCTGCTGTAGAGTTTCACATTTTCCCTCCCCCCCTTTTCCTTCCTTCCTGTCTTCCTTCTTTTTCAGATTTCTTATGCTAGGTTACCTACATCTGGTGGCCTTGCAGCTAAAGGGTGCGATAGCCTAAATAAATAAATAAAGTTCTGTCTCAGCACTCATCTTAAATGTATGCTGTGGTAACTTGACTGCTCAGCATTGCTGATTGGACAGCAATATCAGCTATCAGAAGTCTATGGAGGGCTGCATATGTTGCTGCAACTGAAACTTTTATCACCACCACTGCAGGAGAAAGACTTTCATTTGGCTGTGCCTGTCCAACAAAGCATTTTATTTATGTGCTTCCAAGCCCTTAAAAATTCTTTTAGGGTACATCAGTAGGGAGTTAATAGAAACTTTGAAATAGGAAAAATGCCTGTGGGTTAAGCAGAAAACCCAGTTGACTGAGCTGAGCAAAAAGCTTGTACTGTTGTTGATAGGTCATTTGCCAAGGGGAGAACGGAATGGACTGGTTTCCAGTCTGCCAGTAGTGTTCTACCATTCCTTTTTTTTTTTTAAAGTAACCTCTTTAATAATAAAGAAAATTCAGACAAGATATTTAATCATTAATACAATCATGAACATTATTTTTGGATGTTATGACAGAAGCAACATTCTCAATCAAGAGATTGATTTTAACACCTTTCTGTGTATGTCTGTGATATATGTTTTATTTCAAAGACTAATTTAATTTGGGAGTTGGAAACCTATGTAATTAAGAAGCCCCCCCCCCCCCCCAGCCTTTCTCTGCTATGCCAACAACAGAGATGAAATAAAGGGAATCTTAATCTTTTCCCAAACACTCTTCAAGCAAAGCAATTAATAAAACTGTTACTTTCTTAAAAGACTAAAATGTCTTAAGCACAAACGTGCTGCTGTACGTCATTTGTGCTAAATGGGATTATGAGGGATTTAATTCTGTGAGAAATTTTACATGTGGATGGAAGCAATGTTTCACATCTCTTTTAGGTTCCCACCTAAGGAATGGAATGTGATATCCTCATTAAATTCCCATCAGATCTCTGCCTTCCTAACCTGAATTTATCAGGGAATGGTGAAGGTTTTATGCCAAGAAAATAAATCTCAATGGAACATACATCCTTATTTTGCAGAAGTATATACCACAGTTTTCAAATATAGATGCTACCAAATATTATTGCTGCTTGATAGATGGTTTTAATGGGACTGTGTCTAGGATGGCACATTATACGTGTATGTATATGGCTGTACTCCACACTGTTAATTGCTTCCTAAATACCATTTCCCCCCTCAGATTTTGCTTACCCTGATTTGCTTAATGCTGCTGAGAGAAGGAAGTTGAATGAATTTTTAGGCAGTTAGGACCTCTCCCCTACCCCATGGCTTTAAAATGGAATGCTTTGGAACCAGTTGATCCCCAAAAGGCTGTATTTTTTTCCTGACAGAAATTTATTCTAGGCATACAAACTCCTGTATTACTGTGGAAATGGAATGTGTTACAGTATTTTAGTTGAAGTTCTCAGCTGACTGTATTTCAGATTCTTCTGAGTGTGTGGAGACCGTTTGTTCTGGACATCTCAAATTCAGTGTAGACATCAGAACCTTCATCCAGGGAAGGAGACCTGGTGCATAAAACAGACTTCCATGTAAATATCACTTGTTGGATTAGGAATCAGATCCATGGTTATAATTCATGTGTACGCTCTAAACTTTTATAGGTGCTTTCTACTTATGCTCCCTTTGTTTTCAACTGAACAAATGTTTTTACTTGAGCTGGTTTTGCGTGAATATCTTTTTTACATGTTATTAGAGCTGGATTTTTGTGCAAGGGCTCAGTTTCATGAAAGAGACGCTTGTAATTTTAGGACTGTGAGGCTTTCAATAATTATACCATTCCTAACACTGTTATTGTGTGCACACATGCACATGCAGACATGCACACACACATGCTGCTAATTAGCACTTGAGTTTCCATACAATCTTATAAAAAATTGTGATCCAAGTGCTTCTTACAGTAAAATCATGTTGCAAAAAGTTAAGAAATCTGAAAAGGGGAATGAGGGATTGGGAATGAAAAATTCCCTCAAGCAGGAACAAACAGTAGATTGCCTAAAAGAATTGGGAATATAGATGAGCATTGAAATACTTTTTAAAACTTGAGGTGGATTGGATTCACATGAATATCTGGAAAGAGTGAGTTCTGTGCTATGAGATCAGACAAGCAAGCCTAAGCAGATCTACTGAGAATCAGGGTTCATTTTGAGTAGGAGCTTGGGGGAGCTCAGCTCCGGGAGTTGGTGCCAGCCTCCCACACGGGGAAATGCCTGCTTGTGTCATGGCTGCAGCAAAATGACCCCGTCCCCTGGAAAGGTCCTTGTTCCTCCGACCAGCCTTCTGAAGGCTTCAGCCACCACTGAAGTTATCCTCCCAGAATAGTGGTATTTCTGAGGCTTGGATTAGTAGCTGTCCCCTTTCTGCCAGCTTTTTCTTTCTCTCTCTCCCCCTCTCCTTTCTTTCTTGCCTTCTGACATACTTCTGGTGATGTCAGGTGGTGTAGCATATGCAAATAAGTTATGCTAATGAGCCCCTGCACCTCTTTTTCTACGAAATGACCCCTGCTGAGAATTATGTCTTATTCCAGTCAATTCTCTTCGTTCTCAGGAAACACTCTTAGGGTTGCAGTCTAGGAGTACTAAGGCAGTGTGCATATTGGCAACTTTTAAAAAGCAATGCATTGAAGTTTGACTTAACTGGGTACTGCCTCCCTCATTCATCTTTTCAAAATAGAATCAGAGGACAAAGAGACAGATTATTCTGAGCAAATTCTTCCTTGAGAAGTGAGACTATTACACCATTGAAAAGGTGAAAGCTATGTACTTGTTGGTGAACATCACAGGACAGTTAAGAACAAGGCTGTCAAAATGAAACAAAACTAAAAAAAAAAGATCGATTGTATGGATTCAGATTTATTGAATTGTCCTTGTTTAGCAGTTAGAACATGTGAAGGTTCTGTGTAGACACTGTTTTCTTGGGACATAGTGGTAGACAGACACCATGCAGAAGGAAGTGTTTTGAAAGTTTTTTCTGCTGCTGAAGAAGCAAGCTGCTTTTAAACAAAAGCACAGCTTGCCTGTTTCTTACGAGGGGTTGGAGCCAATATGTTTCTAGCTGTGTGTGTTTCTCCCATATGCATACATATGCAAGTGTAGTGGCCTTGCAAAGAAATCCACAGAAGAAACTACCTCACAGAAATGTGTATTGACTAGCCCATTCACAGTATAAGTCATTTTGAAACTGATGGACAGCTTAAAAATGAACCTACATTTCCCCAGGTTATAAGAAACTCCCCGCTTTATCGTCTAGAAAGATTTTTTAAAACTTAGACAAGAGAATGTGTATAAGCCTACTGTCTAGGAAAGTTTCTTAGCCTATCTGTATATCTGCCACTAGTCCACAGATTCTGAAGTAATGGGAGTCAGATATCTTATCCTAGGTTGCAGTCACACGCACAATCCGCCCCGACATAGGTGCAAATGCCAGGCAAATTAAAGGAGTGCAATCAGATGCCAACATCTGGGAAGCGTCCTGCAGCCGACGGCAACCCGTTTTGCTCCACCGCACATGTGGAATAAAAAAAACACATCAGAAAGTCCAGTAGTAAATGGGTTGCTACGTTCCACAGACAGACATTCTTGGGTCTGATTGCGCCAGCGCGCTCCCATGGCATCAGGATAGTCTGATCAGGCTATCCCCACTCCATGCCATTGTTCCCCCCCATCAGCGCATCCCACCCACATTCCATTGGGAGAGGTGCGAATCATCAATTCCTCATGTAAGCGCATCGGGAACAAATGGTAAAACCCCCCAACCCCGATTCACCAGTGGTTGCATTTGATCATGCAGTGGTGGGCTGTGCCCACATCTACAAAACTCAGTGTGATCGTGCAATGGTGGGTCAACTTCCACCGGAGGAAATAGCCTCGCTTCCTCCATGCTTTATCTTGGGCGTCTGACCACAACCCTAGTGTAGTATAGGTAGTGTTCCCTCTAAGCTGGGTTAGCCTCTAGTTCACACATTCTTGTCTTAGCTCAGGAAGAATGGCTCCAGAGCAAACTAATTTATGCAGTAGCCTAATCACTCACTCACAATTTTAATGCCAATAGTTCACAAAATAGAATTTTTGCTCACAAGACTCCACAGCTTAGAGGGAGCATTGAGTATAGGCAGGGCTTTTTTTGTAGAAAAAGCCCAGCATGAACTCATTAGCATAATAGGCCACACCCAACAGCAGGAATATATCAGCATATTAGGCCACACCCCTGACAGCGCAGCTCCCTCCCAGGATCGGCTTGCAGGGCGCATGGGGAACCCAAGGAGGTGAGGCAGTTTAAACTGCCTTCCCTCCCTGGATCTGCTTGTCTTCCCCAGGCGCCCTGCGGCTTGCAAGGTGCTTGAGGAACCTGGGGGGGGGGGAGAGGCTGTAGGCGTGGCCAATTCGGAAGCCAGCCGGAACTCCGTTCCTGTGCGATCCTGCCCCCCAAAAGCCCGGAGTATAGGCCATTGAATCCTTACCAGCCCTGATTAATGTTCCCTGTGTGGTGCTTGCAATTTGATTTAATTCAGGTGAGAAAAATAGTTGTTTGCTGGTGTGTTATTTTGCTTTTTATAAAGGGTTATTGTACCTGAGCAGTGTGTTAGATTCAGTGCAATAATTATAGGAAATGTAGCTATGAGAAGCTAAAGTAACATTGAGTCAGTTCATTGGTCCATTTTGCCTGGTATTCTCTGTTGGACTGTTAGTGGCTTTCTAGAGTATTATGCAGAGGTTTTTTCAGCCACACTACCTGAAACTTCAACTGGAAGTTATTGAATCTCGAACCCAAAGCAGGTCTTCCTGTAAGATCAGATAATGTGGCCATTCCTGTTCAAACTCTTGTTGGGTTCATGCATTCTCCTGTCTAAAGGTTAATCAGAGTTATATTTGTACTTGTTAAATATACAGAGCATTTATGTTATAATGAACGTATTAATGGAAGGTCATCTTGACATGCACTGGAGCTTTACCGTTGGTAAAATGTTAAAGAAGAAGATATGGTATAAGTGGAGCGACCTTTGCCCTGAGTTTGCATTTTGCTATCTTTGGTTTCGTTTTCTTGTTCCAGTACATGCCTGTTGTTTTCTAGTAATGAATATAGGCTGAGGACAGACTGGCAATCTGGAGCGAGATAAATACGGAGGAAACTGCTGTGGGGGAAAAATTCCCCGGGGCTGGCCGTTCACACCGGCCGGTGTATTGCGCAACAGTGCCGATATGGAGCGTTCAGACTGCTGCGGAGTGGCCCCACGCTGGCCAGCCTCCGCAGCTCATGATAGGGCTGTTTTGGCAGTTTGCGCATGTGCGCATGTGCGCTCATGCGCAAACTGGTAAAACGCTGTTCACACTGCTACCTCCGCTTGCCTCCCGCCTTCTTCCGGTTCACACTGCCTGGAAGCGGGAGGCAAGCGCAAGATGGCCCCTGGACACCGGTTTCTCCCGGTGTCCTGTTAAAGCGGATGGAAAGCGAGTGGGAGACGGGTAAGTGCGAAACAGAGCCGATGGACAGATGTGCATGTCTGAACGCGCTCCCTTCTTCCACTTCCAACGCGGGGCTGTCCCGCTTTACATTGCCAGTCTGTCCTCAGCCATAGTTTGACGAATGCTGTTCCGTCAAGCTCGGCCAGTATTTCCCAGTATTTTATTTAGGTTGCAAGCAGTGTTCCCTTTAAGCTAAGTTAGTGTGAGCTAGCTCACAGTTTTTTAGCCTCCAGCTCATACATTTTTGTCTTAGCTCAAGGAAGGATGGCTCCAGAGCAAACTAATTTATGCGCTACCCAAATCTCTGGCTCACAACTTTAATGCCAGTAGCTCACAAAGTAGAATTTTTGCTCACAAGACTCCACATCTTAGAGGGAGCATTGGTTGCAAGTAACACTTCTGATTAATACAGTATTTGAGAACTGATCACTCTTTTTTCCAATATACTTTTATTTTGATTTGGTGAATTGGGAAGGCTTTGGACGAGGACATTAAAAAAAACACCACACCTCAGCTCCAGCATATGTATTTTGATTGCAAGCTTTTTAAACAGGGCCTTTTAAAAACCCAGTGTGCCTGCCACATCCTTGGTGTGCTGAGATCCTGATTTTAAATTGTGGGCTCTCAGTGGTGAAGGAATAAATAAAACTCTCGGCTACATGAAAATTGTAAGTGGGTAGGTTGTCACATCGAACATACAATTAGAAATGCAGTTAATGATGGAAGCTTTAAAACGCTCAGCTCTGTATGGAATTTTTAAAAACAGGAGCTTTATTGTTCCAATCCCTCACACTGCTGCCCTGCTTGGATGCTTTCCTTTGCTGGCTTTTCTTTCTTTCCCTGTTTTTTTCCCCTCTTCCCCCTTGTGCTCTCTTTTTGGCCAGGATTTTAACATATATCACAGGCTGGTAGGCTAAGAGCCTGGGACTTCCCCTCACCACACTTGGTGCCTTTGATCTTTTGCTTTGGAGGTAACATCAAAAGGATGGCTGAGAAAGACAGCCAGGCTGTGAAGTTCAACATTCAAGTTAATAGCTTGACTGAAGGTTGTGCTGCATTGCTGGAGCTGGAGTAAACATGGGCAATTCAGCAACATTTCCCTGGAAATTGACCCAAATGTTGCGTATTAAAAAAAGAGATTAATTTGCATTTGGATGAATGACAGTTCTTTTAAAAATTAAAATTCTGTCGTTGTGAGCAGTATGCAGTAAAGAACTCAAGTGATTAATGTGGAATTGTGGGCACGGTATTTAGTGATTGACTTGCCTGATGTAGATATTATACCTCACTACTATGTTCTGATAATGAAATGGATTGGTCGGCACTTTAGAGATTTCCTCTGCCTCATCATGGTAGTAGTAGCTGGAAGTCAGGAACAGAAGATAATAGGTCCTCTGAGCAAATTCAGACTACATCCTAACCAAGCCTGCTTTGCAGGGAGGGTGGGGTACAAGTGTGATAATAAATACACATGAAATGAGCTAAATAAACATGAAATGAGCTGTCAAAGAATATGCACATCTAGTTCTTTACATAGTACCCTTTTTCAAAATAAGTCTAATCAATCAATCATAAGCTTTATTGCATTAGCTCACAGCCTTCACAATTAACACCAAAAAACCCAACATCAGAGTTATAATTCAAGAAGCACAATCAAAACTCTAATATACATTGCAATTTTAGAAACAATTGTTAAGATAGTAACAAAAATTTGAGTTAAAACCAACATCAATTCAAGCAATTCAGTCAGATAGTCAGCAAAATACATAGATTCATCCATCAGCTGCATTAACAGTGGATGGTTTTGGTAAGGCCTCTATCACCCATGTAACAAACTTTGCTGTTTGCATTGTTATCCATTTATTTTTGTTGGCAAATAATATAGTTAGTCTATCGTTATCTGCTCTTTCTGGATATTGTAATAAAATATTTCCAAGATATTTTCGCGTTCTAATGCAAATCTTGGGCAGTAAAAGATCACATGGCCTAGATCCTCAATAGAATTCTGATCCCAAGTACAGATACATTCTTTATATGGGATCATGTTGTCATGGCCTCTTACCGTCACCAATTGTAAGGTATCCAACTGTGCTTTGGTAAATGCTTTCCTATGCTTGGAATTAAGTAAATTGGTAAGGTAAGATGGAAGATTCAAAGGAGAAGGTGCAAGTTGCTTGTAAAGGGGAGATATTCTCAAAGTACTTAGCAGTGCAGCATAAAGTAAGTCTAAGCTTATTCAGGAGTCTTTGGTGAGATACCTTGTCAAAAGTGTTTTGGAAGTCCAAGTATATGATGTCTGCTGCATCACCCTTATCCACATGCTTGTTAACCTGCTCAGAGAATTCCAGTAGGCTGGTGAGGCAGGGCTTCCCTTTGCAGAAGCCATATTGATTTTCCCTCAGCAGGCTTTGTTCTTCAATTTGCTTAATAATTCTGTGTTTAATAACAGTTTTTAGTAATTTTCCTGAAACAGATGTTGGGTTCATTGTCCAGTAATTTCCAGGATCCCTTCTGGATCCCTTTTTTAAAAATTGAGGTGACGTTTGCTATTTTCCAGTCATCTGATTTTAACAAAAAAGTTATCTATATATATAGATCAACACCATCACCAGCTTCCTCTCCTCAGCTTGTATGATGCTTGGGTGACACCTCCTCCACACCATGCAGAGCTCGAGCTAATCAGACACAAAAATTTCCATTTTTGGCTAAGTGCTTGAATTTCATCATGTTTCCTTGATTTCTTTTTAAGTGCAGGCCAGCAGAATGCACTAGTTATAATCTAGGCGACTTTATTTACATATGTAGATAAGTACCGGAAGCCAAATGTTTGAAGAATAAATTGACTTACTTGCCATGGACAACATAAATCTCCCCCTGCAGTGAGTTTTTTTGGGAGACCAGGCAGTTGTAGATCTTTCTCCTCTGCTGGTAACATCTCATAAACTAGACACCATGCCCATGGTGCTTTAGCAGGGATAATTTTCAGTAGATTAACAACTATTGGATCACTACATATTTTCTACTAAAAGTCTGGCATTATGTTTATGTGAACTGTAAACTCCTTATTGCACAACAGCAGATTACACGGCTAGGACTTTGTGTTCAAAGGTATTTTAAGTGAAAAAAGCAACGGTGTTGCTGTGCCACCAGTGCATAAGTTGAATTGAAATATTGACATGTGGATGCACTGATGTATATTTTTCTGTATGTGAGATACGAAGAGACAGAGACACTCTGGTAGAGCCTTGGTTTCTCTCTTTTCCACATCTAGTGACTAGAATACATATTTCTGTTGAGGATTTATTGTCTAATTATGAAAAAAGAGTGACAAATTAAATTATCTTAATTTGCTGTTACACATATGTAACTATGTGTGTTTTCCTACCAAGAGAAAAGTGAATAATAAGTGTGCTTCATGTAATCAATTGTACCCTCTGCTTGAACCTTGAAAATCTACTGTGGACTCTTATAAAATATAAGATTATAACATGTTATAAGATTGGAGTCTTTGCTTTATGGGCTGTTCAGTAAATACATTGGTGTCTCTTGGATATGCCCTCAGGCACTGAAACCTGAGGCCTGCCCACATCTTGAGTTTTACTTTCCTGCTTGCAAAATGCCTCTGGCTAGAAGAGCTGTTGATTTCCCCCTTTCCTCTTGCCTCCTAATAAAAAAGATTTTCTTTTTTGCTTTAAGAAAAAAAAGGATTGAATAGCTGTAATAAAACTCAACCGTTTCTTCAGTTTCAGATCATGTTAAAGCTTAAAATACTTCATTGACAAAGATTTTAAAGCTGTTGGTTTTAGTGTGTGGATCTATTTTAAGTGTGAAACGTACAGTACCCTTAATACAGATTCAAGATGTACAAATGCAGATGCTGGTGAAGCAAGGCCTACTACATTTACCCTGCCATCAGCCTCTTAATGAACCAGGAATGCCTTGCTGCTCTGTGTTTGCTATGAGATACAACATGACTGTAACAAAAGCCCACCTCTCCTTCCTCTTAAGTATATAGGTTGTTACAGTTGTTAGCAGGTAAGCCCTTGTTGATAAGCCCTTGACAGAGTGAAATCATGAAATGCCACTTTAAAATCGGTCATTTGCTTCTTCTCTTGAGGTGCTATGCTGTGTGTAGATACACACACATTTATTCTAAGAACAAACAGTGCTTGTGCGCTCAGAGATGTGGGGAAGCTGGCTGAACTGCCAGGCAGAATGGGTGAATGTGTCGGTGAGGAAATTATTTGCAGGATTTACTGCTGCAGCTAAAGGTGTATATAATAGAGTCCTAGGTGTTGTGGAGACACTGAAATGCTACCACACAAAGGGTCTCCTTTTTGGGAAAGGGAGGGATAAAAGAAATGGTAGAGTTATGAGTTAACTATGGAACAGACCAACCTACTGGGCACCCCACCCATTTAAGGTAAGCTTCCTGCTGTGCCATTTACACTGCAGCCCTCACTTTGTTGAGTGGGTTCTCTGAGGAGGTGAGAGAGGGTCCATCTTTATGGTTTTATGTTGCTGGTTTTAAATAGTTTTAGTTATAATTTCTAAGCCGCTTTGAGGAAAGGCTGGCTATCAGTAGGGATTCACCTTGCACAGAAGGAAACGGTATATTTTGGAAATGTTTGAAAAGCAGAAGAATACATCCCAGGAAGGAATAAAAATTCTTCAAAAAGTTCAGACTTGGTATGATACTTGGAACAACAATAGCAGAGAAGTAGGGGAGCTGAAGGATTTAGTTGAGGAAAACAGACATTCTTTTTTCCTTATTCTGGTCAAGCATTCAGGAGGGATAATCAGTGATGAAGAATTGGAGAAAAGCAAGAAATTAAAATAGAGAAGCAAATAGCTGGGAAGTTTTAATTTCTGAGAATATTTATACATTTTTATTCAGCGGCATTTTACAGATTCCTTCCTAACAACTTGTTTAATGCAGTGCTTTATGTGGTGTTCTGTACAATGTTGGGTCTAGTTTCTAAAATGCTAGAGGTTTGGGGGGGGGGGGGGAGAGGAAGAGATCCCAAGCTGCAAGAGGTAGTGTTCCTCAACTTTGATCCAATATCTCCAGTAAGGCCTGCAGCAGATGAAGTGCGTTTCCACTGAGGCTTGTTCTTACTTGAAAAATCCCATCCTTGTGTTTACTGTTGATATTTTGAATTTTACAATTACTTATTGGAGGTGCAGCTAGGGTTTTTAGGCACTTCATTCAGTATGAACAGTAGCATTTTAAGTTTTTCTCCTTCAGGGTTTTTCTCTCCCTCTCTCCCTTCCTCTGAATGGCAATAATATATAAGATTGTTCTGGGCAACCTTATTTGTATGCATTCATATTGACCTCTGCTTGTCACCTCAGTCCAGTCTTTTCCGTTCCCCTGTCTGTAGTATCGGGTGTTATGGGGGCCCAGCATCTCCTGGCTCACCTGGAGGCTAGGCAAGCACAGCAGGCTCAGGATAGGGTGGGGCTGCAGGTGTATGGAGTAACCAGTCTTTTACCACCAACACAGGACAGTGGTTAACTTCACCCATCCCACTGAGCAAAACCAAATTCTTTCACTGGCAACACTTAAGTGTGGTATACCATCGGCTTTAATGCTTACTCTAGCATCTGACCCCCCCCCCCCCCCAGCCTTGGTCTTGGGCCCACTGGGAGCCACTCATTCTCAGGGGCATGCTCCCTACCCTTAATACAGTTGAGGCAATTATCCAGCCACGTCCCATTGAGTGCATGTCAGACCCGCCCCATTGGGAGATCTCACTCAGTCCCATTTGGCCCCTGCCCCCACATTCCTTCTCTGGTGCCCCTATCCTGAGCATCCATGTGGTGGCCGTGCCAACATCCCCTGGGCCCACACTGCACCTGTGCATGACCTGTCTCTCTGCCACTTGGAGATAAATTTTGATACCTTCATACAGGTTTCCTTATGAGGGTTACAACTCAATAATGTATGTGAACACTGTCAAAAGTTCTATTTAAGCATTGCTATTGCATGGCCATCTCCCCTTACTTTAGTAACATTTACATGATCTTTTGAATTGTATGATAAAATACGTCTAACTCCTAATACAGTAGATTGTATTATATCATTGTGGATGTTTCATTCACCTCTGTATTCAGCTCGAGACAAGGGAAGTATAAGTAATTGCATGGTGCCAGATTATGTATTCTGCTTTTGTAGTTTAAGTGCCCTCTAACTGCAGAGTTAGCTTGAAATGATGATAAATGTGCAGTAGCAAAAATGTTTTGTTTGTGTTAGATGGCAGTGTTTGGGATAATAAGCTACAATGAAGTGCTTTTGACACCCAGCTGAAGCATACATGACTATGTAAAGATACCTGTACAGAATCACACATTAACTCAAAGGTAATTCTGTTATAGTTTGTGTTTCTCTGACTTTCTGACACACATTGGTTGTGAATTTGGACGTGTCTTGAAGTCCAGTTAATTTGATTTGGTGATACTATTTACCAGTTCATTGCTAGTTGACAGCATTGCCTCTATAGCTAATCTCATAAGTAAAATTTTCTTTTATAATAAACCTGTATTACCACCCCATTTCTGTATTGTGTGTGTGCTTGAAGTCATGCATTTGCATTTGTAAGATGATTAAATACAAAGTGTCCTGCCATATTTTATGCTCCTCAAAACTGTAACCCCTTAAATAAGAATCTGTAGCTAATGCAAGCTTGTGGGTCAGCGATGTAAAACCCGGACTGTGCTTAGTAACAAGTGTATCATTTAGGTTGTTTAAAGACTTTTAAAAGCATACTGGCTCCTTAGAGTACTTTTTTGTTGTAAGGCAGGGGATTCAAGTGTCTGACATATAGATGAAACTTGTGGAACAGTAAAATTGGTAGGAGTGGCTTAGTGGTTGAAATGCCTGTGGTGGTTTTATCTACTGGGAAGACTGTGGTCAAAGGTTCTCGGAGTCAGTGTGCCAGGCATTCTTTGGTCTGGTTACTAAAGGAGAGCTGTTCCTATTGCTTCCTCTTCTCCTCTTCCTGACAGATATGCTGCAAGAATCCCTCTACTTCAGTCCTTAAGCAAGTATTTGGCACAGGGAACAAAATGCCCACAGAAAGTAAAATATTTAAGGAGACCAAATTATAATCTTCACTTTCCACTCTCTGAGTTTTGGCTATGGCATATTTCTTTTTAGAGGTATTAGTAGGACCTAGGCTAAGGAAATGAGTACTGCCTATAAGGAGAAGAGATGGGATTTATACCCCGCCCTTCACTACCCAAAGGAGTTTCAGAGTGGTTTACAATCTCCTTAAGAACATAAGAGAAGCCAATGTTGGATCAGGCCAGTGGCCCATCCAGTCCAACACTCTGTCATACAGTGGCCGAAAATACCAGGTGCCATCAGGAGGTCCAGCAGTGGGGCCAGGACACTAGAAGCCCTCCCACTGTTGCCCCCCCAAGTACCCAGAATACAGTGCAGCACTTGCCCCACTTCCCCTTCCCAACAGTAGATATCTTGTGAGGTAGGTGGGGCTGAGAGATCTCTTTCGAGAACTGCCCTTGAGAGAAAAGCTCTGAAAGAACTTTGTAACGGACCCAAGGTCAAACCAGCACCTGTATGTGGAGAAGTGGGGAATCAGTCCCGGTTCTCCCAGGTCAGAGTTCGCTCCCCTAACCACTACATCAAATTGGCTCTGTAAAGAAGCCTTAGTAATGTGTGTGTGTCCGCATGTACACAAACAAACATACATGCATACATATATACACTGTGTCATTTTTCTCCCCAGAAGTATGAATTGTTGCTAGATTTTGGTTCCAGATGACAGTAGATGCTTCTTTTAATGTTATTCTTTTATAAGTGTGTGTGAAAAATGCTGTAAATGGGGTATGTGAAATACTGATTTCAAATTTCCCTTCAGGTCAAACAACTGCATGTATCAGTGCTAATGATCTTTGTGCTCTTGTCTGCTGTGTCATGCCAACTGCTAAATACTTTTAAACAAATGGAATTTGTTCTCCTCTGTAGAGATAAAAGTAAACAATATCAAGAACAATCCGTATGCAGATATAAAATTCTTTCTGCTTTTTAGTACAAATCTTTTAGGTGTAGAAAGAAAAAAAAATCACAAACCTTCCCATTGAGGGTCTTGTTCAGTCACCACAATTTAAAAATGATTGTGTTCCTGAAAGGGTCCCCAAACCCTTCATTTCTTCTGTAAAGAAACATAGAATCTAAAACTGAAAGGGTTTGTTTTCCTGACATTGCTGTTTATACTCTTTTTACCCTCCCCCCTCTTTTGTGGGTTATCATCCTTCCCTTGAGTGGTGTTTTTGTCTGAAAATATTATGAAAGAATTTGGGCTGGTGGTGGCTGGTGGCGAGAGTGTGGGTCTCTGCTGAGTGACTTGGATTAGACGTTTGTAGTATCCTGTCAAATCACAAGTGTGTTGAGATAGTTAACCATTGTGTGAGGATTTCAGTCTTCATCTTTTACTTTTCTAATGGACAATTGAGATATTCAAGCTTATGGACTGAAAGGAAAATGGGTGCAAGTGGTCTTGCCGGCCTCCCAAGCTAATGCTGTAGAAGAAGCAAATAGAGAGAAGGATTATTGATAGGGGAAACAACTGGTTCTGAATCCTGGGAGGGAATGTTTATTTCTCTCTCTAGGAGGGATTTGGAAAGAGCTGTAATCCTGGGTTAGGAGTAATTTGTTACAGCAAGATGATACTTGAGCGGCAGTAGGTTTCTGGCTGAGGCAGCGAGAGGGTTTTTTTTATTATTCAGGGGAGTTGCTGGTCTCCTCGGAAGGTCAGCCTGACATAAATCCCCCTTCTTGCAAGTTCTGTTTCACAACCAGCAAAATTAACCAAAAGGAACTATTGACCTTTTTGCATCATCCTTGGGCATCTGATCTTATGTTCATTCGTTCCTTTTCTCTCTCTCTCCTGCTCTCTCTCTCTCTCTCTCAAAATGATTACAGTAAAGAATGTGCACTAGAATGAAAATGCAGTGAGAAGTTTAAGTTTTCTGCTGGGAGTTTAAAAACCTTCCCACCTTCTCCTGTGAGACCAGAATGTTTCTGGTTTTAATATTAGCTCAGCAATTTCCAAGCTGTTTTACTGAGATGACATTTTCTCTACTAAAGTATCCTGCTTGTTTTTGTATTTTTTTCAAAAATGAGTTCCTGACCCTGGGGAAGAAAGTTTTGCAAGTTCCTATTGTATGAGTGCTTGAGAGAAAGAGAGGGAGGGGGAGAGAGAGAGATTGTTGGAGCCAAGAGTTTTGAAGTAACCCCTTGCCACAGTAAAGACCCAGTCACAAAGAAAAGCCACACGGGAAGTGACAGGAAATTCGGCATGAAATTTTCTGGGTTTACTCAGGAGCATATCTGTGCAATTCATGTAGAATTGCTGCTTATGCAGAAATGGGTAAATGGCTGAAGTTGTCATATTTTTTTTCTCATCTCAACTTCATAAGAAAATAAAATTGCCTTCAGTTAAATGACCTGCAGTAGCAGGACAGCAAAACATGTAGGCACCTGTAGGCCTCCATGGCATCTGCTGATATCTTTCCTGGTGCCCTTACTATGCTCCTTGACACACATGGCTTTTCTCCATGAGGGTCTCAGTAGCCTCAGAATGCCCATTTTTGGTGGTGAGAGGAGATACTCCCCCCCCCCCCCCCAATCAGCTGAAAATCTGGTTGGATCTAATACATTTTCCAAGCATTTGTAATTAAAAGTGTTCACAATTTTCCCCCAGCTGGTCCTCAATATCATACGTAAAATTTGCTGGGACAAAAACTCATAGAACACTTGTGAGGGAAAATCACTGGCCATGCTTCGTGTTCGTGTGTGTGTGTGTGTGTGTGTGTGTGTGTGTGTGTGTGTGTGTGTGATCTCGCCATCCTGCTTTCTTGAGTATTCATTTTGTCCATGGGCCATTACTGGGCTTATGCAAGCATTAGTAATGAAATCTTTTCTGTCCTTGAAAAAAGAAAAGAACTTTAAGAAAAGGATCTACCCCATACATTTAGGGGAGACAATGTGGAGTCTATACATTGCATTATTCAACAATAAAGTCTTAAAGTCTGTTGAGATAGTAGAATAAGTGACTCTACTATTGCAATCCTATGCAAAATTACTCCAGTCTAAGCCAGCTGAAGTGAATAGGCTTAGACAGGAATAACTTTGCATAGGAATGCAAGTTACAACAGAAGAATATATGTGGATTATTGATTATTACTGAAGGATTTGAGAATCCACTTAAAATTGTGATGGCTTAAAAAACTGTATCAGCTTGTCTGTTCTCGGTGCATATTGAAGAGAATATATACCAAAAGAACGATTTCTAGTACAAATGATGGAGTAGATCAGTGATACTCACTGGCCATATGTGGCTCTTTGCTTGCCACCTGTAGCTCTTCTCAGCATTGTTCCACAATATGGGAAGTTGTTAGGGGCATTGCCTAGAGGGGCTTGTGGTTGGCAGATGGTTCCCAACTTGAAACAGCTGCTGGTCAAGGGACTGGAGGATGGATTAATTGCAAGACTTCTTGAGCTGTGGGCCTTGTACTGCCAGTGGAAGTAAAGTGAAGGGCATGTCATCTCCAACCACTCCTCCACCTTTCCCTGCAGTCTCCATGCTCTTATCACAGTGCCTGGGTGGCTTTTAAAATAGGGAAACATTTATTATTTTTTTTAACTGCCAGCCTAGTAAAGAGGTTTAGAAAAAGCTTGCAGACCATTTTGTGTTGTAAGTCTGATTTGCAAACCCTTTCTGTATTTCCAGGTACACAAGGATAGGCTCAGGGATAATCCTACATACTCAGAGGTACCCTGGTAATTTAAAAGGTTTTTGTTATATATTTAATATTAATAGTTAAATCTTATATTATTACATGTGTGTGTTTGGTGGGATGGAACAAAGGACATGAAGTAGTCATGTGGCTCTTTTAGTTGATGGTAATTGTGAATGTGGCTCTTCATGAGCCATGAAGTGGGTGTCACTGGGATAGATGGATGATGCTGAAGAATTGCTGTTCATTGACATCTTCAGTGCAGCCCCACATTGAGACTGCGCTTGCACAGGCTAGCTGTGGAACAATTTTTTTCCAGGAAAAAAGCTATCGAGAGTGTACCCTTCCTCTCCAGAGCTGACATAATGGCTCTTTGTGCCCAAACTGTCACATGATCTGGAGGCAGGGGCCCCTTCCCTCAGTTCCTTTTTTGTTGCAGCATGAATAGGAGTGTTTTTCAGTGAGCTGCGTCCTTACTTCTTTGTTGCTGAGAGTGAGGCTTTGTTGCTGAGAGTGTGGCTCTTCTTTTTTTTCTCTATCTGGGTTCTCTCTTGGTCTTCTTCTTCTTTTTTTTCTCTATCTGGGTTCTCTCTTGGTCCTCATTGACTAGCCTTGTCTCCAGTGAAGATCTTCAGCAGGGTGAGGTGACTCTTGTTAGCCTACCCCGTGATTTTCTTGCCTGTACTACCGTTTGTGGTGCTCAGTAATGGGGACCAAGGCACTTTTCAAAAAAATGTATTAAATGTGAGACCAAGATGATCCAGAGTGACAAACACGAGCTCTGTCTCTTGTGTCTGGGAAAATCTTATCATGTAGGTGCTTGTGCAATCTGCCAGCACTTCACGCCCAAGGCATGTTCTGATAGGGCATCCCGGCTAAAAACTGTGTTGTGGGAGAAGGCTTTGTCGGCTTCGGTTCCATCTAAATCGATTCCTTGCTTGGAACCTCCCTCCTCGAGCTAGTCAACCGTGTCGGTTCTGGCACTGGAGTCTCCATCAATCTATTTTGTTCCAGCAAGAAGGTTCCCAATCCGCCTAAAAGAGCATCACCCATCAGAGCTGCCTTGGAGTTGAGATGTCCTTGTTCCCCATTCCCGACATCCTTGATTCCAACCTAATTTCATTTGGAACCGCTGGCCAAGAAGCACAAGAAAACTAAGCATAGAGAGCAGGCTAGCTCAGTTTCCAGGCTTGGCAAGCTTCCTTCTTCCTCCCTGAGGCAACCCTTCTAGATATCGAAGGTTATTTCAGTGCACCCACACACTCCCTCTTCTCACATCGACTCTCCAGATAGATCCCTTTCTGAACTGGAAGAGCAACATTTTACTATCTCTGCCTCGTGCCACCAATGGAAGTTAAATGAAGGGCATGGAAGAGCAGCATTTTAGTATCCCTGTGGGCCAGCTACTGCGACCCGAACTGATGCCCTCACCTGCCTAGCAGTAGGCCTATCCCTCTCAAGGCCACTCCTATTATATGTCTCTCAACATATTCGCAACAGTGGCATGATCGCCACTCTCAAGACCCCTCTATGCTGGGGTCTCGTCATGACCTAGTTGTCCCTAGGCGTTCAGGAGCCTGCTTCATGTTTTCACTGTTCATGTCTCCATATCATGAGCTAGATGAAGAAATGTCAGTGGCATCTCGTTATAGTTCTGAGAGTGCATCTGAACCTTTCCCATATGATAGGGTAGGGGATACAACTCCAGTGTCCCCAAGCAAGGACCTTTGCCTCTACAGTGAACAGATGTTATGGAGGCCAAGGCATTGGATATCAATGTTGTCACATCAGACCACAGACCAAAAGATAAAATTTTGACCTGCCTTTACCCATACTCTTCTGGTATAGTGGCTTTTCCTATTTTAGAAGGCCTTGCGAATCTGATGGCCCCAATTTGCAAAAAAGAGCCTCTACCCCACCCACTTCCCATAGTGTTGAAAATTTATCTAAGGTTAAGCAAGACTCACACAAATTCCTGACTACCCACCTGCCTCACCCCTTGCTAGTCACTGAGGACATGCAAGTTAACCATAGACCTGGACAACATCCCTCTCTTGGGGACACAGAGAGCCAATGTTTGGATACCCTAGGAAGGAAGTCCAAGGAAGTTCTACCTATCTGATGCTCTCAACTTCTGAGTCATGAACTGCTAAGTTATTGTGTACAGTTATCAGCTGTTTCTTTGGGAAAACCCGTCACAGTACTTGGATATCCTTCCTGAATAGCCTAGGTCTCTAGTAAAGTTGATCCAATTGGAAGCGATCAGAATTTCTAAGCAGGAGATGAATGCGGGCAGACACATGGCTGATGTATTGGCTAGATCTATGGCTTCTGCAATAGTCTTTAGAAGACATTCCTGGCGACATACAACAGTTCTCCCATGGAAACATGGTGCAAAGTCAAAGACCTTCCCTTTGAAGGATCAACACTTTTTCTCATACTACTGATAAGTTCCTGTCAGTGATTAAGAAAAACCATCAAGCCACAAATTCCCTGGGGGTGTTTTCCTCTCCCCCTGCTGCATCCTCTCCCCCTGCTGTTTCATTCCAAGGCAACATGGCTTTGCTACCCCCTTTTCAGCAAATACAGGTGTTCTACCCGTATCCTTAGCATTCATACCAGTCTTTCCCATTTCAAAGAAGAAAGAGTATTCCAAAACCCAGGTTGGTGAATCAGCAACCCTCCCAGAGGGAGCAGACCCAACAGCTGCAATATTCTGACTATCTGTTCCAGTTCTTGAAGAACCTCCCAGTTTTAGACATAAATTAGTTCATTTTCATAAAGCATGGCAGTCCATATGCACCGATGGTTGGGTTTTAGGTACAATTTGTAGTGATTATGTGTTAGAGCAGTGGTTCTCAACCTTTCTAATGCCGTGACCCTTTAATACAGTTCCTCATGTTGTGGTGACCCCCAACCATATAATTAAGGCAACACACCCAACAATGAAACTACTTTTTTCAGATGTTTTCTCTTGCATGGCAGTTAGCACCAAACAACTTTAATACAGACTTTAGACACACACATATTTGCAAGCTATTCCCAACAAGACACAACAAAACTCAGGCTTCAGACTTACTTTTCTTCAACAGAAGATGCCATGAGAAAACAAAGGTAGGTGGGGGGGAGAGGCTGTTGCAGGTAGGGGGGGAGAGAGAGGGAGAGAGAGAAAGGAGGAAGAGAGGGAGAGAGAGGGGGGGAGAGAGAGAGAGAAAGGGGGAGAGAGAGAGAGAGAGAAAGGGGGGAGGGGGGGAAGGAAGGTAGGTAGGTGCTGGGGTGGCTTTTGCCGCCTTTCCTGGGCTCTGTTCTTCGGCGTGGAGCCTGGGGAAGGCGATGGCGGAGCACCTTAAAGGCAGCGGCGGGGAGGGAGAAGTGGCCATTGACTTACCTGCTGGCTTCTTTCTCCTCGTAGCCTCTGCTAGAAGGGCTGCTGGAAGCAGGGGGCGGGGCTCCAGCCCCAACCAACCCCTGCTTTTTGCCCGTAAAGGGAAATCTCCCTTTGAGGGCAAAGAGCCAGGAGGCCAGACCTTGCACTTGATCGAGCGCTGGGCCCTTTCCTGCCGGCAGGGAGGGGCAGGGCGGGCTCGGACACCAGCCAGCAACCCCTGTGAAATGGTCGTTCAACCCCAAAAGGGGTCACAACCCACAGGCTGAGAACCACTGTGTTAGAGTATCTCCCTCCCTCCCTGTTGTCCAGCTCTCACAGCTATTAATAATTGTTACCCTGAACTCCATCTTCAACTGGATGAGCTCCTCCAAAAAGGGACAGTAGAAAAAGTTCACACAGGCATACAGTCATATGGTTTCCATTCCAGATTTTTTCTTGTAAACAAAAAAAATGGAGGTTGTAGGCTTATGCTTGATCTGAGAGAATTAAACAAGTTCCTAAAGGTTTCAAAGTTTAGAATGATGTCTCTTTCATCTGTGATTGAATTTCTTGCTCCTGATTCCTAGTTTGCAGTCCTAGACTTAAAGGATGCCTATTTTCATGTAGCTATTTCCCCCTCACAGAAAGTGTGTACGCTTTAGACAAGGGTCAGAAATTTCTCAATACTTTGCCCTTTAGTCATGCTACCACCCCTAGAGTCTTCAGGAAATGCATGGCAGTAACAGTAGTCCTTTTAAGGACCAGAGGCTGTACCATCTTTCCCTTCTCAGATGATTGGCTCATTGTGGCATCTTCCCAGGACCTCCAGAGGACGCACATAAGGGTGGTCCTCTTTACCTGTCCCCAGTTAGACTTAGTGGTTAATTGGAATAAGTCTCAGTTAGAGCCCTCCCAGCCTGTTCAGTTCATTAGATCCTTCCTTGATTCGGTAAGGGCAAAGGCTTTTCTTCCCACAGATAGGGGCAGAGTTATGAAGGTCATGGTTCATGCCTTCTTGTGGATTCAACCAGTCAGTCAAATGAATACAACAGTTGCTGAGCTTCATAGCATCAACCACAGCTGTCAGTCTCCTAGCCAGGCTGCACATGCAGTGTTTGTAGCTTTGGTTTGTAAAAAAATATATAATCTAGTTAGACATACTCCTGGGTGCTGTTTTTTGATCCCTAGGGCAGTTTTGATGTCTTTTGCATGGTAGATGCAGGATGCTAACCTTTTTGCTGGGGTCCTGTTTGATTTTTGGGTTCCTTAAGTCACCCCACCACTAACGCTTTACTGTCAGGCTGGGAACCTCATTGTGAGTGTGTCTCTCTGCAGGGCAGGTGGTCCGCCCTCAGTAGGAGTCTCCATGTTAACATCCTTGAATTACTTGTGGTGAAATTTGCCTTTACCTCCTTTGAAGATATCCTCAGAGGCAAAAGGGTGCTAGTTCAGATGGACAATACCTCCATCATGTACTATTTAAACAATCAGGAAGGAACAGGGTCACAGAGACTCTGTATGGAGGTCATGGAAGTCTGGGAGGTAGCCATACTCATTGGGGCCTCCCCCAGGGCTATTCACTTAGCAGGGACCCTGAATTTTGAGGCAGATGGCCTGAGCAAAGTTTACCAAACAAATCATGTGTGGTCCATCCAACCCAAGTACCTTGGGTGATCTTCAAAAGTTGGGGGTTTCCCCTGGTAGACCTTTTTGCCACTCAGGAGTCAAAGAAAGCTCTAGGGTTTTGCTCCATGGCAGGCAGCGACCTGTCCTCTCTGGGAGATGCATTCCAGATCCGGGACTTTATTTTATGCCTTCCCTCCCTTTATTTATGCCTTCCCTCCTGAGCAGAATCATAGGGAACCTAGCAGTGGAGGTGTCAGACTGTATCCTAATAGCCCCCTTTTGGCCTTGCCAGATCTGTTTTTCAGAACTGCTCTGCCTAGCAGGTTTGGAGTATTATCACCCTTCCTCCTATACTGGATTTATTAGTAAGGGGTCAGGTTTTACCCCACAAAGTGACCCATCTGCACCTCACAGCATGAAGGATATGTCCTTAGGACTTTTCTTCTGAAGTTTGTGATATCTTGATTCAAGCCCAAAAGTCTTCCACCAGGTATTCCTATTCTAGGAAATCCTGGGCTTTGTCCCAAGGGGTATCCCCATTTGTCTGCCCTTTACCTTTCATCCTGGAGTATCTCCTCTCACTTGTATATAAGGGACTGGCTGTATCTTTGATTAAGACCCATCTGGTGGCCATTTTGTTATACTGCAAGGGTGTAGGGTTCTTCCCTGTTCTCTCACAAGTTCAACCAGCATTTTCTCAGAGGGCTGCTGAACATGTTTCCTCCCATCCCTCACATTGTCCTGAAGTTACTGGAGCTCTAAGTAGAAAAAGCTGCCTCTTCCCAGTCCCTCTCTAGGTGGGTGGTAGCCTTCATCAGTTCTTGCCAGGAAGCGGCAGGAAACCCTTACCCACTGGAGGTGAAAGCACACTCCACCAGAGTGCAGGATTGTATTCCGCAGGAGAATCCCACTCGTCGACATTTGGAAAGCTGCAATGTGGTCGGCAAAGGATACATCTGTCATGTGTTGGACACACAAGCGAGAACGGATGCGGATGTAAGCAAAGCAATTCTCTAATCCCTTTTTCAGTTAGGACGTCACCTCTCCTCCGCTGGTGAGTATCTTGGTCATGGTCCCAATGTGGGGCTGCACTGAAGAAGGAAGATTAAAACACAGTTGCACTTTATCTGTAACTGTTCATCGACATCTTCTGTACAGACACATATTCCCTCCCTCTTGCCCCTCGGTGAGTTCTCACATGGTTGTTTTTTTCTTCCATTTGGGGGTTCACGTTGACATTGCAGTAACTGAGGGAAGGGGTGCCTGGCTCCGGAGCATGTGATGGTTTGTGCAGGAAGAGCCGTTACGTGGGCTCTGGAGGGGAGGGGCACCCCAATAGCTTTTTAGGTGGGAAAAAACCTGTTCCACAAGCAGCCTATGCAGATGCAGTCCCAGTCCCAGTGTGTGTCTGCACACAAGATATCAATGAACAACAGCTACAGGGAAGTGCATCTTTGTTTTTAGTGGATCCTTATACTTAAGAGTTTGGAGCCATTGGCTTAAGGTGAGAGAATTGTGCCATGTTCCTAGTTCTATCCAATTTAATTTTTGCATTCCCTAATTGATAAGATTATCATTGTACATTATGATGGAAGGTATTCCATTCCTTAACGTATGTTCAGAAACTAACATTTTGCAAAGGTTGCTTTTGTTTTATCAGGGATGGAATAGTAGTGAGGAGTGGCCTAAGCTGTGGGTTAGTTACGTTCTGTACTTGAGTTCTCCAAGAGCTGAACTGATCCTTATTGAATTTAATATGTATTTAATTTATAACACTCATGATGAAAGGCAAATAATGTTCTAAATGTGCAAGAGGTTGTTTTTTCTAATATCAGCCTTTGGTACAGCTTCATTTTTGTTGGCATCTCTAGACTGTAAAAACTGGCCAGGATTCAGGCTTTCAGTTTCTTTTAAGTGATCTTCCTG
The DNA here is from genome assembly GCA_029233225.1 of Lepidodactylus listeri. NCBI lineage: Eukaryota > Metazoa > Chordata > Lepidosauria > Squamata > Gekkonidae > Lepidodactylus > Lepidodactylus listeri. The sequence goes on from JARCFY010000005.1 coordinate 72,907,086, forward strand.
TATCCCCTTGTGTTTCAAATCTGCGTTCAAAACCATATTTTGCTGTACTTGCAGTGCTACTGATTTGTGTGGAAGTACTTCAGTTTGCTGTCTTGGGCTGTGCCTCATTTCAGGCACCAGTTTAGTAGTATGATAGTTTCTATCTTCTTTCCTGCAAGACTCTAGCTGCATTCCCCCTCTATTTCTACTTTTAAAAATCCCAATTTTCCATTTGGGATGCTCATATTTTTCCTTTAATAGCCTTGTAAGAGAAAATTTGCTTTTTCTCAAGAATGCTCACCAAACTCTTGTATTCTAAAATTTTGTTCAGAAGCCTGGAGGTTAAAGTTTGTTGTATTCTATAAGGCTTTTATTTTTATTTCTAAGGAATCAGTAATGACCTGTGATCAGATCATTCAATGTTAAAGCAATAAGGCATGACTGCCAACATTGCAATATTATTGTTTTAACTACTACACATGGCATTAGAACCTGTTTCAGGTTTTATTCCTCTGTTCTTAGTTATCTGAGTGAAATTTTACATTTAGCACTTGGATGTTGGGAATCTCAGAGGTAGGATGGGAGGAGAGTGAGAATTGTGGGAGGATTTTAATTGTTAGCACAGATTATTGGAATTCCTTCTTACTCAAGAATGCACGATGAGAACTGGAATCCTGGGAGAAAAATGAGATGTGACCCCTTCCCCCTTTGTAGCCACTTTGCAAGTTGGAGAAACTCCCGGTTTACATTTGTTTTTGGGATTGAAAGCATAGAATTTCCTGCTACTTCATGTAGTAGGAAGGAAAGGATTTACCATTCTCCAGTAATAGGACAATTTTTTAAAAAGCCCTTTTGAATAACTGCATACTGCTGCAGTAGAAAACCTGAGAAGGCAATTACACATTCCCTTCCAAATAAGTGCAGTGTAAGAGCTGTGATGTAACCCTTCTTTTGCCAAAAAGAATCCTCCCTTCTTTAGTTTCCAGCTAATACCTAAAGTATTGTGCATGGATGGTGGGGCAATTACTTGGCAGTTCATTCCATTGTGCGGGAGTTGTTGAGGGGTGGATTGCTGCAACGTAATTCCATAGGACTGCTTTCTCTTTCCCACTCTCACACCATCTGGATTCACTTAGCTTGCTCGGCAGTAGGACTGAGTCTCATTTCCTCCAACCAGTAATGTTATATAGGCAGTGATCCTGGCCTGCCCTAACATAATTGAAAATTATGTGTATTGTAGACTTGCAGCGCTGAAATGTAGACTTGTAAAAATCTGGGGCTCAGGTAGCCTGTGGAGATTGGATTTGGCACACAATGAAGCTTTTATGTAAAATAAGAATTATAAGCCACCACATTAATATTGTGTTATGGCCATGACAATTCTTGGGCTGAGAAACAATGAGGAAAGCGCAAAGCTGCTGAACAAAGCAAATGTTTTCTTCGTTATCTATAGAACTCAATCTTTTTACTGGGTCTGAACTGAAACTGGGGAGGGGGGAATTTCTGGAACATATCCTTCTCTTGTGAATTACACCTCCCTCTTCAGTGATCTTTTGGGAATCCCTTTTCCCAGTGATTTTTCTGTGGAAGGAGAGATTTGTATCCCCCTCCCCCCCACATTCTTGGTGGCTTAACTTCCTCATCTTCATGTACTTCATGCCAGTAGTATTACATTGTGAGCATCTTTGCAGATCCAGTTAGCTGTAGCTTAAGCACCTTGTTCAAAATAGTACATGTAAGAAATATGTTGTGATGCAGTCCGTCGGATTTGGTTCTTGATGGCATCACTGAAGGAGAACAGTCAATCTGACCTCGCTACATTTACCCGTAGTAAACGATATCATAATGTAGCCAAGCCTGATGACTCATTGTGATGATCTCATATCTTTTTTTTTTTTTTTAAAGATTGGGCTCCTAAAAAACTTTTTTCCCACTAAAAAGTTAGTTTGGAAACTTTTGCGCTCAGCTCTGTTTTTTTTACTAGGAAATGATACATTTGTAAACATCTCATATATTTAACTTTATATGGAAAATTCGTGATGGCTGTAATCCTAATAGTACTTTCCTGGGAATAAGCCCCATTGACTAGACCTGAAGCAGGCTCTTGTTGCCTGTTTATCCCTCTTCTCCATAACTAATATTTATGTGTAGCAACAGTTTGTAATAGATATCAATATAGATATCATTAATTTTTGATAGGGTTATTTATCATTCTCAATTGCTAAGGAACAGAATTTTAGCAGCTGTCCTTCTCCCAGTAGAAACTGAAATACATGCTGAGAAGCAGGACATGGTTGGTGTCTTTCTTGAGATATACAACATCAGACTGCAAATTTAAGTGCTTGGCTATTCCCCTTTAGAAACAACACTCTATCCATACAAATTTAGCATGTCTAAGATAATATTATAACCTAGCTTCCTCCTGTACTACTAGGATTGAGTGATGTGGATTTTGTTTTAATGTTCACCCAGTAAAGGTCACTGGCAAAAATCCACTGGGACTTGTTCTGAAAAGTGACTAGGTAAATTCAGCACATACTTTCCCAGCAGGACCCGCTTCCTGTGTAAATTCTGAATCCTATCTACTGACCTCAGTAACAAGAATAAGCCTTGGCAGCTATTGTTAGAGAGAGTGAGCTATACCCCATTCCTGTTTGTGCATCATGAATCGGATTGTTTACTGAGTCTCAGTTTCATGGCCAGTCTTGGGACTTATGCAATGTCATTTAAGGCTGGGAGGTTGCTTGGGAATCACATGGCTGCATGTTCTCATCCAACTATTTTATTGCTTGTGCTGATGGACATGGAGGAAATGTCTTTGCTATATTAACAGAACTCAACTTGGTTTTACAAGACAGAAAATTATATCTTTATACCAGTAGAAACAGTGGATCTTTTTAGCCAGTGAAACTATCATGTTTGATCTGCAAGGGGGGGGGGGGGGATTGTGAACCTAAACTGACTTCACTTATTTGAATAAGCCTCATGTATGTGCATAGAGACACATTTTTCTGCATAACAATATCTGTGTTTTTCTCTTCAGAGCAGCACACATTGTTAACCAATGTTGAGGGTGGTAGTGATGTTGATGGAGAGGCTCTTGATACAGATCTTGCAGTGGTGCATGTGTGCCTTCTGTTGTAATTTATTTTGTTGATGTCTCCACATTTGCAGCCCGCCTTTCTTTCAGGGAGTTCAGAGCTGTGGAGAGTGAGTTAGGCTGTAGGTCAGCAGCTCTTTGGGATTGCTGCTCCCATCCCTTGTGCTTCATAGCTTAGGGTCACCATGTGATTCTTTACATTTTTAAAAGTATATTTATTACTATATAAGAAGCATGAATGTGACCACAAAGTGTTTCCAGGTACATGTATTTGACAAGTATAAGGCTATTCTATACATTTTGTGGCTGCAAAGGTGGATTTGCTATCAATGAGCTGCTTGGTAAGCAGGTATAGCCAGTCCTGGCTCTTGAGCACATGCTGTTCATGCAGAAAGCCCCAGGTATCTTGAGCTAAAAGATCTTGGAGCCAAAGACTGATCAAGAGATCCTGGGGAGCTACTGCCAGACAGAGTAGGCAACAGGGAGCTAGCTAGATGGGCAATGGTCTACCTTGATATACAGCAACTTTATATAGTATAGAAAGCGAATGTTTATATTTTAATGCATTTATATTTTGAAGTGTAAAACATGTTAGGTGTGCACCTAAACACATAATGTGTGGTGTGAAGCAGCATTTTTTTGTGGGGGGGGGCATAATTGGTTGAATATACTCTATGGCAGCTCTGCTGGCAGTATAATATGTGGAATGGCCCTGAGTGCGGATTATAAATTGTATTTTAAAATAACAGCCACATCTCATCACTGCCTTTTAAGTAAGGAGTGATGGCAAATCTAATAACCCGTGCTGGATGTTGTGTCAGTTATAAAAATATGTTAGAAGTATTTTCCTTTTAGACCTTATTGTCTGTAGGGCAAATAACCAGGTTTTATCCAGGATTAGTGGTTTTCTTTTGTAATATTATTTCTTATAAGTGAAGTGAGAAACAAGAGTACTTATGTTCTTGTGAATGATGATCTGCACTTAAAAAACCCAACAAGAACAAAACTTTATACTTCTGTCCTTTTCCAGGTCTAATCAACGTGTAGAAAATTGTGTTTTCCACTGTACTAAATATTATAGAAATGTTTGGTATACTGCTTCTGTAAAGCACCAGCACAAAATAAGTACTACTTGGTTTTTTTTGTTTATTGGGGTTCCCCCCTTTCACTTTGTTGCATACATTTCAGTTTCACCACTTTCCCCGTGTTGCCTAATATTTGTTTATTATTTTTAGACTTTTTTATTGTCTTTGTTTTCTGAACTCATTTTTCTTTTTTCCCATTTTTGTTTCCTCCATCCAGTACCTCCAGATGAAATGGCCACTGCTTGATGTTCAGGCAGGGAGCCTACAGAGTAGGCAAGCGCTCAAGGATGCTAGGTCTCCATCTCCAGCACATATTGTTGTAAGTAAACTGAGAAGAAATTCTTTTGTTTGGGGGAGTGTGGGAGAGGGGAATGGCATTAAAAAGGGTTGCTCACCACCTTTTTCCCTTCTGCAGATAAACATAAAGGTACAAGAATAAGTTGCTCCTAGAGATACCCACTGTGTTAATGTCTTTTAGTTCTGTGGGAGTAGCCACATTATTCCGTTGAAGTAAAAATGAAATGGCATCTTGTGGCACTAACAAATATAGTGTGCCATAAGCTTTTGTGGACTAAAACCTGCTTCGCCAACTACGTGAAGTATATCTTCAATTGGCAGACTTTATATAATCTGTTACAAATATATATAATAGGTTTGCCAAATGTCCAGATTGAGAAATTCCTGGAGGCTTTGGGGTAGAGACAGGGGAGGACAGGGTTTGGTGGGGAGGGACCTCAGTGGAGTATAAGCCATAGAATACACTCTCCAAAGCAGCCATTTTCTCCAGGGGAACTAATCTTGGTAGTCTCCAAGAAATCTCCAGGTTCATCCAGGAGGTTAGCAACCGCAACATGCATTTAGCTATATGTCTACTATTGCATGTATTTGAGGAATTGGGCTGTAGTCCACAAAAACATATGCCATGGTAGTTTTAGTTTTAACTGGTCTAAGACTCCACTTAACCTTTTGTTTGTGGCATATGTGAAGTGTAAAAAGTTAATTTACCAGAGCTAGTTAGAATTGTTGCAGTGTAAACTAGTCTTACAATGCTGATTTTTTTTAAAAAAAAGGGAAACAAGTTGTTTGGACTATAAAGAATTAATATCTTTATGCTCTTGAAGGATGCCCCCCTCCAGTGTGGGGGGAAAGCAACAATTTAAAAGAGGGAATGATTAAGTATGCATCCTGGCATTTGCATGGAAAAATGAATTTAGTCTCATAGTCATTAGGGGAACGTTTTACTGCACAGAGTTAGTGGTGGGATAGGCAAACATTTTTGGATCACTATTAAAACATATTTGCACTATAAATCTTCTTGCTTGACCTGAGCATGCTTCAGGTAGCTACAAAGATTACAGCATAAAATCCACCTACACATAATAACAGTTCCTCCAAAAAGTTCAAGAATCATGCTATTATAAAAAGTAATTTCTGCACCTCATAGTTGTATATATTCTTATCACTGTTTTTTTTTAAATGATCTCATTTAGTTCTTAGGGGCTTGGCTTTGAACCATTTGAAGTTAAGCCATTTTTAGTACCATTGATTTTAGATGGAGAGTGCTTAACTCTGTTTAGTTGAAGCCAATGTGATTTAAAGATGCGTGACTTTATTTTGCTTGTCAATTAGCTGAGCTGATGACCTTATTAACCTGTGCAGCAATTTATTTCTTTTAGTTTATTGGCATCAACAAATTTTCATATATTTGACTTTTAGAAATAATGTGGCATTACAAACAAATATTCTCCCACTGTTCCTGGAAAGGCTTCTTGTTTCCATCACATCCTCACATGCTGTCTCTGAACTCTGGGAGACCTGGATTGTGTCTCATTAGTCTGATGATCATTTCAGAACTAGCATCATTGGCACCATGTGCCAATCCATAGGGAAAAGTAGAACAGTTGGTACAAAACAGCAGAAATCTCTGTTGGCTGAGTCCTTAACATAATGACAACTCAACCTTGTTGTCAGCTTCCTTAACAAATGGAACACTGAACCCGAAATATTTTGCCTCCTGTACTACTTCACTTGAATAGAAAGATGGGAAGGCAAGTTTCAGATAAGCAGGTAAAGATGGCAGGAAACAAATACAGGAGGGCTGAAAGAGGAAGCAGGTGACCATTTCCACAACAGAAATGTAGAGTAAGTTGAGAACAGGGGAAGGAAAGCTCACATTTCTGTGCAGCTTCCCTCTCTTTGATGGGCATTTTGGTAATATTTTTATAGACATCTAAAGGAGTCATTGCCAGTTGTATGGATGACCTCCTCACTGCACCACAAGAATCAGAAAACAATACTTTTCCATGAAAGCCTGATACTATCATTTTCCCCCTTACCTATGGAGCTTTTAAAGGATTGTTTATCTTTGTTCAATATCAATAGAAATCGCTTATAGAATAGGAAAGGTGATTTTTTCTGAAATGAAAGCCCACCTCCAAAAAGGGGTCCTAGGTTGTGTTTGTGATATGTTATTTAGATTGCTAAAGATCCTTATAATGTTGTTAATGAAAAGACAGAGAAAACCATTTGAATGAAACAAAGGTCAAATGACTATGAATAAATCTAAAAGCTGTGCAAACTACTAAGCTTCTGAAACTGTTTTATCCTTTTCAGAGTGTTTAATGCCACATTAAAGCTACTATTGCTTTTGATTAGATTGAGCTTATTGATAATGACAGAAATGTAAAGCATAAATTTAAAATGTTTACAGTGGAAGGTAGAGCAAGATATATTATGGGTTTTTGTTGTTGCTTTAGATAAAATGGGGATGGATGGACCATGGGCTGTATGGGGTTATTCAGTTAGACTATAATGAGCATTTGCAATAGATTGAAAGATATATTTTTTTTAATTGCTTACCTGGAACAAATTGAATATGGGACACTGAAGCACCACCTTTCCCAGAATATCCATACCTGCGTTATTCCCCTTCTTGAACACAGTTGTAAAGTGGCCTTATGAAAAATGTCACTATTGACAAGGAATTTCTTACGTCTTTCAATAAATTTAGGATTTGACTGATATTTGACAGATGGGCCTGTGAAACATGTGCTTCCCTACTAAATTTTTCTTCGCTTCTGAAGCTGATATTGAAAAATTGTTATTCCACTTAATTTCTCTTATATTAAAATAAATTTTGCTTAATGTTTGGAAAGCACCTGGTTTCTTGAAATATTTTTTTAATCTGGTTACTTGGATTTTAAAAAAATTGGAATAGGTTAGGCTATGAAAAAATGTTGGTTGGAGCTTTCACAGGAAGCTTGTAGTCCTGATTTTCTCATCTCATGACACAGCTTTCTCTGTCTGTATTCACAGTGGACTGGGTTATGTCTGGCTCAGATACATGTAATACCATGCTGATTCATTCAGGAGTGTCATATTTTTGTGCCTTTGCCACTCACGTCCAACTATGAGAGCATACTATAATGAGAACAGTTAACAGTTAACTGCATGTATCAAAAATATTACATACAGCCTGATCTTAAACATATTTACCAAGAAGTAAGTCTCAGTAAATCTACTGAGACCCATTTCTTAGAATGGAAAGTTCGGGACTGTTGGCATGATCATGATGAATTGTTAAAAATCAACCTAACATCTATGTTATGCTTTCTTTTTTCATTATTTCATCATAAAGTGGTAGTAATTTCATTTCTAGACTATATTTTTTTTAAAAAAAGATCAGAAATTTTCAATAACTTATTGCAAATTTTGTGATAACATACTGAGAGAATTATTTGGGAAATGTTGTCACATTTAGCACATGGGAGTTGTAAACTAAATGGGTGTTATTCTGTCTGACAGATAGTATATGTAATTTATGTAAAATATACCACATTTAAAATTTTAGGTCATCTGCTCTTATACATGGGCTCCATGTATGAGTACAATGCGTATTTTAATATTTCTAATATTTTATCTGTTCCTTTATTTAATAAACTGTAGCTTGTCTTATGAGTAAATATTATGAGTCAAGGTATTTGGCCAAGATCACAGATTTAGAGAGTTCAGACCATTCCCAGGATATACTTCTGGTATTTTTGCTATACAAAGACTTACATTTAAGTTTCTTTGTACCCAGCAAAATGATGTGTTGCCAAAAATAGTACTATTTTGGTATCATACACATCTTATAAAACGGCAGGACTCTTCAGAAATTCCTCTGATTCCTTTTCCTGTAGGCAAGGCTTTTGAAGTCAATGTAAATTTTACCTTGCGGTGGGTTTGTAGTGTACTACTTGCCCTGACATTCTGTTATGTAATAAGCACAGTCATTAACTGGGCCGCATCCCTAGAAATAAAAGCAGTGCTGTAGTAACCTAAAATTGTATTATGTTTTTTGGCTCAAGAAGAGAAAATTGTGTTTTTAAAATGCAAAAGAGCAAAAGTAACTGATAACAAAGGGATCGATAACCTCATCAGTTTTCAATGTGGAATAAGGAATAAGATTCTTATGTTTGAATGCTATAGTTGTCTTTGCATTTTGCATTTGAGAGCCATGGATATGTTCCATGACTTCCAAATCTTTATAGTTACGTATACTGATTTTATGTTTATTTATTTATTTATTTGTTTGTTTGTTTCAGTTTATATCCCGCCTAGCCAGCGGTCCGGCTCTAGGCGGCTTACAGCATAAAATCAGTCAATTACAAAGTTAAAACATAACATAAAATGAATTCACTTTAAAATTACAACAAAACTGTTGTATTTTACCTGAGGTTCTTTTTTTGAGGAGGTAGAAGATTTGTCCACGTGATTTCTACTGGAATTCTACTGGAATTTCCTCTGCCTTGGAAAGCCAAGAAGATTACAAATGCCATACTCGTGCCCTGATTTTATGTCGTATGTTACCAACCTTTGTGAAGGGGTGCAGCAAACTATACATCCCCCTCTTGTACTACTGTCTGAGTATGGAATCCCTCCCCCCAAAAATTCTTTCCTGCACTTGGGAAGGGAGACTCTGAGAATGATCTCATCAAAATTGCCTCTAATGGATTGAGAATCTTTTTGTAAAAGAATATGATGCGTGTAGTGCCTGAAACTGGATTGAAAATTGCATATACAACACCAGTGCTGACCGGGAAGGCCTAGGCTAGCCTGATCTCATTAGATCTCAGGAGCTAAGCAGGACTGGCGACGGTTAGTACTTGGATGGGAGACCACCTAGGAAGTCTAGGGTCACTTATGCTGAAGCAGGCAATGGCAAACATCCTGTGAATATCTCTTGCCTTGAAAACCCTAAGTTGGCTGTGACTTGATGGCCACCACCACTATATAAAATACCAGCAAGATGGTAAATGCTGTGGGACTTTCAGTGGGAGTTGCCTTGTCTATAGAGTGATTGGACTTCCCAATCAGACTTGCCCTTTATTTCTATTCCCCCAGTCTGAGGAGTGAGAACCATGAAAATATGAAAGCTGGGTTCCCCATCTCTCCAAACAGAGTGCTTTGGAAACTGATGGTGTTGAACATATGATGTAAGACTAAGCATCCACAGACACGCACATACTGCACTACGTATTTCTTTGTTTACTGGGTTCCTTTTCATATGAGCCCTTTAACCCACTTTGGTTTCTGAAGGCAAGTAGATTAAAATAAAATGCAGCAATAACAACAATAAAAATGCAGAAACAGAGGCAGCAACAAAAATCATTGGATCAAAACAGGTTTTGGAAACCTTCATTAACTGCGGGAATGCGTGAAACCTTTTAAAAAATCCCTTTTCCTTCAGGAGCCAAAGCAGGTTAAAGAGCCCTTGAAAAAGGGACCTTCCTTACTTAATTTATAGCTTGCCTCTCTCACCAGAACTCTGGGCGGCAGATCATACCGGCTCAGCTGCTCTCCTTTCTCTTTCCTTCTGTGTCTTTTAGTCTGGGGCCAATGTGGGAAATGACAAGTGATGGGTGAACTTCCCTGGCTTTGCCCAAATTTCTTTCATTGTTTGAGAGCTTTCCTTATAGTAATTGTAAAAACTTAAGATAATTATTAACCCCCCCCCCCCCCCCCCCCAGGTTTAGTCTTTCTGGGTACTTGCAAGAAAGCTGAAGTGTGTGTGTGTGTGTGGGGCGGGGGATACAGAAGATTAGGCCACATGATCTCTCTTGGAATTTCCTCTGCTTTGGAAAGTTAAGGAAATTACAGACACTCATGCCCTGAGTAGAAATGACGCTCCTGAGTATGCTCACCAGTTCCACTTACAGTTATAAAAAGTCCTAGCAGCTCTCTCCAGTTGGCCTGTCTTGTCCTGCCATGGGTGACTCTACTACTTCTTAAACTTCAGGGCTTTTTGTTTTTTAAAAAGGAATGGGAGATTGGCAGGAAATGCTGGCTAATGGGGGACTGGCTCAGTGGGAGAAAACTGTTGTGAGCAATCCTGAATTCATAAGGGTTTAGATATGACTTGCAGTGGGGTGAGGCTTTTAAGTTAGATGAAACCTTGCTGTAATCACTAGTAATGCCTCCAGATTTCTCTCCAAATAGAGGTGCACAAGCTCATTTATACCTTTAAAAATCCTGTTGCCTGAGTATTTTGTGCATATTTGTTCTATCACTCATTTTGCATAGAAAGCTATTTGTTACTCATATTTGTTCACAGGAAAATATTTTGGGATGCTGCTATTTTTTTTAAAGCACTGAGATGAAGATTTTGGTTCTTTCCTCTTTTGGGCTCCTTCCTCAAAACTTTCTTGTTTGGAAGCTGCTGCCCAACTATTCTTCAGTTTCATGCTGCATGTACATGTGTCAATTCTTTCTTCATCCAAAGTTGTTCAAAACTACCATACTGGAATGCAGGATGTATGTTGAAATCTGCTAGAATCCTGTGGCACTACAAAGGGAAGGGTTTGTGCATGTTTCATTTCATTCCTCACAACGAAGAGTGCTGAATAATATAAGACCAGAGGGTTGAAAATTAGCATTTATTGTAAAAGAGCAGATTCTGTCAAAAAGACATTTTGGGGCAGTATTCTATCCCTCTGTATGGATATTGGATGTGATAACAATTATTGTTTCAGATTATTTGCAAAGAAACTGTTCTACTAAAAGGTTTTGCCCGGACTAATTCTTGTGTGTTATAAGCACCACACATAAATAAAGCACAAGCTAATTAAATACACAGTAATATCCCTTAAATATGCAGATTGGGAGCATGTACAGTGGTCAAGGGCAGGGAGAATGTAAAATAAAGTACATGCAAGTCTAAAGCAAGTCTAAAGCATTCTTATTTTTCAGTAAGTGTCTGCATGAGCAGAAAGGGAAGAACTATCTTGTTGTTGGGGCTATTTGTGTGGCATGGCTGTCTTCTGAGGGGAAGAAATTGCTGTTTTCTTGTGATACTTCATGATGTAACTCCATTTCAGTCTATATTGTGTATCTGACAACAGAACATCTTTTCCTTGGTGATAAATTGAACATTTGAAGAGTGTACATGAAGCTAAAAGTTGTGCAGACTGATTGAAGGAAGAGAATTGCCGTTCCCCAGAACACTATCCCAAAGAGCAAACCATTTCTAGAAAGGAAAATGTTTGTTTTCTAACAAGCAGCATCAGCAACTGCTTAATAGCAAACAATCTCAGGTAAAGGTCTAATTTGTACTGTTATTTTCCCTGTGTGATTGTTTTCAGGTATCTATGTGTCCACAATATGCATTTGTAGCAGTACCCCAACAATGGCAGTAATTATGCAACACTGTATAGTCCACGTACCTCTTGTTCTTATGCAGAAATGGACTGGTCAGGTGAACTGATACATGAACTGTAACAAAGAAATTGAGTTGAAAGTATGCCCAGTGCTTCTTTAAAACGTTTGGTGTATGTGGTATGAAAGCAAAGAGTTGGCCAAAATATTTTACCACTATGCTGTTTTCTCTGAATACAAGCAAACAAAAAAGTAAATAGACTTCAAAGCCCTTTAAAGGAAGTACAGTGAAGGACAAAATACATTTATTTACTTTTTTATTGTGCTTTACTTTGTTCCTTAGATGGGGACATCATATGTCCTATAAAAATGAAATGCAGCAATATTTTATGGAGAGTTCGGAGAGTTCTGGGACCTTTTGAGAAAGAGAGCGAGAGCGAGAAGGAGAGAGGGAGACAGAAACAGTGATAGCTGGTGCAGTGATTCACAGGCAGAACCACTGCCATCTGTAGGTTAGTGGAGGCAGGAGACTAAGCTCAAATCTACATCTGACTTTCCCGCTGGAAACTATGAAATCATAGTTTCAAAAAAACCCCATCTATACCTGTTTCTAGTTTCAAACCATACTTGTTCTAGTTTAAAAATTATTGTCTACATTCGTTAATTGCTCTCCTGTGGTCAAGCTAGCATTATACTGCTTTAAACAGATCCTGTTGCTTACTGCTCTTCAAACCCAGGGGATAAAAACAAAGTGAAATTTGACACCAGTGTGAAATGAGTGTAGGAAAAGACAGCAGTCAAACTACTTCAGAGGGGAGGTGTAGATTTGACCTAATTCCCAGGCTTACTTGGAAGCATTGGGAAGTACTGATGGAGGTAGGGGGCATAGCCATTAGTACCATGTGAGTGCAAGGGCGTAGACTTTCTCAATCCCCGGGGGGGGCGGGGGCTGTCTTTCGTGCGCGCGCGCAAAGCGCGCGCGCACGCTCGGGACCATGTCCCGCTGCTCTCCCCCCTGCCCCAGGGAGCCGCCGCCGCCGCTTCCCTCCCCCGGGCCATGCCCGCCCGCCGCGCTCCCCGCCCCCCTCCCTCCCCCCGCTCACCTTGGGCGCCGGCGGGGGAGGATCGCTGCTGCTGCTGCCTGCAGTGGGGGCCGGCGCGTCGCCCTTGCGGGCCCCCGGCTCCCGCTCCGCCTCGCATTTCCCACGGGGGGGCTCAGCCACCCCCAGCAAAATGAACACCCGCCGGTGGCCAATCAGCCGGCCATCGCCGCCTCTCTCTCCCCCCCACCCCGCCCCAGGGAGGCAGGAGGGCAGGCCGGGGGTGGGGGGGAAGGAGAGGCGGCGACGGCCGGCTGACTGGCCACCGGCGGGTGTTCATTTTGCCGGGGGTGGCTGAGCCCCCCCCGGGAAATTTCGGGGGAGGCTCGAGCCCTCGAGCCCCCCCGTAGTTGACGCCCATGTGTGAGTGTATGTTTGCTGAATGGCAGTAGTCCTTGCTAATATCAATGACCTGAATCATCATTAAGGTTTGGTGAGCATATGAACTCTGTTGGACAACTGGTGTGACAAACCATATGTGCCAGAGAGACCTACAAGCTGGGCATGGAGGCCAAAGACTTCTCCCTATTGCTATATTCAAACAACTGGTATTTGGTGATACACTGGGTGTGGTCACACTGGCGACTTGGTGTTATGTGGCACTGCCTCTAATTGTACTGGTTTAAAATATTGTGGGGCATATAATCCAGACAGCACACCCTGCTATGGGTTACCCACGTGGCCATCTCATAGTCAAGCATCCACATTACTGTAGCGCACTGCCTGGTCATTTTTTTTTTAAAAAAAAAGTAGGTTGTTGCGTGCGCATATAGGCAAAAACTCCAACCCCCCCTCCCAGTGGCGAAAATAGATCTGCAGGTTCAGACTGTCAATCTGTTCTGCGCATGCTCCCCTGCATTCAGACATCCAGCCATGCTCAGTGAATGCACGGGGAACCAAAAGCACCATTTGTGATCTGCCTTTTTAACCCAGCTCCAAGTCATCCTACGACAGGGAGAGTATGCCAGGAAACACCTGACAGATGTGACTATGTGACTGTGCCCATTTAATCTGGAGGGGAGGGGTGGCTGTAGGGCAAAACTACTTGTGTGATCACACCTACTGTCTCTGCACATTCCATGATGCTGACCAGAAATGTGGGATGGAAAAATTTTCCATTTTTCCCCCAGTGCTTTACTTTTCTGCAGAGAATTTTCCATTTCTCACCTCAGCCTCAACTCCTAAATGGAGATAGTTTATAGTACGTTCAACCTCCTCTGGCAGCCTGCGTGTCCTTGCGCCGCTCCCCTGGGCTTGCAACATGAAGTCATCCTCAGTCAGAGCCTGGATTGGTAGAAATCCCCTGTGCCTGCACTGCTGCATTCTGTCTTGTAGGGGCTTGATGCATCCATCACCAGCTATGCAGACCATGCTGCACCAGCCATGGTGTTGGTGTCAGCTGAAGAGTCAACTGATATGTGATGGCACAGCTCATCCTGCTTGTGGAGCATCAGTGGTAGAAGACCAATGACAACATTGTTAGGCAAACTTGGAAGATCTAAAGTTTGAGTTAAGATTTCCCAAATTACTAATTTACTTTTTCAAAATTTACTTTATTTATATCTCATCTTTCTCCTCAGTGGGGACCCAAGCAGCTTACATCCTTCTCTTCTTGGTTTTATCCTCACAACAACCCTGTGAAGTAGTTCATTTCCTTTAATGATACGGCTGTTTTGGCCACAGCCTTAAGCCTGATCACATGGGGGAGGGGAAGCTCACTCCAGTCACCAAAGTTTTTAAACGTTATGCTGCTTTGCTAAAAGGTAGGATGCCAGTGACCTGGTGATATATGGGTCCTTACCTTGTAAAAGAAAAGAAAGACTGATTAATATTTGTGAGCTCATTCTTCTCAAGTATTGGGGTAATCAATCTCTTTCTCTCCTCACTGAATTTGGGACATTCAGTAACTAAATGAGCCAAGGTACCTGTCTTCTCCGTATTGCAGAAACACCAGCATTCTGAAAATGGAATGTCCAAAAGGGGACCGTTCATTTCTGGGGTTAATACAACATGGGACTCAAGCAGCCAAAAAAATATCACAATATCAAGGAACTGTCATGGACTTTAAATATTCTGGTAAGGTAGCTGGGGGTTCGTGTCCATTTTAGGCAAGGGAACACAACCTTCTTGCTCGTTGATTTGTGCTTCTGAAATCTAGCATCAATAGTTGCTTTATGATTCTTTGGAATGCAGTTTTCTAGCTTTCCATCAAGAATAGTAAAGCTGGAGTAAAGCCTAGGTGTTCCAGTCTCTGATTGACCAGCCTCTTACATTTAATCTGGTAGGGATCTTTTCCTAGTCTAAAAAGGAGTTTAGATCTATAGTTGAAAAGAATCTTAATCCTGAGTCTAAGTGTGTCCAGCCAAGCTACTGATAGTAAAGAAGGGAATGCAAATTCTCAGCCAATAGCTATACTGAATGCACACTTTGGTAACCTGGTTATTTTTCTCAGGAATTTTAATAAGAAGGAATCTAATAGTCTCAGACAGGGGTCCTTTCGTAGAAAAAGAGGTGCAGGAGCTCATTAACATAATTCATTAGCATAACTCATTAGCATATGCCACGTCCCCTGACATCACCAGAAGTGTGTCAGAAAGGGAATGTCAGTTTCAGCCCCATTATACCCTATGGGCCATTGAAATCAATGGCAAAAACTCATAGGGTATATGAGGGGCTGGAGAAAAGGAGGTTTGAGGGAGAGGCTCCAAACTTGCAGGGTAGCTGCTGGGGCCTCTCCTCGAAATACCTACCAAGTTTCAAGAAGATTGGACCTCGGGGTCCAATTCTACGGGCTCCCAAACAGGTTGTCCTATCCCCTCCATTGTTCTCTATGGTGGGAAAAAGTGTTACTTTTTTCCTGCCATAGAGAACAATGGAGGGAATGGGGGCAACCTGTTTGGGGGCCCGTAGAATTGGACCCCCTGGTCCAATTGTCTTGAAACGTGGTGGGTATTTCAAGGAGAGGCCCCAGCAGCTACCCTACAAGTTTGGAGCCTCTCCCTCAAACCCCCTCCCCTCCAGTGGCTTTTAAAGTTGCTGCCGAATTTCGGCGGCAATTTGGCAGTGGTCCAAATCAGATCAGAGAATCTGATTCGGCCCCTGGCTGCCCTAGTGGCCACTCCTGAGCTGGCAGAGCTTTGCTCCACCTCGCTCCGGCCCCAACGGACCCCTGGTCTCAGATATACCTTCTACTCACACTGCACTGCCATAAAGTATTATTTGATTACTTTAACCCCCAAAACTCCTTATAGCTGCTGGGTAATGCTTCCTCTCCTTCTATGTAAAAAAAGTGCCAAGGTATTTAAGTATGATGTTATCTTATGAGAGAGAGATTGGAATTGATTTTTCCAAGATAGGTCTTGGGAGTGTATCATTCCTAAATATCTAAATGTTGTTACTTGTTCAGTGTTGATATTTGCCATCCTCCACTCCTTTTTCTTCAGACAACATCCTCTTGTAAAGACAGCTACTTTTGATTTCTCAGCATTTGTAGTTAAACCGTCATCAGCACAGTAGGGGCCCAAACTAGCCAGTATGTATTCCCAACCTATTGACATGTGAGATAATAACACAGTATCATCAGCATAAATTAGAATCGAATCATGCTTGATAAATTAGAATCACGCTTGATTATTAAGGATAGATGCATGGTGAGTAGGTCCTGAAACTGCTTTGATGATATCATTGATAGTATAGATTAAATAAATAAATAAGGGGATCGAAGAGAATCTTATTTAACAACTTTGAAGGTTGGGATAGAATCTGTTGCCTGGCCTTCAGGGCTGCATTCATTTCTGTGCCTTGATATAATGTAGTCTACTGATCGTGGTTTCCTTGAGCTTCTACCATAGTCTAGTTCTAGAGATACTATCAAATGCTGAGCATAAGTCCATGAAGGCTACATATAGATATACTTTACTGAAGAAGTATACTTCTCAATCAAATGGATTAAAACCAGGCAGTGATCAACCACAGAGCATCCTTGGCAGAACTTACCTTATTCCTCACTCAGAATTTCTGACTCCTCCATCCATTCTTTCAGTCTTAAATAAGCTTTGTATAGTTTCCCAGGAACTGAGAGGAGGGTAATTGGGTGATAGTTCTGTGGGTTCTGCTTCTTCCCTTTATTCTTAAAATAGATACCACCAAAGCTTCCTTCTTGATAGAAGGAATACACCCCGAGTTATTTATCATGGTGAAAAGAGGGCTCAAAACTTACAATCAAACTTGAGACAATTGTAATAAATCTATTGGTACTCCATCCATTCCTGGTGCTTTCCCCAATTTCCTGTTCTTTATTAGATATTGAATGGTTTCAACTGACTCTGATGGCCAGTGTTCTAGTTCCCCAATTTCAATCAAATTTTTCTCTTCTATATATCTAGCTATGTCCCTGTGATATAAACAGCTGAGAAAAGTAAACCATATATCTGGAGAGATGCAAAAATGAATAAAAAAAAAAATTCTTGGCACTGTTGTTCACAATATGCCAGAACTACCTATTGTTTCCATTGTGAGTAGCAGATATTAGAGCTCTCCATTTTTTCATCAAAGTTGCCTTTTTCTTATTGATTACTATTGATTGATTCTTATTGATTACTTAAGTCTGATTAAGGAATATTTTGATCTCTTCAATCTAAACTCCTTATGATAAGCTCTCACTTTTCTCAGGAGGGTCCGACATTCATAAACCAATCATTCTTCTTTTGTTAGTTGGTTAAAGCAAGGTAGCTGGTATACAGATTTACATAAATCTATGATCTGGCTCAAGAGGTCATAATAAGATGGCACATAAACCATGAAGCACATTTGTTATGCAAAAAGTGGCATTCTTGTGAGTGGATTGTAGAACTAATATCTTGTGACATCAATAGGGTCCATTTACTTATTTTTATTCTTTGGTTGATATGTTCTGCATGTGGAGCTGGAGATGATGGGTTAACCATGTATCTGTGGTTAAAGTTAGCATAAGAGGAAGATGGTCACCCCAAAGGAAGTCACCCACTTTAAAATCACAGATCTTAGCTAACACCTCTTCTGGTACCAGATAGTAATCTGTGATGACACCATTATGGGTAAAATAAGTAAGCGCTCCTTCAGGGTGCACCAGTTTATTCCCATTGACTATCACCAAATTATGAGAAAGCACCAGCTGGGTTTACCCTTTGATCCCTGGATCCTTTTCTTTATACCCTCCGGCCATATTCAGAAGGGAGGCACTAATATGGAAAGTCTTCCTTATCTGAGTCAAACATATCTAGGATCATATTAGATCCATCTGCACCAATACAAGCAATAAACTCCACTGTTACTATTAAGTAACTAGGAATAAGGCCCATTGTGGAAATATATTCAACGGGCTCTAGAAAGAGGCTCTGAGAGAGTGCCAAGGCCTTGGGCACTCAGCATCAATATGCTGTGGCGACCTCAGCAGGGTATAATGACACAGAGTCCACCATTTTCTCCAGAGGAACTGATCTCTGCTACCTGAAGAGCAGTTGTAATACTGAGTGATCTCCAGCCCCAACCTAGGGATTGGCAACAATGGTTCCCCAGAAGGAGCATGGGGGTGGTGACGGAAGGACTCAGCAAGAATTTCCCAACATGGAGCACGTAACCCTAGTCAGGACTGGCCCCAATGAGTTCCTCACAAAGGTGTGGAAAGGGTTTCATTCCTTTGTGTTTTTACTGTCAGAACCAAGCTTGGTTGTCTACCAACAGCCACTGAGAAAAAAGTTAGTCCCACAGAGGAGCCAAGCAGGCAGAGTGCCTTCCTCAGGAGAAAGAGAGCATATTCTGACAGGGAACTGGCTGGAGTGGGTGGGGAAGAGAAGCAGACCCAGCACCTGGATAATAGCATGCGAATACTCTTGAGTGGCAGCTGACGGGCCAATGGCTGATGGAGCGCACTGTGGGTGGGACTCAGGCAATGCAGCCAGTGGATATGGACAGCTTCAGAGTGACATATCATGGAGCCAACTGATTTAGGAGCATGTGGAATGTTCAGAAAGTACCACCTCACTACTCAATTATATATAAGGAAAGATGCTTTGGTAACCCTTCTCTTCCTTCTGAGATGAAATCATCCATATTGTCCCAATTTCTTACTGCTTTTCTTAGGACAGGGGGCAAGTATTTTTATTTTTTTTAATTTCATTCGATTTCTAGGCTGCTCTCCCCACACAGTAGGCTCAGAGTGGCTTACATAATTAGGTGAACCACATTCACGATAAAAACAGTTAAAACAGTTAAAATTAGTCATTAATTAAACAGTACAATTATTAAAGTGCTCAATGCTATTGATGGCATAAAATCTGACTTTATTATACATACTAATATTGGGAGCACTCAGGGTCATCAGCGACTAGTTGGTAATATGGGTCGCATGTTGGTAATCACTAGATGGTAACGGGGGGGAACAGAGAGGCGGCGGCCCCTATTCAAATGCCTGGCGGAAGAGCTCCGTCTTACAGGCCCTGCGGAACTGCATCAGGTCCCGCAGGGCCCTGATCTCCTCCGGGAGTTTGTTCCACCAGCTAGGGGCTGCCACCGAAAAAGCCCTCCCCCTGGTGGCAGTGAACCTGGCTTCTCTTGGTAGCCAGTGCAGTGCCTCTAGCGCTGGTCATATGTGCTCCTGCCTCAGGAGACACATCAGCAACCTCGCTGCGGCATTCTGCACCAGCTGAAGCCTACAGATTTGCACCAAGGGCAGCCCCATGTAGAGAGTGTTACAATAGTCTAGCCTTGAGGTGACCGTTGCATGGATCACTGTGGCCAGGTCCACGCGATCCAGGAAGGGGACCAACTGCCGCACCAGCCTCAGATGATAAAAGGCCGATTTGGCAGTGGCTGCTACCTGGGCCTCCATTGACAAGGAGGAATCCAGGAGCATTCCCAAGCTCCTAACCACCGGCGAAGGCACCAACGGTGCCCCGTCGAAGGTCGGAAGCGGGAGCCCCGACCAAGGACCACCCCGACCCAGGCAAATAAAGTATTATTTATTTAGATTTTTGGGCCACTCTTCCTTGTGAGCTAGGACTTACGACGATAGTGGCTTACGACAAAAGAAGACGTCCAATAAGTAATTAAAAGTTAAAAACAAAAAAAAATACATAACATACAGCAGCAATAATTCATCAGCATAATTTAGTTGATCCACAATGGTGGAAAAAATGTCAAATTTCACAGGCCTCGGGGGGAGGGCTATGGAGAATGGAGGGTATGAGAGTGCCAGACTACATACTATACCATCACTGCCCTTAACCAAATGCCTGGAGGAACATCTCTATCTTACATGGCCTGTGGAAAGGTAAGAAATCCTGCAGGGCACAGATATTTTTTGGCAGAGAGTTCCACCGAAAAGGCCCTGGCCCTTGTTGAGGACAGTCGAGTCTCTCTTGGGCTGGGGACCACCAGGACGTTCTTGCTTCACAAGCTGTTATCAATAAAAAGACTGTTGGAAGGGCCAACCCCCTCCCCCCCAAGTGCTAAGGAGGCAGAAGTCACTGTCCTCACCTCCATTATATTCAGGGAGTTTGCAATTAGGCATGCTAATCCTCCAGAAAGGCATCCCTGTTTACTATATCTTTCAGCACTGAGAAAGTAGTATACTTTGAGGTAGTTTAGGCTAAGAGTGTGTGACTGGCCCAAATTCAACCAGCAAGTTTCCATGGTACGAGTGGAGATTCAGACCTGGGTCTCCCGGATCCTAGTCCAACACTTTAACCACTATATTATGTTGACTGTCTATTATCCCTAGGAATCTTGTTTATTGATTTGTAAATCAGGATGGAGGGATAAAAACACAGGAATTAACTTCTGTTGAAACAGAGAATAGAGAACTATATCCATGACATGTCTGGGTGTGCTAAAATTAGTGTGTCAAAAGTTTCCACTGCCTTCCATTTTTGCCCTTAAATGTAAGGGATATAAGGGAAGTGTATGCCATATCTCCTTTATATTTTTGCAGGTCATATTCCAGTAAAAATAATTCCCACATAAAGCCTTTATTTTTTAAAAAACATAACTTTTAAGCCACACTTTATTTTTTCCCTAATCAGATATTCTAATATTTGTTGCAACTGCAACATAAATTTAACATGGGGTGCTTTTTAAATTGGTTGAGCTGTATCCTGTCTTATGGCTTTTGTACAAACAGGTAAATTGATCCCAAGCATAGCCTTTTGGGGGGTAAAGGGACCTCTCCTGCTTTTTGCCAGTTGACAAACTGTTGGGATCTAACCAGTTTATTAAACAAATATGTTAAATCAGATCACACTGTATTTAGAACACTGGAACATTTTCCGAATCTAATTTTTCACAGAAAACCTGCATCACTGGCGCTGATCGCAATACCCTCTCTAACTGACTGCAATGCCTCCATCTAACTAAATGCAACACTCCATGCTGTCACTGTTCTTCCTTCAATCTCCCAGTAGTGGTTCGTCTTGAGGAATGACTCAATGTCTCTAGATAAATGCAACCTTAGAAGACCAGGGGACACAGGCATGGTTTAAGCATAACAATAAATCATTGCTTGGCGCTATGTGAACTAACTTGTGGGATCCTGAAGTTTGCATGCTTTCCCTTTCTTCTCCCTCCTTCTTTCAAATGGCTAATGAGTTATTTCTGCTTTCACTAGGCAGTGGCTTAGTCCTACTTTGGTATCCACAGTAAAAAAAGTGTCTTGATTTGGATATAATGGCAAAGTATGTTTTGTTGCTAAAATGGTAATAATTCTTTAGCTAGCTATTCACAGGAAGATAAGGACAGCATGATATTAC
Source organism: Lepidodactylus listeri (assembly GCA_029233225.1). Lineage (NCBI taxonomy): Eukaryota > Metazoa > Chordata > Lepidosauria > Squamata > Gekkonidae > Lepidodactylus > Lepidodactylus listeri. The sequence continues at coordinate 72,928,768 of JARCFY010000005.1, forward strand.
CTTGTATTTATTCACGTAAAGGCAAACCTTGATTTTTCCTGAAACTTAACACATTTGAATGGCATTTGGTTTCATGTGTGGTTGGGACTTTATCTGGGACATTCCCTAATCCAGGGTTCACCACTCAAAGAATTCTGTGTAAGGTAAGAAATCAAATGTTCATTTTCTGTGGTATAGTCTTAGTGTGGTGTGTGGTTCTGTGGTGTCTTAAAGAGCTCACACGTTTCAAAAATTATCAGTATACCACTGAAGAAGAGGTTTAAACAGGCAGGTTTAAGACATACTTGACTATTAAAAACACTAGGAGGTGAATCATTACTGTAGCTTAATATCCAACAACATGTAGGTTTAGATCAAGAGGCCAGTACATGAGCTTATAAAATCAGCAGCCAGAACTTTTAGATCATTTGTTAATTGTTACTTAGTAGAATAAGGCAGCTGGATTTTTAAAGGAAAACAAACATAAAGCCATTGCATCTATCACTTGCAGGTTGACAAGTTTCAGGGTATTTTGCTGTGAATAGACACTGGTATGTCCAGTGAAAAGACAAACCAAGTACAGCTGTTGAATGTGTGTTTCCTACCATCTGTTGAGAGTTCACGTCTTCGATCATATTACACTGTTGTTGAGTGTAATTGCATTGCCTTAGAAGGTATGGCCTTGAGCATTCCAGAACCTTGGCATTTTGGTAATCTTCATTCATATCCTAAGAGTGAAAGTCGCTGGTGGAAACAGCTTGAATGAGACAGTGTGCACAAACTTTTCAGTAGTCTTTCGCCACTATGCTAGAATTTGTCTAGTTATAGCTATCATATGTTCTAAGCATACTGTTTATTTTTACAGTGTGGTTGCTAAAAATTCAAATTCATGTCAGAACAGCTCTGTCAGAGTATAACTTAGTGGTAATATTGTACAGCAAGACTGCAGCTAGGTTTAAGGCAAAATTTTATGCTACTGTGCCTCTTTGACCAAAGGCATTCTAATAAGTAGATAGCAGAGAATTAAAACAGTGTTTCAGGGCACCCAAGTTCCTGCACAAAAGCTTCTCATTCATCTGAAAGGAAGGTATTACCTTAGTTTAAGCATGTGAATTACTCATTAGCAGGGGTCCTTTCGTAGAAAAAGAGCTGCAGGAGCTCATTAGCATAAGTCATTAGCATATGCCACACCCCCTGACATCACCGGAAGTGTGTCAGAAGGCCACACACCCCTGACATCACCGGAAATGTGTCAGAAGGCCACACCCACCACTCAGGCTCCACCCCAAAATTCTGCAAGGTATTTCCCAACTCAGAGCTGGCAAGCCTATCTGATGGCACACGTGGGGGAAAACAAACAAACCACCCATGTCAGGTAAAGAGGGGGAATACCAGGATACCAGGTCAATATATTTTTATTCTCTTTGGCATTGATGGTGCATTTAGTGTTCCTTTTCTGTTTGACCGGCAGCTTTCCTCTCTGTTACAGCTGACTGTGGATTTTATATCACTGCTATTTAGTGTTATTTTTGTCAGCCACAACAAGGTCACTTTCAGTCTGTTGGTTATGGCCCAGCTCTCCCTCTTCCTGTCACATGACTGACTTGCAGCTCACAGGATCCTGGTTCAAGAAAGAGAAGGATAAGAGATTGGATATATACCCCACCCTTCACTACCCGAAGGAGTCTCAGAGCGGGTTACAAACTCCTTTCCCTTCCCCTCCCCACAGCAGACGCCCTGTGAGGTAGGCAGGGCTGAGAGAGAGCTCTTGACAGAAACTGCTCTTTTTCAAGAACAGCTGTGCCAGAGCTATGGCTTGCCCAAGGTCATCCAGCAGGTGCAAGTGGAGGAGTGGGGAATCAGATTAGAATCTGTGCACTTAACAACTACACCAAACTGGTTCTCTGATACACTTGAGTTTGAGCAAAATTAGAATGCAGTGTGTTCCAAGAGGATTCCAGTAGGAATTGTTTCTCTTGCTCAGTTGATGGAAAACGCAGATTTCCTGGTCTAACCATTTCTTTAACACAGCTTCTCATAGGAAAGCAGGCTGTGTGAGAATGTGACATTCCACATTATGGGGAGCAAAGTGCTGCATTATTTTAAAAACTGTGTGGAACCTGTTAGTGTTCCACTTCTGGCATTTTGCTGAAGAGTTATCTGTCTGCAGTGCCAAGGGACCCCTTGCATGGAAGCAGCCAAGGTTAAAGGAACATCACCCACTCGTATCTGACATGCAAACATTTCTGTCTCCACTACAACAGCTAGAATGGATCAACACATCCAAAGAGGTTTTCCAAGAACAAATAGTTTCAATGTGTCAAGACACATAAGGACTTGCAGTTGCATCCAAAAAGGTGTGTTTGTGTCTGTGTAAAGTGCCCTCAAGTTGCAACTGACTTACAGTGACCCCTCGGGGTTCTTGAGGCAACAGGCAAATGGAGATGGTTTGCCATTGTCTGCCTCTATGATCCTGGACTATGTTGGTGGTCTCCCATCCAAGATCTAACAAGGGCTGGCCTTGCTAAGCTTCAGAGATCGGATAAAATGGCACTCAAATGTCTAGTTGCCCTCCCTGGGAGCTATGAAATTTTTTTTGTGCAGCTCATGGCCAGAATAAATGTGTAAACACTTCACATCCCCCCTTTGGAGACGGTGCTTCACTCACATCAGTCCCCTGCTAGCCACTCCATGTATGGCTGAGTGGGGGGGAGAGAATATCATGGAAGTAACCTCATCTAGTCCAACCCCTTTCACAGGAAATTCAAATACCTCCTTCCCCCACACACACTCAATGACACCCCACACACACTTCCATGCCCAGAAGATGAGAAAAAACCTCTAGGATCTCCAGCCAAACTGGCCTGGAGAAAAATTGCTTCCTGACTCCAAAGTGGAGATCAGAATTTCACTGGGCATGTAAGAAAGGGCCATGAGAACGGAGCACTGAGGCAACCCTTCCTGCCCTCCCTCTCATGATCTGCCTAAGTTCACAGGATCAGCATTGCTGTCAAATGGCCACCCAGCCTCTGTCCGAAAACGTCCAAAGAAGCAGAGACATAAACAGAGAGAGAGAGGAGCCTTCTCCTCCCAGACTCTCCCAACTCACTGCTGCTGCCTCCCCCGGCAGGGGAAGAAAAGAAAGAGGCCCCTCTCCCCGCCGCCGCCTCCCCAGGCCTGCAGGGCACGCGGGGAGGAAAAGAAGGAAGCCCAAATCACAGACGCCCAACTCACCGACGCAACCTCCCCCGGCCTGCACGGCACACCAGGAGGAAAAGAATGACGCCCAAATCGCTGCCACCGCACAGCACAAGGGAAGGAAAAGAAGAAAGCCCCCTCCCCGCCGCCTTCTCCCCCGGCCTGCACGGCACGAGGGGAGGAAAAGCAGGAAGCCACGTCCCCGCCGCCTTCTCCCCCGGCCTTCACGGCACGAGGGGAGGAAAAGAAGGCACCTGTCCCCGCAGGGGAGGAAAAGAAGGCACCCCATCCCCGACGACGCCTCCCCCGGCCTGCACGGCACGAGGGGAGGAAAAGAAGGCACCCCATCCCCGACGATGCCTCCCCCTGCCTGCACGGCACGAGGGGAGGAAAAGAAGGCACCCCATCCCCGACGACGCCTCCCCCGGCCTGCACGGCACGAGGGGAGGAATAGAAGGCAGCCCGTCCCCGCCGCCTTCTCCCCCGGCCTGCACGGCACGAGGGGAGGAAAAGAGGGCAGCCCATCCCCGACGCCTTCTCCCCCGGCCTGCACGGCACGAGGGGAGGAAAAGAAGGCACCCCCCTCCCCGACGACGCCTCCCCCTGGCCTGCACGGCACGAGGGGAGGAAGAGAACGAGGCCCAACTCGAGGGGAACAAGGGGAGGAAAAAAACAAAAAGGCTCTGAAGGTCTCCTCCTAGGCCCTTCCCGGAGCGCGGAGTCCTTACCAGGGGCTTCCTCCGGTCGGGGATTCTGGGCTGCCGAGGGAAGAGGGCGGGGCTTATGTACCCGCCCCCTTGGCTGCCTCTTTTCACTGCCGGAGCGCCGCTCCTTCGCGCCCCGGCTCGAACGGAGGCCTGCTCATTAGAATTAATGGGTATTTCGATGTCCCTTGAGGTTCCATGGAGTGCATAAAGAATTCTAGACTGGGATACTGGTTGTTGAATTATGAATAATTCCCATTTGTATGGTGTACTCTAAATGTGTCATAGAAAGAGGGACTCTTTCATATGCTTGAGAAGCCTAATTTGTATGTCCTATGACAAGATCTAACTCAAACATTTTAGCAGCCATCCATACATACCTTTAAAAAGGTAGTCACGGATCATGAGATTTCTTATCTGTTGTTTCTTGCTGGGATCAAAGGAGTCCCTGAGATAGAAAAGGGTCTTAAAATTCTGCAGATAAATTTGCAAAAACCAGGTGTGTTTCCATGAACTGACTTAATTTGCAAGCTCAGTGCTAGTTGAATTTTCTTTTTTGCAAAAGGGGGAATTAACAAAGATTCTTAAAATACTGGGGGACACTGGGAAATCCTGGATCCTGAATTTAGTGGTGGAAAAAAACTCAAGGGAGGCCTTGTGCACTTGTTTTTGTGAAGTGGTTAGTGGATATTATTCATATATTTCACAGGATTTTTATGATTGTTTTCATTTTTTAAAAGCCTTTGGTATTGTATTCTGCAATATCTGAATTCATTAGTAATAGCATGTCTTTTAGAGCACATATCCAACTGGTGCTCAACCAGCTGGACTGGCTCCAGATTGAATACTGGATCAAGTTAAAGGTTTGGGTGTTGACCTATAAAGCTCTAAACCGTCTGGGACCAACATACCTTCAGGACCACTTTTCTTGGTACGTCCCCCCCAAAAGCGTTACGCTCTAGTGATCAAAATCTGCTGGTGGTCCCTGACCCTTTTTGGCCCTGGCTCCAGCCTGGTGGAACATTCTTCTGGGAGAGATCAGGGCTCTGTGGGACCTATTACAATTCTGCAGGGCCTAAAAGCAGAGTTGTTCCGCCAGGCTTATGGTTGAGGGCAATGACGGACTCCTTTCTGATGGGTTTCATCTATGATTGGCCTCCCCCTCCTTCTCCTCTCCCTCTTCCCTTCTCATCAGACAATTATATATTGCCCCTCCATAGGATTTTACACCATCTTTTAGCTGTATTGGCTGTATTTTATTGTTTTTATTGTAATTAATAAGGCGGAGGTCCTGTATCTGAGTTGTGGGGGCTTGGGATCGGAAATCCAGCTCCCAATTCTTGGTGGGGCATTGTTGACCCCAGCTCCAAGAGTGAGGAGCCTTGGTGTGATCCTGGATTATTCACTTTCAGTGGAGGCCCTGTTCACTGTTACACCACTTCTATCATCTCTGGTTGATCAGGCAACTGGTTCCTCCTGAGACTTAGCTACAGTGATCCATGCAATGGTCACTTCCAGGCTAGATTGCTGTAACTCACTCTACACAGGGCTGCCCTTGAACCTGATATGGAAATTGCAGCTAGTGCAGAATGTGGTGGCGCACTTGCTGATGGTGACGTCTATGTGGGCACACATTCAGCCAGTGCTCTGCCAATTGCACTGGTTGCCAATAGAGTGCCAGATCCAGTTCAAGATTAGGGTGTTGACATTTAAAGCCTTATGTGGCCTGGGACCAACATACATATGGGACCGTCTTTCCCCATATGTGCCCCAGAAAGCCTTGCGCTCTGCTGATCAACACCTACTGGTAGTTCCTGGCCTGAACGACATGCACTTAGCCTCAATCAGTGAAGCCCTGGCCTGGTGGAACGTGCTCCTGTATGAGATCAAGGTCCTGCGGGACCTGTTACAGTTCCACAGGGCCTGTAAAATGGAGCTGTTCTGCTAGGCCTTTGGTTGAGGTGTCAGGTTCCCTTGTCCAAGGAATTACACCACAGAAATATATTATTGGACTAATTATCCTGCAGGAAGTATCCTGGAGTTTTATCTTGTTTACTGACTGCCATCTTGTCTTATTGTAGAACGTTTGAACTTGGTTTTTATCATATGCTGTTGTTATTTCTTTATTCCTTAATTGTTGTGAGCTGTCCTGAGCCCATTTCTGGACTAGGGTGGGATAAAAACCTGATAAATAAACAAATATTATAAGCCTTTGTGTATTTATTGTATTTTTATTAAGAAAGAATAGTGTATTTATTGTATTTCTATTAAGAAATACAATAAATACACTGACATAATATTTATGAATGCTGTATGTTTATACATTGATGTTACCCACTCTGAGCTGGTTCTGGGAGAGTGGCTATAAATCCAATGAAAATAATTTAAAAATTAAAATGTTGCATTGGCCCAGAATAAAGATCTGTAGTGTTAATGTGAGTTGTCTGCTTGACACATGGATACTGCAGACAAGTTACAGCTAAAGTTAATGCTGAATGTGATCTGAAAATGTTGAAGAGCTTGACATTAAGTAATTAAAGAATGTTGAGCCATGGCTTGTACATTGACTGGACACACTATAAGTAACGGGTGTGCAGATGTAGCATTAATGTAAACAGGACAAGGTGAATTACAATTTTGCAAGACAGAGTTTTAGAGATCTTATCTTTGTATTTTAGCGATTCAAATGTACACATAAGATTTAGCCTTGCAATCCAGGTGCAACAGACAAACGATTCTTGATATTACCAACAGATATTTCTCTGGCCTGCACACGTAAGGGTGCCTGGAAGTATATTTTGTGTTCAGGCATTCTCTCTATGTATCTCACTTTTTAAAGCACTGTTTAGAGAAGAAGAAGAAGAAGAGAAGAAGAGATTGGATTTATATCCCGCCCTTCACTCACTTAAGAGTCTCAGAGCGGCTTACAAACTCCTTTCCCCTCCCCTCCCCACAACAGACACCCTGTGAGGTAGGTGGGGCTGAGAGAACTCTTTCCCAAGCTGTCCTTGAGGGAACAGCTGGTACAGAGCTATGGCTTGCCCAAGGTCATCCAGCCAGGTGCAAGTGGAGGAGTGGGGAATCAAACCCGGTTCTCCCAGATTAGAGTCCGCGCACTTAACCACTACACCAGACTGCCTTTAGGCTAGTTCCTTCAGGTAACGTTAAGAAAATTCAGTTTAAAGTTTACATATGAACCACTTAGTTATGGCACTATGTCAAAAGCCCATGAGGATTTAATCTATACACGAGATAGTTTCAGAGGGTAGCCATGTTGGTCTGTAGTAGAACAGCTAGATTCAAGTCCAGTGGCACCTTGGAGACCAGGAAGGTTTGGGGAGCATAAACTTTCAAGAGTCAAAGCTCCCTTCGTCACAGACAATATTGTATCTGCTGAAGGGACCTTTGACTCTCAAAAGCTTATACCGCTCCCCCCAATTTTTTTGTTGATCTTTAAAATGCTACCGGACTCAAACTAGTTGTCTGTATTTGGCACTCTCTAGGGAGGGCGTAGTGATTCTTAAATTGCCAATTGTTGTCTGTTATGGAGCTGAAACAAGCTGAACGGATTTGGTTTTGTACTTTTACCGTAGTTCAGTGGATCATGGTATGTTACTGGTGTCAAGTAAGCAGGCAACCCAGAAGGCAGTAGCTAGATTTCAGTCCTAGTGGCAGCTGCTAGTGGCAGCAGTGCTGCTAGTGGCAGCAGTTAGGGTGCAGTTGCTCATCTGTGCCTGGGTGTTCCCTGTAAAGTCAGAAATCTTGATACATTACAATGACTTTAGGTCACTGAACTTTCAACTTTAGTACACTGGTATTAAAGCCTGTTAAGCAAGTCTTCCATTTATGGTAACAGCAGATTGATATGTTTAAATAGACTTTTCCCCTCCATATTTAGAGCATTAATGTGTGAATAGGCATTTCAGTTTTTTTCTTGATCCAACAAAATGTATGTTCATTCTCTATGTGGCAAACAGATGAATGCGGAGAATTGCTCCTGTTGTTTTTCTGCCTCCAAATACATAGATATGGCATTATCAATCAAGTGTTAATTTGAGCCAGGGCTTACAACCACCTAGGTCTTTTCATTGACAAGAACAAACCTGGAACATGTAACTCTTAAGCACCTCTAATTCTCAATAGCCCACTTAGCACCTCTCATTTAAAATAGTCATATGATGTAAAAATCCTGATATTGACAATGTGAAGATATATTTTATCACTACCTTTAGCAGTAGGTGGTAAGTAGATTTTTCTGCTATGAGCAGTGGATTTGTTAGAATAGACTTGTGAGTGTGAGTGAGAGAGAGAGAGAGAGAGAGAGAGAGAGAGAGAAGTATGTTATATACCATAGAAGTCAAAATGTAGGATCCAGCAATGTTTGTGTTAAAACTTTGAGTGTCAAGTATCCCACCTTATTATGCTACCTAGCATATGGTTGTGAAAGTTAAGCCTCTTTTACTGAATTGATCCTGAATGTCTTAAGTCTATAAAAACTGGCATTGAACATAACCTTCATAAAACCTGCAAACTGTTGCTGCATGTATATTGTACCTCACTGCTGAGAGAGAGAGAGAGACCTCCGTGTAGAAAATGACAGGGTTTGATATAAACCAGCAGGACTGCATTTCTACTATTATTCAACAGTAAGCCCTTTCACAATGCCATATGCTGTGCATTCCATCACAGCAGCGTAGGGTGTGATATAGTTAAAGCACATTCTGCAAACAGGAAATGCTGGTAACCTCTGTGTGTGCTTTTTCATGTAGATAAAACATTGGAAGTGTATTAGAAAAAAAAAAGATCCAGTCTTGGCAAAGGGGGGGGGGGGTGAGGTACAACGAAAGAAATTTCAGGCCTAAATTACCAATCCATGTGAAAATGCCAACAGAAAATGAAACAACTGTTGAACAGTGAGCAACAGGTGAAAAATGCTGCTTCACTTTGTGGATTTTGTTATTGCTGCATTTCAGTGTAACTTTCTCTTGCCATCGAAGAGTAGAATGTGTGGGTGGCTTTATTTTTTTATTTTTAAAAAAAAAATGTTTTCCCCACATGCTCCTTTGATTTTGGTTCCAAAAAATTGCACAAGGCTTATTTTTAAATGTTTGTGTGCTATAAAAAAAATTAAAGCGTGGACACTTTTTTTCCATCTTGGCCAAGGCCTGCAAACACTGGTATTAAAAAATATGTTGTTACTTTTCTTGGCAGCCTTTTGGAAGAAGGAGCTGCAACACCAGCCTAGTAGGCAGTAATCCAAGAAGGAAAGAGGATGAAATGGGTGGGGGAGAGACTTTGAATCATAAGCAGACATCACAGTTTTAATAAAATAAATTATGTGGAGCCTTTTTGAGCTCTGGGCAGACTACATTGGTGCAAGTCAGGCTTTACCATTGGTAGTGAAAATTGACAGGCTGAGAACTGGGACATAAACAAAAATGTCAGTCCCTGGGAGTCTTGTTCACTGGACAATGTCTCAATTGTTTTCTCGGTTTTTTGCAGGCAGCAGGGGATATTGGGAGATTAACTGTTTACTATCCATACAGACTTTTGTGGTGTTTGCAAAAAAAGGTGGCAGAAAACAGTGTTTTTGGTTTTGGAGACCATTAAACATGTCAGTGAGAGATAAGGAAAGGTCACAGTGTTCTCCACTATTTGTCTAGCATTCAAGTTGAATGTTCCATGTGTTTAAAGTTTGTTATCTTTTTTGCAGATAGCCCTTTTAACTCAAGTGGGCTATGCTTTTTTTTTTTTTTTAAAGACAGAAGGTAAGGAGTGTAATGTTTTTGTTCAGGGTAGGAGACATTTTTGTATTTGTTCACTGGAAATATAGTTTGAAACCAGCAGGAGGTTCACCCTTTAATTTAGAAGACAGTAGTGTTGACGAGAGAGTTTTGAAATGGGATGAAATTTGAGAAGTGGAATTCTGCTTCCTGGTGTTTTTGCCACTTAACTATTGTATTACAAAAATATACAGCCTCTGAAGGACAGGGTAACCTAACTACTTTTCTTTTTTCTTCCTGCTTGTATTTTATTCAATACAAAAACAAACAAGAAGAGTTTGTGGCATTTCAGGTGGAAGGAGAGAGGCTTAATTTACTGAATAGTTGTGTATCCTTTTTCATTTTCTTCTCATTTTCTTCATTTTAATGTCTGTTTTCATTGATTCTTTGTATACCTCCTGATCTGATCTGCCTTTCATTTTAAACTGCTACTTGCATTTTATAGCCAGCTAAAATCTGCACTGCCTCCTCTCTTCTGTCAGAAAGGAAAAGCTTCCAAAATGAAAGCTTGTAACATGGTACATTTAGGGTTATCAGCCAGTGGCTGGCAACTGGCAGGAGTCTAGGGGGCTATCAGCGCAACACATGGTGTGTGCAATCAGTGCACTGGGGGGAGGGGTTGCTGTTAGCATGACAGCATTACATCAGTTCTGGGGAAAACCTGGCGGTAATGCCACATCTATCAAAGAATTGCTGGAAACTCTGTGGTTCCCAGTGATTCCTAGAGAAGCATGACATCACTTGCTGGTTTCCCCTACAAATGACATAACACTGTTTCTTACATTTCAGAAATATTGTTGATGATGTAAAGGGGAAAACCTCTGTCCCTAATATTTTCTGGGGTTTCCATATATTCTCCTGCCCATGCTACAGCCAGAAATACTTTATTCATATATCTTCCCTGAATATACTAATTTTAGTCAGGGGTACAAACATCAGTGTGAAGCCAGGCAATAGGTCAGTGAAATACTCCTGTCAGTGAGTTCCATTGCTTTGCTACATGGGTTAGCTCTGGTTCTGGTTCTTCTAACTTGGGTTAGTTCTGGAGTAATGTGCAACTTTGATCTACATATCAACCATACACATATAAGCAAATTTTAACTAAAGGAGCAAACCCATGCAGGTCTATTTAGAAGTGTGGTCCATTTCATTCAGTGGAGCTTACTCTCAGGAAAGTGTTTTTGGAATTGCAGTCTAAGAATCAGTGCAATTCTAAGAACCCTTTCCTGGGAGAAAGCCCCACTGAATAGTCTTGAGTAGAATTCTGAGTAGACCTTCTTAGGATTTCTATGTTAAATATAGTTGAACCAAAATTGTGCATGCAATATAACGCACAGGAAAATGCAATGATAACTAACTTTTAACTATCAACTGGCCATCAGTTGATTCAGAAACCTGACAAGAACACATTTAAAACTGCTTTTCGAGTTTCCAGTGTGCTCAAGTGCATTTTAAATAGCCTTTTTGTTTTTCAGTTATGTACACCAATGGCAGGAGAGAGGTTGAAGGGTGCTCTAACTGGCATTTGTGCATTCAGCCTTACTTGGAAGCATGTTTCATGTCACTAGAATCTAGGTACATGGATTCAGGATTAAGGTGAAAGCCTGAGCCACAGAGGCCCACTGGTTTAAGTAAAATAGTGTGTCTTTGTGTGTTGGCAACAGTAATATGAAGGAAATGTGGTTCTTTTAACAGAGTTAATTACCATAAATCAATAGAAGCTGGCACTTGTACCAGAGAATCAGAAAGGTGGGAGGAAAAGGCTTTAACTGCCACCTCAGTGGAATTGTTGGGGGAACTGACATTAATTAAATGTGTAGAATGTGACAAGAAACAAAAAGGCCAGGCATTTGTTAATATGCAGAATCTTAATTAAATTAATTAAATGCAGAATCTAAATTAATTAAACAATTAAAATTGTTAAATATATTTTATGATTTTTCTGGAATAGAGGTAGAAGTAGCTGCTAGACCCCAGTGGGAGCAGTGAATCCCCCGCCCCTGGACCCTTACCCTGCCACCCATCAGCTGGCTGGGCGGGGGGGGACTTAACAGGAGCAAGATGGAGGTCCAGGCTACATCACCGGCAATGTGGTGACATCACTTCTGGCGTGTACTGGAAGCGACGCCATCATGTCAGCAATGTCTAGACAATGCTTTGGGATTAGAGTAAAAACTGTATGGCCGAAGTCCTTTTTACCATAGAGTTTTTGTCCAAAAGTCAGAATGTTGCTGGGGCGTCCCCCAGTACACCAGAAGAGATGTTGCCAAGTTGCCGACAATGAAGCCTGGGACTCTGTCGAGCTTCTGCTAAGTCCCCTTCGTCACCCACTGTTTGCCAGGAGGGACCTAGCAACGCTAAATAGATGACTGGGGTTCTACCACCTAATATTTTTCAGGTTATGCTTTAGATAGGATGTCACTCCCAAACTTCAGTTAATGGTCCCCAAAAGCACTTGCATTTTTGTAATTTTGTAATCTGGTGATATCCCATGCCTTGGAGCCTGTTTTCCATTCCTATTTATATATAATTGAGCAAGGATATGAAATATCAAGCTAGCATACAATAGCAGCCAGGAGTATGAGAATGGAAGCCCCTGATTCATATTTTGCCCCAACATTAAGCATATTAAGTAGCCAAAGATAAGCCTTGGTTTTTCATTCTCACCCACAACCCATCTGTAATATGGTAATAATAACTGAGAGCTACTTTACAAGGTTGTTGTAAGGATAATACATATGAAAAACATTGCTGAATACTTTGAAGCACTGGATAAATGCTGTGATAGTGGTAGTCAGTTCTGGAAGAGTCAGTTAACTACAGCACAGTCAAGACACTTGTGTGTCTATTAGGCTAATTGGAGCCTTTTGAAGTTGAATGCTTGCTGTCTGCAACAGAGAGATGGCTTTCAGGGTTTCCTTTCCACATCATGTGATTATTTACAGGATACTCTGCCATGAAAGCATGGCAAGGTAAAACCCTGCAGATTATCACATTGCATGCTTAGTATTCTGGGTCAACAGTTGAAGGGAAGTATCTCAGCCCTGAACTATTACAGCATGACTAAAATATGTCATAGGGTAAGGCATGTAATCTTGTCCTCACCCCTATTTGCTTTTCCATGCCAAGATAAATATTGGCTACAAAAGCCAAGGTGCATACACCATCTGGATTGTGCAAAAAAATTCAGTTTTCTTTGTGAATAGTTGCTGCGATTGGTTGGACATTTACATCAAACTGATGCAAGAAAGTATTTGGAGTTCAAGTTCCATTTATATTCATATCTCCTTTATCATGTGGTTTTTTTGTTTTATAGTTATTTTTTAATTTCACTAAATTGAAATGTCACTAGTGTGCCAAATTCAAAATGAAACCACCAGCTTGTGTTTATTTCTTAACATAACTTTTGCTTGTGTAGTAGATTGGATGTGCTTTAGGAAATGAGAGGCTGCTAGCAGTATTTCCGTAACTGGGTGTGTATGTGTATTTATTTGTATTTATGTTACTACTGTTTGTAAATACTTTAGTAATTGCTTTTGGATCTATGGAGGCATCTGTCAAGAACCATCTGTGTTGCTAGTCTAGTTCACCAAATACTCTAAAGAATCAGAGGGTTCTGTTATCCATCAGGTTTTTCTGTTCCATTTGTTGCAGATGAAAGGCGAATGAATTTAGTGCTCACTTTCTTCTCACTCTGACAGTTATTGATCCTCTCTGAAACTTTACAGTTCGCAATCTGATCCTGTCATGACACAGGGAATTCCCAATTTGTTGTAACTGAGCTTTCTAGTTCCGTTACAATTAAGATAGGGTTGCCTGACTGTTGCAAATGTAATTTTTAACATTTTCCAGTGGTGCTTCATAATAAGCTGGGGTTTGCTTCCTTGTTTTGAAGAAACTCTAAATGAAAAGTTACTTAAAGGTTTTGTTGGTTTTTTAAAGGTATCAGTAGCATTAGTGGGAGTTGTTATGTGCATTGTCTGATATCTCCAGAAGTGATGGTGGTCAAAGCCTTTTACTTACCTGCCGAAGTCCCTACCATCTGGTCCACTTTCGAGCTCTGTCTCCTTTGTAACTTTCTCCTAGGAGATCAGGGTGATGTCTCATAGCTTCGCAACAGACTTATGGAGAATCAAAATGGAGTATTAGAGATGGAAATTCTCACAAATGCTTAGAAGAAAGAGTCATTTTCAGCATGTGCAAGTTCTGAATCACAAAGGAGGCTTCTGAGTAGTGAATGTGAAACTATTCAGTTGGTTCCATTACTGACTGCCATTGAGGATAAACAATTTCTTATACAGTTTGAGGGCCCAGTGGTGGTAGGGAATGAGTGATGATTGGTTACAACTTTAGCCACTGAAGTAAGTTTTCCCATTCATAATCACCAGTTTTAAATGGTATCCCAGCAGTAGATTTAAAAAAAGACTGGCTAGTGACTCTTGCAGGAGGAAGACTATTTTCTGTCCCTGTGATATAACAGTACGTTTCTCTGTGTTCTGACTAGCTGTGTTAATAGTATGTTATTTTCATTTCTCCCTCGTTTGTCTTTCTCTGATAATGTCTTATGTTAAGTAATCTATTTTATCATGTTTTATGCATAGAATTCTGTTGTTTATATTTATTGAATTTGTATTCTCCCTTTCCATTCCTTTGCTCAAAACAGCTAACAAAAATCAGTGATGCATCAATACAAAAATGAAATATGAGGGCTGATATTTTCCTCAGTGATAGTCAGTAGATATTCATTACTGTTCAGTAGTTGCAGGGTGGCAATTGGATGGCTTTCCTTGGGTCTTCCCTCTGTTGTGGTGAATGCCACTTAGATCCATTTTGTCATATGTCATACTATAATCTGGAACTGTATGTAAACTGTGTTTCCTTAACTTTCCAGAATCAATAATTTAAAAATGTTTGCACATGGCATAATGATTTGACTGGTCATAAAAGATTTGGTTGATTCTCCAATAAAATAGTGGCCAAATATTTAAAACTTTTTAATACCCTTGCATGATGAATTAACTTAATATGGATTAATGTTAAAACAACAAGTAAAGTGACAGCAACAATTAAAAACAATCTGCTAAATGGTTATTTCTAACAGACAACAATAAAATAAAAAGATAAGATCCCACTTTCTAACTGGCATTCATGCAATCAAATAATAGGTGGTCAGTAAAATTTCTGAATGTTCAATTGACTGGCATGTCAATGAGCTTGATTTGTTCCGGTCATTCCAGTTCATATTGTGCTAGAAGGGATGCTAAAGACACAAACTTTATTTCAAAAGCTTTTCTCGTGCGGTCCTTAACTGTACCCAGCACTCCAAAGTCTGGCTTATTAGGGGAAGAGAGAGTGGGTTGAACAGCAAATGTGGAATTGATGGTAATCAGTCTCCCCCAGCTGGTTCTACACATTGCAGGAGGTTGGCAGGCCCTTTAAACAGGAATCTTACATCTGCTTTTATTTAACTTTTGCTTCAGGCAAGGTTGAAAACTTAATAAATGGCATGCAACCTAAGGAAACATAAATATAAAAGACTATTAGATAAATTACACCATCCTTGCCTACCTGTAATGTTTTAATATCATAAATAGTGTGCATGTTTTTTTCCTGTATAAAAGCACCCACTTTTACACTGAAGTTCTCTTGTCTGAAATGTTCTTGTGTGTAGAGTGATCATTCTTTCTTGACTACAACTCCCCTACAACTCCCCCCTAAAGCTAACATCATTTTTCAGTGGCAGGCAGCACCCTAAAGTGGCAGTGCTAGGTTTCCCCCCCCCCCCCCCCCCCAAGGATATTTTATAAAGTGGCATTTAAAATGTTATAGAGTCCTGTATCTCACAAAGCAGATGAAAGAAACTTCCTTGCAATGGAGGCAGAATGTACAGCCAGTATTTCTAATACTTCCTTTAATACGTTCATACATTTGCTTTCATGTTTTTCTACTGTTTCTTCCAATTCAGCTTTCTTGTCAGCGAGAGTGGTGTGAGTGGAGCTTAGCTTACTAAGGAGAAACAATGCGCATACAAACTCAGCCACCTTGGAGAGAGAGGGTGGAGGGAGGGAGAGAGATTGTATTGAGTATGTTGCTGTTCTTGTATGATCCATTATGAAGGAACTTGCATTTATGCATTAACCCTAATATAAATGTAATATAATGTACATTTGAAGACAGAACCCCAAATATGCATTTCAACAGCTAATGGTTTGTTGAATAAATTCAATGCAATTGTCTGCTGTGCGGATTATTAATAGAAGGTGTGAATCAGGTCAGTAGAACAGTATAATTTGAAGACCTTGAACTGTTTTTGTCAGTTAAGAGCTGCAGACTGCATCTGCTCAAAATCAAATTAATTAATTTAGTGAGTTGGACACTATATAATGTGATGAACCCAGAGAATGTTCGGAAAAGGATGTCACTCTTAACATTCAGACTCAAACACATTCTTACAATATCTATGTCTTGAATTTGATCTTAGCTAGTTTGCATGAGGAAATCAAGATAGAGAAAATTGGGTGTGTTCAAATCTATGGCTTTTCCTTGAGGCACAATTCACTGAAAAGTTCTCTTGCAGAAAATGTGACTGTGCAGCTTCCCTTTCATTTCAGTAAGCCTTGACAAGAACTTTCCAGTGGATTGTACCCTTATCGTGTGCATGTATATATTCATCCACTGGTATTCTTCTTTTATTTTATTATATATGCATTCTTAAAACATGGCTGGGAACCAAAAGGCAAAAAGGCTCAGATAGTATGTAATGTGAATGACCCTTGAGAGCTTCTGCCATCGAAGCCGACAATACTGATCTTGATAGACAAATTGTCTGACTCAAAATAAGGCAACTTGATGTGCATTTTCAGAATGCTCAAGGGTTAGGGTATGCCAGTGGTATTTTGGGCTTTTCTTTGTTTAAGGTCTGCCAGAAAAATACATGTATGTATATGTCATGCCATGCCACCAGCTGCTTTTGAAAGTTCCCTCAGTTTGGAAATGTAGCACAAAGAATAGCTGTTTGAGAAACACAAGCCCAATAGGTATTTATTTATTTAATTTATTATTATTATCTTGATACCTATTTCTTAAAACCAGAACAAAGCAACCCTTGAAACCAGAAGAGAAGAACAGAAAAAAGAAAGGAATTAAATAGACTGTGAAAGAGGAAAAACATGAAAAAGGACAAAAAATATAAAATAATAGAGAGGAGGCAGAAGACTTACTTAAAGGCTATTAATTCATAGAGGAGCTGAGGTCTATATTCTTATAATGGGGCTCTCATTACCCAGACCATATATCTAAACTATGAAATGGTTAGGGACTGTGTTCACATGACGAAAGGCAAATTAATTTAGATGCTGCTGTAGGGGATTGGGTCCTAAGGTGCTGTTCTATTGGTGAAACAGAAATTCCTCCAGTGGAATAGCATTTCTCTGTGCAGAGGAAGGGCAACATGATTTTTGCCATTTTCCCCAACCTACTGCAGAGCCCCATTTCTCCCCCCCCCCCAGTCCTGGATGTCCATTGTACTAGCACAATTTTTGAGGGCATGGAGAACAACAGTAGAAGATGCCTTCCTTAAACATAGGCTGCAGTCACACACACTGAATAATCCACTTTCAACCCACTTTCGATGCACTTTACAACTGGATTTTGCCAGTTCACACAGTAAAATCCAGTTGGGAAGTGGACTGAAAGTGGATTATTTAGTGTGTGTGATTGTAGCCATAGTATCATCACATTGCTTAGAATCCAAGCCACCATGTACAGGAATATTTCCCAACCTGTATTGCTACCAACCTTTTGATTGTAGTTACAAGATCAGGGGTCTCCATTCTTGTTGAGCTTCTGGGAACTATTGGAATTTTGAGAACAGGTAGTGGACACTACCACAGAATAGCTGCCATGGAGTGCACAGCCACTCACAAAATGGCTGTTGTGAGAATGGGGACAGTCACAATATGGTGGGAGATTTCAAGCCAAGTGTCTATCTGTGATGCAAGCAGCTGTTTCTAAATGGATGCTCTGTACAGATACAAAGGTGATGCTTCATAACCTGTCCTAGACACCACCATCTCAAATAACACGAAAGAAAGACAGAACTGGCTCTTTGGGGAAGAAGGAGTTGGGCACGAGATAAGTAGTCATGTTCTGTATAGTATGTGGGGAGATTCGGGAACAGTGGAACAGGGTTTACTCCAGAAATGTGTACATGCACTAACAAAGTTCAGGAATAAAATTACGAATTCTACGTAGAAACAACATAGAATTCTACATCAGACAAGTGGTCCATCTAGTTGAGGATCTTGCTTCATACAGTGATATGGCCTCCAGATATGGGGCCCTGTTAGTCATCATAGCTGGCAGCCACTGATAGGCTTATCCTCCATGTCTGTCTGATCCTTTTACAAAGCCATTTATTTTTATGGTCATCACTGTATCCATGGGCAGTGATTTTAACAATTTCATTGTTCATTAAGTAAAGAAGTACTTCTTTCTGGGCATCCTGAATTTATTGCCCATCATCTTCATTGGGTACCTATGAGTTTTAGTATTATAAGAGCATCAGAACAGCCCTGTTGCATCAGACCAGTGGTCCATCTAGTCCAGCATCCTGTTCACACTGTGGCCAAACAGTACCTTTGGAGGTCCAACAACAGGACATAGAAGCTGATGCCTTCCTGTGATGTTGCCTCCTGGCACTGGTTTTCAGAGGTTTAGGTAAAAGTAAAGATTTCCCTTGCTTGAAAGCCAGTTGAATACGACTCTAGGGATGTGGTGCTCATCTCTGTTTCCAAGTCGAAGAGCCAGCACTGTCCAAAGATGTTTCTGTGGTCATGTGACCAACATGACTAGACGCCGAGGCACATGGAATGCTGTCAGCTTCCCACCAAAGTGGTACCTATTTATCTACTTGCAATTTCTTGCTTTTGAACTGCTAGGTTGGCAGGAGCTGAGACCAGAGACCGGAGCTCACTCCGTCATGCAGCAATTGTGCCTCTTAATGTGGAGGTTCCTTTTAGTCACCATGACTAGTAGCCACTGATATACCTATCCTCCAGGAGTTGGTACCTTGTTCTAGAGGTATCTTGGTGAGGTACATGGTCAAAAACCTTTTGAAAGTCCATGTATATAATGTTTACTGGACACCGTTCTCTGCATGCTTGTTCACTTTCTCAGAGTACTCCAGAAGGTTGGTGAGGCAGGTCTTCCCTTTGCAGAATCCATGCTGATTTTCCTTCAGTAGGTTTTGTTCCTCTAGGTGCCTAATAATTCTACCTTTGACAGATGCTAGGCTAACTGGCCTGTAATTTCCTGTTTACTCTCTGGACCCTTTTAAAAAATTTGCTACTCTACAGTTTTCTGGCACGGTGGCTGAATTTAATGATAAGACACATATATGGGTTAGTAGACCAGCAATCTCACATTTGAGTTCCCTAAGAACTCTCAAGTTTATGCATTCAGGACTTGAAGACTTATAGTTTTTAAATTTCCCCAATAGGTCACCTCAGTTTGACTCAGTTCTTTGGACTCCCTTCCTTAGTCTGAAGTTTTGTCTTTTGAAGTCAAATGTTACAGTTTTAGACTTTAGGGGTAATTTTCCATTGACATGACTGCTGAACTTAATAGCCCCGTGGTCACTGTTCCCAACTTTTGTAATCCTACCGTCTTAAATTGGATTATGCTCCCATCAATATTACCCTGAATGTTTACACAATTGTCCCTTTGGACTGCCTTGTTCTGAACCAGAGGCTCCTGTTGGCTTTCCCCGTGGGAAATGGGGTTCTACAGCATTGTATAGTAGAAGTAAGATCAGCCACATACTCAGCGACTTCTGCTTGGTGTAGAAGCCATACTCATACTCCTCTCCCTATGTAGTCTGATCTCCCTTCCCCCATTTCCTGGTTTGCGATAATCATTGCTTACTGTGATTTCTGAATCAGGCCAAGTATGAGTATTTCAAACCACAGTTAATATCCAAATAAAAACTGGAAGCACACCTTAAACTACGGTTTCACATTCAGGTTGGAGACCAAGCATGAAGTGCAGTTGCTGTCATTTTTTGGATTTGGATGTTGTTATAAATTGTGTTTATGACAAAACCAGGAAGAACTGGGTAGGAGGGCAAACCCAGTGCAGGCTCAGAATGATCCAGGTATCATGTGGGTGAATATAAGGAATGAACAAAGGGGAGTAAAGAGTGCAAGCCTAACAATGGCTTGGCAGTGACTTCTGGTGTCTTGGGCTCAGTTCTCTCATCTGTAGGTGTTCCAGAAAACACTATCATTTGTTGCAACTGAGAATCATTAAGTATACTGGGAAGAGGGATGGGGATGAACATAAGACTAAGAATGGAAGACCAGGTTAGACTTGTGTAGATAAGAAAGATTTTGAACTGCATATTACTGTAGCTCATAGCTCTGAAGCACACCATGCCAGATTTAACACTGACTTTCTTTTAATCAGTCTGTTAGGTGCTTCATAGATGATATCATAAATTTTACCTTGGTTCTTCTAAATTAGACGAGAAGAAAAAAAGATTGGATTTATACTCCGCCCTTTACCTGAAGGAGTCTCAGGGCAGTTTACAAACTCCTTTCCCTTCCCCTCCCCACAATAGGCACCCTGTGAGGTAGGTGGGGCTGAGAGAGCTCTTTCCAGAGCTGTCCTTGAGAGAACAGCTGGGACAGAACTATGGCTTACCCAAAGTCATCCAGCAGCTGCAAGTGGAGGAGTGAGGAATCAAACCCAGTTCTCCCAGATTAGAATCTGTGCGCTTAACCACTACACCAAACACCAAATTAATCTTATTATTTTTAAAATTGCCAGATACTCTATAATTATACTATTAAAAAGATCCAGTGTCATTTCCCCAATATCAGTTGATACCAATGGCATATTGAGTAAATAGCTCAGTTCAGTTCAACTTTCTGGCTCTCCAGTTAGTTTCTGAACCTCGCTCCCTAGATACAGTAGATCAAGCTTCCTTAGTCCAGCAGCCAGGCATTGCTAATACAGCTGGATGATGCCAGACTGGAGGCTTTTATGTGTTCAGATTAGCTCAATTAAGATGTTCTCTATACATTTGGAAGAGCGATGTGGTCTACACAGTGATTTTTGGGTTTTCGTGTGATTCATTTGAACTACC
Organism: Lepidodactylus listeri; assembly: GCA_029233225.1. Lineage (NCBI taxonomy): Eukaryota > Metazoa > Chordata > Lepidosauria > Squamata > Gekkonidae > Lepidodactylus > Lepidodactylus listeri. The sequence goes on from JARCFY010000005.1 coordinate 72,949,578, forward strand.
CTACACAGCTGTAAAAGTTTTTGTCAGATAAAAGTTGTTTAGCTGGAGAACATGTACAAAACTGCATAGAGTTTTATGTCTAAACATAACTGGGAGAAAAAGTCAGTTATATTTTTAAAGTGGTTGTTGTAGGTATTAATATTATAATATATATTTTATACTTTAATTTGCAAAGGGCATTGTGGTCTTATAGATGGAAAACTGAAGCTAAAAGACAGTGGTCAGCCCAAGCTCGCCCTAAAAACACAATGTAAATTTAGAATTTTGACTGGCTGTCCTAAGTTTGGTTCTAGTTCTTCCTCCACTGTATCCCCTAAGGCCTGCAGCTTCTTTTTTCCTGCACTTGCTTCCACTAACATAAGACCCTGTTGCTCCAGTATAGTTCATTCTTCAGGGCAAGTCTGGGTCACTGCCTCTCTGCATATGACTGACCTATGTTGACAACATAATGGAATGAAGCAGCTGCTACTCAAGGCTATTTTGATTATACAGCTCTAGTGGATTCACAGAGTCAGCTTGTTGCACTAACCCAAAATACTAAGAAAGTTAGAGGAACCTGTGCTGGACTTGGTTACAGGAAATAGTCAGAAGTTAGTTGTATGGCTAGAGAAAAAATTGTTCAAAAATCATCACAGTGAAGCAGTTTCACATTTGTTTAATTATCTGTATCTTGTTAGCAAAGGAAGAAAAACAAAGAAAATGCTAGCTGGCAAGGGGGCAGTTGAGTGAGGAATGTAGCTGAGAAAGATGCCATCTTGGAACCTGCACAGCTGTACTCCTGAAACACCAAGGACTCATGTGCACAGAGTACTGGAGTCAGAGATAAGACCAAAGAGACTGAATTCAAATTACAGTTTAAGTTCAGTGTATGAGCATGGGCAGTCTGGCTGTAAGGATACAATGCCAGGTATGGCAACTTTAGCTCCTTGTGAGTAAAGATACTCATTAGCTCTGTAGTAATTCACCAGAGCTTTGGCAACATGCTTTGTTTGAGTTTTAGTCAGTAGCATCCTCAACTAAAAATGTCAGGTAACAGATGATGAGCAAGACTGTTTTGTGCCTAGACCCTAGAGACTGTCTGCCAGTCAGGCTGTGTTCAGATGTCCTGTTTAACAATGTTTTGGTAAAAATGTGCATAGACCCTGTTCCTGGTAGGTCCTTCTTCCCTCCTCAAAATGAAGAAATGGGGGCTTGATGGAGTCTGCTTGAATCACATATAAATGTGGGGTATGTTTCAACCAGAATTAGCACCCCCTCCAAGCTGGGATTCTTCATAGGTTGTGGATAGTTGGTCTTGTTTTGTAATAATGTCCTGCACAATATGGAAAGGTGAGGAACCAGGTATGCTCACAAGCACAACATAAGCTGGGTTCATGCACATTTTTATTTAATTGATGTTTAAATTGGACATCTGAATGCAGCCTCCAGGTATGCAATAATGAGCCATGTGGCTGGAAATATCAGGCTGCTACATGTGTTCATGTTAATGTATGAAATGCTGATACAACAGCAAAACTGAACATTTAAAGGAAGTCATAGTACTGGGTCTCTGCTGCTTCATGGAAGGGAAGTCATCAGAACTATGAACCTTAGGTTACGGGGATGAAGAACAAAAAAACCCTTTCTTCCGCACAAAGAGATATTATTGTTAAACTGGACATCTGAACACAGCCTGACTGGCAGCCAGTCTCTAGGAACTAGGCACAAAAAGGTCTTGCTCATTATCTGTTACCTGACATTTTTAGCTGGGGATGCTACTGACTAAAACTCAAATGAAGCATGTTGCCAAAGCTCTGGTGAATTACTACAGACCTAATGAGTATCTTTACTTGTACTTAGAGCCATCATCTGCCAAAATAGCTATGGATTCAGCTTTAGGCTGAAGGTTCATGAATTTCCTTCCAGCAGACCTAAGAAAAAGATAACTTAGAAATTTGCTAGTGTACAATTTGGCCAATGTAAAAGGCTATTGCATGGGCAGAAAGCAACTAGCGCTGGAGAAATATTCTGTGCCAGCAAAACAAATTGGTAGAATTGAGCTCACACTACTTTAATATCTTGCCTCACAGTTCTCTTTCCTAAATAAAGGGAAGAAGACACTTAGAGGCTTCAGCCTGGAGCCTCTGATGGATGGTTAGACTAAGGAAGCATGGGCTCCCCTATTCAGCTAAAGCTTAGGAAACCTGATACAGTACTTCACATGCAAGGAAACTCCAGGTACCTATCACCTATTCTTGGCAGAACTCAGTGTTTCTTTATGTACATCAGTGAGTGATTTGTGTGTGCCAGTCAATGATTTGTGGATGATATAGGGGTGTATTTGATCTTGTATGCATTTGGGCTAGTAGAACATTACTATTGATTTTTTCTTCCTTTTATGATGTCCTGAAATTTCCCAGTAATTGAGTACTGACCATACAGTGAGCAAAGCAGAATTAGAAGAAAGCAAGATACAGTAGTCATATTGCTGTATTCTGTTTATATAAGACATTTCATGGGTGAGGATTTAATTGGTATCAATGTACTTCAGTCATGAATATGCATATATTTTAAAGGTTACTTTTTGAAACTACTATTTTGGGAAATGTAGTGAAGGCATTTTTAAACTCTTCTTTCTCTGTAAAGTTCACCCACACTTATAAATATCTAGAAGCAGTGAACCCACAAGAAACGCGGAGGAGGGGATGCCTCCTGCACTTTTTCCTAACTCCTTTCCCTGAAATCTCTTGTAGTCTCTCCCCTTTTCCTGCTTTCTTTTCTCTTTAGTGCCCAACAGTCAAACTACCTTTATCTGGTCCACTTTCTTTAGCTTTTCCTCCTTCTGGCATCCTCTGCCTGGGAAGACTGTTGCCCAGTTGTGTGGTGCCGGCCATGAGGCCAGACCCAGTTATACAGTGGGAAACCTGCAGGACTTGCTTGGGGGACCTCATTTTCTCCTGTATACCCTTCCCCACCCTATCCTCTTTTCCTCCTCTTGGTAACCACTACATTGCCACCTTTCCCTACTTCCTTGTCTCCTGCCCACCCATGAATCTATTATTACTGCCCCCATATTCAGTTATATTGATTATTTCCAGTTATATTGATTTTTCCATTATACTGCTCCTAATGGGGAACCAAAGCAGCTTACATCCTGTCCTGTCTTTCATTTTACCCTTTCTCTCTCATTTTATCCTCATGATAACACTGTGAGGTTAGTTGGGTTGAGAATGTGTAAGTGGCCCAAGGTCACCCAGTGAATTTCTTCAGCATAGCTGTGATTGGAACCTGTCTTTTCCAAATCCTAATATGAGGCTTTGACCACTACCCCACACTGGCTTTCATGAGGTGGCTGCTGTTGAGCAGTAGCAAGCAGCCAGGCTTAGGTGAATCATGCAAGTTGCATAGTGTCAAGAAGCCCTGTGGTTGCTGCCACACCTGGCTCCTGGTGAGTCCTCCCTCAAAGGTCAAAACTGCCGTGCCCCTCATGACATATGATGCTGCCTTATACTGAATCAGACCTTTGGTCCATCAAAGTCAGTATTGTCTACTCAGAATGGCAGTGGCTCTCCAGAGTCTCAGGTGAAAGTCTTTCACATCACCTACCACCTGGTCTTTTCAACTGGACATGCCAGAGATTGAACCTGAGGCCTTCTGCATGCCAAACAGACACTCTACCACTGTGCCATGGGCTGGCTGGCTGGCTGGCTGGCTCCCTCTCCTCCCTCTCCTCCCCTCCCCTTCCCCCCCCCCCCCGCCTTTTACTGGCAAAAAGCAAGGCTTTAATTTCAGTGATGCTGAGTGGTTGCTTAGCAGCACCCACTGAGGGCATTCTGTTTCTTACAGTTACAGGCTCTCCTTTAATCATTTGGCGGGGTGTGTGTGTGTGTGTTTAACTCCTCAATGCATTTTTTTCATTTCAGATCCCCCCCCCCCCCCCCCGCAAATCTGGGCCATTTCCCAAGTTTTTGGAAGTATCAAATCAAAGTTTATTACGGTCATCTTGTCTGTTCATGGCTTCAGTCTCTGGATTTAAATATCCACAGATCTGGGCATGCTGAGACTTAGTTACTGACAATAATTTAACACTGAAGTCTGTTGAATTGACTAGATGGCACAACAAACTAAGGGAAGAATTCCAATAAGTGGTAGAACAGAATATTTTAGGTTCTACAAATATTAAGATTCCATAAAAGTTTTCAGTTGCTTTGTGAATTCTGTTATTTGTACATGTGAAATATTCATACCCGCTTGCCTAAGAAATAATTATCTAACAGCACCTGCCCATATTCTTCCTGTAATCCTTTTGTTTTGTGTATACTATTCATGTGGAATTCAAGCCAGAAAGTTGGGCTACTTGCTGAACACAAGGTAGTTTATTACATTTATGGAACTGGGAAAATGTGCTGCTGTTGCTCATCGAGGAAGCAACAAGCAACATGCTATAGCATGTCATGGCTATAATAAGGCTGGCTTGATGAACAGCCAACAACTCAAATGGGGGATGCCATTCAGTTACATCAGCTAGTGGTTGTTTAATTCAAGAGTTTTATTTAATAAGATAGTTGTATGGAACTACTTAACAAAAAAGCTTACTGTGACAGATGATGAGAACATATTATCCTATAATACAAGATAAATAGTAAGTGCTAGAAGCTGTCAAGCAAACTGGTACATGTAATATATAAATAACCAGGGCCTGTACCCAGGAAGAAGCACAGGAAAAAAACAACACAGTACTGCATACTTAAGATGCACAATCCCAGCAAAGCTCAAATATAGGAAATGAGAGTCAGGGACAGCTGAAGCCAAAATGCAAATGTGTCAGAACAGCCAATTAAAAATGGTTCTGGCTACTTTTCTCCTCCAACAAAAAGCCCAGCCTACTCAATTTTGCCATTTCCCAGCATATCTGTAAATGTAGAATAAGATGGGTGTCTTGGGGAAAAGAGGGCAGATCTTTAGTGGCTCAGGAATACATGATCTGCCCAGCTGGCAAGTGTAAAGTACACACAGTATTTTACTGTATCTGAAAGTGAAGTTTCCCCTCTTTATGTTAATAAAGTGCAGGTAGTAAATAGCTGATAGCTCAACTTATGAGTTATATTTTCTGAAAGACAGCAAAGCAATAAAACTTCACTGTAAGCTCCAAATCTGTCATTTAGTTATATGAGTAAAACATCTATAAATAAGAAAACAGTAGACATCTATAACTTAGCTGTATGGCATCTGCTGGCAGATTTTGCCAGTGTTGTTGTTGCTTGACATAGCAAGCGGTAGGCCCAACAACATTTCTCATTTGGGTTTTGCAAAGAGTTTGTCAGGTTTCTTCTTGTTTTTGATGCAGGCTTTGGCAGCTCCATTTCACTTTGCTGCTTAACCATAAATAAGTTAGCTTGTGATATGCTAGTACTTCCTTTGCCTTACACAAAGCTACTTGAAGAATGTTGAGTGAAATGATAAACTTCATATCTTGTAAATCATAAAGGAGCATATTTGCATCTCTCAGTGCTTTGCAGACATCTTACTTTTATTTGAAGAATATTCCAAATGAAGGAATAAGGTTGGTGGGCAATTTATGATAGCATATCAGCCAACCTGTCAGTATTTGTAGTGTCACTATTTATGCTGTACATTGATTGAAGTGCCAATAGTAATTGAGATGGATGAGCTAAATGCATATATCACAGTTCAGCTAGATCTGAGAATGAGCTTAAATATAAACTTATCTGAGTGTTACATCAGACTGAGGGTCCTTGTCAGGGCTGCAGTGAAACACTTTTCACATTAGTTGCATGATGCTGTAGAACTGTAACCATATCTACATATACAGTACCTTGCAGCCAGTAGCTGGGCAGTTGTGATGTTATTAGAAAAGATTTCTGCCAACTATTAACGTCCCTAGAATTAAGCAAACATAGCTTGTGCTGAGATGGCCAAAGTCTTTTCTTTAGTGTGTTTGATTCAACCTCACCTCCAACCACTTCAGTTCTCTCTCTCTGCCCAGATTTCTGCCACAAGTAGCTTTGATACTGCTACAATAAATCTGAGAACAGTGACAGTTTCTGGAGCAGGAGACCTGCCCTACACCATTATGCTGTTGTGACACCCTGTAACAGAGGCCACAGGTGGTATTAACTTGCAGGAGCAGCAGTTGTTATACCTCTTAGACTTGTTGGATCTAAGAGGATCATTTGCTGTTTCAAGCTGTCAGTCTTGTCCTTCCCCACCTATACCCTCCCACCCTTTCTTGTTCACGGCTTCTGCCACCTTATTCTCCTACTCTGGCTGAGGATTAATAAAGCACCTTGCAGCTGAGTGCCTAAAATGGGTACCCAGTCGCAGAATGGTCTGTTACTTTTACCCAGGATGGAGGGAATGGACAGGGAGGGGCAGGACTGTCAGGGACAGGACTCCAGGATCTGATTTGTTGGTATGCTTGCCTATCAGCTCCATTGTGAGGTTCCCATTGCATCTCAAGAACTTTTTATATTACGTATTTTGTCATCCTGAGTTTGTCTGAAAGTGGTAATGCACCCTAAAAGATATGGATATGATTATTTCTATGACTTTATTCTTTTCCTCCAGATTATGGTCTGTTATAGGAATGAACATAGTGTTTAAAATACAACAAGAACACCATCTATAAAAGTGATACTGTTCTGAATTTTCTAGTGCTCTGTGTCTATCAAACCCCCATTAATGTACTTGCTGGCTATTTTCGATTAATTTTAGATCACAGTTGAGAAAAGGAAATAATTCTGTTGCTGGCATTAAAAAAATTCCATGGTGTGAAAAAAACACAGCTTACTTGAAATGAATATTTCGCTTTAAGTGTGATTCCCATGACAGTAGAATATCGGACTTCTGTATTGGAGCCTAAATGTTCATCCTTTTGGGGAAAGCAACAGAATTAAAATGAACTTGTCTGGTTTTTTTTAAAAAATATATTCTTTCTTTTACTGATTGCGATTCACTTAAAAATACATCTGATATAGCCTATCAGTTCACCAGAGGTGTTCCTTTAAACAGATGAAATACCTGGTTAAAACTAAAACATAATAATATAAAAGCTTACAGCCTTCCATGCTGAGAAGAGTTTGTTACTCACTGAGTAGTCCCTTATGAGCTGCATTCTCCTAGCTTTATCTTTGTGCTAAAATCAGCTTCTACCTGATCATTAGTAAAGATCACTCAAAGTCATTAGAGGCACACATTTTCCCACCACCTGTTTCACCTGCTTTGGTTACATTTGTAATACAAGGGCATTTCTTTATTGGAAAGAAGGAAAGAAGCAAAAGTCTGAAACCTCCTATTTGTATTAACGGTTTTTAGTATAGATCTTGATCATGGTCAGCTAATCCCCCTCTTCTTCAAAGATCAGAATCTTAAAATGAAACTTGCACTGTCGGTACCCCCATATAACACCTTAAACCTTTCCTGTTGTGTTTGCAGAAATAAATGAAAGGTGCAATTTTTTTTAAAAAGCAAGTGTTTGTGTATGCTGTTTTAACCTCACATTCAGTTAAATGGCTTTATTGAAGAGAGCTGGCAGTGTATATATAAAAAAATGACTGGGGGAACTCAGCTGCCAGTCATGCAATTAGCTGCTTTAGGAGGTAGAAATGGAGCTCATAATATTTGATGTGAAAATTATATGGAAACATCTAATTGTATATGTTTGCATGACACAGGTAGCCAGTTGAACCACTATTAATTCTTGCTCTCTATCTCTTATTTTCTTAATTCTTTAAATTATTTCCTGTTTTCTTACCTGATGTTTTCTGACATGTGGCATGCAATTATGATTAAATAACCTTTTTTAAGAATAGAGTATTTGGAGATGTGCCATCTGTAATGTTGGGGACCATTATCCATGGATAAAACATTTGCAGTAACACAGAGAATAACTTTCAACCCTTAAATTTTCAAGGTGCTGCTTGCAATTTCTAATCGAATTATGAGTTGAGCAAAATAGTGTTTACATATTACTGAAATGTAAAAAGGTATGTCTTTTGTAATATTGGAAAAGCCATGCCAGTGTGGTGTTTGTTTTCATGGAAAGATACCATAGATCATCGTTAGTCCAATGCAAAACTGTAGGACTCTGTATCGTGACCCTTCTCCCTGCCCTCTAAGGAGTCCTAATCTCAGATGCACCCTCTCTCACCTTTTTCTCCTCTTCTCAGCCTCCCCTGCTGCCTGTGGAAAGGGAGTCTTCATTGGCCTGGGTTGGCTGGGTTGCTATAGCCCTATCTTGCTTTGCTCACTATTTTCTCTATCGCTTTCACTGCAATCTCATTCCTGGATGGAGCTTGACAATGGCAGTTTCCCCCCGGTGCTCCCCTACTGGGGCTCAGCTCCACTCTTCTTAGTATACCTGTTGTCTACCCTATTTGCCGCATCCGTTGGCCACAGGCAGAGCCACCACTGCCCCTGCAGCCGTCAGCCTGATGAGTCAGGCATGGGTTGTCTAATGGACCCTCACATAGGTAAGCCAAGATCATCCGTGTATGCCATGCTTTTGTTGGAGCAGTTCATGTCCCCTGCAGCTGTGCTGAGACCCAGACTGCATTATTAAATTTTCTCCCCTATTCCTTTTCTTGTATATGAGCAATTATCATTTTTAAAAGGCACATGCCATACAGTTCAGCAGTTAGCAATTACTTGCATTGCCACCTGGTAGAATATTTGCTACCTGCTAGAATATTTGGCTTCATAGCTATATAGTTTGTGATAGACTCATACTCTGTTATGCCTAAAATAAACTGGCACAAGCACACTTGGTGGCTTGGCAGAAGAACAGATAGCTGGACTGGAGACTTTTTAGTTTCCAGCTCCTTAAAATATTAAATACTAAAATGCTGGCAATCACAAAATCACAGAGTTGGAAGGGTCCATACAGGCCATCTAGTCCAACCCCCTGCTCAATATGAGATCAGCCTAGAGCATCCCTGACAAGTGTTTGTCCAGCCGTTGCTTAAAGACTGCCAGTGAGGGGGAGCTCTCCACCTCCCTAGGCAGCTGATTCCACTGTTGCACAACTCTTACTGTAAAAAAGTTTTTCCTAATATCTAGTTGTACCTTCCTGCCCTTAATTTAAACCCATTATTGCAAGTCCTATCCTCTGCTGCCAAGAGGAACAGCTCCCTGCCCTCCTCTAAGTGACAGCACTTCAAATACTCAAAGAGAGCAATCATGTGTCCCCCCCACCTCCTCTTCTCCAGACTGAACATTCCCAGGTCCCTCAGCCTTTCCTCATAGGGCTTGGTCTCCAGGCATCCGACCATTCTCATCACTCTCCTCTGCACCCGCTCCATTCTGTCCACATCCTTTTTGAAGTGAGCCTCTAGAACTGCACACAATACTCCAGATGTAGTCTGACCAATGCAGCAGTGTACAGCAGGACTATGGCATCTTGCAATTTGGATGTTATGCCTCTGTTGATACACCCCAAGATTGCATTAGCCTTTTTTGTCGCTGCATCACACTGGCTGCTCATAATTAACTTACGGTCCACCTGTACCCCAAGATCTTGTTCACACACTGCTACCCAGAAGTGTATCCCCCACCCAGTATGCATGTTCCTTATTGTTACCCAGATGTAGAACTCAGCACTTATCATTGTTAAATTGCATCTTGTTCACATTCGCCCACTTTTCCAGTATGTTCAGATCTCGTTTAGAACATAAGAACATAAGAAAAGCCAATGTTGGATCAGGCCAGTGTCCCATCCAGTCCAACACTCTGTTACACAGTGGCCAAAAACACCAGGTGCCCTCAGAAGGTCCAGCAGTGGGGGCAGGAAGCCCTCCCACTGTTGCTCCCCCAAACACCAAGAATACAGAGCATCACTTGCCCCAGACTGAGAGTTCCTATCTATACTTTGTGGCTAATAGCCACTGATGGACTTCTGCTCCATATGTTTATCTAATTCCCTCTTGAAGCCGTCCATGCTTGTAGCCGCCACCACCTCCTGTGGCAGTGAATTCCACATGTTAATCACTCTTTGGGTGAAGAAGTACTTCCTTTTATGTGTTCTAACCCTACTGCTCAGCAATTTCATGGAGTGCCCACTAGTTCTTGAATTCTATCTCTATCTTCTGGTGTGTTCGCTGCTCCTCCCAATTTGGTGTCATCTGCAAATTTAATGAGTAGCTCCTCCACACCCTTATCCAGCTCATTTATTAAAATATTGAAAAGTACCGGGCCCAGAATTGAGCTCTGTGACACCCCACTGGACACCTCCCTCCATTCAGATGAAATGCCATTGACAACTACAGTCTGAGTTCCCTATCCACCTATCTATCCTAGAGTCCAGTCCACAGTCCTCTAGTTTACCCATCAGAACATCATGGGGTATCCTGTTAAGAGCTTTATGAAATCCAGGTAAACAAAATCATGCAGCATGTTATTTATCTTTTGCAGTTTGTGTTTCTTTCTGTCTCATTTGCATATATAAATGGCTAAATTTGACCTCATTATCAGTGTTTTATGCATTTTCAAGCATCATTAAAGTATTTAAGAGCAAACTTTCTCAATATTTTATCACATGATAAGTTACTGCATCACAAAAGCATGGACAGCTTGAGGGTTAAGAACTCTTATCAGCAGAAAATACACATGATTATCTGATGCTAATACTGGCATTAGAATACCTGTTGTTAATTTGAAAACAGTTATAAAGCTATTTTCAAGACAGACACCAAGTGCTATTTTAGTAAATTATTGTTTGTAGCTAATAATCAAATGATCAGAAGTATATGGTTGGGTAACACTATGTGTAATAATAGGCATAATCAATTTATATTATTTTTAAAAAGCTTGTGTATGTATATTCTTCGGAAGTGGCATTACTCTGATGGGTCCTTCCTTTATTTGCTTCATTTATACCCTACTTTGGTCTTCAATGGGAATTAAAAATGGATTACAACATAGTCCTCGTCTCCCTTTTATCTTCACAGCAACCTGTGAGGTAGGTTAGGCTGAGAGTCTGTGACTGGCCCAAGGTTAACTAGTGATCTTTCATGGCAGAGTGGGAATTCAAACATGGGTTGTAGTTGGCCACTCTAACAGCTGCATAATGCTGGATCTCATATTGTCTTATTGGTATAACACATGACTGCCTTTCTTTGCTTTGTGCCGTTTTATGATATTCTGCCTATTTCCAATGTCCCTTGATCATGAACTCTCTGGTAGTTACAGTTCAACCCTAAACAAAGTTAAACACTTCTAAGTCCATTGAAGTTAATGGGCTTAGAAGAGTGTAACTCTGTCCATTGATTTCAGTGGACTTAGAAGATGCACCTTTACTTAGCATTGCACTGTCAGCTAGGATTCAGCAAGGTACCAGTGATCTGGAGTCATAATAAAAGCTTCCCAAGAGACAATAGCTTTCCTTCATGGGTGGAGGATACCAAGGACTGGATGAATATCTGTAGATGGTATGATTTAGGTTCTTGAAATCTGGACAAACAAGAACCTGATTACATAGAGAAATAAGAACTCTCTTTGGTACTTGGTTGTTGCCATATTTCCACAGGGGGCCTGGAAGCCAGATTCACTCAGTCATTTTAACTTTCAGGTCAAACACCTAGTACTATCTCCTCATCCCCTTAAAAGCTGGTAATGTGATTCTTTTATCTTCAGTCCTAACGGCTGATCTACACAGGTTTAGCGAAGTATTTCATTGCCCTATTAAATTGACAAGGTAGTGACTGCACCTGCTAGGCTCAAGAGTCCAAAAAGAACAGCTTGTCACGCATACCACAGAGATAATTTTCTCACATATCTTTAGTGAAAAGAGCTAGGCTGAACCAAATACAACACTGTGTGGGTGTATGAAGGAGCCTAGTCAGGAGTGTATTTTCCTACCTCTGTTGACAAACAGGTTGGAGCTGCAGAGCATAGTTTGATTGCTCTATGTTATCTTATCACATGTAGCTAAAGACACAGTCATAAATTACCCATCATTTTTATGATATCCACCCACAGTATTTGACTTTTTAACCTGCTGCATTACTATTTCATGCTGTTGTATGGCAATTAAAATAATAAGAAGGAGATAGGTACTAATCTTTCTATGCTTAAAGTTCAAAGGTAGCATTTTATTTGCAAAACTAGCAACTTTAAATCAGCAGCCCAGGAAAGACTTCAAGATTTGTCAGGTCCTGATAATGTGATTTTTAAAAAAATCTGCCGAACATACGGTAACATGTTAAAAAGTTAGAATTGTTTTTCATCTAAGGTCAGCATTCTGTCTACTGTACCACATGGTCCTCAGCAGCTGAAATGCTGGGTGGCCTCTCAGGAAGCCATGCCTATTAAGGAGGTTCTCTTCCACAAGGGATTCCAATTAGTTTTGCATTGAAAACAGGATTTTAATCTTCCTTGTTTAAATAAGTTTTCCAGAGAAAATAGAAAAGAGAGAAATAAGTCTTCTGTCACTCTATGAAAAGAGGTAGATGATTCATGTGGACAGCTCCTATTTTGACAGCATTTTTCTTGCTGTCATTTTAATTGTGAGGTTGGGCTGATAAATCTTGCAATTTGTTTTTGTCTGATTGCAACATAACGGTTGACCTGATTTTCAGTAGACTTCCTTAAAGTGCTTTTAGTTAAAATATAAAGGCGGGTACAAAGCTACTATGCAAATGGGTCTGTTCATTCCAGTTAGCCAGCCTTGCTTGAGACAGGTAGAGTCCTTTGGTCTGCAGGTATTTTTTCTGTGGGACATAATATTTATTTATTACACAATTTATATGCCGCCTCTCTGTTCAATCAGGACTACCAAGCCAGCTAACTGTTTAAAAATTACTGAAATAAAAACAATTCAATTGAAAACCAAACAAAAATACCAATTAAAAGCACATAAAACAGTAATTAAAACATAGGACAGGAAGCAGGGATCAGTGAAAGAATGCCAAGGCAAACAAAAAAACCCCTCACCTGCTAGCTGATGACAGTGACAGAAGGGGATAGATTAATTTCCTTGTGGAAAGAGTTCTACAGCTATGGTGCCACAGTCCAGAAGGCCCTCTCTTGTGTCGCTACTCACGTAATCTCGGGGGGGGGGCACCTGAAGCAGGTCTTTGGAAAATGACTGTAGCAGTTGTGTAGGTTCAGGTGTACTGTTCCCCAAGCTATTTCGGTCTTTAAAGGTCAGCACTATGAATTAGGCTTGGAAACAAATTGGGAGCCACTACAGATGGGCCAAGACTGAAGTGATATGGTCCCTACAACCCACTCCAGTCAATGTTCTAGCAATTGCACCAATAGACATTTCTGGGCACTTTTGAAGGGCAGTTCCATATAGGGTGCATTGCAAGTAATCAAATAGTAAGTTATATAAAAAAAATAAGAAAAGGAAATATGCTTATTGAAACCAGTGAACTTCCCCTTGCCTTATCCAAAACTATTAGCATTTTTTTACAAGTATCCCTGACAAATACTCCAAGAAGCTCAACAGTCTTCAATGAAACACTCATAGTTTTTCGTTTGTATACAACATATGGGTGCTACTTTCCTCCAAGCCAGTTCTGCTCTCCCCAGCCACTAACCTTTCTTTTCAGAAGAGAAAAAGTAATCTGTCGTAGATGTCTCTTTATATTACTTGTCCTAATATCTTCCAGCATAACTCCTTGGTAGGTTGAGGTGAATTGTAGTTTTTATAGCCTTCACATTCAGTTTTTAAGGCCATAAAAACTACAGTTCCCATCAACATCAACAATCTGATAAATCCCGAACAGAAAATAACAGAGGCTTTCAGCCAACTGCCTATATGTTGTAAAGCTACTAGCAGTGCCGTCACAAATATTCTCAAAGTACTACTTGCCTTAATGTGTGAACAAGTCAGCAATGTGAGCTTGAGATGAAAATAGATATTGTGAACAGGTTAGGTTTGATTTTCTAACATGTTGTTTGCAAAGATCAAAGCATGATTAAATGGCACCAACCCAATGATGTACTAAATTATTCTACTGGAGAAGAAAATGTGAAGAAGATAACGTGGCTGTTGATCTCTCCTGTGCCACATGTTTTCATAACTTTGCTGCTTTCTCTGTATACTTTATTGAGACATATTTTATAAATTATTTTCCCAGTGTGCAATAAATGATTTAGTTTTACTGAACAGTTATTGCACGCTGCATCATGTGTGTCCAGGGAAAATCACTATTTTGAAACTAAACAACTTTTTAATGTCCATTTCAGCCATTTATTCAACCTCCCACTTAAAAAAGAATAAAATGAAGGAAAAGTATGTGTGCCGAATCTTTGAACAAGAACAATTTTTGCTCACAGGGCTAAACACCAGCATTCTCTCACCTCCAGCAGCAAGGTTCTAACATGGTGTATGTGGTTTCCCCCTATTGTTGTTGTTCTTTGTTTTGCAATAATAATTCTTTTAATGCATTTTTAATAAACAAGGTTCTGTAGAGAGAATCTTGAAATGTTGCTGCAGACAGCAGACAGAATGCCTTGTCCTAAAACACTTTTTCTTGTCATGTAGATAGTTTTATCAGATAAAAGAAACCTTGCTTTGGGCACTGTGTGTTTTAGTCTATATATTATATAAATGTGTATAATAAAGGATAGTGCTTGGTCTGTTCAGTAAAATGTAAATGCAAAAAGAAAGTAAAAGCATTCATTTTTAACCCTTGATTTATTATCAGGTATTTTCTTATATGTAGATTGCCTTTGGGTTCAGCATAATTGTCTATTTGAAGTGAAACCTGGCTCTTAGTTAACAGTAAAAGTGATAAGTTGACTAAAGCCCTGTTTAGACAGACAGAGCTTATTTGGCCTCCACATTAAGCTGTTTGACAAAATGTTTCGAATGTAATTAGTTCACATCAAAGGTACACCATCTTCCATGACGGGTAAAATTGATGAGAACTAAAGAGACTCAGATCAGCATGACCTAAATGGAGGCCTTGTATTTCGAGGTTTCAGTGTTGTTAGATTAAAAAAAAAATCTGCCCTTCTCTTTAAGAAGCTGATTTTATATTAAACCTTGTATATTTTTGCCATTCTTCTGTGTTCTCGAAATTTCAAGGTAGCCGGACAGCTTCATAGTGTCCCAGAGGAGTATCGCTTTCAGCATGATTGTGAAACATTAACTGGCCTGCTTTATTTTATAATTACAACTGTTGAAAAGAGTTTGTTTTGAAAGCTTTCCCTCCGCTGAAACCAACATCCTAGTTTGGACTCTTGACACCTTTCCAGGTGATGCTGCTCATTTTTAGAGCATCCATACTTACCCTATAAGGCCACAAAGCTTGCATATTTTACCTGGAACTTGAGGTCTGCATTACACATTTCAAACAGAAAACTCTTCCTCCTAAATATATATGCAATATACCTCAACAAATCAGTATCCGTCTAGTCCTGAGATAGGGAGGGAGGAGGCATCAAATAGCTAATTATACTAATGGAGTTAAAAAAAACAACAACACAGATCCAGAATATAAACCAGATACTGATATTTTGCGACCGATCAGGTGTCTGACAAACTCCTGTTTTCGCAATAGTAGGCAGGTTCTCTTAAAACAACAAGGAAGCAAATTGTACTTTGGTAAACACAAAGCTGAGCCTTTTCCTCTCTTTTTTGACAGTAGAATTTTTCAAAAAGAAAATGGTTGGAAGATAGAAAGAAGAACAATTGAATCAGATTGGAAAAGAATGGGTCAGAGGGCAGAGGAATTCTGACACCTTTTCAAAAGGTGTGTCTCATAGTGTTTTGATTATGTATGTAGAGGTCTTTACGGGAAACAAAATGGTTGTATTTATAGATGCCGTTTGAATCAACTTAATTTCTTTGTAACTCAAGTGTCTTGGTATAGAAGAAATGATATGCAGATCAGTTTTCTAAAGAATTTCTAGACTGGAAAAAATTATTTTAGGCACAGAGTTCTCCCACCTCATTTATTTATTTAAGAATTAATTATCCCACCTTCCCCTGAAGACACTCAAGGAGGGTTACAGGGATTTGAAAAATAGACCATAGCATAAAACTAATATATAACACAGATTACACCAACTTCAGATAAACATTTGCCTACTGGAGTTATCTCACCAATATAGCTGCTGAGGATACCAACTGCCTGAAGGAAAAAAACCTACTGATTTGATGGGATGTTAATTACCAGGTGGTGTTAATTACCTCAAGCCATGAGAAGCTTCAGCTGCCCATTTCCCCACATTTAAGGCTGTATAAAAGGGACATGGTATGTTGCTAAAACCTAATAGCGTTATAGAATAATAGTGAAATTCAGCCTTTTAAAATTTATGAGAATGATGGGAATAGGAAGGGGGATAGATCAGATGAATTCATTTAGAGGCTTCCATTATCTGGAAATGGGGCAGTCACAGTATACACAATGAGGGAGTGAGCTGCCCACACAACTTGTGTGTGTACTGTCTACACATGGAGAGGAGGGAGCAGGGTTGTGTTGGCTACCTCTGTCGACTGCTTACCTCCCTGATACATGTGTTCAGCCTGACATCAGCACAGCGCGCAGGCTGTATTTTCACAGTTTCACTTAAAAAGAGCAGCATTCTCTGTCATGGGGCTGGAGCTTTCATAGTCGGGGCAGGTGGGGACACTTCTGCTTCATCTGTCTGAATGCATTGCCTGTATACATACTCTGTACTGGACTACAGTGTCTCAGTAAATTCTCATATTTTTTCTTTCCATAAGATTTCAAATTATTTATTCAATTTGTACCCCACCCTCCCTGCAAGCAGGCTCCAAGTGGCTTACATTAGTCAGTACAAAAAACCATAAAATCCACATAAAATCATTTAAAACAGTCGATTACAATGAAACATAAAATCATAAAATGCTAGTAATAATTCCCATTGATTAAGATGGTGTGCTATAGGATGTAAACAAACAGACAGTTTCCAACTCAGTGATCTTCTTAAGTCGCACAATGGTATGGCTCAATCTCAGAGCTGGGTCCACACCCATAACCATGGTTGGTGGTGGTAGTGGTGAGGGTGGCTCCTTAGATGAAAGCCTGGTGGAACAGCTCCATCTTGCAGGCCCTGCAGAACTGTAAAAGATCCCACAGGGCCCTGATCTCTTCTAGGAGCTCATTCCACCAGTTTGGAGTCGCTACTGAGAAGGCCGTGGCCCTGGTAGCAGTGAGCATGGCAATCTTGGGGCCAGGGAGGGTCAGTCGATTTTGAGACCCTGACCGTAGTGCTTTCTGGGGTATATATGGGGAAAGGCGGTCTCTCAGGTGTGTCGGACCCTGGCCATATAGGGCTTTAAAGGTGAGAAGCAGCATCTTGAAGCAAATTCAGTATGCTATTGGCAGCCAGTGCAGTGTCTTCAGCGCAGGCTGATTTGCGACAGGGGCAGCCCCCTGTATAGAGTGTTACAGTAGTCTAATCTCAGGGTGACCATCACATGGATCACTGTAGCCAGGTCATCGTGGTCAAGAAAGGGAACCAACTGCCAAATCAGCTGAAGATGGTAGAAGGCCAACTTACCAGTGGCTGCTACCTGGGCCTCCATTGTTAAGGAGGTATCCAGGAGCACTCCCAAACTCCTAACCTCTGGCGCTGGCACCAATGGTGCCCCATCGAAGTTTGGATCCCTATCCCCGAACCACCCCAACTCGAGCACAGGATCTCTGTCTTCACTGGATTCAGCTTCAGCCGGCTCAGTCTAAGCTATCCAGCCACAGCTTGCAGTGCCTGGCCCAGATTTTCCGGTCTGGAGTCTGACTGGCCGCCCAACATCAGATAGAGATGGGTGTCATCAGTGTACTGGTGACATCCCAGCCCATAACTCCAGGCAATCTGGGCAAGGAGGCACATGCAGATGTTGAATAACTCAAGCAGGTGTCTCCTGGACTGCTGTTCCCCCAGTGCCACCCTTTGTACTCATCCATGGAGAACAGAAGCAAGCCATTGCAAGGCAAGCCCCTGGATTCCCGTGTCAGTGAGGCGGTGGGTCAGCAACTGATGGTCGACCGTGTTGAACGCAGCCGACAGGTCCAACAACAGTACTGCTGAACTGTCCCAATCCAGATGCTTCTGGCATCTGTCCAAGATTTTTTTTACTTACTTTTTTTTCTTACTGAGTCTATGTTTAGTGGTCCTTCAGGATGAACAGCCACCCATCATTATGTGGTGTGGATAAATCATTTCTATGACTAACGGCCTTAAGCCACTATGACGACTTCCTTCCCTCAGAGGCAAGATTTACCCTTCATTTTTCTTTCCCATTTGTGACTGAGCCGCCCTAGTGGTCTGTTTTTTTTCCTGAAGAATCTTGGCTGTCCCACCCTATTTTACTGCTGGCTCAGCCCAGGAACCTGAGGAAGAGTCAGGATTGCCCCTTAAACCTCTAAAAAGGGCAATTGGGACGTTTTGAAATTCAAAATTAACAAAATATTTTATTCAACATAAAGGGGAAAGGTCAAGTGAAATCAAGGGCTGCAAATTCTGACGTAACTCAGTATAGATAACTTTGAGGTAAAATTAGTACATGCACATACTTCAGTTATTTTGTTCCAGGCTAATGAGAGTTTCTTAAGCTATTCACAGGCCGCGGCCACACGAGCAAGATAATCCGGAGGGAAAGCGAGGCTATTTTGCCCCGGTGCAATTTGCCCCGCAGTTGCATGATCACACAGCTCTGTGGACCTGCCAGCGCAACTTGCCATTGCATGATCAGACACAACTACGGCGAGTTAATTTTTTTGTGGTTGGTTTCTGATTCGCTTAAACAGGATTGATGAATTGCTCTGCCACCCTAAGGGCTTTTAATGATGTGCACACTGAGAAAGGGGGGGGGGGGGACAACAGCATGGCATCGGGATAACCTGATCAGACTATCCCCAATGCCACAAGTTTATGCTGGCACGATCACATGGGGAAAATCCGGCTGTGGCCCACAGTAAACCATTTGATACTGGAGTTTAACTAGTGGTTTTTTACTCTACTTCCCTGGTGGAGCAAAACGGCTTGTGACGATTTGATGATGGTTGCGAGACGCTTCCCAGGTGTGCTGGTGTGATCGCGCTGCTTAGATCCACTGGTGAATCATCCCTCTCATGCGGCTAATGGGTGCGTATGATCGTGCCCATGGTTACTTAAATCTTTATGTTGAGGGACTTTAGTTCCAATATTTTCCAAAAACTCCAGTACACTTTCTTTGAGCATTCACCGACACTTTTAGTATCTAGAAGGCTGGTATACCTTTTCCAGTACCCAACCCCCTTCTCTTAAAACACCAGTACTCATCTTGCATTTTTAACTTACTCTTAAGGTCTCTAAAGGCAGTTTCTAACCACACCAGACAAGGGGTCTCTTCACTCTTCAGAACTACCACCCTGTTTAGACTGGGCAGGGAAATTCCTTCTCTCTCTAGAAGATCTATCCCCTTTCCTTGGCCTGGAGGCTTTGCCTAACTTCCCAAACTTTCTTGCCAACTTTTCCCCAGTCCTCCATTTGTGTTAAACTGCTCTCAGCTAAGGCAGAAATCTGACTGTCTCCTCAGCATGCAGCTCTTGAGTCTTTCTCTGCTCAGCTGATGCTAACCAATCAGATTGCTTGGAGCAGCCTGTCATTCAAGGTGCTCTGTTTTTTTCTTGTTGCCTAATTATTTTGTCAGAGTTTTCTCCCTCTACTCTGATAGCTGTTGTTAAATAGATAGATATTCTGATGTAGGACCGTGTTATAGTAGACTGAAGACTGTGCTGTACTCTAAGCAGGGTGAAAGGAAGAATTAACCCATCAGTCCTTTAGTTGTTTGTACAACACTTCTAAGCTTTTAAAAAGTGCAGTTTGTCCCAGCCACCAATTCCTAGTAATTTCTTCTTACTTCACAGTCTGTTGCACATTGATATTGTTTACACAAGGATATAATGCAATATACCTATGACGCTTCAGTGCATTATTATACCTTTCAGCATTCTGAAGTCTCCAGTAAACTATTTTGCCAGTTGGCAATCATCAGTACTAACCCCATTTGGGGGGTTTAAGAATCTGTGACCCTGTATGTCTTCCATTAAGAATGTAAGAAAAGCCCTGCTTTTAGTCAAGCCACCTGTTTCCACAGTGAGCCTCTGGGAAGCCCACAACCAGCAGTAGAGATGTACTGGAATTTCTGGAAATTTTGCTGCCATGGCAAAACACCCGTTATTTATCTCCCCCCTCCCCCAGAGGAGAAAAAAAAAATAGGAATGGGGGGAATGAAATGCATTATTTAATTTCCTATCAAATGTAAACCAGTTTTCTGCTTTAACAACATAAAACTCATAATTTACAACTTAGTCATAATATACAAATGTATTAATTAACATATTTATGTAATTTAAAAATATACATGATGGGTTAGTTTTCTACAAACAAAATTGCAAATACATCCAATACTAAACCAAGAAAGACCTGCAAACTGCTGCATCCTAAGCTTTTTTAGCGTACTTCATTCATTCCAAAAGAGAGGTTTTCCCAGTGTTCTCTGAAATTTCCCAGTATTATCACTGCAATTTTTTTAAGAAGGCCTTGGAAAAATTTGGGAAAATCTTTTTTTTTAATTTTTCTGGGTTTTCTTGCGGAGAGGTGGGGTGAGCTTCCCCTTTCCAACCAGGGCATAGTCCTTCCCCAGTTTTGCTCCCCAGCTCCTGGCATTGTTATATGTGGCTTCTGGACATGGACGTTCTGTTTAGTCATCATATTTAATAGCTGGTTCATGAATTTATCTTGTTCCCCTTTTAATAATACACTGCAAATACAAAGAAGTCTCACAAAGAAGTTCCCATTTCATACTTGCCACAGTGCTGGCTACGTTTTTATCTTCTCTAGTCCTAGTTCATTTCTTCAGTTAGAAACCATTGACTGTTAGCATCTTTCATCTTACCTTCATTTTCTGTGTAGTTGAGCCTTGGGCTTATCCTGCCCATGTCTAATTACAGCACTGATAACAGATCACAGATTTAAAATGATTAGATGATTCAGCTAACTGGAAAAGCAAAGCAAAAGTTTTATAACTGTGATCAAAATTCAGTAACTGACCATTGTGAACTGCCATAAGGAGGTATGCAATGATAATTTACCACATTTTTTGATGTAGCCAGTCTTTGTCATCCTATGGTATTACTTTTCTCCCACATCAGGACTATTCTGGTATGAATGAAAGAAATGCAGAGCAACTTGTTGCCTAATCATTTTGCCAGAGTTTTCTCCCTCTACTCTGATAGCTGTTGTTAAATAGATAGATATTCTGATGTAGGACCAAGTTATAGTAGACTGAAGACTGTGCTGTACTCTAAGCAGGGTGAAAGGAAGCAGAATTTGACCAGTTGCCTGATCTGATTCTCGTGAAAAAAATTGTCTTCCCTTCTTTTTACCATGGACCTAAGTCATGGGTCAATGGTATTTATATGATGATCTGTGTTGCTTTCCCAGTTATCTAATAGTTAATTCATGGCTTCAGAATGAGTAAGTACATGGCCTTTTGGTCTGGATACCCTTGGGGATGGCTAGATTATTAGTCTGTCAGCTTTAGCTATTAAAGATGGCAAAAAATAAGAGACTGATTGACTGGAGACATCCAGGTCAGGGAATATGGTACACAATCTGTCACTGAACCTTTCTCATAAGAAGTACTATAGCTGTTCTGTGATTTGTACATAAGATGTAAAATGAAGAACAAATTCACATGCAATATATTATTTCTCATCAAAGGGCAGAAGAAAACTGAACTAAGAAAATCAGGGCTTTGTATGCAGATTCTCAGTAAAGTCATGCAGAACCAGATTGCTTTCTTTTTTCAGTAGTTCTACTAACATCCTGAACCTAAGAAGAATGCTATGCCTTGCTTACAAATAGTGCTCTCATTGGAAGAGAAGCAATATAATTCAGTATAATGTCAATATCCCACAATTCCCCAGATGTAGAGTGACAAGCCTGTTCAAATTAGTAGCCCTGAAAGACTAAACAATATTCATCATGTGTTTTTATCTTTGGAAAGACAGAGCTCAATACAAACATATCATTTTGGAAAATAGGAATCTGATGACCTGTCTTAGACCTCAGTGTGACAAGTAATTCAGTGTAATGGTCATAAATGTTCAAGGACCATGAATAAATTTATTTATATGTTTTATATACCACCCTTCCCCCAGTTTGGGGCGCAGGGCGGTTAACAACAACTATAAATACAATTCCAATAAATATGAAAAATATTTATACAGAATAACATTTACAAAACAGTAAAAGCAGTGATATCAAAGTAATCAGACACTGTAAAGGTATACTTCTTTTTTGTATGACTGGTATACGGACCATAACAATAAACTGAACTGAACTAATCAGATGGCATTTGATATCCATCTCTGGAGGGGAGGAGACAGGGAGGCCAGACTTGATGGCAGACCATTGCTGCCCTCAATCATAGGCCTAGTGGAACGTCTTACAGCCCTGCGGAACAGCATTAGGTCTCGCAGGTCCCAGATGTCATTAGACAGAGTTCCACAAGGCTGGTGCCAAGGTTGAAAAGGCCCTGGCTCTTGCTGAGGAAAGCCAGATATCCTTTGAGCCAGGGATCATCAGGAGTTTTTTATTTCCAGAGCGTAATGCCCTTTGGGGAGTATATAGAGAGAGGCGATCACATAGATATGCAGGTCCCAGATGGTTTAGGGCCTTGAAAGGCAGTACCAAAACCTTGAATCTGATCCGGTACTCAACTTGTAGCTGGTGAAGCACTGGTTGGATATGTGCTGCCAATGGTGTCCTGGTAAGGACCTGCACCACTGCATTCTGGACAAGCTGTAATTTCTGGGTCAGTCTCAAGAGCAGCCCCGCATAGAGCGCGTTACAGTAGTCTAGTCTAGTAGGAAGTAGTCTAGTCTAGTCTAGTCTAGTAGGAAGTGATAGTTGCATGGATTACTGTGGCTAGGTTAGGGCCAAACAGGAAGGGGGGCAGTTGCCTGATCTGATGCAGCTGTAAAAAAACCCCAGTCTCGCAGTGTTTGCAACCTGGGCCTCCATAGATAAGGAGGCATCCAGGTACACACCCAGGTGCCTTGCGGTTGGTACCAGTGTTAGAGGTACGCCGTCAAGAGCCGGGAGTTGGCACCCCAATTCCACACTTCCAGTCAGCCCCAGAACCTCCATCTTTGAAGGATTCAGCCAGTTCTGCTTCAACCACCCAGCTATGGCCTCTAGCCCCTTGGCCAAAATAGATGGGGTGGTATCTGGTTGGATCTTCGACGTGGTCTCTGTGCTTCACACTATGGGGCTTACTGCGCCTGCGTGGAAATCCATCGGTGCAGAGAAAAGCTTCTAACAGATTTTCGCACCCAGCGTACTCCGGGCATGCGCGGAGGGCCCCGCGCACATGCCCAGAGCAGCTGGGTGCAGACATCCCGACAGTTCTCTTCTGATGTCGATAGACGACGTACACCCATCTCCTCTCCTCTCCGACATCGACCCTTGTCGAAGTCGACACTGTCTGACCGCTCTGTCTCACCATCCGACACGGGGTCTTTCAGACATAGGTATGAGAGGTTTATTGATGTTGATCCTCCCTTGTATTATTCCTCGTTGGACAGAGATAGGCATTGGGACTGCTGGGAGAGGTCACCTCGCCGTTGATCCCCTCCCACGTCAATCGCCAACTCGCTTTCAGTGGGGTTACCCCTTGCACATGGTGCCTTGGGATTACAAGCATCGATACCATCCCGGTGCTTACTCGTCCATGCCCTGGTCTTCTCCCGCAGCACATCCAGATTGGGACTGCTGCTGCCAGCACTGCCCGAGGTCTCCATTGGCCTATCATCCTCCTTCGTCTGCTCCGCTCACTCAGCCTCCAGACTTGGTTCCTCCTGAACAGGGACAGCGCTCTTCACCAGCATGCTCAATCCCGACTCAGGCTTCGGTACTGATCGTGATGGGCAGCACCCTGGTCAGCCTAAACTTCTGGCTTCGACACTGCCACCGCCCATTCCCAGACAGGTTCCTCAGCCGTCAATCCCGTCAGAGCCCCCTCCTCCTTCTTCGGAGTCTTCTGATAGGGATTCGGAGGATGACTGTTCTGATGTGCCAGATCGCCCAAACAAGCCTTCCCCTAACTCTGATGTAACGGACAATCTCCCTATTTCACCTTCTGAGGACCTCCCATCATACGGTGATCTCATAAAGCACATGGCTCTCTCCCTCGGTCTTTCAGTTGTTCAGCCGAAGCTGATAGTTACCGACGCTGTCTTCGACGTCATTCAACTTGATGTTTCAACCTCGATAGCACTCCTGATGTCGACAGTCCTTCCTCAGGCAGCGAAGGTGACCTGAGACAAACCATCTACCATAGCAATTTCCTCTCGAAGGCTTGACCACAAGTACAGGGTTCAGGAAACAGGAGCGGAATTCCTTCTTAATCACCCCCACCCTACCTCTATGGTGGTCACCTCCTCATCAAAGTCGAAGCGTACTCACTCTACGCCATCAGATAAGGAGGGAAAAAAGCTCGATGCCTTTGGAAGACGGTTCTGTTCGGCAGGGGCCTTAGGCGTTAAGACATCTAACTACCTGGCTTGTATGAGTAGGTATCAGTATGCCTTATGAGAACAGCTGTCACCACTCCTGGCCTCTCTACCCGATGAACATCACCAAGCTGCTCACAAGATCCAGAAGGAAGGTCTGGTTCTTGCAAAACAACAAATAAACTCTACCAAACACTCTCTGGACACCTTTGCCAAGACAATGTCATCCGCCATTGCCCTTTGACGCCATTCATGGCTCCGCTCCACCACCCTCCAACTGGACACCAGGGCGTATGTGGAAGATCTCCCTTTTGACGTCCTTGGTCTGTTTCATGCCACCACTGACTCCGTTCTCCAGGAGATGGACAAGAGCATCAAGGTCTCCTGCACCTTAGGAGTCTCCACTGCTCCCAGGCAATACAAACTGTGCACTTGGTCACACCAGTGGTCCAGGCGATCATCCAGCCACAGCTCTCCAGATTGTTCTTGGAGGCCATGAACATTTCCATCCTCACAACATGGGCTGTATACCCAGAAGCAAAAATTTACTCAGCAGCAAACCTCTGCTCTGCTGAGGCATCCCGGAAGCCTAAGCAGGGCTTTTGACTTACAACCAGGGCCCGCCACCACCCGTCTTGGTTACTTTCTCCCCACTTGGGACCTCATCACCACGGATTCTTGGTACTTACCGTCATTGCCCACGGGTACCTGATCAAATTTATTCAGCCCCCTCCTTTCTCTCAGTTTGTCCAAACACCTCCTTCAGACACCCTTCTCCGGGAAGTGTCTATCCTCCGTTCCAAGGACGCCATCGAACCTGAACTCGCTCAACAACAATGGATGGGTTTTTATCCCTGCTATTTTGCGGTCCCCAAGAGGGACGGAGGCACCAGACCAATCCTGGACCTGAGGGGGTTGAATCAGTTCATCATTTAACATCGGTTTCTAATGGTCACCCTCTCCTCCATCCTTCCCCTTATCTGCAGACATGCATGGTTGGCCACTATTGATCTGCAAGATGCCTATTTTCACATCACCATTTCTCCTTCCCATTGGAAGTACCTCCGCTTCATGATTGGTCAACATCATTTTCAGTACAAGGCCCTTCCTTTTGGCCTGTCCACCGCCCCAAGGGTCTTCAACAAGACAATGGTGGTGGTAGCAGCATTTCTTCGTCTCAAGGGAGTCATGGTGTTCCCATATATCGACAACTGGCTCCTCGTGGCAAACTCTTGAGATGCTCTGCTGGACAATATAGATCTCACGTGCACTCTATTAAGTAGCCTTGGTCTCAAAATCAATCGGGACAAATCACATCTGGCACTTGCCCACCAAGTCCAATACATAGGGGTGTGTCTTGACTCCACCCTGCTGTGAGCCTTTCTCCCAGACAATCGGGCAACCCCCATCATAGCTTTAGCTCTACAGATCTGCTCCCAGCTAGCATCTACTGCCTTCAGCATCCAACGACTCTTGGGACTCATGGTGGCCACCACAGCGAACTTAAGATTCACAAAACTAAAGATGCACCCATTGCAACTGTGGTTTGTCCATGCATTCCATCCACAGTCTCAACCGCAAACCTGCCTCTTCTCCCCACCAGCAGATGTGAGGGACTCCCTATTGTGGTGGACCCTAGAGGCCAATCTGCTTCAGGGAGCTTCCTTTCACCTCCCCTCACCTCAACTTACCCCTACTATGGACACATCAAATTGGGGATGGGACGCTCATCTTCTAGGTTACAACACTGGCAGGAAGTGGGACCCCCACCTTCTCTCACACCACATAAACTACCTAGAGCTGCTGGCTATCTTCCACGCCCTCCGTGCCTTCCTACCTCTGACACAAGGACAGTGCATGGCAGTTCTCTCCGATAACTCAACCGTTGTGGCCTATATCAACAAACAGGATGGCACCAAGTCAGCGAGACACCATCTATGTCGCCTAGCCGTTCAACTCTGGAACTGGTGTGTGGACAATGACATATTCCTACAGGCCACCCACATCCCAGGGACTTCCAACTCCAGAGCAGATCTCCTCGGCAGGGGAGCCCTCCAGAAACACAATTGGGAACTTGCCTGGAAATATCTCCGTCCAGTTTTCCTCTGCTGGGACTTCCCAATACTGGATGTTTTTGCCAACAGGGTGAAAAAAAATTTCAGGCCTTCTGCTCCCAGGAGGCCCTCAATCCTCTCTCCTTGGGCGACGGCCTTCTATATCCATGGACAAACGGCCTACTTTATCTGTTCCCTCCTCTACCACTCATGACGTGGATGGTTTACAAAATTCTCAAGGACGCAACGGATTGCATACTAATAGCTCCTTGGTGGCCCTGTCAATTGTGGTTTCCAATCCTCCTGTCCCTGGTGAATGGGAAATATCTGCACCTCCCACTGCAACCAGATCTCCTGGAGATCTCCAGTGTTCCACTCTGGCACCACAATATTCCACTCCTCAAGCTGACAGCGTGGAGAATCACTCCTTCGTGTTCTCAGATAGGGTGACTAATGTCCTACTCAATTCGTGTAAAGCCTCTACACGTAGGTCCTACAGTTACAAATGGGCCCGTTTTTGTTCCTCCCTTCCACGGGACTGTTCCATGCCAACATCTGCAGGCCTGTCCCAATTTTTTGAATTTCTTCTCTCACTTGCCAATGCAGGCCTCTCCCACTCATCACTCCGGGTCTACTTCTCCACCATCTCTGCATTCCATTTGTCTATTGATGGCTTCACTGTATTCGCTCACTCGCTCTCCAAAAGATTCCTTAAGGGCCTACTATATCTCTATCTACCTGTCAGGACCCCTGCCACACCCTGGGACCTGCCCCTTGTTCTCAGAGCCCTAACCAGGAAGCCCTTTGAACCTTTGGTGACATGTGATCTACGTTTCCTAACCTGGAAGACTGCTTTCCTAGTAG
The DNA here is from genome assembly GCA_029233225.1 of Lepidodactylus listeri. Classification (NCBI taxonomy): domain Eukaryota; kingdom Metazoa; phylum Chordata; class Lepidosauria; order Squamata; family Gekkonidae; genus Lepidodactylus; species Lepidodactylus listeri. Next base: position 72,976,975 of record JARCFY010000005.1, read on the forward strand.
CTGTGATCTCCGCCAGATGGGTGGGCGAAATCCTTGCTTAACACCATGACCTGCCTTTTCTCTCATTCTTGCCTGATGCAGTGTGACTTGTCCCAGATATATCCTTTCTACCCAAAGTGGTCTCTGAATTTCACCTTCATTCTGAGATACTCCTGCCGGATTTCTTCCGTAACTATTCCTCAGAATCAGAGCATCTCCTACACTCTCTGGACGTTAAATGGGCCTTGTTATTTTATTTGTCACAGACTAGGGCAACCAGACGAAGCCCTAAGCTTTTTGTTTCCTATGCTCCTCACAATCCAGGCTCACCCGTCCCAGCCCAAAGATTCTCTAAATGGATTGTGCAACTTATATGACTAGCGTATGACTTGTCCCGTGTTCAACTCCCGGGGCCTCTCAGGGCTCATTCCACTACAGCCATAGCCATGTCCGTGGCTTTTCTCAAGGGAGCATTGCTCCATGACATTTGCAAGGCAGCTACTTGGGCAACGCCCATCACATTCGTATGGCATTATGCTCTCGACGTCAGAGCTACCAGAAGTGCGAGCATAGGCCATCTTATCCTGGCTACTGCTTCTCAATGACAGCCTACCAGCACCCACCTCCAGGTGCGTCATTGCTCGTTAACTCTCTCATAGTGTGAAGCACAGAGACCACATCGAAGATAAACAGGTTGCTTACCTGTAACTGATGATCTTCGAGTGGTCATCTGTGCATTCACACAACCCGCCCATCCTTCCCCTCTGCTGCCCGGCTTGGTTCTCCTCTCTCCAGTCTCGTTCGCAGTGGTCAGAAGGAACTGGCGGGATGTCCATGCCCAGCTGCTCTGGGCTTGCGCACGGGAGCCTCTGCGCATGCCCGGAGTATGCTGGGCGTGAAAATCCATTAGAAGCTTTTCTCTATACTGATGAATTTCCACGGAGGTGCAGTAAACCCCATAGTGTGAATGCACAGATAACCACTCGAAGATCATCAGTTATAGGTAAGCAACCTGTTTTTGTCCATCAACAGATACAGCTGGGTTTCATCAGTGTACTGATGGCAACCTAGCCTGAAACTTCGCACCAGCTGGGCAGTGGAAAGAGGATTGCCCCTTGAGGGACCCCACATACTAGGGGGGGTCAGGGTGAAACCTTCTCTTGTAGCACCTTTCTCTGTCCTCAACCATGGAGGAATGAGGTAAACCACTTCAAGGCCACCCCACGAACCACTTCAAGGCCACCCCACGTCTGATTGTTTTGGGATGCTTTTAGTTATATGAGAGAACTTTCAGAAAACTACATTTCATTTTTTTATAATAACAATTTCAAATACACACTGAAAATTCAAGAAAGAGCCACAGTTTAAATTGGCATGGGATTATTCCTAAAGTGTAATTTTATCTAACAAGATAAATTTAGAAAAATCCAGTTAAATAATTTAGTTTATTGGCCTGATTGTTAAGCCTGTTCAAGGGTACATTCTCAATTTTCTAGGTTGGCTTGATATTATTGAAGTATGGTATCATCCTCATCATCATACCTTGTCATGATATGGTGGGAACAATTTCCTGACTGTTCTAACATTTTGATTCTGTGGTGTCCCAGGGGGACAGGAGTTGCTTCCCCATGGTGAAATCCTACACAGTTGGAATTATCTGCATCTAAAGCAAATGTGTATGTTACCATCAAGAAGGCCAGTTGCATGGTCCTGCTCTCATAATTGCTCTGTTTGTATACCTCCCCAAGGGGCAGGGGTCATTTCGTAGAAAAAGAGGTGCAGGAGCTCATTAGCGTAACTCATTTGCATAACTCATTTGCATATGCCACACCCCCTAACATACCGAAAGTGTGTCAGAAGGCAACACCCACCCCTCAGGCTCCACTCCACAGGTGAGTGAAACTGACCTGCTCTTCTTCCGTTCCCTTCCCCATCCAATACTTTGTGCAATATAAATAAGCGTAAAGAACACACCCTCATTCTCTTCCTGCTCCCTTGAAACCACCAGGTTTCAAGTAGACTTGAGATACCCAGGACATGTGCACCACCCATCCCTTTCCCTTCCCTTCCCCTCCCCACAACAAGACACCCTGTGAGGTAGGTGGGGCTGAGAGAGCTCTTTCGAGGACTGCTCATGAGAGAACAGCTCTGAGAGAACTTGTGACTGGCCCAAGGTCACACCAGCAGCGGCATGTGGAGGAGTGGGGAATCAAACCTGGTTCTCCCAGATTAGAGTCCAACTCCTGACCCCTACACCAAGGTGGAAGCTGCTGAAGGGTTGGTGAAATTTCTCCAGTACTTACGTGCCATGTGCCCAGATAAAAAATGGTATACTTAGAAAATTTATATGCCACCTTGAACAAGTCTCTGGAAAAGCAGCACACAGTCATAAAAGGAACAATGATAAAATTATCAATATTAAAACAAAACATTAAAAACAATAAAGACCCTAGCAGGGCTTTCCCCGGGGCACTGCGCCTCTGCACTGCTTGGGGAAGCCGAGGAGGGGGCGGGGCTTGGTCATGTGCCCGCCCCCTGGGCTCCTCACTCCCGGAGCTGCGCTCCTGTGCGCTCCCACTCCAACGGAGCCCTGCCAAGGAGCATAAGATTGCATCACAGGGAATTAGTGTTCTATGTGCATATGGGAGATACATATGTCCTCTTGAATACTAGCATTTTTTTTTACTTTTAGTTGGGATCCCTGATACAGGGAAATACAGGGAACCTTCAGGGAGATGAATTACCCAAATGATCATCACCCACTGACTTACTTCCAAAGCCTTATCACCCACTTATGCTTTCCTATCGGAACAGTCACTTAGAGCGTGAATGAGACAAAATGTGAGGGGAGGCAGGGTATTCATCAGTCCCACTGGTATTTTGGAGTATTCAGAGATCCTAATGATTGAGGTAAAGGATATGGGGCACTGATGGGTTAGTGTTGGGATGCAAAAATGATCTATGCTTGTAAAGCAAACTCGTGTAGAGGAATATAAAGGGCAAGAAATATGTCTGTAAACATTTCAGAGTTATGACTGCCTATCTGAAGGTACACATTCACAAGAAGTTTGGAAGTTTTTATTTTTCTTTGCTTTCTAGTTTGCCATATCAAGTTTGCTATAATTTCACCTATAATCTGCTAACACCTTCCTCAGCAATCAAGCTGAATAATTTTGTTCCTGAAAATACAGGAACGTATCCAGATTTGAAATGGAGTTATAATTGCAGTTAAGAAAACACAAATAAAGTATTGCATACTGCAGGCCAAGCCAAACATAATTCTTGAGGCTTGGCAAAGAAATACAGTCAGCGTATTATAAACCTGGACATCTTAAGTTTCATTTAAAACTGCATGTTTCTAGTACATGCATCCCTGGGATAGAAAAGATTTTTTAAAAAGAATGTTTTTGAGGGCCAGGATCCAGAAAGTTCATAGTAAATGCCCCATATTTCTTATGCTTTTAAAGCTTGTAATTAATAATATCGTCATTAGTAAATGAATCTTACAGAGCAATTCATGGTTTTTTAATTGTATTAGTATTTATCTCTCCAGCTGGCTGGACAAGGAGCAGCCTGATCCAGTTGTGGGTATTCTTTGTTACAGGGATTTATGCTGCAACAGCTAAAGCAGCATCTTATGTGCATCTGAGAACTAGTTCACTAACCTTAGTTACCACTAACCCATCCCCATCAACCAATGACTGAACCCTTGGTTGTTGACCTCTGGCTACAATCATCTGTCAGCAAACCTCACACACAGTTAAAAAAGGTTTGAGAAGGAAAGAACACTCTATAGCTACTGCCACCACTTTGAAAGAGAAGTTACCACATTCGGGTAATTCATATCTGAAGATTGAATCTTGTAATTTGCCAGTAAACAATACTGATGTTTGCCAGTCTTCTTGAGTTTCCCAAAAGGCCTGAAGTTTATTCTGGGTTCACAGGACTTGCATGAAGTAATAGCCATGCAGTCGAGAGACTGGCATGGGTAGGGGAAAGTGGGAAAAATGACTGCCTCCTCACTCCATCACAGAAGGCACAGGGCAGCTGCCCAGGAACAGAAAGCCTGCTTGGAGGAGTTTTGAAAATCTTGACAATGATGACACAAATGCACATGATGTTGGATGTTTTGTGAATGCTCAATTTCCCAACCTACAGCACCCCATGGAGCTGCTATGTTCCCCATTGGGATTAGCATAGTTGTTAGGTAGGTCCTGATCAGAATCTGCATTTTGTGTCAACAGAGAAAACAACTCATGCCAATCCCCACTTGCTTTACAGAACTCACTTAGCTAGACCTTGCAGGGGTGAAATGATAAACCAGAGTTCGACATGTAGTCAAACATTTGCCCTGTCTGGCAACACTTTGGGGAAACAATGTTTAAATAATTTCTGAAAGGTCAGTTTCATTGTATTTCTTTCAAGGTTTCTTTAAATATTTATTTAAGGTTGGTTGCGGATTTTCTTTCTGAGATTACATCAGACTAGACAATACAATTTCTAATATTCTCCCCTATACCACCAATACATGTAGGCTCAGATCATATGGTTAATATCCAGATTTTATTTGGCAAGTACACCATGTGAAATCAGAATGCCATTTTCCCACATAGCTGGTATGGTCAGAGGCAAGTCAAGGAGGCAGAGAGATAAAGTGTGTTCTCAACCACCATATTTAGGGTTGTATTGTTAGTCCACTGACAATAGTTTTGCAGTTCGTTTTCTCTATGAAAGTATTCACATATGTCCTTTGCTTCGGTTATATGGCGTCTCATGTAACTCTTAATCATTTTGCTATCAGGTGTCAGGTTAATGTGTGTGCTGCCACTGCTCAGATTGAACTCCATTGTTTATTCCACTTGTTCACTCTACCTTTATAGACCGTAATGATACCATTTCTGGATATGAATGCTGGGGGGATGATGATAGTGCAGTGGTTTAACTGCTTATGAATAGACTGGCTCAACAAAGTTATGAATATGCACATACATTATAGACAGATCAGGCATGTTAGAGATGGAAGATGTAAAGTTTCTTCTACACCTTTATGGAATACGCTCTTTTCAACCATTCTATATAATTTTATTTATTTATTTAATTAAAAATTTTATTTCATGTAGGGCTAACATTATTTGTGTGTTTTGAGGGTTATGAACAAGACTTAGAATGTTTTCTTAGTGAAATGTTCTTTTTAAAAAACAAATAAAAATGGCTACAGCAGCATTCCGTTTCACCCACAAGATCTGCCACACGTTTCTAAAATAGCAGTCCAGAGTTTGCATGATAATAGATGTGCTTTGCTTGCACCCAGATGCCCCACATATGCACAGAGAGTAAATAAGTCTTTCCTCCTTGTGTTCAGGGTGGTATATTGGTAGTGTAAACATTGCTAAGTAAGTAAATATAGTAGAAAATGGATCATTCACTTCCTTTTGTTTAGTTATCGATAGAACTTCCAAAAGCAAACCACCCTGAGTAATTGCATTTAGGTCATTAAATAAAGTTTAATAATGACAATAGCAGGGAGTGTACTCAGGAAAAAAGGCAAAGCCAAGCCCCTGTAATTGCCCTAAGAGCAAGGTTATTGCTGATAACACTACAGTTTGTCCTGTCCTGTTAGGATTAGTGGCTGGATGGCAGATTAATGGTAACCTTTTTTTTTTTTTGCATTTAAAAAATATTTTTTATTAAAAGTTTTTCATACATATATAAAAAAGAACAAAAAGGAACATAAACAATTAAAAAAAGAAAAGAAAACCGAAATATATCTTTAGCATATTCCAAAAATATCTCGGCAACAAAATCAAATACAATCACTTATTACAACACTCCAATTTATTCATTTTAATCACAACCTTTTCACCTTTTGCATTTTTAACCAATTATTTCAGTTTTCCATTTGACTCACGGCAGTTCTCATGGTTAGAATACAAACCAGTCAATATTTGCTCTGAGTTTCCATCCCACAAATCATGCAGCTGGTTAAAACCTCAGTATTTGGGGCTTTTAAAAAGATTATTATTTTCCTGTCCAGTGAATGTTGTTACTCAGTTGTTGTAGGCAAATCAGCTTTTGTGTAACTAGTACATTTGCTTCAGGGCAAGCTAGAAATAGCAATAGTTCACTGCTAGGAACGTATAGTCCCTTGGCCCTTCCCTCCAGCTAGACCCACATTGCTTTTCATGAGTTCCTTTAGCTTTTTTGTTGAAGGTTCACAGGAAACAGCACTGGGACCGACTTCTTCCTGAGACCTTAGTGGGCCTTTGCTAGTTAAAGTAGGTTGCCAAATGAAAGATCGCAGAATCAGCCAACATAATACAGTTTCAGATGCTCATAGGTGTGCCATATGAACATGTATTTTATTTCCTCCTACTCCTACATAGTACATACAGCTAAGAGGACAGAATCAGATCCACCAGCTATACCAAGAAGAGCCAGTTTTGTGTAGTGGTTAAGAGTGGCAGACTCTAATCTGGAGAACGGGTTTGATCCCCCACTTCTCCACATACAGCTGCTGGGTGACCTTGGGTCGGTCAAAATTCTCTGAGAGCTGTTTTCTCAAGAGCAGTTCTCTCAGAGCTCTCTCAGCCCCACCTACTTCACAGGGTATCTGTTGTGGGGAGAGGAAGGAAAGGAGATTGTAAGCCACTCTGAGACTCCCAAGTGAAGGGTGGGGTATAAATACAGTATCTTGTCTTCTACAAGCAAAAAAGAAAACTGAAACTTTTTCCTTCCCTCGTGACAACTGCAGTGCCCCCTAGAGACAGAAATGCATCTTTCTCTTGCATTTGAGTATTGTCTCCTCAGTATTTTATATTCCAGCATTTGCTTATCCGCAGTGTACAGGAATTGCAATGATTTGATACTTTACTTAGTCTTACATAAAAGTCTTCATGTTACATAGTTTTTAGAAATAATATTGGAGAAATAAATATATGAACACCTTGTCATAAACATGTTATTTATAATTGTAAAAGAAAATATTCCATAATTAACCCCCCCCCCCCGAGCGATCCCATCTCTAGTCAGTGGGCTGTAAGTGTGGGAAGGAAGAAAAAGCCATCTCCTTCTACTGGAGGTAGGTTGTATCCAGATCACTTATTACATCAGTTTGTAAAAATTATAAGTTGGGGCAAAATGTGCTTTTTGAAAGTGAACGTAGTGAGGGTTGGTACTCAATTTAGAGTTTGTAGAGTGGCAGGATTATGACTCCAGTTTACTGTCTTTTGGCATACCTAGTCAATGTTTCATATCTCATTAGGAGATAAAAATAGGGCCAAGGCCAGTGGTGCAAAATCAGGTAAAAATATGCATGTGCTTTCCTAAGATGCTTTCTAAACTGTTGCTGGCATCAGTTAAACTGAGCTCCCTTCAGTAGGACATCTTTGGTGGGGGTAAGTTTGGATAGAATTTAAAAAGCCCCTTTGCACTGTATTTGTATAGACAAATATGCAGTTTGTACAGATGAAACAGATATAACTTTAGATGTTGTCAAAGGCTTTCATGGCCGGAGTTCATTAGTTGTTGTAGATTTTCCGGGCTGTATGGCCGTGGTCTTCGCATTGTAGTACATGACATTTCGTCAGTCACAGCTGCTGATGAAACGTCAGGCACTACAATGCGAAGACCACGGCCATACAGCCCGGAAAATCTACAACAACTAGTAGATATCACTTTCTTAAAGTATCTGATTTAGATGTCACCAAAAAACCTCTGGTCAGTCCTAAACTACCCTAATCTGGATAGCCCAGGCCAGCCTGATCTCATCAGATCTCAGAAGCCAAGCACGGTCACCCTGGTCAGTATTTGGGATACCAGGATCCCTATACAGAGGCAGGCAATGGCAAACCACCTCTGAATGTCTTTTGCCTTGAAAACCCTATGGAATCACAATAACATCACTGTGACTTGACAGCGATAAAAAAAATCTAAACCAAGAAGTAGTGGGGCGGGGGGAGCACAAAGGCCCGAGGATTCCCAAGGCTAATTCTCATTACGAATACAGCATGTTTTATTCAGTTTGTTCATGACTCCTGAATGCAATCTTGCCTTTCACATTGGCTAAGTTTATCTGAAATTGTCTTTGAATTCTCTCCCAGTATTTAGTTCAGATCGATGTTTTGAGCTTTCTAAAACAAATTGTATGGCAATAACTCTTAAAGCAACTCTATAGATGTGGGAAATTATCTTTCTACATGGCTACTGCTTCTAATAGAAGGTATTTTCTACTGCAAAGTGATAGGTACAATCTGAGTTTCTGTTTTCTTTATTCCTCCTGAGCTCAGGAAGAATTCCATAATTGGAGACTGCTTTAAAAAGAAAAGCAGTATCAAATTTCTGATGGGTCAGGGTTCAGTTTTTAATCTGCAAACATCTCCTATTTAAAACTCTGTCTTTGGTTTAGGTGTTCTAGCATTGGAAGCCTTTTTTCATCAGAAGAAAAGTTACCAGAGACCTGAAAAAAGGGGAACCATGAGGCTGCAAATTGCTGCATTAGAGCTCCACCTTCCAACAATTTTTCCTGACACGCTTTTTAAGTCTGCTGCCTCCAGCCCACAACTCACCGCCAATCCCTTGCCTCTTAGGAAAACAAAATTGGCAAGAAGATAATGTTAGGTTTAACATGATCTACAGAATTGGGGTCAAGGGTGATCACAAGGGCCTTCAATCAGTAGACATTTGTTTTAGTGTGTCATCAGTACCAGGAGTTTTCAGATCAGGGTTACATTTACAACAAGCTAAAGTGACAGGTAAGAAGCCTGCTTTTAACAGCACACTGAAAAAAATGTAGGTTAGGAGCTGCCAGGGAAAAATAAACACTGCTTGAAGAACGTGCTGAATTGGTTGTCATTATTAACTAACTGTGAAAGGAAAGGAGGTTTAGCCTTATTATTACACATTTCTCCTTTTCTTCCCAGCCACCCATACTTCCTTTCTTTCCATCCATTCTTTCTGTGGTTTTCATTAGATGTAAAGGAATCTAAAAATTGCTGAATCACCATTCAGTTAAAATCCCATTGCTGTTACTTGACTTGAGTTCTATATCAGTAAACAAACTGTGCAAGTAAAGCAAAGACAATACCAACACTCAACAGCACTTGTTGAGACTGTACCAGCTCTGACTTTATATGGTTGAATCCCCAATTTTTAGTGCATTAAAATGTCTCCAGATGTGCAAAGGTAAAGTAGCAAAAAGAAGGGACTTATTTTAGCTTTTTTACTGCTGAGTTAGTGTAAGGTGTACTGGGTGAGGCTGACACTTGGTGCTTTCAGGCAAATGATAAGCTCATATCTTTTGAGATGGTACATACTTAATAAACATGCATTTCTGAAAGTCTGGATAAAGTCATAGGGATTCTCAAAATGAATAAATGTGAGGTTATTGACTTCCATTCTGGTTTTATAATTGATATTTTAACTATAGTGGTTGAGCTCTTGAATAAACAGAGAGATTAAGAAAGCATTTAGATACAAACATTGTCTAGTTTGTCTGATGTAGGGTATAATGAATGACCCCTTTTAAACTTACTAATTCTATCCTTACCTCTGGCTCTGGTGAAATCTGGAGCACTTCATATTTGTTTCTTTTTCCCCCTTAAGCCCACAGTGTGGAAAGAGTTGTTCTGTGATACAAATACTATTCCTTTAGGGAGATATTTCTAAATGTGAACTTTTAGTTCGGTATTCATACTGTTACCACTTTAAGTTTGTCTCAGGAGTAGAATGTCTGCAAGCCACTGTGGTCACTGACACAAACTTGCAGCATTTAAATGACAATTGCATAGTTCAGCTCCTGTAAGCTTTGACAAGAAAGTAATTGCAATCCTGCATATGCTATTTTTGTATAAGTGAGTTCTTTTCCTTGCAATGAGTTACAGGCTGGCTGTTCTACTTGACATAAAAACCCAAGCCACCGATCAGATACGTTAACTAAGACTCAGTTGTCTTTCACCATGTACAGATTTCTGATCTATTTACTCTCTGTCAAAGGAAAAATAGCACATTTTCCCTCTGAGGCAGAGGACGTCTTGATGGGTGACTCCCACCCTCCAACCAGGGAGGCAGGAACAAAGTCTTCCACTTCCTGTCTCCTTGGTGGGAGTCACCCATCTCTTCAGTTCTTTTCCTGCCTCAACAGGGAGAACAATTTAGACTATGCGCTGTCTCACCTATTCAGCTATTTCTACTTTCTCCCTTACCTAATCTTCATTTCCTTCTAAATTCTACTGTTATTTTGTTTCCCTTCTTTCTCATTTCCATGAAGAGATTTAAAGGGACCCAAACCTTCAACAGGGATTAACTGCCAGCTGTGGTGGCCATTTTCTCGCCTTCTCCGCTTGTCAGCCTTTATAGAGTGCGTCCTCTACCACCCCAAAAATGGATAGTTGGGAGAGTAGCAACATTGGCCAGTTTAAAGGCCAATGCGATCACAGCAGTTTGATTGGAGCCGTTTTGTCAGCTAGTCCTGGGAAGAAGGCGGAGAACCAAAAGCACACCAAAAAGCGGTGCCATTCTGCCCTATTGTCAATACCCCGTGGCAGCCACATCAAGCCTGCCACTGGCATCCACCTTGCCAACCAACCAGGAGAAACCAGGAGCCTTTCCCCACAGTCATAAGCCATGCAGAGGTTATTGATCCCAGAGAAAGTCTTCAAAGCTGCCCTTCTAAACAAGGAGCAGTGGCAATGAAATGGGTCTACTCATGAGTAATACACAAGTATCAGGACACTCCATGCTTTCCCCTGAATTTATAATATTGCTTAGGCAAACCATGAGGGAAGAGATAGTGAACTTCTGCCAGGGTTCAGAAGAAAGGATTAGACTTCACTCTAGCCCTTCAACCAGCCCTTCCCCTTCCAGACTAAAAGATATAGAAGCAGCACGTTCTTCCAGAGGGAGAACTAGCTGGCCCACTAAGGCAGCTAGGAAAGAAGACTACATCAGAAAAAGTTAGTTAGATGGTTTATTACAGTCAACAACCATATTCAAACATAGTACAATATAGAAAACAATAGCTTTAAAGAAGAAAATAACATCATTAGGCTATACAAACCATCATATTTTGTAGCTAAAATATAGCAATCATCATATGATCATATGATCATATGATATATTATTCTAAACATATAAAATCAAAACAGGGAAGGAGAATTCCCATTGAGCAGGTCTGCTATTTGTCACACATGTTGATCACTTGGGTACAGAACTTAGCTGTTAGCTCTCAGTGGGACCCAGACATTTCTTCTGACAGTGTAACAGAAGACAGGGAAGAAGGAAAATTCCTTTCAGATGAGGAAGAGGAGGAAATTGAAATTCCAGAATAGTCCATAAGATTCTTTAAGTCTGAGGACTATTATTACCTCCCAGCCAAGACCATGGCAGCCCTAGAGCTACAAGAGACTGCCATAGGGGAAGAACCAGGTCCCTCCACACCAGGGGTCAGGGGCAGACCCAAAGGGAACAAAGAATTCTTCCCTAGATCTAGTGTAGCTAAAAAGGATTTCCCCTTCCCTAAATTTTTTGAGAAGCAGCTAAAGGCAGAATGTGCAAAACCTGCGGCCAATAGGCAATTAATTAGTCTTATCAAGAAGCTGTGTGCATTACCATCTTTTACCAATCAGTTTTTTCAGGTCCCACTTGTGGATGCTCCATTAGCAGCCCTACAGTCACCGGGACTTTTATCTGAAGATGGCAAATGCATTATTAGAGGTATCATGGACAAGAAGTTGACTTTGCCCTAAGAAAGGCAAATGAAGACAACTCTAATGCCATCAAAGCCTCAGCAACTGCCTCAGTAGTCTCAAGAGCAGCCATTGTCTGGATCAGAAAACGTCTCCAACTTATTCCGGCCAGCAATTGTCATCTGGTGGAGGGAGCCAGCAAAGTGCTCAAAGCCACCTCCTTCATGGCAGATGCAACATCGGTCTCTTTAATCTTCTCATCCAGGGCTATGGCATTTGCAGCCGCCAAAATATGGCTTAGGGCTTGGCAAGCCAACCTTCATGCCAAGGCAATAGTTACATCCTATCCATTTCAAGACTGTTCAGACTGTTCAGACAGACTCTTCAGAGACTCTCTGGACAAAATCTTCGTTGAAACCAGAGACAAGAAGATGGCGATGCCCAGAACATTAAGCTGTACTGACCGGAGATCCTTTGGGAACTATTCCTTTCTCTCCTAACGAATACTTCTGAGATTCAATAAAGAATGCAGCAGACAAAATTGGGGGTTCCTCCAGACAATCCTTCAGAAGGGTGTTAACAAACAGTTTGTAAACAGATACAACAAAACAGTCCACGATAGTAAGCCATCAAAAGCATGACTACAAACCAATTCAAGTGGGAGTGGGGCATTTTCTACATTTCCAAGATGCATGGATCAATTCTCAGACAGACAATTGGTTCCTGGAGATAGTCACCAAAGGATATTCCATAGAGTTCAACAGACCCCCCACCGGAATGTTTTCTTGCCTCTCTCATACACAAGAATCCAGAGAAATTTTGCAGGACCTGGGCAGCCATCCAACATCTTCTCACCATTCAGGCCATAGAACCTGTCCCTCTTTCCGAAAAGGGACGAGTTTATTCCATATACTTCACAGTGCCAAAAAAGAACGGAGATTGGAGGGTGATCCTAGACTTAAAGTGTCTCAACAAGTTCATCAGACTGAGATACTTCTGAATGGAAACACTTAGGTCCATCACAGAATCATTGCAGCCAGAAGAGTTCCTTACCTCAGTAGGATTAACAGAAGCATGCCTCCACATTCTGATCTTTCCTGGCCACCGGATATTCTTGGCAACTGTGGTTCTCCACCCTTCAGGAACCATCCACCACTAACAATCCAAATAGCACTGGACATGCTTCAGCAAGGCCCGGTCTCAGCAAGGTCTGGCACCCTCATCCAGAGTGGTTTCATTTAGCTGTCTGTAGACTGAGCAGGACAACTTTGTAAGACTAGGCTGTTCAGTGGAAATAACAGACACTTTACTAGTTTCTAGAAAGCAATCCGCTAATAGAATTTACAACATGTCTTGGAAGGCTTTTGTTAGATGGTGTGGCAGGAAAAGTGTTGATTCATTGAAACCAAAGATTAAATCCATTCTGTCCTTCCTGTAAGACGGTCATACCTATGGTCTCAAGGCTTCAACACTAAGACATCAGGTCATAGCTCTGACAATTCCAAACACCCACACATTCAGTGTTTTCTTAAGGGTGCTGCCTTAAATGATACACCAATAGTACATAGGTTCCCAACATGGAGATTGCATGCTGTGCTTTCAGCTCTCACCAAATATCCATCGGAACCCATCAAAACAGACTCCTCTTAAATGGCTGAGGATGAAAACTTTATTTCTTACAGTGGTAACATCAGCAAGGAGGGTATCTGAACTAGGAGCATTGTCCGTTAACTCTGGACTCTGCATGTTCCATAAAGACAAAGTGGTCATGTGGACAGACCCTACTCTCAAACCAAAAGTGAATTCGACCTTTCATAGAACTCAGGAGATTTGCCTTCCATTCTTTTGCCCAAATCTCCTTCATCCTAAAGAAAGGCTATGGCATACACTGAATGTACAGCTCACACTAAAGATAGGATAGAAAATATTAGGAAAATGGATTCATTATTCATTTCAGTCTCTCCACCTAATAAAGGACTGAAGATGTCAAGATTGGCCATCAGCAGCACTCTTTAAGTCCTGCATAATTGAAGTTTACAAAGTTCAAAAATTACCCATACTAAATGGGTTCACCATGCCACAACCAACACAGCCTTCACAAGACACACTACAGTTGAAGAGGTCTGCAAGGTGGCCACCTGGTCAACAATATCAACCTTCGTTATACACTCCAAGGTGAACATTTACAATTTGGCAGATGCAGCATTTGGCAGAAGAGTGCTACAACATATTTTGGATACAGAAGGTGATTCACCCAGAGAATAGGGGCACTGCTTTTGGAGGTCCCACAAAGATGTCCTCCGCATCAGATGGAGAACAGACCATTGGATACTTACCGTGAAGGGTCCTTCTCCTCTGAGGAAAGGAGGACATCTTGTGCCTCCCAAAGTCATTGCCATTATTCACTCTTCTGTTCTACAGGACCACTTCCTGTTCTGGGGTTTCCATTCTTGCTATTTTTAATTATTCTCCTTGTTATATTTCAAGAGTGTTGATTCTTCTTAGTTTATGAGATCGTTAACTGCTTTTCAGAGTTGCCAGAACTGAAGAGATGGGTGACTCCCACCAAGGAGAAAGGAAGTGGAAGACTTTGCTCCTGCCTCCCTGAATGGAGGTTGGGAATCTCCTAACCAAGATGTCTTCTTTTCCTCAGAGGAGAAGGACCCTTCATGGTAAATATTCAGTGGTCAGTGTTCTTTTTGTTTTCATGTAATGTTAGTTGATTATCCATGTCATCTTTATCAAAAAAAGGTACACAAGCAAAATTGGAGGAAATAGGTTTTAAAATAGATTACATTTTATTATCTAGGATTCATGGCTTGAAACTTCAAGTTCACAGTTCACTCAGCAGATACCTACATACTTTGTGCACTTTAAACAGCAACAAAATTCTGCATGGTTAAAAAAACCCTACATTCTGTGCTGTGTATATATTTTGCAAATAGAGTAAATGGATATATCTTTGCTTAGGTTCAAAAATCCCCTCTCTGTACCACCAGATGCTAGAAGTCCCTTTTCTCTGCTCCCTTGCTTCCAGAATTTCAAGGGCATTGCACCTACAATTGCATGTGTTTATTTGAAGTTATACAGACTACAAACAGTGATCCTTCTAAGCTGTGGAGTCTTGTGAGCTACTAGCATGAAAGTTGTGAGTGAGGTATTATGGCCACTGCATAAATTAGTTTGCTCTGAAGCCATCCTTCCTGAGCTAAGACAAAAATGTGTGAGCCAGAAACTAAAAAACTATGAGCTAGCTTGCACTAACTCAGCTTTGAGGGAACACTGACTACAAACCTGCTGCTTTTAAAGTAAAAGCCAAGGTTTTCAGTATGTTGAATTCTGTACTGAGTACTAAACTTGCCCAAAGTGGTTGCAGATTGCAAATAAAATGCAATACTTGCTGCTGTGATCCTGTTCACTCTTTTATCACCCCCTTACAAAACAGAAGAACAAATACATATTACCTCAAGTGGACCAATCAGTAGTTCCTTTACGGATCTTTTGTTGCTTATTATAGCATTCATATTAGTGATGACATAAAGAGATGACTTTTGCATCAGGCTTTCTGAAATGTTGTTTAAAAATTTATGATTTCAAGGCCACTGATAGCAGAAATGTTATAACTTCCTTCTCAAATTATCATATAGAGACTGGTAAATTGAACAATGTCAAGAGTTCAAGGACCTGCTGATGACTAATGATGCATTTATCAAAACATTGGGCCAGCTGACCTCATGAAGAATTCACTGTAGGAACACAAAAGGCACAATTGCACATTATGTCTCCGGTTACTTTCACTTAGGGATAACTCAAAATAGGCATAATGAGGTGATAGTATTTGGTACAGTCCTCACACAGGGACCGTACCACCTCCAGTTTCATAAAAAGGAAGCATTTATTTGAACATTTGTGTGCCCATTGCTTTGTGTGACCATTGCCACACTCAAACTGACTTGTGTGAGGACTGTACCCTACATTACTATAGAAATTTGAAATGACTCTTATTCTCCTGTTGTGTTTTGCTTACATTTCATGCTGTTGTTGTTTATTAATGAAGCTATAGCAGAACTTGCCTTATGGGTTGCATTTGTTAATGCCAATGGGGGGGGGGTACACATGTATAGTCTTCACACTTGCCCCTCCTCAACCCTGATTTTTGTGGTCCTACACAGCTGTGTACTTCAGACAATATTTGGAGTAAATTATATAGAGAAAGGGTTTTTTTTAAGATAACTGAGTTAAACTTTGAGTATAATAATAGATACAAAGGTGAGGGAGGAAAGTAAATTTAAAGAGCTGAAGCAGTGAAATCAAGTTACAGAGATCTGGCAAGGTAATGCGATACATAAATATGTGCTGTCAAGTCACAATTGACTTATGATGACCCGAGCAAGGGGCTTTAAAGGCAAGTGAGAAGCAGAAATAGTTTGCCATTTTCTTCTTCTGCAGAGTCTTCCTTTGCGGTCTCCCATGCAAGTAGCAGTCCTGTTTAGCTTCTGAGATCTAATGAGGCTGGACTATACCATGCCACCTTCCCTCCCATGTAATGCAACACTGAAGAATTAAACAATTGGTTGTGGAAGTGGTCCTGCTTAGATGTGTCCACCTCTGGCTAGCCCAAGCAGAACCCACCTGTGAATGAATATAAAGTCTCTTCAGAGAGAGAGAGAGCAAAAAAGGTGGTGGTGGGGAGAAAATATATTTTGGCTAGAATGGCAGAAGGTGGGGGAGAAAAGCAAAGGGGGACTTAGGAAGAAACCAGCTGTAAGGAGGAAGATGAGAAGTGCTTGCCTGCTCCAGAACCACTGATTTCGGGATGGGTGTTGAAACACCTGAGTCAGATTGAGGTGATGAGAGAGGAGGTCCTACGACTGATAGACAACTTAAGAACAAATAAATCACTGGGCCTGGCATACATCTGAGAGTTCTGAAAGAACTCAAATGTGAACTTGTGGATCTCCTGACAAAAAATATGTAATTTCCTTAAAATCTGCCTCCATTCCTGAGGACTGGAAGGTAGCGAATGTCACTCCTGTCTTTAAAAAGGGTTCCAGGGGAGATCCAGGAAATTACAGGCCAGTCAGTCTGACGTTGATACTGGGTAAGTTGGTGGAAACTGTTATTACGGGAAAAATTAGTAGGTACATTGATGAACAAAATCTATTGAGGAAGACTCAGCATGGGTTCTGCAAGGGAAGATCTTGTCTCACTAACCTGTTAGGGTTCTTTGAGGGAGTAAACAAACATGTGGACAAGGGGGACCCAATAGATGTTGTTTACCTTAACTTCCAGAAAGCTTTTGACAAAGTTCCTCATCAAAGGCTCCTAAGGAAGCTCAATAGTCATGGGATAAAAGGGCAAATCCTTTTGTGGATCAAAAACTGGCTAATTAAAAGGAAACAGAGAGTGAGTATAAATGGGCAATTTTCTCAGTGGAGGGAGGTAAGCAGTGGGGTCCTGCAGGGATCAGTACTCAGTCCGATGCTTTTTAATTTGTTTATTAATGATTTGGAGTTGGGAGTAAGCTGTGAAGTGGCTAAATTTGCAGATGACATGAAGTCGTTCAGGGTGGTGAGAACCAGGGAGGACTGTGAGGCACTCCAAAGGGATCTGTTGAGGATGGGCAAGTGGGCATCAACGTGGCAAATGGGGTTTAATGTGGCCAAGTGATGCACATTGGAGCCAAAAATCCTTCCTATAAATACACATTGATGGGGTCCGAACTGGCGGAGACTGACCAAGAGAGAGATCTTGGAATCGTAGTAGATAACTCAATGAAAATGTCGAGACAGTGTGCAACTGCAATGAAAAAAGCCAATGCGATGCTGGGGGTTATTGGGAAGGGAACTGAAAACAAATCAGCCAGTATCATAATGCCCCTGTATAAATAGATGGGTGCAACCTCACTTGGAGTATTGTGTACAGTTCTGGTCACCACACCTCAGAAAAGATATTATAGCATTGGAAGAAGTGCAGAAAAGGGCAACTAGAATAATAAAAGGGTTGGAACACTTTCCCAAGAAGAAAGATTGAAGCGCTTAGGGCTCTTTAGCTTGGAGAAATGACGGCAGAGGGGTGACATGATCGAGGTCTATAAGATTATGCATGGGATAGAGCAGGTAGAGAAAGGAGTACTTTTCTCCCAATACAAGAACTTGTGGGCATGCCATGAAATTGCTGAGCGGTTGGGTTAGAACAGATAAAAGGAAGTACTTCTTCACCTAAAGAGTGATTAACACATGGAATTCACTGCCACAGGAGGTGGTGGCGGCTACAAGCATGGACGGCTTCAAGAGGGAATTAAATAACCATATGGAGCAGAGGTCCATTAGTGGCTATTAGCCACAAGTATAGATAGGAACTCTCAGTCTGGGGCAAGTGATGCTCTGTATTCTTGGTGCTTGACGGGGGGGGCAACAGTGGGAGGGCTTCTAGTGTCCTGGCCCTACTGGTGGACCTCCTGAGGGCTCCTGGTGTTTTTGGCCACTGTGTGACAGAGTGTTGGACTGGATGGGCCACTGGCCTGATCCAACATTGGCTTCTCTTATGTTCTTATGTTCTTAGGGACTGGTCAAAGGAAGAAAGGAGGGGGGTCTTCAGAGCAAAATTCTGAAAGAATGGCAAGGAGAGCAGTCAAGAAAGCTGGGAGTGTGGACATGGAAGAATCAGGGTGAGAGAGGCGTTGAGAGAGGGGGGATTTATACATTGTCTGTTCCTGAAAAATGTGCATTATCAAGAGTTGCAAGGGAGGGAGGAAAATTCTGGTGCAAAACTGAACCTAAAATGCCAGGCTAGTGAGTGGTATTTTTATCCCCCACATTCATGCTGTTTTGCGCCAGTAGTGGGAACAAGTTTTTCTTATTACTTGGGTTCCACTGAGGGGGATCCTAATTGAGCAAGAAGTTATTCTGCTGACTGAGCATTTCTAGGCAGGTTTGTATTAGAAACTCTCTGAATAGTCTGGAATGTCAGGTTATAGCCCCACAAGCACTGGTTTTTAGTTTTGGTCTGGATGTAGGGAGATTCCATGGAGTCCCCAGAGAAGCTCTTAATTAAGAGGTCTGACAGTCTCTCACTGATGAAGTAGAATTTTATTGTACATAATTCATGTCATGATTTTTTGGTTTGATCCAAGACAGTCTCTGCCTAGACATATGGGAATGCATGGGTTTAGGAGTAATGGAGCAAAGAAATATAAAAATCAGCATGGTTTCACTTTAGGGGAAGGTCCTTTGGAGTTAACATAAAAACATAAGAACATAAAAAAAAGCCAGTGTTGGATCAGACCAATGGCCCATCCAGTCCAAACTCTGTCACACAGTGGCCAAAAATACCAGGTGCAAGTTATACAGCCATCCCTGGTGAAGTGGTTAGTTACACAAATAATACTAGGATTGCTTAATGCTAACAAGGATAATAATAATAATCTCCTGTACAAATATCTTACTGAGATGCTTACATTTTACTTAGAGATGTGTTTAATTTCCACAATTTATACTGGGGAAGCCTCCTGGAAAGTTGTTCCATTTATAAGAGTTCTTTCCTGCTTCCAAGGTATGTGGGAGCAGTTCTAGTGAGAGAGAAAGTACTCTGTACCTAGTAGTGTGCCAGAGCCAATGTGATACAGTGCTTAGAGTGTCACAATAGGAGCTGGGAGGTGCAGGTTTGATTCCATATTCTATTATGAAAGCTTGCTGGGTGACCTTGGGCCAGTCACACACTCTCAGCCTAACCTACCTCACAAGATCGTTGTGATGATGAAATAGAGTAGAGAATGCTAGTAAATGAAATAAATAGTAAGAGGAAAAGTTCTCTGCAGTGCCCCAAAGCACTCTCTCCATTACTGCCTCCTTGTTCCAGGAGAGAGCCATGATACTTGTCCTGCTCCGGGTTCTCCCAAGACACTGGGAGTCCCCAGCGCCTCGGCGGGACTGCCCCCCTGGCGAGCTATACAGTCAAAGAAGAGCAGGGGCTGACTACGGAGTGGCGAGAGTGATGAGGGAGCCCTGGGGAAACTGCACCCCAGCCCTGCATCCTGCAGCCAACGGCTGAGGTGAAGAGGAGCAGCGGGGACGCGGCAGGGAGGAGCGGCGGGGAAGATTGCTCTGAAACAGCGCCAACGGCAAAGAGGCCGCTCGGCTGTGGCCAGCCATACACGCCTGAGTTGGCCCCAAGGGCGAGGCCACCCGGACACACTCGGTCTTAGCCCCAGGGTCTGCGAGGACCCGGGCGTGGACAAGGCGCCACATCCCCCAGGCACTTACTGGATCCACAGAGGCAGGAGGAGTTGCCCAGGTGCCATAGGGTCCAGCCGCAGCCTTGCACCGACAAGGGGGAATGGGTGGGGCCGGATCAGGAAGAAGGAGGGGGCAGGGAAAGACAGAACTATAAGGAACAGGCAGGGAGCCAATGGGGAAGGAGCCAGCCTTTGAGTGACAGGGGGAACAACCAGTAAGAAACAAAGGGCGGAGGAAGACAAGAGCCAGGAGGGAGTGGAAGAGTATAAAAGATGAGAATTAAACGAGGATCGGGGAGGAGCCAGCGAGTGGCAGAGAGATGACCACGCTGCAGCACAGACAGAGGGAGGCAGGTCAAGGAGTCACTTCCCTCGCAGGGCTGAAAGGTCGGAATGGTGACATAACCCCAGGCCTACCCCATTCTGAGATCCTCCTTTCTCACTCTGTAGCCACCCCATCGCTCCTGGTGCACCCAGGACCACAGCCGGCATAGCGCCTCTTCCAGGAGGCGGCAGAGAGGGCCACAATACTAAAAACAAGTACCAGGCTCAGCTTAAGTCTTGGGTAAGACATTGACTGTCATAGTGGCTTCGAAGAGAGGGATGATGAGTAAACAATCTTAACAGAAGCTTAATCAGGATGCTACTTTGCAGCAGGCTTAGTTCTGGTGGTTATCTATATTCTGATTCTGAGAGGGGTTTTTTTCTGTGTGGATACTTATATCTGCCAAAAGAGAGCTCACTCTCTCCCAACAGCTTTTCCTACATAGTCAGACCCCTTCCTTGGTCTCCAGAAAAATCCGAAAAGTTTTAAAAAAACTTCAGGGACCATTGAATCCCCCCCAAATACCTTTTGAAATGGCATCAGCTCCAGGCATCAACTGTGAGGAGATTAGAATGTTCGGGGGGAGGGGGGGAGGTTCTAACTGTTTCTGTCAGTAAAAGGCAGGGTTTTTACTGGCAGCAGTCTAGGGTTGCCAAGTACCCCCCCCCCCCCCCCGGCCACTGGCAGCAGATCCAGATCGAGGCTGGGAAACTCCTGGAGATTCGGGGGTAGAGCCTGGGCAGGACAGGGACCTCAGTGAGGTACAATGCCATAAACTCCACCCTCCAAAGCATCCATTTTCTCCATGGAAATTTATCTCTGTAGTCTGGAGATGAGCAGTAACTCCACTGGATCCCCAGGTCCCACCTGGAGGCTGGCATCCCTAGGCAGCACCCTCTGGGTGACTTGATACCACCTGATTTGCATGACTTAATTAGGCCCAGCTGCTTTGCTACTGTTCATCAGCAGCCACCCTATGAAAGCCATTGTGATGTAACAGAGCTTCAGATTGGGATCTGCGAGACCCAGGTTCAGATTCCCATCTTGGGGTGGAAACTTACTGGGAGATTTTGGACCAGTCACATACTTTCAGCCTAACCAACCTCACAAGGTTGTTGTGCAGACAACAAGGAGGAAATAATAATGTAAGCTGCTTTAGTCCCCACTGTGGAGAAAGACTAATTTTCCTAGGTAGAGGCTGCGGGGGAGGGCGTGGAGATGGAAAGCTGAAGACAGATAAAGGTAGTTTGGCTGTTGGGTGGGAAGGAAATAGGGTTGCCAACTCCAGGTTGGGACATTCCTGGACATTTGAGAGGTGGAGCCTGGGGAGGGTGGGATTTAAGGTGGGAGGCAGAAAGAGAGAGAAAGAGTGATGAGGTGGGGAGGCAGAAAAACAAAGAGAATGATGACGGGTCAGAAAGAGAGAGGAAGTAACATACATGGAGGAGAGAAAGAGAGTAAGAAAGGGGGGAGAGAAGGGAGAGAGAGTGTGAGAGAGGTGGGGGAGAAGGGAGGAAGCAAAGGTGTGAGGAATGGTATAACCATCCCACAAGTTTCTTGCGGGTCTCCACTTGTACATTCTAAAGCTAAGTGTGTTTTTTATAATGGAATTTTATGGGGGATAGGGAAAAAGAAGTGGGTACTATTTGCTTCTTTTATCCTCTGCTTCATTTTCATGCTGTTCGGGTAGCATAGCCAAAGTGCAGCTCTTGCATTTCTAAATACAACACTGCCCTGGCATGCTGCACTGCGCGGCAGTCAGAATGTTCACGTGTGGCCCCTCTGCACAGCAGTCGTTTTAAAAAGAAACAGCCAAACACTCAGTGACCTGCTTCCGCTTGCTCCTCTTGTTTGACCTCATGAATAGGGAGAGAAGGAGACAGGAGTTTGGCTTAAGCACAAAGCAAAAATAATGGCCTAGGCTGGGTTCCCCCCCCCCCCCGCCTCTTTTCATGCCAAGGGAAGAATGTGGAATGAGAGCTACAACAAGGCTAGGCAAGCAAACAGCCAGCAGGTGATGGGCCAGTTGAGAATAGCAGCAGGTCCCTAGACAATTTAAGAGGCTAAGAGGCTCAGCATGCCAAAGTGATGCAACTTGCACACTTTGGAGGGGAAAGAACAGCTATACCCTTTGGTAAGGGCTAGGTGGCGCAAGCATGTCTCACTTTAAGATTTGCTGCTTAGGAAAGAAGGCTTCGTTAATGATTACTTAATTATGTATTATTTGGTCAAATCATTTAAGACATAAAAAGGCGCACGAGCTGTGTTGTGTTAAGCAAAATTGCATGGCAAATCCAATATCTTTTCCCCGTACAAACGTAGGACAATGACAATGGATTATTTAATGCCTTGCTAATCAGTTCTGCAGTTCAGCCAAGCTTTATGTGAATCTCCTGATGATTTCATTTATCAGTGAGTTCTGTGATTATTATCATTAACAAATTTATCTAATATTTTGCCTCACGTAATTGTATTGTAGGCCATCATCAGTTCTGTGGATGATATGATTTGCAAAATGATAATTTGGGGTTTTTTTATGGTGTCATCAGATAGGTCAAAATGAGTAGATGATTTCATACCTCCCAAGTTTCTCATGTAGACATGTTTATGAGTGTTTTTGGGAAAGGCATAATAGAAATAAATAAAGAAGTAATTGAAGGAAATCAAGCTGGAGCACTCATGATTCATGATATATATGCACTGATATGCCGTGAGTTCTCCACTCATTTATAATAATTCATAATATCTGCTGATTATTTATATAGTATTTTGAAAATCGAAAGGACTTTGCAAAATCCAATGATGTTTGTGGTAAACATGCATTATACAACTTCTCTAATTACTTTTCCTTGCCAGAGTCCAGTAGCACCTTAAACACTAATAAAATATGTGGCAGGGTATGAGCTTCTGTGAGTCACTGTTCACTTTTTCAGAGCAGTGATTCACAAAAGCTCATACCCTGGCACATATTTTGCTAGTCTTTAAGGTGCTACTGGACTCTTGCTCTTTTCTTCTGCTTAAGACAGACTAACACAGCTAACCTTCTTGATCTTTTCCTAGTCAGAATTTTTGGTTTTGTTCTTGAAAGTTCCTCCTGTTTGGGGGATGCTTGATAAGGAGGTTTTGAGCACCGTGCTCACAAGAAAAACTATGGAATGCTCCAAACCTCCCAGGTGGTTCTTTGGCGTTCACCTTTTAATAGCTTTTGTTTTACAAGAAGTCTGATGACTATGATTCTTTTGATGCCTGGAAGCAGAAATTTGCCCAAGGCTATAAAGTGTATCCAAGGATGGAAAGGATATTCCACCCAATCCAACTTTCTATCATCTGAAGTGCACTACACTTCACAAAAATTCTGAGTTCTAAATTTAATGGTTAGAGTGTTGTACTATGATGTTGAACACCCAGGTTTGAATCCCCACTATACCAATTAAGCTTGCTGGGTGGCCTTGGGCCAGTCACAAACTTTCAGTCTGACCTACTAAAAAGGGTTTGCTGTGAAGATAAAATGGAGGCAAGGAGAATGATATAAGCTGCTTTGGATCTCTATTGGGGAGAAAGGCAAGGTATACATGAAGTAAATAAAAAATAAAAGTATGAAAAGGAACAGAATTATACAAAATAGTGCACAGTTTGATCTGCAGTGTTTCTGTTACTTTGCCAAAGAATCTGCAAAGATTTGAGTGAGCAGAAAAGATACAAGCTGTGAAGGGCACTAAAATTTCGTTTTGGGGGGAGGGAATAAAACCATACAGATTCAGCAAATGGTAAAGTATGGTGTCTGCATATACTCACTGTATAATATGAAGATTTTTCAGGGATTCTGTTCAGATTATGTTTCTAAATTCTGTAATAAATCTGAAGTTCTGTAAAAATTTTGTCATTACAGAGTTACAGAATTACAGGGCTCTACGAGACTGTATGTGATGTTACATGGGTGATTGTACTATAGCTTAGAGGAATTACTGTTTAGAACAAGATAATAGCATTTACTGTTATCTGATTGCTATTAAAAAACCTGTCCCCCCAAATCTGTTCTCACATAAATGAGATGGGAAGTGGTGACAGCTTGCATGTTGAAGCACTGGAAGATGAAAGTACCAAATATTTGCTCTAGAAAGCCAAAGTGAAAGATTCTCTCATTCTTGTAACTCAACTGAATCAGCTAGAATTCCTTTAACAAAAATGACTCTCTGCTTAAACTTATTGGCACCCCCTAGGCATCATTAAACTCCTTTTTTATGGTAGGGAGGAGGTTAGTGAAGAACTCATTCAAGGCAGGGTGGCACATGTTTGTATATATCGTGATATTCCAGAACAAGGGTTCTTTGTAGAACTGTACATCAGGCCCCCTAGCTGGTAACATTACTGCTATGTAGTTTGCCACCTCTCTCCTTTCTTAAGCTCAGCCAGCCTTACCACACTGAGTCTGGGTCTCAAGTATGTGAAGGACTGTCTCCACCCATATATTCCCATGTACCAGCTATGGTCTTCAGGCTGCCAACTGCTGGCTGTTCGCCCACTTAGGGTGCCCATTTGGCATCAACTAGAGCCTGGACCTTTTCCATCATGGCCACCACTCTGTGGAATGGGTTCCCTGAGGAGATGAAGGAAGCCCCCTCATCAGAGGAAGAAGAGGAGGAGGAGATTGGATTTATACCCCTCCTTTCCCTCAGAGTGGCTTACAATATCCTTCCCTTCCTCTCCCCACAACAGACACCCTATGGGGTAGGTAGGGCTGAGAGAGCTCTCAGAGGGCTGCTTGAGAGAACAGCTCTGTGAGAACTGTGGCTGACCCAAGGTCACCCAGCAGCTGCATGTGGAGGAGTGGGGAATCAACCCTGGTTCTCCAGATTAGAGTCCATGCACTTAACCACTACATCAGATCTTCAGGAGGTACTGCAAGGCTTTTGATGGGATATAAACAGCAGTCATCTTTAAGAAGAACAGGTATTTGGGTTTTTTATTTTATCTGGTTTTAATTTGAAATGCTTTAATTCTTTCCTATAAACTTCCTCGAGCCGAGTGGAAAGATGGGGTATAAATATTTTAATAAAATAAATAAAAAGTTACTTAACTGCTGTACAGTTGTTAAGAATACTCGCTGTGTCCACTCACTTGTGCCTCTTGTGAAGCATGAATATTGATATTTTCCTTTGGATGCTCAAACTGATATTCAGAGACTTGCTTAGTTTGTGTAAAAGATGGTGAAATCCTGATGCAAAACATCTCTTCAGAACTGTAAAATACTTAAAATGTTGATGGACAGTATAGGCAGTCATACTTAAAGTATGTGCATTTAGATGGTCTATTTAATGGATGATACAAGACAGCCAAAAGTTGCTGCTGCAGCCCTTACCTTGTAACTACATTTCAGTCTGCTTTCTTAAAGATATGGATATACTTTCCTTAAGACTAGTGGGGTGCACACGCACAAAAAAAAGATTCAGACATATTGGACCCCAAAAAATTCAGGATTCCTAGGGGGGGAATCCAAATTCCCTATACTGGTCTGGTATTCAGATTCAGGTTTTTTCTGAAATCCTAATACATTTTTTTGCTCCATTATAGCCTATGGGACCGTTATAGTCAATGGGGAATCTATCTGGGGTATCCAGGGGTCCGGGGGGGGTGTTGTTTGAGGTAGAGACACCAGAATTTCAGCATCGTTTCTGGTGCCTTTCCTCATAAGACCCCCCAAGTTTCAAAAGATTGGATCAAGGAGTCCAATTCTATGGGTCCTGAAAGAAGGTGTCCCCATCATCCATTGTTTCCAATGGTGGGAAAAAACAGCAAAAAAACAAACAAGGACTGATGTCAAAACAGAGAGTCTCTTCAGTAGAACTAAAGGTGGGGGGATTTTTCCAAGCCCTACAGAACCAGTGCATGTACAGAG
The DNA here is from genome assembly GCA_029233225.1 of Lepidodactylus listeri. Lineage (NCBI taxonomy): Eukaryota > Metazoa > Chordata > Lepidosauria > Squamata > Gekkonidae > Lepidodactylus > Lepidodactylus listeri. Next base: position 73,003,092 of record JARCFY010000005.1, read on the forward strand.
TGCCTAAAGAAGGTCCCCCCGTCCTCCATTGTTTTCAATGAAGGGGAAAAAAGAAAGCACTTAAGGAAGGCGCTGGATTTTGCTGGGCACTGTTACATTGCACAGGTACTGCTCAGCACTTTGTATATCCACTGGCTATGCTGGGCTTGGGACTCCCCATTGCTTGGATTTTTTGAGCTGGTAGTGCCACAGTGGCACTGGTTCTGCTAGCCTGAGCTATCCAGGTCTTTTCACTGTATCTAATCAGAACATGGCTGACCCCTGTGCCAATCACAAAAGCTGCGAAAGGGGCCAGCCTCCATCATGGTAGGAGCCTCTGTATACCTTGAGGATTCTCCAGGTATGCAGAAGAAATATTAAGCTGCGATCATACACACAATTAGACCTGGCATAGGCACGAATGCCAGGCGGATTTAAAGGGTGCAATCAGACAACATCATCAGGGAAACACCCCACAGCCATCGGCAACCCTTTTTGCTCCGCCTCAGAAGCGAAGTTAAAAGACACCAGGGGAAATCCCGTAGTAAATGGGTTGCGATGGGCCATGGGCAGACTTTCCCATGTCTGACTGCTCCAGTGTGCTCTCATGGCATCTGGATGGTCTAATCAGGCCATCTTGACTCCATGCCATTGTTCCCCCCCCCATCGCAAACTCCATAGGAAGCCCTCGGTGTGGAGGTGCAATGCATCGATCCCTCATTTAAGTGCATGGGAATTAAACGGGACCAAAAAACCCTGACACCCACAGTTGCGTGTGATCACACCAGGGGTCATTTCGTAGAAAAAGAGGTGCAGGAGCTCATTAGCATAACTCATTAGCATAACTCATTTGCACATGCCACACCCCCTAACATACTGAAAGTGTGTCAGAAGGCAACACCCACCCCTCAGGCTCCACTCCACAGGTGAGTGAAACTGACCTGCTCTTCCTCCATTCCCTTCCCCATCCAATACTTTGTGCAATAAAAATAAGCGTAAAGAACACACCCTCATTCTCTTCCTGCTCCCTTGAAACCACCAGGTTTCAAATAGACTTGAGATACCCAGGACATGTGCACCACCCATCCCTTCCCCTTCCCTTCCCCACAACAAGACACCCTGTGAGGTAGGTGGGGCTGAGAGAGGTCTTTTGAGAACTGCTCCTGAGAGAACAGCTCTGAGAGAACTTGTGACTGGCCCAAGGTCACAATAGTAGCTGCATGTGGAGGAGTGGGGAATCAAACCCGGTTCTCCCAGATTAGAGTACAACTCCTGACCACTACACCAAACTGATGGGGTGGAAGCTGTTGAAGGGTTGGTGAAATTTCTCCAGTACTTATGTGCCCAGATAAAAAATGGTATACTTAGAAAATTTAGATGCCGCCTTGAGCAAGTCTCTGGAAAAGCAGCACACAGTCATAAAAGGAACAATGATAAAATGATCAATATTAAAACAAAACATTAAAAACAAAGACCCTAGCAGGGCTTTCCCCGGGGCGCTGCACCTCTGCACTGCTCGGGGAAGCTGAGGAGGGGGCGGGGCTTGGTCATGTGCCCGCCCCCTGGGCTCCTCACTCCCGGAGCTGCGCTCCTGTGCGCTCCCGCTCCAACGGACCCCTGGATCACACACTGATGGACTGTGCCCGCAGCTTCAAAGAGAGGTGTGATCGTGCAACTGCAGGTCAAATTCCTCTGGAGGAAATAGCCTCACTTCTCCCCTCCCTGTTTTTTCTGGCGCGTGTGCTGCAATCTTACTTTGTAAGTTAATTAAAAGAGGGAAAATAAACCAAAATGGCCTGGTTTGCACTTAATATGCTCCAGAGATCCAGGACAGCAGTTCTGAGTCAGTTAAAGTAAAGAAAAAAGTAGGGATGGAAAATTAACCTCCTCAAGCCCCTGAAAGCTTACAGGACACTGAAGGATTTGGGGAGAACTTTGAAACTGTCCCCCCACCATGATTCCTTCTGTTCTCTTAGCTTATGACATTTAATAAGCTTATATTAATAAGGAACATGGTAGGCAGAAGCTGGAAATAACTTGTAACATTTATTTGTTGTTCTTGTATATTGTTAGCTGCTTTGAGTCCTTAATCGGAGAGAGGCAGCTTATAAATGCAGTGAATTTGTAAAAACCACATCATGTCTTCTGAGAACTATCTGGAATGGTAATTGAAGTTCACCTCACCATGTTTTCCCTCCATAGTATTGATAACCTTATGTTCCTGTGTTATAATTTGCAGACAACAAAAAGAAATTGTTGGGAGTTTTTGTTGTTGGTTTGTTTTTAATTTTCCATAGCATCTTAATTTAATTTACTGTTGCAAGTTGCCTGGACTTCCCTTTCACATTTGTATGTGTATGCCCATTAGTCATCCCTCCTTCCTCCAGTCTCTTCCTAAATGTAGCCTTGACAGAATAAACAGGGAAGGCAGTCTCATCTGACACCCCACCTCTCTGAAACCCTATAGCATGTGTGGCATTTTTCTGTGAGGATCCCTCTTCCTCAAGCAGTGCCTTTTCAGGGAGTTACAGGAGACTGATGGAGGAAGGGGAAGGCTGGAAGCCATCTGCTTCTTCTAGATTAAAGGTAAAGGTAAAGGTTTCCCTTGCTCGAAAGCCAGTCAAATCCTACTCTAGGGATGCGGTGCTCATTGTTTCCAAGCTGAAGAGCCAGCACTGTCTGAAGACATTTCCGTGGTCATGTGGCCGGCATGACTAGACACTGAAGTGCATGGAACGCTGTTACCTTCCCACCGAATTGCAATTTATCTATTTGCAATTTCTTGCTTTCGAACTGCTAGGTTGGCAGGAGCTGGGACCAGAGATAGGAGCTCACTCCGTCATGCAGCACTCGGGTCTGCTGAACTACTGACCTTCTGGACTGCAGTTCAGCATCTTAACCACTTGAGCCACTGCAGCCCTAATTTCTTCTAGAATACTGTCGCCTAAATGCAAAAATGGATGCAAGGTCATCATTTAATAACTTGTATTTTTTTAAAGGGGATTAGTCATTGATATTCCTCAAGTGGAATATGAAGAGATCAGGTGTAATTACCGTTTCTCAAATAACAATCAATACAACTTAAACAGTAGTAGGGGCCAATTGTTATTCTTATTTTGTGAAAGATTCAGAGTGATTTTTAATATATTTGGTAGAATAAGATTAATGAGAAAAGCAGCACAAATACTTTCCTCTTAGCACTTTGTGCAAAGTGTCCTGGCTCACGCTTACCCATGTAATTTACTAAATTTTCCATGAGGGAGGGCATTGGTTTTAGGGCACACAATGGAAGATGAGCAGCGGTAATGCAAAATTATGTACAGCTGCAATTTGGGCAAGTCATGGCACCACTAGCCCGTTAATGGGTTTAATAAAGCTGATTTATATATGTGTTGTGTAAGGGAAATTAACGTTTTTTCAATGCTTGTGGTTCCTTGCTTTAAATAGCTTTCACTGGTGTCAACGCACAGATTATAAATGATTCTCATATGTGCCATAGTTTTATTTATTTGTTTGTCTGGTTGATTTCCCCATCCATCTGTTGAAACAATCTAGGTCCACTCAAGACTAATTCACACTGTATTTCATCTTAATTGGATTCCTATTGAAAAGTGTTGTATCAGTGGTCCCAGGAAGTCCTACCATCAGTAATGTGACACTTTCATGGTCTGTGTCAGTGCTCTCTCTAGTCTGGGTTAGTGTGAGGTAGCTCACAGTTTTTTAGCCTCCAGCTCACACATTTTTGTCTTAGTTTAGGAAGGATGATTCCAGAGCAGACTACTTTATTATGCAGTAGCCAAATCGTTCACTCACAACTTTAATGCCAGTAGCTCACAAAGTAGAATTTTTGCTCACAAGACTCCACAGCTTAGAGGGAGCATTGGTCAGTGTATGTTTGCTTTCCTTGTTATGGTCAATAGGCACAGAACAAATGTTTTTCAATTTGAGCTAAAACAACACAGATTTAGTTTCAAAGTTCCATAGTGATGAAAATTAAAGTGATATCAGTAGTTATTTAAATACAAATGCTATTTGCTACTTAGTGGTAATATAATCTGCAATCCACCCCCCCCCCCCCCAAATGGTTTCTTCCAGTTTTTAATATTGCACAAGTGACTCCTTTGACCCTCTTGGACATACTAAAAGTGGTATGTAGCTACCTTAAATAAATTAATCAAGTAATAAGTATTCAGTCAAAGTGATATTGTTGCCAAACATGGCAAAATAACCATTTTACATCTCTTATTCTAAGAGTGCCTGAAATCATACTGTCTTTGGTTATTGTACTTTGTAAGCAAAATTTAGTTTTGTCTTATTTTATAGACATCTTTGCCTTTCCAATTTTTAATATATCTGTATGACCTGAAACATGGCTTCTTAAAATATCTGCTTTTCTTTGGAAAAAATCTTGAGTGACTGTTTTACTTTGTAGTTTAGATTGAAGCTATAACAAACACATTTACTCTATCAGCTTTAAGCCAAGTTAAGAGTTTTTATTTGCATCACCAGTAGCTGTAGTGAACATTGAATAGCATTTACTTTCATCCACAATTTGAAATCAGGGTTTGAAATAAATGCATGAGACTGAACCACAGTTAGCATTTATGTAAAACTTACTGATGGTGAAGGTCAGTGGGAAGACTTTGTATGCAACAGGTGAAAACCTTGGAGAAGAAAATGGTCCCATGGACCACTTAAATAAGTATTGGAAGTATTTCTTCTTGATAATTTATTTTATGATTTGCATTCTGCTGTCTCTTGAACCAGTTAATTCATTGTCAACTGTGACTCAGCTGTTCTTGGGTTGATAGGCCATATACAAGAGCAGTGAAAAGATAAGACCTATGTACGCATTTTTTATTTTTAAAAAACATTGCCTGTGTATCCCAGTAATAATTGTTTCATCTCCAACAATATTACAGACTTGGGAATTTTTTAGTTCTGTACCTTTTGGTACAAAGACTTATAAGGCTATGTGAGCAAAATATTCTATGTTAGTCTATTGTAGCAAAATCGTCCAAAAACACTTTAAATACTTAACAGCATTTATTCCAGTGTGACTTCTTCTGAGCCAGTGTTCACTTCTTTAGATGCTATGGGAAGGAAATAATTTGACAGAATTTTATAAGAAAAATCACAGAAGGGTGAGAAAGAAATAGAAGGAACAAAGAGTGTCTCAGTTTGGTGAATCCTGTCATTAATCATACAAATGTGACTACCTCTGTAAGGAAACAGATGTTGAGTATTGTACAGTATTTGTGAATCTATGGTACAAGGCTTATTAGGAGTAATCTTAATAAAGCCATTTAGAAAATGGATAGTGATATTTTATGTATTTTTTAATTAAAATCGATATATCACACCTCACTTTTTGTTAAAGCGTCAAGACATTGTATTCCAAAACTGTTACCCAAAGACAAGCAGAGCTGATTTGGACAAGGAAAGTGCCCTTTCCTGTGAACGGGGAATAGGGAGAAAAGAAATCTGTTGGGAGGAATCCTTTCCCTTTTTTCTGGTTAGACTAGAATGGCCACCAAAACCTCAAGCCCCAGTCTAACTAGTTCCCTTGTCAAGTGCCTGCTTGTTCATGTAATATATCTGAAAAGTCAAACCACTGTATATATGACTGAGGTACTATGGGCCTTTGGGTTTGATGTCTGACAGATCCAAATGATATAGACAAAAATATTCATTTGTGGTCAGGAGGTATTGTTTTTAAGCCACAGAGTTTTTAATATCGAATCTGACTTTGGAACCGAGTTAGTTGTTTCTGTATCTTTCATTAATAATTTGTCAGAGGATATTGAAGGCTGTTAAATATGTGATAGATTAAACTGAAAACTACTTTTAATTTGCCCTCCACCCAATTTATATAAAAGATGTGAGACATTTGCAGTTTATATAAAGAAGTTATTTCTGCTCCTTACAAAGTGACTGCAGTTAGTGTGCAGAAGAAAGTGGTACATAACAGATCCTACTCTATGATGTTAGTTCTGGTCATTCTCCCTAGCCCCTCCCTCTCCACTGGTTGCCAGCTGGCAACCCTAATCTATCTGCCCGTTGACAATCTCAGTAAATTCTAAAATATTAGTTTGGTAGGATTTCCATTTACAGAAGCCATGGTTATTCAGCAATACTCATTCTTCTATATATTTAAATAATTTTATTTTTAATATTGTTCTCTGAGTTTTCCTGGGACACAAACTAGGCTGATAGGTCTGTAGTTTCCCACCAGCCCTTATTCCTTAAAAAAGGAACTTTAAAAGACTATTATCTTCCATTATATTCTGTTGCTGCAGAATACTCTTGAAGTGATTATGGAAGCTTTTGGTTAAGTTTCAGAACACAAAGCTCTTGCTTTTATATACTTTTTGGCAATAAGAAAATATATATTTCTGTACTATGTGAACATGGGTGACCAAGAGAGTTCTACATATTTCCCTCCCCCCCGAATTCTACACTTCAAGTAGAGCTTGTGGGGAAGGACACCAGGGAAAAGAGTTACCTAGCCATGCAGCCCTAAGCAGAGTTGCATCCTAAACAGAATTACAAGTCCATTGAAGTCAATGTACTTAGAAGGGTATGATTCTGTTTAGAGTTGCACTGGTTGTTGGTTTTTCTCAGAGCCAGCGTGGTCTAGTGGTTAGGAGTGGTGGACTCTAATCTGGAGAACCGGGTTTGATTCCCCACTCCTTCACATGAAGCCTGCTGGGTGACCTTTGGTCACTCACAGTTCTCTCAGTGCTGTCTCAGTCCCACCTATCTCACAAGGTGACTATCGTGGCGAGAGGAAGGGAAGGCGATTGTAAGCTGCTTTGAGACTCTTAAAGGTAGAGAAAAGCGGGGTATAAAAAACAAGCGGGGTCTTTATCTTTTTCTTGCCTTTACAGAGCTCAATTTCTAGATGGATTAAGACAAAGAGTTAAGCAAATCTAGAAATGCATATTTTTGCATGTTGAATCACTAATTTAGATGTAGTAATTAAGTTATGAGGCAATTGTGTCTTCAGAGTGTCCATTGTGTGATGGAGGAGACACTGCTGCTGAAGTTATTGCTGAATCACAAAATAACAATTTCAGCTATTTTTTCAGCATGGGAAAAGCATGTAGAAAACCTCAACTACCAAAGGCTTGTTTCTTATGTTAGTATAATGCTTTACCTGCATAGTTTAAAAGAAATATTAAGCAATTTTTATTTTAAAGCAATACAATACAGACTGCTTTGTCCCCGGCGGAGGAGTAAAAGTGCTAAAAAGCATTGTGTGTTATGTCAGTTTTGACATATAGGCTGCAGTCACACACACTAAATAGTGTACTTTCAGTGCACTTTCCAACTGGATTTTACTGTGTGAACTGGAAAAATCCAGTTGGAAAGTGGATTGAAAGTGGATTATTTAGTGTGTGTGACTGCAGCCTTAGACCACAAGATCTCACATTCTGCACTGAGCTCTAGATTCTTCAGAACTCCTGCAAACAGCTATTTAGTTACTTAGGAAAATATATTCATAGCCCAGAATGCACTGCTACTCTTGAGAGATGTTTTTGTCAGGCATATTTGGCACGCCATTCTCTTTTATTTTATTTTTTTCATTTTAGGAATAGCAGTTGTCTGCTAGTCAGAAAAGAAATCTGAAGGAAATGAATTAGTTTTTTAACATTGCTTGTTTGTTTATTTTAAAAAGAATATGGTTCCTCTACCGCAATATGATTCTCATGTTTTTTCGCCACCATAGAGAACAATGGAGGGGATGGGGGCAACCTGTTTGGGGGCCCGTAGAATTGGACCCCGTGGTCCAATCTTCTTGAAACTTGGTGGGTATTTCAGGGAGAGGCCTCAGCAACTACCCTGCAAGTTTGGAGCCTCTCCCTCAAACCCCTTCTCCTCCAGCCCCTCATATACCCTATGAGTGTTTGCCATTGATTTCAATGGCCCATAGGGTATAATGGGGCTGAAACTAACATTCAGCCAGCCGAATGGGCTTACATTGCCAAAACTGACATGTGGGGTCATTCGGCAGCTGCAACAGATGTGGCCTGATTTGGCTCAATATGAATCAGGCCAAAATAATTTTATTTGCACACCCCTAGTGGGCACAAATGGCAGTGGTGGCAAGCCCCTCCCCCAGCGGGCCTGTGGAGGAAGCAAAGTGAGAAGGGGTTTAAAGTTTAAACCCCTTCTCTTTAGAGTCGTATGGCAGCAGTGGCACGATCTTTCCATTGTATTCTGTGGCGACCTTCTTGCTTTGCTCCCCCTCGCCTGCTTTGGCAAGCCAGCTGGGGAAGGGAAGGGGAGGCTTTTGAAGATGCTCCCCTTTTGCTTCCCTTTGTGACACACTTCTGGTGATGTCAGGGGGTGTGGCATATGCTAATGAGTTATGCTAATAGATATGCTAATGAGCTCCTGCACCTCTTCTTCTACGAAATGACCCATGCCTATACTTATTGAAAACAATGCACTTTATAGCCCAATTCTGTGCATATTTATTCCAAAAAAGGCCAGACAAATTAGCAGTGAGGGGATGTAAGGAAATTCTCCTGCCCAAAGTCACATCCCTCCAATGAAGTCCCCGGATTAATTTTTTAAAGTAGAACTCCTTTTCATTGTGGAGATATAAAAGAAAGGGACCTAATTTATTCCCATCACTACCATTCCCAAGCCCTTTGATTTTTTCTTGTTTATTTGTGCCCTCTTTAATGTCTACAGCAATAAATGAGAACGCTGGGCAGAAGATTGGAGTATTGCATCATCTCAGTAGGGTATTTGCTACAGGAGTAGGGTGAAATATTGGAGTTTGACCTACCTAGTTCCATTCCTTAGCTCTATTCATACCTAGTCCCATTCATTCTGATATCTCTTTTTCATAATTGCAAATGACTTTGCTGTTATTTGCAGGTATAAAAGAATGCATGCCTCTGAACACGTGCAAAATGCTAAAGCAATGAACAACCACTGTCAAGCTCCTGTCCTACTCTGCTCCCCAAGTCTGGAATTAGGACTCGAGGCAGCATGCTTATACAGAATTAAACTCCAGTACCTTTCACAACAGAAAAAGAAGTACTTTACTACAGAATGTCAAAAAGCTGAGGAACATGATATTCAGTAGGCTTGCCAGCCCTCAGGTCTGTGCAGGGGATCCCCCGACTTCAGGGGCTTCTCCCCGCCATGGGCCAATGGGGGAAACCCTGCCCCTAAACAGGGATGTCATGTCTCCAACATGATGACATCACTCGGATGACATAACATTGAGGATGTCATGCGGGGATGCTATGGTATTTGGGCAAACTCTATGGTTTGAGGGTGGAAAACCCATAGTATTTTGCCCAAATACCAGAGTGTCCTCCACACAACATCCCTGATTCTATGATGTCACATCCCCCGGAGTACCCCCCAAATCTCCCCACCGGAGCAACAAGGGGGCTTGCTAACCCTAATATCTAGCCAAAGAGCTGAGGGACATTAAGCTCCATAACATTCTAGCACAGTAAAATAAGGCTCGAGGAAGGATCAAAATAAATCTAAGACAAGAATATTTAATTCTCTGAATGCCAAGACTTCAAACACTCTGCACATATGCAGAGTAGTTTTCCCTCACTGCTCAGTGACCACGCACATCAATCTACCTGTATTAGGGGTTGATTTCTAGGTTGGAGGCAGTGATATGCACCTGCTGGTGTAACTTAGAAATCTCCCATTTTAATAATGAAGGCACTGATTAACCTACCCACAGCTTTCCAAACAGCTTTGAATTCTACCCACAGTCCTATGCTGTGCAACATCTCTTCAGAGAATAATGCAAGTACACTAATTAAATCAACAGTGGATTCACAGGATGATCATAAAGAAATGACTTTTCCCTGGATAGCTGAAGATAGGCCGTATTGCAAGATATATGGCTTCTTCTTGGCTTCAACACATGCTTAACTTATAATAACTACTGTACATGTAAACTGAGAATGGGGCGCAATAATCAGCAGTAAAAGCTCAACTGTGTTTTGTATGTAGCACATAATTAATTTTCAAATTTTCAAATGTTTAGTCTTGGTAAATCACCCAATTTATCGCCATGCTCTAATCCATAATATTGTCAGACCCCACCCAGTGAGTCCTGGGGTTTAAGATAATGGGACCTGGCAACTAGCCCCTGCTCCACTGTACTCATGTCCCTTACCATAAAATTGTTGGCTGTGGGCCTGAGAAAGGCCTGCTTGCGCACAAGGAAGTGTGGATAGGACTTTTTAATTGCTAATCTTTGGCTGGATCATGACTGATTAGGTTATTACTTGTGCTTGCTGAAATCTCCAAATTCTTGAAATGATCTTTATGTTTCATCTTTATAATGGAAGTTTCCCCTCTATTTATTAAGAGGTTCAGCAACTGCAAAACATATCTTTACTTGTAACTGTTAGAGGTATATTCTCATATTTATTCATGTGCATGTCTTGCATACATATGCAATACCGCAATACACAGCATGAATGTGATAATTAAACGGTGGGTGATTTACTAATAACATAAAGCTATCATCAGTTTGTTGACATTAATACTGTAACAAAATAAAATTTATACAGCGCAAGTTAATACATTACAATACTTCCAAATATCCTACAAAGTGTAATTTTATGCTATTTTAACTTGAATTCACCAACGTCTCTCAAGGATTCCCACCAGCGAAATGCTTTGTAGATAACTCAAAGAAATATCTCTGAATACTGGCTCCCTAATGGTCTGGTTAATAGACAATTTTGGGAATACTAAGAAATAAAGAAGACAGGTACAGAACTGCCTTTTAAGATTTTGATGATGTATACTGCATATTTGCTTAAAGTATGATGCCAGTTTAAATGAACCTAAACCTGATTTTTTTAGTAACAGTTTCTGAACACTCAAACTCAAATAATTGGCTTAATTTGTGTCCCCTCCTCTATAAATGCTGATGTACACATTTGAACTTATTCCAGTGTAGATAACAAAAAGTAGGAAACTAATCCTTTCTACAGACACAGATCTATACAGTGAAGTGCACCTTCTCCTACTAACGTAGCCTTTAAACACTTTGTTTAGACAGCTAATATACTCTGAAAACTATGATTAACTGTAATTCTGAGAATTGGCAGGATTAGAATTTGTAATGAAAATTCAAATCTTCTACTTGGCCTTTAATGATATGTTTAACTTCACTTCACCGCTCTTAACCCCAAAGCCTGCACTTTTGGGTAGTGTATTTGCCAACTGAATCATTGTCTCGCATCAAAAATTGTGCTTAATATAACTGCAATTTGTTATCTCATGCACAATTTATAATTTTGATTCAATGGGATATTTTACTTTGCTTATATTCTTTTGGAATTTTGAAATGAAATGAACAATAATGTTGTGCAAAATCATTGCTATGTAACTTCATAGCTTCACTTGTTTTCTCTAGCACATACTATAGTTCAGATGGGTCTCATTTGCATGTTGACCATTAACGCTGACCTGGCTAATCTTTAGCAAAGAAGGTACCTAACAATAAACTATAGACAAGCATAGCAAAAGCAATGTCTTCCTACGTAACTTCATCCAGCAGTCCTATATCTAGTAATGTATTGTCTTGCACTAGCTGTTGTTTTAATGGTAACTGTGATTAATCTGCACTGGTTGAGATAACGTTAAATTGAATTGATATAAAAAAGCAGATTGTAGAGAGAATCAGATCTTCATAGTATTTTAACATATTTTCTTATGTTAATTACTTATATGGGAAATGTGGTTTTGTTGTTTTATACAGGTAACAATTTTTTTGCACAAACTCAGAGGTCAGTATTCAAAGACTTTTCTATATATGAGCAAATTCCTAACAATTGTTAGCCACTTTCAAAAATACCTTGGCTCTTCAGATGAAAATGGGTGCAAAGTATCATGGCATACAACTACATGGCATAAACCAAGGACTGGTGGGACCTTGAACAGTGGCTCCAGTGTATGATGACACACATTCCCCTCTAAAGTGATAGGCTGATTGGAAATCACACCTTGATCTACAATGTGCAAGTTTAATGAGGGTTTTGGAGATATACTACACATCATGGAATGTGTCCCTAGGGGACAGCAATCTGGTCTGTGCATTAGCTGTCCTACTTGTATGCAGTAATATTGAACCTTACACCTTAGACATCTTCCTCTGTACAGCTGTATATGTAGGAACCCTGTCCCTGTTCCATGGGCACATTCCTAGTGCACACATAAGGAGATGATTGGTTTGGAGCACACTTTTGTAAGCAGTGTAGAAAATGTACTCTAAATGTTTGGGTAACATTTGGGCAAACTGTAAAGTCACATTTTCATCACTTCCTGAACACAGTTTTACTCAAAAGCTTATTTTTAATAATGTCATAAATGATCACAGAAATCCATTTTATTGGGAAATAAATTTAAAAGTTTCTAATTGGCACTAGAGTTGAAAGTTCAGTACAAAGGTGAGATCTAAGCTTTCTAATTAGATTGAATAGACCTGAAGAACAATTTTGATAATTGTACAGAATATACGGCAAACTTACATTTTAATAGAATAAAGCTCATATTGCAAGGCAGAGTTCCACTGAGATCTTCAGTTTAAAAAAAGTGCATGCCAATCTAGATCATTTTTGTTGTTTGTTTAAAACTTCAGTTTTATCCACAATGTATCATCTGTTTAAGCTAACTTTATTACCTTAATAAAGCTTTCATCAGTTTTCTGACAATGAGTGTCTTGTTTTAGATAATCTGAATTTATTTTTTACTCAGGTATAATTTTCACTCACATAAAATTGTATTACGAACTTATTTCTTCCCCCTCCCAAGTTGTTTGATGCGTCTGAAATGGAAGGATGAAGTAGAAGTCGCCACTTAAGCAGTGAAGGGTTATTCTTTGTAAATAATAGATCAAGAGCACCGGAGCTATATCTAATGGAGCCGTATGCAGCCTCCATTTCAAGGACAGTACGTGGTTGAAAAAAACATAACCGTAGTTCATCCTATCCGTAACCTGTGGTCAGTTCTTTGCCACTGTCAGTCAGATAGCAGAATCAACTAAGTTATTGTTTTTAGTACCATAAAAAACCACCACACAAATAATTGGGAAAAGGATGAACTTTTAAAAACAATACATCTTTCTGAGAAGGAAACAAACAACCTTTGTGAAGGAAACAAAATCAGACTTTTTTTTACTAATTAGAATGATCAGATTTGTCTATCTTGGCATTTTTAATCTATTAAACACGTCCAGTGCAAGAATAATTATCTGACAATTAAAATAGTATTTTGAATCACTACTATCTCCAGTAACAAGGATTTTTTTACTTCATGTACTTTCCTAAGCTCCACCCAACACATTGCTCTGAAAGTGTGTAGAAGGCCTGATTTTGAAGGCTTTAAAAAATAAATAAATAAATAAAAACATTGTTTCTGGGAAGTGCTGGATTGTTTTAATTGTTAAGGCACAACCCACTGGGAAAGTTCTTCTACACAAGTTCCACTGAAATCAATGGGAATACCACAAGAGCATGCACATTTGAAGGTACGTGTTCTTGTTTAGATTCCATTCATTTCCGTGGAGTTTGTGCAAAAAAATCTTCCCAGTGGATTTTCTTTCTAGATTCCAAATGTTTCTTTTGATTCAAACAGAAGTGTGAGAGAGAAAGAGAGAGAGAGCTATAGTCACTCAATAGAATCAACGGTTTATTATAAGGATCAATATGAAAAACAAAAGGAGGATAATAGTTATACTTTTTGTTCACATATTTCTTAGTTCTTTCAACTAATCTTTGTACTTTGTTGAAGAGTAAGGATGAAGTCATATAGTTCAGAAGACTGATTTCTTTGTTCTGCTTCAGTTATATTTCTTAAATCTGTAAGAAACTAATGTGTACAGTATTGAAGCATATTTTTCCTTTGGTTTGATTCACTATCAAATTACAAGATATAGTCATCTGCAGATAATCTCTAATCAGTGCAAATTAAATTGCTTTATGAAAACTTTATTTATTTGATTGATTTATTCCAAAGCTATTATTTTTTTCAAAAAGTATATTAGCAGTCATATGTATCTCAGACATTATCTGCTTTGTATCAGTCTTACATTCCCCAAAAGGCAAGCTAGGGATCTGAGGCTCAGTGAAATATGTAGAGGAATTCCTAGTTTCTCTGTGTACACAACCAAAATTTTATAAGCTCTCTCATCAGGATCTTTTCCCTTACCCAGCAAGATTTTGCTTGGTAAAGAAAAGGAAAAAAAAAGATCATGATTAGCTGTATTTGAAAGAAATCCTGTGATACGTCATCCTGCCGGTTCTCGGCATTCTATTTGGGAATTTGTTAGTCAGTGCCGGGAAAAATGTCGGGTTGACAGCTAATAGATATCTTGACCATCAATTCTTAAGACATTTTTGTCTTTTGTGACATTGAGAAAAAGACAAGGAAGGGAATGGAAGCAACTAAAAAATGTCAAAAGATCAAAAAATCAATGGGCTGAAGGAATGTGATCTGTTTATCAGGGTGTAGCTGCTCTTTCTGTTTGCATTAAGTCCGAGTGAGTGTCTTTGGTAGCCACTGAAGCTGCTTTCATTCACTCCCTAGGAGATGTAATACAGGCATGAAAGTTACAATGTCACAAAGCAGACACATTGGCAAAAAAATTTTTTTGTTAAATTGGGGGCTTGGCATTACATTTTTTTCCAGTTAAGACTACTATCTTCCTAACAAATGTATTGCTGAGTACTCTAAATGGACCATTTTGTGTATAGGTGTTTAAGGCGAAGTGAAGATATTTAAGTTCTTGTTTTTGAAAACATCAATAAAATGAAATGGGTTAATAGTTCACTTAGTGGAAGTTCAAGGAGATGATTGAAGATGTCTGCTTTCAGGCTTTGACAGATAGTGTAAAGTCTTTGAGTGGACTTCTCACTTTGCTTTAATGGAAGAGGAGTTGGTTTTACTTTATATGAGACAGGAAAAATGCAAATGTAGGGCTTTTTTCCCTGAGTGTTTTAGTGGTTACTACTGTTTTAAAGATACTAGTTAGACTGAGGCTGTCTGGCTCATGATTCCTTCATTTCTCTAGATGTCGGTGTGTGTCCTTTCCCCTCTCTTCAGCGCTGTGCCAGTTTATAAGGATCGCTGAGTAGACAAGGCACTGGTCCAATCTGGTGGACAAATTTCTCATCCCTTATAGTTTCTGTGCGATACGAAGTATGGCAGGAGCTGCATATTTTATAAACTTTCTATTAAAGTTATGGCATGTTATCATAAAAATGAATTGCGATACTTTGTATTACACTCTGGGATTGAGAGATAGACATAGGATTAAAAAAAACAATTTCTAGGCATTTCTAGATGATAAATTTAATTTTCTTTGCTATTTGGAGGTCTTCTTTGAAAATGCAATTGTAATGAACGCATTCAGAACTGGAGAATAGATTTACCCTTGGCTTCAAATAGTTGACGTTATCAGGCTCTGTCATTCGTTCCTTCCTATTTTCGGGCTGCTAATTGATGTTTTTGATGTCAGCAAGAAAATTGAAGAAAATGTCATGTGTGAACCAGTGCGGAAGTTAATAAGATTGACTTCGTTGACAGAATTTACAATGAGCGCAGAGACCGCATAATGGGACCGCTGCGAATTCGTGTGCTCTCTTTGGAGTCAAAATTGACACCTCACGCTAGGCCAGCGGTCGATAGGAAGGATGGAACATTTGGGAAGGTTCTTAATCTCATTTTTCCCCCTCTTCTTTCTCCCTTCTTTTTACCTCTTGGTCTGTAGAGCTTATTTAGTTGCACAAGCAGCTGTTTATCCAGAGGGCTACTGCTTTGGCCCAGGCCAAAGACTTAGCTCAATCTTCTAGTGCCCCCAACAATGCACATTTTTTCTGCTGTTTTGAGTTTGAAAGCAAATGAGTCCTGAAAAGGTTAGATTAAGATGTGTCTTAAGGAACGATATACTAATATCACGTAGGGTCATTGCATATGCTTGGACTATGTGCAATAAAGCTGAAACGTAAATCTTTCTCACATAAAGGAAGGAAGCGGTATGGCACCCACAAAATGTCCAAAGAAAACAGAAGACTCCATCTACACATTATTCCCATTCTAGACTTTAAACAACAATATCTTTTGAACTTGCTGTTTCACCAAAGTTTTCCTTGAACCTAAACCAAGTCCAAAATGTACGCACAATACCAGTGACTTTGCTATAATAGTTTAATTTTCCAGTAATATGACAAAGTTTATTGGATTTTGTGTATATAATTATGGAATGGATTAACTGAGTTTGGTTCAGTGCATCTGATTATTTTCTGGCCTTTAGGGAAATTCACTAAACCCCTAATATGTCCACTACCCCCAAGCGGTCTTTTTTGAAGACACCGCACAAAATGCGGTCTCTACTTGTGGTTGGCCTCCAAGGATCTTCACTGAGAGACATTATTCTTGGAATATCCAATTAATTCCATGGGCAGTGATCAGTTAGCGCTTCTTCTGCCTTTCTCGCCATTTGAAATGCTAACACAATGAATATTTTCTCATTGGTCTGCGTCCCTCGGCTAAGCTGTTGCCGCGGGCTGAGAATTTCATCGACTGATGAGACCAGAGGCTGCACCGATAAAAGGTTACAGTACGTGATTTGCATGCCAATTGGGGGTTGCTTACATGAACTTGAAAGTTCTTTAACTTTTATTTGACTTTTTTCTACTGTACATGATTATTTGTTTTGGTAACATAAATTGGCATATACTGCACATTATTACTATTTCTTTTGTTTTAGAGTTTTTCAAATAAAAAGGTAGCAATGTCTATTATTGTGCTCAAATGGATCCTATGTCTGGTCACCGTTGAAATTGTCATGAATAAAAGTTCTGGGTTTGTTTAAAATGTAGAAAGAAATGACAAATATTTGTAACTTAGATTAACGTGTTTCTGTTCCACCATACCATAATGTTAAGTTTCTATTCAGCTGAGCTATAATTACTGCAGCAGTGTTCTGTATATAATATATAGGTCACCAAAATATTTGGCCTTACCATGCATTCTAAAGAAGAAATATTTGTGTGCCCCAGATGACAAGAGTGCAAAGCATAGGTCAACACATTTCTCTAGAATGGTTAAGGGTAACATGGTTCTCAGTTTGTTGGTAAATTTGAGAAGGGTCCTCAAAAATTTTTATTCAGTTTCTTCCATCAAGCAGTAAAATAATGTTTGCCTTTCACGTATGAAGGAGCAACCAGACTCTTTAAAAATCAAAACGATCAACCTTGTCAGTGGAAGATTTCTGCTTGTACAACACAGCAACCTCAGCATTAATAGTAGATTCTTAAAACCATTGTGGCATCCAAACTGAAACAATACAAGTACTCTGCATTTTGTCAAAGTATAGCATGTCTGTTAAGGGCAAAAGACGATGCCATCCTTTGCATTGTCTTCAGACATGTGTTATAAGGTATTGATAAACATGATTCATTTAGAGATAGAATAGAAATTGTTTTAGAACTGGGAAGATGTGTGAGACTGAAGATAACATTTATTCTTCTGTCATGTTTTTAAAAAGGAGGTGGAAGAGTGAGGGAGAGAGAGAGGGAGAGAGAGCAGAAGAAAATCCCAGCCTTCCTGTAACTGTAATCTTAGAGGCTGGGTATTATGATTGGAGATGTGACATATTCCTACTGAATAAAAATCAGGAGACCCTTTCCAAAATTGCTAGCAAAAGGGTCTAGTAAAGCTAGGTATGAAAGGCTCCCCCTTCCTTTCCCTAGCTGTCTATGAGCAGTAAAGCAGGTGGCTCCCCGTGGCTGACTTTTCATGACAACATGCCATTAGAAATTGTGGTCCTGTTGATCAATCCACTCGACATGACAGCTTTGCCGCAAGGCCTGGCTCTTTGAGCACCAGCGCTGTGGCTTTTCCCTCCTTTTTTCCTGCACTAATTGGTGAAAGTTTTTACTGTGCTTGTGGCATAGGAAATTCTTTTGAACATTGTCACAATCAAGTGTTGACTTCTTTAGAATTGCAAGTAGGTTAAGTGAGTATCAACATAGCAATATCTTTTAGGGCTTTTTTCTCCCTTAATCTAAATTTTGTTACAGAAGAATTCAAAAAAGCATAATGTTCTCAACAGTAATATTTTGGTGTGTGGTATGCAATTAAACAGCCTATTTTAAAGGTTTTTGTCCTATGATTCTACAGTAATTTTTCCAGAAGCATTTTACTGGGGAAATCAAATGTATTAAGAGATTTCTCATTTTCTGTGCCCTTAATAACAACTTTAAAGCAATAGCTGTTGCAACTGCTTTTTGTTAGTTTAAAATTATTTTCATGTGCTGATGCTGTTGGTGGTATCTTTTGATCCCCCCCCCCCCCAAATTTTACTAATATTGGATATTCCACTATCAATTGAGTATAAAGCAACGTTGCTGTTGTGCTCTGCAAACACAGGAGATAGTTGATTGAATAATATCTTTGAGGGCAAAATGCAGAGGTTTGAAGAAAATATTTGCCACAGATTATCTGCTTTCAAAT